>HG995348.1:1620683-2820683 GCA_905333045.1 Lysandra bellargus
TGACCTTGTTATACATAGTGAGGGGTACGATCATAATCCTTATATTATATGTATATCCGATAAAAACTGTTAATTTCTTGCCGCATCCGCACACTTGGCATTTGCCTAAAACTCCAAATCACTACAAACAGTTGGCTTGATTTAGGGAATCAAACATCACCATCCACACGATTGCGAATGAGTTAGTTTGTTCTAACGCAGCAAGCATGACAGACATTGAAGTTGCTGTATTGGCTATAACATTTGGCTTAAGTTATTTTTCTCCCCTCACAAAGCTCTGCTTTTAGCTAGTAAAAATACTAGCTAAAAGCAGAGCTTTGTGAGGGCTCGCATCGTCACATCTTGACTATGATAACAAATCTACATAATAAATAAAAATTACTATGTTAAAGCACAAATCAATAGGCATGATGGTTTTTCTGTAAAGTGTACCACAAAATGTTCAGGTTGTGGGATATACTAGGGCTTGGTCCGCACGCCCTGATATAATAAAATATATAAGAAGATGATTATAAAAAAAACACTTTTTTTCTTTATGATTACTATAATTACTCGGATCCCAAATACATGGCTCTCTCTTGTAACATTCCAGGAAGTTTAACACATATACATTCCATTTGACTTGTTCTATAATATAGAACTAGCAATTTTCAAAGGTCACTGGTGAACATTTATAAAGAAAAAAGCTGTCATGTTTACTCATACAGATCACTGCATTAAATTAAAGTTACAATGGTTGACATAGCCGTATTACTTTTCCACCATATTTGTTTGCTAACCTAAATATATCAAATTATTTTTTAATAGTTGTACAACGAGTTACTTGTTACTCTAATAGACAGCCTTAATCCTTCAGGCCCCGCGCGAGCACCGGTGATCGCGACAACAATAGAATACAATAGCAATTCCTGGAAATTCCGACTGAAGTATTAATTTCAATTTACAATTATCACTACTTATATTGCTGACTTAATACTAATATACTGCTGTTGTACAGCAAGAGTGAACTTAGGGCTGACTAACTTGTAGTTGCATTATATCCATAATGCTCTTGAAACTACCAGTTTGGGCACAAGTTAGTCAGCCCTAAGTTCACTATCCGGATGGATATAATGCTATTGTATGGCCGTCTTATACATCTTGTGGAGTACATGTGTACCATTAAACTTACGATATAGATCCTAAAATGCTACTTGGGAAAGAACCCAAGTTTGTTATACCCATTTTGGCACTTTTTTCACCAGTATCCACAAAAACTCATGTAACTCGATTACTTAAATATGTGTAACAGGATGGGTACCTTTTCATTTGCACTGCCACATTTTAACTTTAGAAGTAATGAGAAAGTGTATCCTTAGGGCTTAGAAATAAAAATAATTCTTCGGTTGGACTGAAGGAAATGGGGCACTGTGGAAAAAAGACAGAAAAATTTATCGTCAAAATGTTAACCTCTTATAACACCCTTTTTAAATATACCAATCGATAGGGGGTGCTAAGGGGAGCAAAAAGCTCATAAACTTTTCTCAAAAATCAACCCCTGTTTTGTTTATTATAATAATTTATGTATTTTTTATTTTCAGTTGTGAGTCATGGGCAAGATTTGTATTTCCAGATGGAAATAATACATTGGAAGTCCAACAAAAACTGCACTCTGAGCATAGGATGTTATGTGAGAGACACTTCAAAGAGACAGACTTCATTGATCTTAGTAAAAAGCTCATATCAAGGACAGCTATCCCATGTGACGTAAGTGACATTTTATTTCATCTGTTTTATACATCATTCAAAACTACTGGTATGTGGTGGCTTTCAAAACTAATGCCACCATTTTATAAAGTGTCATGTACATGTGATACAATTAATTAAACAATTTATTTTGTAAATTACAAATATCTACACAGTAAATAGAAAGTCAAATTTAGTATATTGTATCCTTCAATTAAGCCTTGCAATAACAATAACGTAGCACCTCCAACCTGGATATTGCAGACACAATATATTTTCAAATTGTTATGTGGCAGCCGGCTGCCGCTTGTGGATTGATGGGTTACATCTTCTTAGCCAATTCATGTTTTTTTTTTTTCTATTTGTGTATCTTGTCATTTTGTCTGTCTACTTATCCATTGAAAATAAGTGTCGGTCACACACTATTAATTTATGTTTTTTTTTAAGTATTTAATTTGTCTCTTGCAGTCTAAATATGAGTTGCCTGTGTGTCAACCTGGACCTTCTCAAACTCGAGAACCCCTTGGAGAGAAGAGCTTCAATCTTATTGAAATCAGGTTCAGCCCACAATATACTACTACAAAACCAACAGAAAGGGAGATAGATTTATCTAAAAAATGCAGCAAATATATGGGAAAAATATGTCTGCTGCAAAATCGTCTGAAGAAAATGAAATTAAAAATAAATATTTTAAAAGAAATTGAGGCAGACAATTCAGTAAAAAAATTGTCAAAAAAAATAAGTCCAGCATTTGCAATACTTTTACAAGGACAAATAAAAAACTAAATGCCATCTAAAAGGGAGAAGGTGGTCAAAAGAAGAGAAGATTATAGCCTTACGACTATTTAAAAGATCCCCAACATGCTACCGCCTGCTCAGGAGGCTATTTACCTTGCCTGCACCAAGCACATTGAAAAATCTTTTAAATAAAATCGCTTTTGGTGTAGGACATAATGAACAGGTGTTCAAAATCCTGAAAGAGTTTGTTAAAACTCAAAAGAATAGTGATAATGAATATGTATTAATGTTTGATGAAATGTCAATAAAAAAACATTTAAATTATGACTGCAAAGCGGACTCGATAGAGGGTTTTCAAGATCATGGTGTGCAGGGGAGGTCAGGGCTAATTGCTAGCTATGCCCTGGTTTTTATGATAGCAGGAATAAGAAAAAAGATTAAGCAGCCTCTAGCCCATTTTTCTAGTGGTTTTGTTACAGCAGATAGATTAGCTGTTATAATTAAAGAGGTAACTAAAGTTTATATTATTGTATGGTATTATTAATTATAATGTATTGATTATAATTTATCACACTTATATTTATTAATTACTAGAGATCGCCCAATGGTCGAAATTTGGCTTGTCACTCAAAAATCTGTCATTTTTCCTAGTGTGTGTAATGTTTTATTTGTTAAAAAAATGTATGATAAAAACATAATTTCAAAATAATATTAGCTGGATGCACTCCTTCACCATATAAACTAACTATGCAAAATTTCATTCACCTACCCATTTTTCGTCAAAGGGATACAAAGTTTTTCTCTCGCGTATTAATATATATACTTATTACATTATTATGTTATGTATTGCCTAATATCGAATTTATATTATTTCAGGTACTACATCAGTGTCATGAAGCCGGTGTAAATATTTCAGCTACAGTATGTGACATGGATGGTGTCAACAGGAGAGCACTTTCAATCTTGGGGGCATCTATGGAACATCCTTATATAACTTTACAAAATAAAGAAATTGTGTCAATTTATGACACACCACATATCGAATGCAGTACAGACATAAACTCCAGCCTACAGACAGGAAGAGGTGAGTTAGGGCATTATTCTACACATCAATATTGCGTAGTTTTAATTTTAAAAATTTAAATTCAATATGGTTTTAAGGAAGCTAATATTTTCACATAATTTTTTATACTAGAGATCGCCCAATGGTCGAAATTCGACTCAGATATAAATTATAAGTTTCCAACGCTTTTCTATTGATATTCTATTGTCAAAAATTTACTTTATTAAATTGTCTAACAGTATTTAAGACATAAAGGTAATATACCTATAACTTTATGATTTAAGATTTAATAAAAAAAACTAAATCTATTTTCAGTTTGACAACAACCTTCAACTATAAATCTAGACAATTCGTATGTAAAGGCTTGTCCCTAGTGTGTACGTTGTAGTGTGTGCAATGTTATATTTGTTAAAAAATGTATGTTAAAAGCATAAATCCAAAATAATATTAGCTTGATGCAGTCCTTCACCATATAAACTATAACTGTGCGAAATGTCATGCACCTATGTTTCCCCATTTTTCATAAAAAAGGGTTACAAAGTTTTTCACTACGTATTAATAATATGATTTTCTTGTTTTGCTAATAATTTCTTATTTACAGGGATTGCTAAATGGGAGCACATAAAACAATTCTATGAAATGGACTCTAAGAACCCAAATTTTGTTTTTGCACCCTGCCTTAGAAAAGACCATTTGGACCCCAATACGAAGCAAAAAATGAAAGTAAATTTAGCTGCTCAAGTGTTGAGCCATTCAGTTGCAGCTGGATTGTACTCTAAAATATCTGATGGTATGTATGTATAATTAAATCATAAATGTACTAGAGATCGCCCAATGGTCGAAATTCGACCTTACTCTCAATGACATTACGACTACTACCTTACCTTTTTGATAAAGTCAATATTTTGTAAGAAAATATTGATTTTATCATATTTTTCTTCAATTCTTGTCTCTGGGACTCAGCTGATCTCAGACTGGCCGTGTAAGCATTGTCTAATATGTAGTATCTAAGCATATGCGCGCACGGGCAACTTGGTTGCTCGGCGATTTATTTGTCTCTCGATCAAGTCTTTGGGTATGCTCTAAATTTCATATACATAGCCGATCGCTCCATAATGGATGCACCCAATATTCTATTTTTCGACGCTTTCTTCGGTTTTTTATTTATTTCACGAAAGAGACAAATAAATCGCCGAGCAACTAAGTTGCCCGTGCGCGCATACCCTTAGATTCAATAAAAAACTCAACTTGTTGTCAACAGACTTCAACCATAAATAAAAGAGTATAATTCGTAATGTATAGGCTTGTCACTCAAAAACCTGTCATCTTTCCTAGTGTGTATGTTGTAATGTGTTTAACGTTTTAATTGTTAAAAAATGTATGATAAAAACATAATTTTGAAATAATATTGGCTTGATGCACTCCTTCTCCATATAAACTGTAACTGTGTGAAATTTCATGCACATATGTTTTCCCATTTTAAAAGTTTGTAAAAATTTGTAAAAAGGGTTACAAAGTTTTTCTCTCACATATATATATATATATATATATATATATATATATAGATAACTCGATACAATCATTATATAAATAATATCAACAACTTTTACTTTAATGATTTCTTAAGTTTTCGCAAGTATCACTCATGATATTATAAGATTTAACAATTACGGATTTTGTCGCGGACTTTTATATCAAATAATACACTACCTACTATTTTAAAAATGTATTTAAATAAAGATAAGGTTCTATTTCCGTTCTAATATATTCATTTTCATTTACAGGAAGCCTTACAGCTGCAGCCACAACAACAGCAAATGTTGTTGCCAATATGGACAAAATATTTGACTGTTTAAACAGTGAAACATCGGATTTAAGAAGAGGAAAATGTCATGCCACAAACTTAACAGCAACCAGCCCCCATTTAATTTTCTTTCAAAAAATGAAAATTTTTTTTTCTACACTAAAATTTATAGGCAGTCCACGTAAACCTCCATCGCTAGAGGGCTGGATATGGACTCTAAATGCTGTAGAAAGGGTATGGAGAAATTTAAGTAAAAAATATAATGTGAAAGGCCTAGCTACAAGAAGACTCCAACAAGATGCCCTAGAAAATCTTTTTGGGTGTATTCGTGGGAACTGCGGCTCAAACACAAACCCTACATGCGGACAATTTGTAGCTGGGCTCAAAGCTGCCATAATTAGTAATTTATCACATATGGGAACTACTGGAAACTGCGAAACTGACAACAATGTTATAATTAATAATTTTGATAGCTTCTTGTCAGTTTCGCAGTCTGCGCAGGAAAAAAAAGATTCAGTTGTTACTGCTTCATCATCTTCAACGTCATATGCTCTGTATTTTGAAGTTGATGAAGCAATAAACACAAACAATCCTGAAATACAGGCATGTGCATATGTGGCGGGATTTATATTAAAGAAACTACCATTGAAGGATTGTGAAATATGTAGAAAAATATTTGTTAGTGATAACATAGATATAACACACAATTTTGTCGCAAACAGGGAATATGGAACGGATTCTCAAGCTTTAAATTATGCCCATAAAGATTTTATTTTCTGTGTAGAGTTATGTGCATCAGTTATTAATAATTTTTGAAAGATAATGCCTTTGTTAAAATGATAAAGATAAAAATTTTAGATCGCATAAATAGTATTGTCAAGTTTGATTTTATTCAACCATGCAATTTACACAAAGATAACAATTTGGAAACAATTATTAACTGTGTGTTTTTTATATGCATAAAGAGATTCTGCGTTTTTAAAAACCGTTCTTTTGCTGAAGAAGCTTCGACTTCTTCTTTAAAACTTAAAATGAAAATTATTTTACACCAGTAATTGCATACAAAATACCAAGTAAGCATTCTCCACAGAAAATATAATAATATGTTATATTTTGCTAAGTATAGCATTTTAAATTTAATGTTGAGTGAAATGTATGGTTGAACAAAATGTAAGAAAAACTGATTCACAAAGTTCTACACATAATTTTTATTCCATACTTCCATACTTAATATTATAAATGCGAAAGTGTGTCTGTCTGTCTTCACGCTAAAACCGCTAAACCGATTTTGCTGAAATTTGGCATGGAGATACTTTGAGTCCCGGGAAAGGACATAGGATACTTTTTATCCCGGAAAAATGTATGGTTCCTTCGCGATAAACTATTTTGGCGCAACGGAGTTGCGGGCGTCATCTAGTATGTAATATTTGTATAAATAAATACACTTTTTAAAGTATTCAAATGTTGCAAAGTGTTGCCTGATTCTATTAAATATATCTGTAAGTAGCAGTAATATTTTATTTTATAAGAGTCTGTTCCTTCAAGTAATATATTTTATAAATGGAGAATGTAAGACGTGAACTTTCAATAAAACCAAAATGTTATTAATATACCTATTTGTTTTATTTCATATTATGTAAACTTTTAGTTGTAAGAAAAGCTAAATAGGTAAACGACAGTCCGAATAATAGGTTTACCTATTTAGTTTTTCTTACAACTAAAAAAATACCCTTTAAGAACCCCCATTTAAAACTATAGAATTTAAATTTACCGCACTAATAATTTGAAATTTCCCGCGCTCATTTTTTTCCGATTAGTACGGTACGGGCTGCATATAGATGGCGGTAGTAAAAACTGATTGTATAGAGTTGTCATTCTTCTCCGATAGGAGTAAAAGTGTTCTGTGAGCTATTTCCTCAGATACTTTCAGTTTTCTTACAGGAAGTGAGGACTTAATTGCAATCATCTTAACAAAGTATTTCTTAGCTAACATGAGTCGTCTCAAGAATAAAGGAGGTATACAAGTTCCAACTTCCATTCGAGTTTATCGGGATGGATTTCATCGCACCAGTTATAATGCGCAGCGCTTGATTTTGAATTATATCTAACTTTTTTAGAAGACTAGCGCTAGCATTAATATATGCTAAGCAACTATAGTCAAAGTGGCTCCTAACTAAACTTTTATACAACATTGAGAGAATTTTTGGATCAGCACCCCAAAAAACTCCTGCTAAGCATCTCAATATGTTGAGTCGCTGGTAAGCTTTATTTCATATATAATCTATATGTTTATTAAATTTGAGTTTGTCATCTAAAACTATACCTAGAAATTTATGTTCATTTACTATTGAGATTACTTCATTATTACATTTAACTTGAACATTACATTGACTTTTACCAAAAGTCATAACTGAACTTTTTGAAGAATTAATATTTAGTTTTAGTTCGTTATTGTAATAATTTAACAGTTACATAAGAGCTAAATTAATATTACAATTGGCCGAGCGTAGTAGACGATTAATACAATATATAACAATATCATCAGCATATTGTAGAACATTAACACCTAATACTTTTACATATTTACAAATTTGTGATGTATATAAATTATACAGGATTGGAGACAATATTGCTCCTTGCATTAAGCCTTTATGTGCAAATTTTGGACCATGTAGTATATCATTAAATTTCACATAGACAAGACGGTGATTCAAGAATCTATATATCCAATTTAAAAATCTACCAGGAATGCCCAATTCACTTAAAACCTTTATAAGTACAGACAAATTAACATTATCGTATGCTCCTTGCACATCTAAAAATACACAAATTGCATTTGAATGAGCCATTAAAGAATTCTTAATATCATTAAGAAATGAAACAAAGCCGTCAACTGTACTTTTTCCTTTACGGAAACCTAGCTGAAAATCTGGTAATATTGAATTAGTTTCTGTAAAGTAGTCTAACCTAACTTTTATCATATTTTCAAAAACTTTTCCTATGCATGAAGTGAGTGATATTTGACGGTAAGAATTATGATCATGGATTGGCTTATCTTCTTTCAGAATGGGCAAAACACACTGAGTTTTCCACTCGTCGGGAACAACTTGTTTGGACCATAAGTGATTGTAGATATTAAGAAGAACTACTTGTGCGTTTTTGTGTACATTTTTAATCATTAAATATGGTAAATTATCCAGTCCAGGAGCAGAATCTCTTCTTGACATTAAGGAACTATGAAATTCATCCCAGCTAAAATCTTTCATGAAAAAGTTGAAATATTCACTATCATTATTACTTTTAAATATATCTTCTAATGAACTGTCACATACTTCATCATTTGTAAATTTGTCTAAAAATTCTGGTACAAAACTATCACATTTACTATTTATGCTAGAATCTACACGCTTATATTTTTTGATTAAATTCAAAATATTTGTGACTGGGGTGGATCTATTAAATGTAGAGCATAAATTTTGCCAGCTTTTTCTCTTTTCCTCTTTTATAATCCTTTTTTTGAATGCATCTAATCTCTTATAATTTATATAATTTTCCATACTCAAATTATTTCTATATTTTTCCAAAGCTTCTTCACAATCCTTTACAGCCCTATCACAAATATCATTCCACCACGGAGCAGGTACCCTTTTTTTAAATTTTTTTAGATGAATTAGTTATTATAATTTTTGGAACACATTCATCTCTTAAAGTGTTTAGTAGATCACAGAAATGATTATAACTTTCTAAAGGATTTTGTAAATTATATTCAAAATCTTGAAATAAATCATTTGACATATTAAAGAACTTATCCCAGTTAGCTTTTTTGAATAAATACTTATTTACATTTTTATTTATGTCATATCGATGGGTCCTACGTATAGAGGCGAAACTGCCGCTTGCGCCTTTTTCCAATTATATGACCAATGATTTCACTTTGCTCTAATCTATAATATCGTGAAAAATTATTTTTTTCTGTTGATTATTTTTAAAATAAAATTTTAGTCAGAAAGGCGTAAATGTAAATCCACGTCACGTATAAAGCCCAATCAGACGGTTCGCCCATCTACATAGCCAAAGCCAAGCGTCAGAGGAGCGGCGCGCGGGCGGAGGTGCCGCTTAGGCCGTTATACTGTGTTGCGGCGACGTCCGTTACCTTTGGTATGCTCGCTCGTTTTCAGCGCAGTATAATGTTTTTTTTTTATAATATAATAATAAGTATTTTAACAAAAATGCCGCCAGCAAAAAGAATGCCAATCACAAGGGCTCAAAAAATCTTAAATAAAATTATTGGCCAAAGAAAATACAGTAGTGATTTAAACACCGAAGACGAAAATAATGAAACTGATTGTCCAGATAAGATGAGTCAACCATTTTGTTGTTGTTATTTATTCTAGTGAAGTGATATTTACATATCACTGTTGCAAAATATTAACATTTAGTAGTAATTTAATGGTATACTTCGTAAAAAGGCGTGAACTCGCTTTCGCCCATTTACGTAATTCAATTTTTAGGGTAATCACTTACGCCTTTGATTTAAAAATTGTATTTTTGGCATCTAATGAAACGCAACATGGTTTTTTTATTTATTTTTTTGAATGGTTATTTATCACCTTTTATCCTAAAGTAAGCAAATTATTACGTGATTATTAAAAGTCATTAAAACATACAGTGGCGTAAGTGCGTATGTACAGAAGTCTATCTTGTATTAAGTAAATAAATTATTTCATTCGTGTACGTTTTTAGGGTTCCGTACCCAACTTACTTCGTTGTCTGTCCGTCCGTCCGTCCGTCCATCTGTCTGTCTGTCTGTCTGTCTGTCTGTCTGTCTGTCTGTATGTCTGTCTGTCTGTCTGTCTGTCTGTCTGTCTGTCTGTCTGTCTGTCTGTCTGTCTGTCTGTCTGTCTGTCGCCAGGCTGTATCTCAAGAACCGCTATAGTTAGACTTCTGCAATTTTCACAGATAGTGTATTATAACTATTGCCGCTATAATAACAAATACTAAAAACAAAATATTTAATACTAATATTTAAGGGGGGCTTCCATACAATAAACATTTTTTTAGCCTTTTTTGCTCTATAACGGTACGGAACCCTTCGTGCGCAAGTCCGACTCGCACTTGGCGAATTATTTATAAGGGTTTTTTTCTAAATCTATATTCGTATGCCTATTTCTTGATATCAGTGCAAATAAATATTTTTTGGTTATTAGTAAATGATGGTTTTAAAGTATTCATAAATTTTCTTTGATTGCAGTTTCTCCTCTTCCTTCTGGTTCTGGTGCGGAATATGCAGTTGAAGATTTGTCTTTTGATCTTCTTACTAATACAGACTTACAACTAACAAGCGCTAATGATTACGTAGAGGCATCTCGTATTAATGACAGCAATACCAGCCATACATACTGATATGTAGAATTTGTTGTAGTTAGAATCGATAGAGTTAGGCCGCGTCGATTCAGAAGCTTGGCTCTACATAAATCTAAATAGATCTGATGTCTTTTTCACAGGGCAAACCTTTTGTGGTCGTCGAGGTAACTTTTACATGAAATGTTTTTGGTGGGATTTCAGTCCTTTTTGTAAGTTGCTACTTGCTAGGCAGTCTTTTTAGTCTTTTTAGTGTTTTTTATTATTTTTTATTAAGAGGTTTTTAGTTAAATATGTCCATCCCGTGTAAACTTTCATGTCCTCTTCTTATATCTATATATATAAAAATGGATTGTCAAATGTGTTAGTCACGCTAAAACTCGAAAACGGCTGAACGGATTGGGCTGATTTTGGTCTTAAAATATTCGTAGAAGTCCAGGGAAGGTTTTAAAGTGACACGTAGTTCACCGGGATAGCTAGTTATTCATAAAATTGATAAAAGTCTTATTTAAACTTCCATTACCCCCCTACTAAACTTATTAAAATAAGTTACGTAAACGGCATATAACCAAATTTCGGCGTATTTCAGATATCAATAAAATATAAAGTATTAAACCTATTCAATTGAGACTTTGTATGTTCAATAAGTCTATTATTTACATTATATCCTGAGAATATAAACTATCTGGCACATCGGAAACCTCGGGTGAGTGGAATCTGACGAGGGTCAGATTCCACTCACCCCCATTTTAGGGGATGAGGGACGAAAATCACAAGTTTATGAATTTTTTTGTTGGTTGTATACTAAACTAAGATTGCATATCAAATTTCAGCTTTCTAGCACTTCAGGAAGTAGCTCAACATTTTGATGACCATCAGTGTGTCAGTGACGAAATCGGTGTATTTTGGAAATCAATAAAATCTAAAGTATAGAAGATATTCAATTGAGACTTTGTATGCTCAATAAGTCTATTGATGACATTATATTCTGAAAATATGAACTATCTGCTACAACGGAAACCAATTCTATGAAGGTTAAAAAAAACGGCGAAACACTTCGAGAAAAGGTAGGTAGTGCCCTTGCGCTTCGCTTGGCTCGTCTCAAATTAAGTGGGTACAGAAAACGTTTAATAATATTTTATTTTTTGTTATGTTTGCTTTTTGAGAGATACTCTACTAGTAAAAGTTGTGATTAGATTATCATGTTGTTCCTCTTACTTTTTAAAAGTTGATTTTGCAGAAGAATCAGAAGTGGTCTCATTTTATTTTAATATTATCTTACATCACAGTTATACTGTCAACAAAAGGTTAGAAGTTGTCATAATTATATTTTTATATTCAATAATATTATTTATCATATTTTGTAGTAGATACTTGATTGCATTCTAAATTGTCGTTTGATTTCATGAAGAAATTTTTAGTTTATTATTGAACCTACTTCATTATATTGCCGCCTACAAACAATTTATCATAAATAAAAGCATGAAAAATTAAGTAGATTGTTTTATTTGTAAATTTACACACTTTAAGTTGAAATACTTACCTTAAGGTGCCGGGTGCCATCGAAATTCAATTCATTCAATATTTAGTAGTAAATTTACTACAAAATATTTAAACACTAAATTTTTTTTTTGTGTTTTAATATTTTGTGAAAAAAAAATATGCAGGAACCTAGGTAATTACTATTTTAAGCTGAAAAATAACTCAAACATGTTAAATATTTTCGTATGAGAAAAAGATTTTGGTATTACGTGTGTATGAGAATTTCGATGGCACCCGGCCTCTTAAACATTCTAATGTATAGCACAGTATATGGGCGCAGCTGCGTTAAACTGAAATAACTACACAATGAGCAATACTTTCTAACTGATTCATTGTAGACAGTAAAACGTGATAACAGTTAAATAATTACGTGCTAAAAAAAACAGGAATCTCTTAAAATATTATATTTACGTTGAGCCTAGTAAAAGGGCGAATGATCATTTAAATCTGTTTACGTTGAACAATAAGCATATCATTATAGAAATACGACGACGTAAAAGGGCCGATGTGTAAAATCTAAAAAAATATTGAATATGCATAAAATTTGCTACCAGTAATAAGAAAAGCATTAATTGATAAGGCTACATGCAAAAATTCACTAAATTCGTTAAAATAGGTCACAAGATATGACCCAAAAATATGGTTCTGACAACTTAATTGGCTCTCCTGTAAAATCTATTTTTTTCACTTACGCCAGTATACGTAGGACCCATCGATATTGCATAGGAGAAGTATTAAGTTTTGTAAAAGTTGGAAAGTGATAACTTCCCAACGGATCCTCACCGACATACCATTCACGATAGGGAGCCAGCTCTGGGCTCACTAGTGTAACATCAATTGCAGAAGTGTTATTGTTTGGTCTACTTACTGTAGTAGCACAACCTGTATTTAAAATACATAAATTATATTCATCTATAACTTCATACAAGTCTCGTCCTCTTGTATTATTTATTGTACAACCAAAAGCTATGTGATGGGCGTTACAATCACCCGATATGATAATAGGTTTAGGAAGATTGTTAATTATTGTTTTTTAATTTTGTTATATTAATTTTGTTTCTAGGTGGACTGTAAATGCAAAGGATTGTAATGGAACCTATACCTGTTTCTATGGTTATAGCAATACAGACTGTATATCTTGATAATTTGGAGTCGGATGCTGCACATACTTTATAGAATTCCTAATAATTATTGCCACTCCTCAGTGTTCATTTGAAGCATTTTTAAAAATGAAATTATACCCAGGGAAATGAATCCGAGGACTTGAAGTTTTCAGCCATGTTTCATTTAATAAAGCTATATCTATTTCTTTATCTATTAAGAGTGATTGAAGTAAATGTTTTTTATTATTTAAACTCTGGATGTTATGCTGTACAATATTAATACTATCCATTACTTATTAAAGTTTTTAATGAATGTTTGTTTAATATGTGTTGTAGTATTAATCTCATTAGAATTTCCTATACTTACAAAGTGCTTATTATGGCTTCTAAAATTTTTTGATTATTAATAATGTCCTGGGCTGATATCTTTTCTGGTACAATTTTAACATTTTGAGGTTTAGTTTTTGTCAGAGGTGGGAAAGATGTTAAATTATTTGTTATGTCTGCATAAGTAGAATTATTATTTCTCAAAGATATGTTTTTCTTAATTTTAGAAGCCTTAATTGGGCACTCCTTAGAAATAGCTAGGTGATTACCTCCACAGTTTTTACATTTTAAAACTTCTGATGCACATTCTTTATAGGAATGATTCTCTGCACATTTAGAACATGCTTGTTCATTAAAACAATATTTTGCAGAGTGATTGAAAAGTAAGCATTTAAAACATTGTAGAACTGGAGGTATATAATTATGAACCTTATATCTCCATCCATCTAAGAAATAGGCTACTTGACATATATTTAATTTCATTGAAAAAATGCATATTTCTAGTAGAACTTGGCCTAGGAAACTGTATTTCACCCTTATCGTGAAATAAAAGCTTATGATTGATAAATAAAGTCGATTTGAAAATATGATTTTATGAAAATAGGAATTGTACTGACGAAAACGCTTTTGCGGTACTTCCGATCTGGATGTGACGTCATCCCATTTGTAATTTAATATCTTTTATTTATCGCGCTCGTTATATGTAAGTTTATTTGTACATAAATAATATGAATAAGCCTAGAAAGATTTATAAAATGTATTTTCTTGAATAATTCAAATAAAACATCAGTTTTATATATTATCTCCATTCATTGTAGTTAGGAAATGAAATGGCCAAAACTTTTCTACAAAAGTGTTCAACATTAGAAATGATTTCTAAATTATTTTTTAATTTTTAAGCACTGTTAGACTCGTACATTTAGCACATAAAACTTTTTTTCAATAAAGAAAGTATAAAATACAAAAAACATGACGTCACACTATGGCGGTACAATGGCGGACAGTGTTTTCGGCGCCATATAAAAGGCATATTTTTCGATCAACATTTTTATGGGTTTCTACTGTTTAAAATATTAAAATATTAGTTTTTTTAGTAAAAATGAATGATTAGGAACCGATTAGAATGAAGAAAAAAAAAATAGGTCAAGTAGCCTATTGCATTGTGGTTATACAGTGCCAGAAAAGGTAACAGTAGGTAATAGTATTTAACGGAACAAATGTATTATTTTCTTTTTTCATAAATCTACTTATACCAGTTATGTCAATATCGCTACTTATTTTTTCAAATAAATCCGTATTACTAATTTCCTTAGGAATGTACCTAACTACCCCAACCCTTTCCACAGAGGCTGCTGGGATATATGCTCTTAGATTGTTTTCTTGAATAAATGATGCATTGAGGAAATCATTAGCCAATGCCGCTTGTTTGAAAGTTATTTTTATTTTGCGGTCGCTTATTCTAGCTCTTTCATAAACTCCTTTTGCGTTTTTGAAAATTTTCGAAAGGCTAAGGGGGTTCATGTTTCCTATTTTTGTATCATTACAATGTTCGACGAAGACAATAAATTCTCCGCTGCAATTATTGTCAGGATATTTTCTAGAATACGAAGGCTTACTAAAGGGTTTGTACTTATCGCCTGAGATATCATCTATTTTCCTTTTCGTCGATGACGAAGATTTATAGTTCGTTCTCGTCCTGTATATACTATATAAAAGTACTTGTACTTTTAATGTATAAAAACTATTAAATACGATTTTTCCAAATTGTTAAAAAAAGGCGCCTTCCTCTTCCCGCCAAAAACAGCAAGTCAAAGGAACAAATGTCAAAAGAGTGTTGCTATTGCTAAAATAAAAAGTTTCGCCTCCTAACTTTTTAATTTGATTGTCAAACAGTTTCCATTTAGTAACTAGATGGCGTATGGGTAGACAACTATCGGTAATACCACCAATAATTGCTACAAAACTGGGCAAAAGAATGTAAAACTTGATTTCAATTTGAAAACGACGCCATAATATTCCAATGACTAGGTTAACAAAGTTATTACAACGATGTTTTAGCTTCAACTCACGGAAGAAATAGCCCTATTTACCGATATTCACACCAAATATCACAGGAATTATACATTTTGGTTTTAACAACATTTTATCTGCACTTGTGCCAGTAAACGGGTATTTCATGGCTAATATTTTACCAATAATGAACATCAAAGACCCAAATAACGCAATTTGGGAAAAAATAATAAAACCACACCAACAATAAAAAGTAGGAGTTTGAAAGTGACATGCCCATGACATGCCCGCCAAAACTCTATCAGTTGTCAGTTTGACAATTTGCGTGTTCCTAAACTGTTACCAGTATACTGACCTAATCGCTTAGGCCAATGATCGCTTAGGTTTAAGATATTTTGATTTATGCCACACTTGACAGTACACTGATATTTTTTAGAAACAACCAATATGTATCCGTGATGCCAACCACGGCTTCAAATAACGTTATTTTTTCATAACGTTACTGCTTCAAGGGCTTAAATAACGTTATGAAAATTTACCAGATATTAAAAATAACGTTAAAAATTGATATTAATAACGGTTAATGTTATAACGTTATATAGGATTTATAACGGTAAATATATGTTCTTTGATAACGTTATAGTCCGTCAAGAAAGTCATGACAGGCGGGAAAATTTTCTAAATTTTTTTCTTTGTATTTTCACACAAATCTCGCAAAAAAGTGGGCTGCGAGTGAGATTTAGTGCACCGTGCACGATCGCATACCTGGTACCAGAAAATAACGTTATTATTATAACGATATTTTTTCGTTTAAACATAACGAAAAAATATCGTTATAATAATAACGGTAAATATAACATTATTTTACTAAATATCGTTAAAAAAATAACGTTATCTGGCTACCATTATGAAAATAACAGTACGTAACGATATTTTTTCTGTTATTCGATAACGTTATGAAGCCCTGATGCCAACCTACAGATAATTTCAGATCGGTGGGGAACCAATAGAAAATCTAGAAGTGTCTATCGTCGCGCCGTCTGGTGGAGATTAAAAATAAGAAAACCTCTCATTTAAGTTGAATGGACTGTATCTCGGGAATAAAGACGGGAAAAGCAGATAATTTCACCAACCTCAGTTTGGTTCCGTAGCTTCGCTTCGAGGGCCCTCTTCTCTTCTTTTCTTGACACAGATTTACACACACACACACTCATTCACACTTGGCTGATTAAATAGTTCTATAGGCTATCGCGCATAGTAACGACGTAGAAGTCGATTTTTTTTTTTAGGCGGCGCGTTCGAGCAGAGATTCGTTCTGAGAGGCTCGTTTTTGAATACTGACACTCGCGAAGACGACACTGCTTTTTATATAGGTAGGGACGCTCTCGCCGCGTGATTCGTAAACTAGGATTTTTTATTTTTCTACCTTCATTCACAAAAAAGTATTAAATTTTTGAATTCGAGTTCGTTCATCGGTCATATAGCTAGTATAATATAATATGCAGATAATATACAGAATTCATAAATATAATTTTCATAATAAACATACTTAATAATGAGATAGAAATTTCTTGTAACAATAATAGGCTACTTGACATATATTTAATTTCATTGAAAAAATGCATATTTCTAGTAGAACTTGGCCTAGGAAACTGTATTTCACCCTTATCGTGAAATAAAAGCTTATAATTGATAAATAAAGTCGATTTTAAAATATGATTTTATAAAAATAGGAATTGTACTGACGAAAACGGTTTTGCGGTACTTCCGATCTGGATGTGACGTCATCCCATTTGAAATTTAATATCTTTTATTTATCGCGCTCGTTATATGTAAGTTTATTTGTACATAAATAATATGAATAAGCCTAGAAGGATTTATAAAATATATTTTCTTGAATAATTCAAATAAAACACCAGTTTTATATAATTATTATCTCCATTTATTGTAGTTAGGAAATGAAATGGCCAAAACTTTTCTACAAAAGTGTTCAACATTACAAATGATTTCTAAATTCTTTTTCAATTTTTTAAGCACTGTTAGACTCGTACGTTTAGCACATAAAACTTTTTTCAATAAAGAAAGTATAAAATACAAAAACATGACGTCACACTATGGCGGCACAATGGCGGACAGTGTTTTCGGCGCCATATATAGGGCATATTTTTCAATCAACATTTTTATGGGTTTCTACTGTTTAAAATATTAAAATATTAGTTTTTTTAGTGAAAATGAATGATTAAGAAGCGATTAGAATGAAGAAAAAAAATAGGTCAAGTAGCCTATTAGAGCTTGATGACCTCAAGGAGCTTATTCTTTTGTAAGAAACATGCCCATTTTTATGGAATCCGAAAGATAACAATAATCCGTCTTGTTTTGCATGCGTTAAGTTTTTAACGCGCATGTGAGTATTATTGCTTCTGCTGCTTTTCTCTTGTAAAAAAAAAACTTGTACGAGACGATCTTCCTTATATAAAAAAGTACTCTGTGGATGCCATAGTAGCTAGTGTATCTGCCTACTTAGGAGATTGCGGGTTCGATTCCCGTGTAAGTCAATCATTTGTAGGTGTTATGTTATTAATATAGGTTTGTTGTCTGCGGTACCCAAATTACAAGCAAGGAATGCTTTGTTCGGGACAAGATTGCGTTGTGAGAATGTGTGAGGAATATTATTTATAATTTATTCTTATCTTATTTTTGCAGAAAAAGGAATAATCTCCCAAGATGCGCAAAACACCGCAGACGTCATCTTATTTTTTGACCAACTTTTTGACTCAATTAATAGAAGCTTCGGAAAAAGGAAGAAGCACAGTAAACCTCTTCTGGGACCTGCGACGCCAAACTCGCCACATCACAAAACATGGATGGAGGCTAAAATATTTTTAAAAAATATGAAGTTTGTGAATGTAAAAACCTTAAATGTGGAGCATGTTCCCACTTTAAATAACTGGGTATGGACACTAGAAGGAATAGAACTACTATTAAAAAAAAATTGCTGTGAAGTACGGAGTGACATCGGTTTGGTTGCGGCATCTGAACCAGGATCCAATCGAAATTTTTTTTGGATCGATAAGGAGCCAAGGATGCCGGAACGTAAACCCTACTCCAGATGGGTTTGAAGCAGCATTTAGCAGCCTTTTAATAAACAGCCTATCTAGTGTCCATGCCCCTGGGGCAAATTGTGAGGTGGATAATTGCCATGCTTTGCATGAAGTTCTCATCACAAGCGGGGCCTGCAAAGAACAAATAAACTGCGAGCTGTCTAAGATTCCGGACATAGAAATTATACCCCTTGAAGACAAAAGTGACCCCCGAATAGTTGGGGGGCTACAATATGTTAGCGGTTATTTTGTTAAAACCGCTAAGAAGAAAGTCTTCAATTCAAGGGTTGTAGTGAATGCAAAAAAAACTTAATGTCCGATCAGGAAGGAGAGTATTTAAAACGTAGAGAGTACGCTAATAAAAAATGGCTTTGCAGTCCCAGCGACTCTCTCTTGAATTGTGTTTCGAATCTGCAGGATATAAATTACACAATAATTAAAAAGTGCTTAGATAAAAAATATTTAAAAAAAATAATTAAAACAGTGATATTTATTCACATACAATTTGATTTCTTAAAATATGAACTGCATAAAGAAAAATTAATCGATTTTTTAATCAATATATCCTGCAGATTCTTCATTTACAATTACTGTAAGAATATAAATAGAATATTAATGAATAGGAGAGAGTGTGATGATGATACGGATTTGTTTATGCTGAAAGCGAAAAAATTATATATGAAATGTTTTAAAAGAAAAAAATAAATTATATCAATTACGGTTGTCAGTGTTTTATTTATTGAAAAACATCCTATAAAAAGAAACAAAAAGCAACCTAAACCCAGTAACCAATGCTATATGTAGGTATATATATTGACAAAAAGTTGTCAAAACCTACTTCCAGAGAGCGCCACTTGTCTTACCCTATTTGGCCGTCGAGTTGTACCTCTATTCCTATATATAAAAAAGTACTCTGTGGTACTGACGGTGATAATATTGACCGTATAATAGGCAGGGCTTCATAACGTTATCGAATAACAGAAAAAATATCGTTACGTACCGTTATTTTCATAATGGTAGCCAGATAACGTTATTTTTTTAACGATATCTAGTAAAATAACGTTATATTTACCGTTATTATTATAACGTTATTTTTTCGTTATGGCATAACAAAAAATAACGTTATAATGATAACGGTAAATATAACGTTATTTTCTGGTATCAGGTATGCGATCGTGCACGGTGCACCAAATCTCACTCATATTTAAAATGTAATAAGCGTTATCTGTGAAAATACAAAGAAAAAATACACCTTAAAAGCGTGATTACGTTTAGAAAATTTTCCCGCCTGTCATGACTTTCTTGACGGACTATAACGTTATCAAAGAACATATATTTACCGTTATAAATCCTATATAACGTTATAACATTTACCGTTATTAAATACATTTATAACGTTATTTCTAGTATCGGTTAAATTTTCATAACGTTATCTATGCCCTTGAAGCAATAACGTTATGAAAAAATAACGTTATTTGAAGCCCTGGACATAACTATGGCACGCGGGCCAGTCCCACATGCCCTTTCCTCTAGTGTTATATATTCCGTGAAAAAAATCTTTTGATAAAAAAAAACATGATTCATTGATGATCTACAAATATTTTATACTAGTAATCTGTGTTGATGATTGACATTTGTTTGACAGTTGCGAACTGTCAGTTTCACAAAATGGGCAACGTATAGTTTTGTTTTCACATTAGCCAATTAGCTAAAAACTTTGCTAAATCAAACAAGAATAGATATTACATATAAATTTTAGCAAATATAATGTTATTTTTGACACTAACAATTTCATAAAAATCTTGAACCATGGCAGTTTGTGGACTCAGGACAATTCTGCTTATTGTCTGCATTATACAAATGGTTAGTTTAATTAAAAATAAACACAAACAAAGCAAACGTTAACCTATAAGTTATTAAAAATAATAATAAAGTTTGTAATAAATCATGGAAAAAAATAGTTACTGTTATAATGGTAACTTTAGCAGTGCAACTGTGGATGCTTTGGTCATGCTTTGAGCAAATAGAATAGTTTATTGCCTTAATATATAATACTTTTCTTTGTGTTATACAATTATTGTGGTTAACAAAATGTAATTTATTGCCTTAATATATAATACTTTTCTTTGTGTTATACAATTATTGTGGTTAACAAAATGTAAATGCATTTAAATAAGAGTACTTGTTTACTTTTAATACTTCAGTCGGAATTTCCAGGAATTGCTATTGTATTCTATTGTTGTCGCGATCACCGGTGCTCGCGCGGGGCCTGAAGGATTAATACTTTTTTGTTTGTTTATTAATTGCCGATTATTGCCTAATTTTTTTTCCAGATATTTACAGTACAAAGACAAGTGTTTGATTTCTTGGGATATATGTGGTTGCCTATAATTGCCAACTTCCTCAACATTTTGTTCATAATATTTGGTTGTTTTGGTGCTGTGCAATATGTTACAAGATATCTTGTTGCTGTAAGTATCTCAAGTTACCATTTGTTTCTACACCCTTATACTATTTATTGCATAAAGTATACTGTTAAACTTTAAAGTACTTAATGTTGACAGCAATTATATGCATAGGTTTTGCTGCAATATAAGTAGTATGTTAACTGTTAATACCTCAATTGGGGAAAAACCAGACACAACAGCTTATCTATTGTTATCCCAGTTGCCTGGGACCACTTAAGCATTAAGCCTTCCTATGTTTATTTTCATTTCACAAAATTTAAAAGAAATTGGTCTATTTCATTCAAAATTTTTACATACTACTTAATCAATCTAAGCGCACTGCAATGCGCAAGCCAAGTTCCATTCTCTTTAAATACTTGATATGGATTTTTTTTTCAGTATGGAATTTGGAGCTGTATGTGGTTAACTTGGAACATATTCCTTATATGCTACTACCTCAACACTGGCTCCTTAGATAGGGTAAGTTCATAATAGTAAGTTGTTACCACATACATATATTTAACCTCTCGTCTGTCAAGCGCCCAAAATGGGGGTCTTACTCTAAAACTATTCAAAAGTAGCTATTTCTCCTTTGACCACCAATTTAGTATTTTGTTTCAAATATAAAACTATGTATGTGTAAGGTAAATGACTAGTAGATTGGACAGTTTTGTGCGTTTTCCAATGACTGGTTCATTCATTTTCATCAAAGAAATTACATACCATGAAAGCTATATATAATTTTTATATAATTAGAATTTTTAATAAATAAGCTATTGCCTATTAGTGGCGCAAATAGGGTAAAGACCAATGATATTCTACTAAATACAGATCTGTTATGTTCATACTATTTTCCGGCTTAAATTGCTTTGAACAATTTTCAAATTCAATTGTCAAATTTGACAGATAAGTGAAACAAAAGATACGAAATGCCATTTACATAAAAGAGACAGACTAACTAAAAGACGGGTCTATTGGCCCGTATTTATGGCTTCACAACGCGTGCGGTAGTAGCATATCTGCTTTGAGTTTTTTTTATATAATATCATTGGTAAAGACTAATAGATTGGACAGTACCAGTCATTGGAAAAGCACAAAAACACAATATTTATTCATGTTGCTTTAAAAAATTCCTGTTTTCAAAGTAAAAGAACGCCTGTTTTTAAAGAAAAACAGTCAGTTTTTAAAGCAACATTAATAAATAATTATGGTGCTTTTGTGCTTTTTCCAATGACCAGTCATTGTCCAATCTATTAGTCTTTACCCTATTTGCGCCACTAATAGGCAATAGCTTACTTATTAAAAATTCTAATTATATAAAAATTATATATAGCTTTCATGGTATGTAATTTCTTTAGATAATATATTCAGTTTAATGAGAGTAATTGGAAATTGATTGAAAATTAAAAAAAATTGAAAATGGTTTGACAGTTCGAACAGATGAACGAATATGAACCTGTAGAAAATAACAATAGACAAGTCATAAATTTCTATTGCATTACAAAATTTAGACTTAGAATTATGCATAATATTATATATAATTTTAAGAAGAGCATAAATTAATAAATAAAATCAACTTTTCTAATACAAAATAATAATCTAACTGTATCCTCGCCATATTGTATTTTTAGGAAGGTGGTCTTTTGTCATTGGGAACTGGAAGTGTCAGCTGGTGGGAGAGTAACGGGTGGGGTTGCCAGCCTGTCTGGGGTGAAGTGGACGGGCCCGGCACGTTGAGACCGGCTCGTGTCGATGGATGCTTCTTTCAGTGGCACCATGTTGAGCTAGCTCAATCCTCAACCGCCGCACTGCTCACTGCCATAGCACTACCATTTTCTGTGATCCTTACGTATAGATCCTACTCAAAACCAACATTTGGTAAATATTTTTTGTAGTAAAAAATAAAAAGTGGTATCTTATTCCACAAAGTTGAGTATCTAAAATATTGTATGAAATGTTTTTCTTTTACAGCGAAAGAAAACTACGAAATGCCCATAAGATCAGTGTACACGATCGAAAAGGTGAAAACAAATGATACAAACATAAGCGAGAGCTCGATGAAGCCGATGACTCCGCGTCGGGTGAAGCGGCGGTCGGGGTCGAGGAGCGCCGGTTCCTCGGTGAGACGATCCCGACGCTCCTACAGGAACGCGGGCTACCTGGCCTCCAACACCTCCCTGCCGCGCGAGTCGCGACAGCCGAGACCGACGTCCGCCCACTCCTCGTACTCCAACTTCCACGCCGCCCGACCCGTGTCATACCAGGCTCCGGAAAGCGAGACGACCGCAAACTCACCCGAAATAGACTCGCCACCTCCCGTGGAATCTGTGCCGATTCTAACCAACCGATACGACACGATACGGAGCCGCAGTAGGAGCGGACGCGACGTGGTCGGCCCGTACAATGACACCTACGATCCGAAGGAGACTGTAGCACCATATGAAACCATCGGGCGATACGATCGGAACTACGAGAACCGTTCCGAGGGTGCCCGGGACTCGCCGGGGTACGGGGGTGGGGCTTACGGGTATAGCGGGGGGGAAACCTGGGAGCCCCCTCCCCCCGCGCCGCCGTATTCCCCGCGCGCCACCCCGCAAGCGCCCGGCCCGCCGGCGTATCATCCCACCAACGACATCTATAATGTCAACTGACAAGTGAGTGCCTTAGGAGACTCGAGCTATGATAACATAGGGCTGCCATCCATCCATAAATCCATAAATTCTTGTAAAAATTTTGAAAAAATTGAAAAAGAAAGATGTCTTAGAAAAATTTGCAAGACGTAACCGTAAATACCTTTTAAGAGGTGTCCCGGGAAATAACTACATTTCGGCCAAATGTCCGGGATTTTTGTCGTGTTTGACCGGCGATGGCAATTGTGGTGATGGCAGCCCTATGATAACAGTACGACTTGTACGATTTAGATAAAGGGTGAAGGCGAAGTCTTAAAATCCATAAGCACACCCACCTAGTTACTTATGTATAGGTGTAGTAAGCCACGATTGTACAACGATCTTAATTCCTAACCTTAGCAATAAAATATTTTTAAATTTTTTTATACTAATTTACATTTTAAGGACTCTTCTATTTCCTCTATAAACGCTCAGCAATAAGCTCAAATATATTATCTAGTTTTGTATTTTATATAATATTGTTTACAATCAGTGAACTTTAAACTACAGGAAGAGTAACTCCGTCAAAAAAAGTGCACCAAAAGGCTACAAAATGTGACGTATAGGTACTTTATGCATGTGTTCGGTACACATTTTTCGTGTATATATACACGAGTGACATTCAACCAGGTTGACATGATAATTATTGTCAAACTCATTTTACAATTTGTTTACTTACTTTTTACGTAGCTTTTTACAAAATTTTCGTTGTTAATACTTCAGTCGGAATTTCCAGGAATTGCTATTGTATTCTATTGTTGTCGCGATCACCGGTGCTCGCGCGGGGCCTGAAGGATTAAAATGCCTAAATGCCCTGTGAAATGGTGTAAAAGTCATACAGATACGACTTTTAATACAGGAATAACCTTTCAAGTTTCATCAGTAAGTGAATTTTTTTTAATTATGCTTAGGTAAAGTTCTTGTATTTTTACCGACCCAAAAACATGCCCAAAAAGATGGTTTATTTAAGTTGGATGCCAGGGTATTTGCGTAAAATTAAGCTGGTCTCTTTGTGTTTGTCTTATTAAGTTTACATGTTATTGTAAAAATGCAATAATCAAAAAATAATATAATTACAATGATAATTACAAAATTTTTACAAAGTCGCCATGGACAGTGTTATGCAAGATGTAACAATTTAATCATAATTCATAAACGAGGGTCTGACTAACATCAGTATGGAGTATCTTATTTTCATAATGCCGTTCGTACTTCGTTTAGTAAGAAACGAACCGAATTGGATGCCGAGCCAGATTACTCGTTTATGTAGCATACACTTTAATAGTCATGATACCACCATTACCTGTATGAGTAATGACCGAAAATTAAAGAGATTACGAAAATCTGCATTTGCACCGTAAGTTTTTTATTTCCATTCTGTAATAATTCTGTACTAATTTAGCACATAGATTTTTGTAATCTGAAAACGTCTTGTCTAGGTGCTCTGGATAGTTTTAAATTCGTCCGAGTCGTACAAGGTTTGTTCAAAATTATTATTTATTATTATTATCGATGACTAAAGCGGGGAATTCACTACCGGGCTGCCCGCGGGCCGCCCGGTCTGGCACAAGTCTGCCGCTTACCCCTATTGAACACACACAGAACAGGCAAGTCAGTCGAATAGATAGAGAGCTGCAGCTCGGTCGTGGACTCATGGACTCAATCTTCTTTGTAATAAATGATAGATCAGCATCGGCATTGATTTCTTTGGATTTTTCAATAAGTTCGCTGTATTAGCGACATTACGTAGATCGGTGTTCATGTAATCCTTGCTTTTAACTTTCTACAAACAAGGATACGACCGGTAAATGGAAATAAACGAATGTCAAAATTGTTTTTATTCCTTCATTCCTAAGTTTAGTGTTCGTATTGTTTACAATAATAAATGTTTTAAAATAATATTTTAAGTGTACTCCGGTCGCTCTCCAAGGCGCGAATGACGACGGGCCGCCCGTCGCGACCATTCATGTACAGACTTGCCCGTGCCCACGCGGGAAAAATGCGATCTCGCGGGCAGGCTGCGGGCACGGGCCAACGGGCATGTCTGTGCCCGTACCTAGGAATTGACGAGCAGACATGCAACAGACCTGCCCGTGACGGGCGGCCCGGTAGTCAATTCCCCGCTTTAAGGATCAGAGGAAAATGTTTGATTTTAAAATAATAATTATGTACTCCTTTCTTCGTGATAGGAGATATGTTTGGTATATACTGCATAAAGCCATCCGCTTTTGAAAATTATTGTCCACGGCTTTGTTTCATAACTGTGACAGTGACAATAACCGCGCAGACTGTCGTCCAGCGCGCAATATTATGATACGTTACCTGGGAAACGACCTTGGCGAGAATCTGAATTGTCATATTTTAGTGTTCGAAAAGGAGCCAAAAAAAACGGTTGAAGTATGGGAGTTACGTTTCCTGTAGTTTTGTTATTCGTAGTTTACAATGCACAGAGATCTGAGTGAATTGAAAATTTTTGAGATCTATCTGACGTTAAACATTTCTTGACTTATTTAGATCATAGGGAATTATTATGTAATATGTACTTAATTTACTTTGTATAAAGGCAAGTACTTAAAAGTAAAAACATTATTTTATAACGAGGCAAAACAAAAATATGTAAAAGGTTTTATGAGTACTGAAATACTGTGCAAAATCTCGAAGTTAAAAGAATCTCGAAAATCCATTGTGATAATCTAAATTTTACTTTATTATATTATGTGTATGTCATTACAATTAGTAAAGAATAGAATAGAATATAATATTTTCTATCTTTACCTAAATAAGTTTTGGTTAGTTCAAAATATCACAAAAAAGAGGCCAAGTGCGAGCCGGACTCGCCCAAGAAGATACCATATTTTTAGAGCAAAAATAGGCAAAAAAATTATTTTTTGTATGATGATTACTGATTACATTATTATTTTATTTTAATTTTACTATTAATTATTATTAAAGTACAAATACTTTTAAGTAGTTTGTGAATATTTAAAGTGCCTACATGTAGCCATTGATATAAAGCAAAAAAGGCCATACAGCCTGGAGACAGACAGACATCAAAGTCTGAGCATTAGTGTCCCGTTTTTACCCTTTGGGTACGGAACCCTAAAAATCGTTACTTGTATAAAAATTTATATATTATGTATTCTTTGACTTGACCTTGCGATTTAATTATATTTACACCTAACAATACAACTAGTTATTTGTTACTGTTATAACTTATAAACTTTTAAACACTTTTAAATTAAGGCTACTTGAACAATTTTTTTTCTTCATGCTAATCGCTTCTTAATCATTCATTTTCACAAAAAAAAAACTAATATTTTAATATTTTACACAGTAGAAACCCATAAAAATGATGATTGAAAAACATGCCTTTTAAATGGCGCCGAAAACACTGTCCGCCATAGTGTGACGTCATACGTTTTGTATTTTAAACTCTCTTTATTGAACATTTTTTTATGTGCTAAATGTACGAGAAAAGTGCCAAAAAATTATAAAAGAATTAAATAAGAAATTAGAAATCACTTGTAATGTTGAAAACTTTTGGAGAAAAGTTTTGGCCATTTCATTTCCCGTCTACAATAAATAGAGATAATATATAAAACTGATGTTTTAAGCGAATCATTCAATAAAATATATTTTAAAAATCTTTCTAGGCTTATTCTTACTATTTATGTACAGATAAACTTACATATAACGAGCGCGATAAATAAAAGATATTAAATTACTGTGAGGATGACGTCACATCCAAATCGGAAGTACCGCAAAAGCGTTTTCGTCAGTACAAATCCTATTTTCATAAAATCATTTTTTCAAATCGACTTTATTTATCAATCATAAGCTTTTATTTGATGATACGGGTGAAATACGGTTTCCTAGGCAAAGTTCTACTAGAAATATGCATTTGTTCAATGAAATTGAATATAGGTCAAGTAGCCTATTGCAGCCATATCATTGTTAATTTATTTTTTTATGTATCTTCTATTTTCTTAAGATTTTTTCATAATATGTAGGGTATATTATGCACATTCCAAAGCATATATCTTATATTGATATCTGTAACCTGATATTTACTTTAGGATTATTCAGTAATTTTTTTATCGATCTTTTAATACTCTTTGTAATGATAGTTTTATGCCTCCATGCCATTTTAGTATGTAGTTGTAGTTTTAAGATTTTTATCTATGACCGAATCACTAGTGCTATTTTTGCTCACTTTACATTAATAATGAGTAGATAGTTCATGTAAGTAAAGTAAAAAAGTTAAGTCCTTAAAAATAAAAAAGTTACTGAATGGATATGCCTTACAATATTTTGTTCTTGTTTGTCAAGCTACTTTTCCATTGTTTTAGACAAGGATATAATATATAATTGTATAATATCATATTTAAAGGTACCGTTCCGATTAAGGCTTCTTACAGTCGAACGGCACGTGTCGGCGGCAGTCGACGGCAGACGACGGCACGTGTCGGCAGCAGTCGGCGGCAGTCGACGGCAGCTGACGGCAGCCTTTGACAGTTTATGACGCCTGCATCCCGCCTACCACGACCTTACCTAAAACTATCATGTTTCCAGAACACTGTTGTAAGATTACAATAACATTACCGTAGGTACTCACTTTTTAAATATAATTTTACTAAAAAACAGTAAAAAATGCAAAACAATGTTAAATCCGCTGTGAAATTAATAAATTCTTATCTGTCAAACGGTGTCGCTTAGTAGAGGTGGTGGTAGGCCCCCAGTTGTGAGTTGTGACGTACCGCCTAGAGCAGTGGTTAAAACCCTTTTAGAGCTGTTACCCCTATGGCCTGTTAGGGAACTGATTTACAACCCCCCCCCCCTCCCCCAATTAAAAACAACTTTATAAATTTGTATTAGTACATTCGCAAGTTTTTTAATATAATTAAGGTTCAGAGTTCAGACTTCAGTTACACTTAACGCGCATCTCATATTATGCTCGACGTTCAGACGGTTTTTTGCCTTTTTTAAAATGTTACCAGAGTTGAGAGGCCGCTGTCGCATTTACAAGTGGTAGCTAACGTTACCAACATTTTCAGATCTCTGTCTGCAATGATAGGGTATTCTGTAGCTGTTTTTCTCCAAAATGTAGTTTATTTTTTTTTCTGCCAATTCATCTATTTTTGGTACCACCTCTGTGTTACCCGTTTAGAATAGCTATTTTACCCCCAAACCTGGGGGTAATTACCCCCAGGCTGGGAACCACAGGCCTAAAGGTAAGCGTCCACAGGTTGGTATCGTACGCAACGGATGTCTCGTATCAAACTGATATTTTTTACGTCAGCTGAATCAGCAGCGTACAGATTTCCGATTAGCCTAGTAAATGAATGCTCAAAAGGGGGGATGTGGATGGAAAAGTCGAAAGCAGAAATTTTGACTTTGGAACTTTGTTTGGACTTATTTGATGATGAACATACTGGCTAGTCGGTAATCCGTACGCTGCCGATACGGTGGACATACTGTAAAAAAATATCCATTTGATGCGAGACGTCCGCTGCGTACTATACCGACCTGTGAACGCTTACCTTTACGCGCTACGTCACAACTGCAAGCGTAATAAACTGTCGACGGCTGCCGTCGACTGCCGCCGACACGTACCGCCGACTGCCGTCAACTGCCGCCGACACGTTCCCTGTAAGCGCTCTAACGCGGCAATCGATCTTGCTCTATGCTACGGCATGCTGCAGCGGCATGGGTTGCTAGACCAACGTCGGTAGAGAATGAAACCTAAAGCCATGTCATAAAGTTGCATTTTATTTGAATTTTCGTCGCTTGGGGCAAAGATCATAAAATCCCCTTTAAGCATCATTTTTAGTAAGTGAGATAATATTAAGTATAACAGAGACTATGCCCTTTCCGTCCAAACCTATAAACATTATACTAGAATATATTATGTATTTTCAAAAGTTTACGATTACTATTTACTACATTACATTCCTTGTGTAATTCCAGGTCTCTTGCCTTAATAGGGAATATAATGCTAAAAGTATTTTAAAAAATTTTGTACCTATTTTTACTACATTTTATACTTACCTAGTTATACATTTTTTCCATTCTGTATTATAAAATATTATCGTAACAAGATGTCAGAAGTGTTTGTAAATTCAAAAGCAACATAAAGTTTTGAATTTTCTAGATGTATAATAAGTTCTATATCACTTTTTTCAGTTGGATAGTATATTGAAGTGTATTTACTATGAATTATGATTTTGTAAAAATAAAACATCGAGCTTTACTAGATTAAGAATTAATTCCTCTACTCTTTAAGTTTACAGTTATCCAAACTCATTTTATACCAAATATACACTTTCTTTTACTTGTTTCATTTTTATTTAAATAATATCCCTTTAAGATCTTAGTTTATAATGCCTATATAAGACCACATATTAATCATTATGACCGCCGAACTTCGATATGAAGTGGGCACTAAATGATGATGATGATGATTAATCAAAAATAATTATAATATCATTACTATTTTACAATAAAATAAAATAATAAAAACACATGTTAGAGCATTGTAAGTTTATTTACACTAGAAAATAGAATAAAAGATCAAATTGTTTTTATATAATCTATATAAACATATTTTAAGTCTTAACATAGTATGTAAGTAAGTTTTATTACAATTTACCATTGCTTGTATCTTATTAAAATAAGATGTCCATATAATTTAAATAATATTATGTGATGGTAGTAGCTTAAAATAATTTGTTTAAAAGATCTTTCTAAGATTCACAAGTTATACAATATGTTACATAAATATGTGGATTATTCTCCTCTAAAATTTAATATAACAAATGACAATTAATTGTGTTATTAAGGCTAAAATTTCTTGTTTATTTTTTTAACCTTTCAAATATAATATGCAACACAACTATGGATTGCTAAATTGTATGAAGGTGTTACACATTCATTTCAACAGTAACGGCCAAGCCACAACAGGCGTTGTATCGCAAAAACAATAATTATGGTGATTAAGTTAATTACGATCCGACGTCGCTTCGTAGTGTTGTAGCTTGCCCCTTACACACTATGTTACACCTCAATCTTCTCAAACCGCACTCAATAGGCCGATACTATTGCGGTGATGTATGAACTATCGGTAGTTTCACTCATTAGATAGTCTTTCTGGGGCATGAAGTCGGATTATTTATGACGTGTAGCGTCGCAAAAACTTGCCTTAAGAGGGCGACTAACCCAAAAAATCAAACATCGTCCTTCTCTCTTCACACTCACGCCCGTCTTTCATATGCCAGGTGAAAAAGGACGACGCGGATTCATCGCCAAATTAGTTTTTTCTCAATTACTTACTCGATAAATATACAACATTTAAAAAATCCGCTAGGTCGGTTTCTCAATGATAGAATTTTATACAATGTGTTAAAATATTTATTAACTTAGTTCAATGCACGGTTATGGCAATAAATGAAAAATTCGTGAAAATTAGATGCATCTTCTTGATTTTTTTCTATCGAGAAAATTTCGAGATATCGTGTTTTTGCTCAGATTTAATATAATGTAGTATCTAATTTTAGAAAATGGAACAATTCGGGGCTTATTTTGAAGTATAAAAATGAATTATAAAATAGAAAATTTTGGGTTAGGCACCCTCTTAAACTGGTATAACACTACACTGTATTCAGGGATCCTTTCCCTCATATGGGGCCAAAGAGCCCCCTTAAATCCTGCAAGGGCTGCCTTAGAGCCAGTCCACACGGCGCGTTGCATCGACGCAGCGTCGCCGTTTGACGCATAGCCGGCCACACGGGCGCTGCGTCATCGCAGCGTAATTACGAAGCAGTTTTAACGTCAACACCCCCTCCCGCTTCGTCTCGGGGGCTGCTGTCCGTCATGTATGCGCTGCGACGACGCAGCGCGCCGTGTGAACATCTTGGTTATTTGTATGTAAAACAACGCAACGGCAGCGCTGCGTCGACGCAACGCTGACGCAACGCGCCGTGTGGACTAGCTCTTACCTGTCTACTGAGTCTGAGAAAGTGTGGTGTGTCATGTAATCTCGGTTTATACATTATATGGCGGGCAGCTGCCTTCGTTCTTGCGGTGTGAGGTCAGGATGCCATACATCTACAATGAGCACGAGCCGCGCGCCCGTGCCATTGTGCCACACCTCGTGTTCGAAACTGTCGTCAAACATCAGGACTTTGCCCACCTCCCATTGTCTGTAAGAGATATTGGAAATAATGGTTGCTGGTTTGAAAAAAAATTGTAGTAGAAAAACGCCTAAGGCTTTGTCCACACTTGTATCATGAATCATGATCGATCGCTATCATCGCGATCATTTTGCGTCCACGCCAGCGATCATGATGCGCTTCGATGCAACGCGACGGAGATCAGATACGCGATCAGGATACAAATGTGGACAAAACCTAACGCTTTGTATTAACATAAATGTAACGCAATTGAAGACGTGAGAGGATGAACACGATAACTAACATTTTGTAACATACGAACATTTACTAATTTTTTCCCTTATAATTTCAACAAATTTTATAACTTATATGCTTCATTACCTGGCTTATATATCTGGCTACACTTATTATATAATGCAATTTTTTCCAAATCATATTTCCGGCCAAGCCTCTATTTATGCAAAAAAAACGGCAATTTTTTACTGTTAGTTATCGTGTTCTTCAACTCACGGTTGAGATAAGTCTAAGACACAAAATTTCCGTAAGTTCCTTTGTGCATATCACAGTTTTGACTTTATGGTAATTTATCGGGTTACGGTTTCCGGTCAGCGTATGTATGCAATATGCATATTTGTTTAGTAAGCTCTGAGGTTTAACACCTTGATGGATTCATACGAGTCATTATAATTTTGGCCAGACTTGATGTGACAATGCTTGTGTAAATCGAAATGGCGTACTCATTTTCAAAATCTCAAAAGGCCGGCAACGCACCTGCAGCTCTTCTAATGTTGCGAGTGTCCATGGGCGATGGTAGTTGCTTTTCATCAGGTGACCCGTTTGATCGTTTTCCCCTTATTTTATAAAAAATAATAATTAAATCATTCATAGCAGTATACCTGGTCTCGTTATCCACGCGTATAAACGTGTTGCGTGTATTGGAGAGGCCGAGATGCATGCGCAGACGGCAGTTGGTGGGGCCGACGTGCGCGCGGACGTGCGTACCCGCAGCCATCGAGCTGAATTTCACCTGGTGAAGGTCAATAGTAAATGAATAAAATGTTTATGATGAGTCAGACGTACAGAGATCAACTACGATAACATGGCGCGCCCCTCCAAAATTCAAAACGTTTGAAGTGCGTTGTCAAAACGACTTGAAGTGCGTTGTCTTACGCGGTAGGCTAGTTATGATTAGTTGACCAACAAATATTGGTAATAAGTGACATTAACTGAAATATTACGTCTACTGTGATTGGTTGAATACTTACCACATACAAAGTCTTTCATAAGGATGTGACTACACACATTGAAACAGTCATTTGGAGGCACGCGCCATGTTATCGTAGTTGATCTCTACAGTATAATCTTTCTTTTATATACGAATTAAACTGGCGTAAGCATTTTTGTAGTCGCGTACTTAATGAAAAAAAAATCCGGCAACAGACTTGCAAATTTTCTGATGTTACGATAGTAATCGCTCATATTATTTTAAAACTAATATAATTATATATGAATTTTATCATGTGATACAGTGCTCCATAGCACGTGTGCTTGTAATATAATGAACAGCTGTAGTCAGTACCTGACCGCGGCGGCAGGCAGCGGCGCGAGCGATGCTGCACGTGACGGGTGCGCGCGCGCACCGCCCCGGGATCTCGCGGCCGCGCACGAACAGATCCATCTGCGTCCAATCGCCCCTCTCTTTCAGACCCTCCTTCTCTTTCTCGTACAACTCCTTTGCTGCCTCGCCCTCTTTTAGTATTTCCCTCCAGGATTTTTCTAAGGCTCGAGCTATGTTCGCGTACGGCGTATCCTCAACCTGCCACCAGGGCCGGCTTTTCAGCCGTGGAACGTTGTAAAGGGACCTCTGGGACGGAGATAGAAAGTGGCCGAGTTTCACCCCTCGTTTGTGGACTTCGTGAGCCTCGTCTACTCGCCCTAGCAGCATCAGGGCATCTCCGAGGTGATAGTAGAATCTGGGTTCATTGGCGGGCCCCGTGTCCCCTTCTAGAGCTTTCTGGAGCGCCACGACGGCTTCCTCTAGTTTATTGTGTTGATTTTTCAGCACGAAGCCGTGGTGGGCCAACGCCACGCGGTCGTCGGGCCACAACTTTAGAGTTTCTTTAAGAACTTCTTCAGCTAAATCTGCCCTGTCAAAGAAAATTAAGGTTTAACATTTTGCGAATAAGACAATTTTTTAAAAAGAAATTAATAATATTTAATTGGACATACCTATTGGCCATTAGGAAGGATATTGTTAAGTTATTGCGATACCCGACCACGTCAGGAAATCTTCTGATCAACAGTCTATAGACAGGCTCGGCGCTCAAGTACTTTCCTGGAAAATAGTAGTAAAATATTAAAGTTAGGTACATAGTACTATCAGGGAAGTTGATTACTATGCAGTCGGCGGACCTAAGTCATGTGGTCGGCTTATGTCAATTCAATGTTAGCTGTGATCGGTCGGCTGGGTTTGACGTTACGCGACCAAATTACTTAGGTCCGCCATCTGCATAGGAATCAACTTCTCTGATAGTACATACATTATATTATGTATTAGTAAAGGGTTTCAAAATTTGCAGAGAGTGTCTTGATTTTTCTAACTACATCGCAGTTAATTGTCATTGAAATAATTTACAAAAATTAATATATTATAACATTGTTGAAAATTACCTCCAAACTGCATCCTGTCGATTGTCCTTAGTGCAATTTCTTTTAGCCTCTTATTGCTAAGCCCTTCGTTCATTTTGAGGAGATGCAGGTACGCGTTGATAGCTCGAGACAGAAGGGTGTTGTCTCTTTTCTTCTCGGCGCCCATGTCGAGCGCTCGTGCGGTGAGCCAGCGTGCTCGCGCGCTATTGGCCAGCGCCGCGACGCCAATTCGACGCTCGCACGCTTGCCACGCCCCCTCCGCAGGTTAGTGCACAACAATCACACGCAAGTTCAAACACATAGTTGTTAGATTAGGTCTACGCTGTCGTGAAGCGAACAGACAACGATCCTGAGACTTTCATGCGTTTATAAGAGCGAAACTTTGTCATGTATGGAAGATAGTTTAGAGACGTAGTAGTACACTGTACAACCAGATAGCTAACTTAGAAGTTATGAGGGAATAAATCATTATTATTGGAATATAGACAGCACGGACAAAACTAAAACTTTCGGACTTCTTTATTATCAATCTTACATTATTATATGAAGGGTCTTAAAAACTTCACAACCTTAAATACTAAGCACTCTGTAAACAGAGTTGCCACAAATCTCTTATTGGAACGCGTTCATAAAATCATAAAATTGTTATTTTATTAGTCGCAGAAATGCTTTGGGTTGGGCAAAATTTAAATGCAATTTTTTAGAAAGTTTGTGGCAACTTTGCATAATCTTAAAGTAGTATATGGAAGGGAACAAACTAAAAAGTCATCGACAAACCGTTAGGGAAGAAAAGCGCGGGGTGCGGGCGCAGTTCTTAGCCAGGCGATTTCTTCGACGAGTTATTAAATTATTAAATGGCACAACGAGCAAATTAAAACTTATTAGATTCTACAAAATAAAACATTAGTCAAGCCATTCCTGAAATCACATAAATGATATTATGATTCAGGAGACTGTATAATCGTATTTCAATATTTTTATCAAACGGTCCAAGTGTTAAAGAATTAAAATGGCATTGGACCTGGACGCTTCTTAAAGACTAGGACTGTCCTAGGTTTGTTTTGTTCCATGATAAAAAAAGTTTTAGCCCAATCTGAGTTAACTATGTGTGTCTTTTCGTACATTCCAAGAACGAGAGAGATAGCAGGCTTCATAACAACAAGATGACGCCCGCCCGCAACTCCGTTGTACCAAATTTCGTATATCACGCGGGAACCGTACATTTTATTATACTAAACAGCAAAATCGGTTCAATGGCTTAGGCGTGAAAAGTTAACAGACAGACAGACAGACACACTTTCGCATTTATAATATTAGTATGGAAGTATGAATGAACAACCTAGTGGCGCAAGTGGCCCTAATAAAGGTTAAAGAAGCTTAGCAATAATACCTGGCGGAGTTCTTCCTCGGCACGGTCGAGTTCTTGTCTCCAGTGCGCTTCGCTCGGCTCACCCGGCCACAAGTGGTCTACGCTATTGCCACCGTCTTCTGAAAAATCGAATTAATCATATCAGGGGTCTGATTCATTGCGAAATTCGGAGATGACAACTACTTTACGCAATAGCCAATAAACAGTCGACGCTCCAAGCGTTAGCCAATAACAGCGTTATAAATCCGAATCTAGTGTTAGGAATAACCTCGCAGAAGTTACAGTGACAGAAATTCGGAATACACTGATGATTGGGATATCTATACTTATAAAATTACATGTCCTGACTGACTGACTGATTCATCATCGCTGAGCAAAAACTGTTAAAGTTACAGCCACGAAATTTGGTGAGTAGGGTTGTTTTATTAAGTAGACACCCACTAAGGAAGGAATTTCGGAAATTTTACCCCGAAGGGGGTGAAATATGGGTTGAAAGTCTGAATGAAAGTCCGTCATTTCTTAAGTTAGGAACATGACAACATATCTCCGTTATTATACTATGCTAACGCGGACGAAGTCGCGGGCAACAGCTAGTATAATAATATAGCTAAAGACAACGTTTTAAAACTATAGTCCGTTCAGATATACGAATAATAAAAGTTCAGATTCAATTTTTATATTTAAAATTTTGTTTATAACTGACAACACACTCAAATCACAATGAAACAGAACGGAGTTTAGATGATATAGGAATTATTAATTTAATAGTAATTCTATCATGCAAAAAGTTAAGGAACATCTAAATACAGAAAACATTTATAAACAATCTTGTTTATAACTGTTTTCTATGTAAAACTAAGGAACGACAAACAAAACTAAAATAACACAAAATTAAAAATGTTAGTAGAACTCACATTAGTCATGCGTTATGTTATACATGCTGTAATGACACGAGTAAGCGAGCACTCGGTTTTACTCTGTCCAGGCCGATGTGGTTCAGGCAAGCGGCCATATTTCGCATCGAGCCGGCTCAGTAGCTCCGCATCATCCACATCCGATATTTCCTCCTCCTCTACTTCCTCTTCCTCGATTTCTTCGTCAATTTCCTCGTCCACTATTTCCACATCATCGTCCGGCTCAACTTCTTCATCTTTGATAACGTTAGTCTCTTTCGATTGTTCGATGTCTTCGTCCTCTTCAATTTCGTCTTCGTCACTGTACAATTCTTTATCATTCTCTACTTGCTTTGGCGGTTCCTAAATGATAATTAAAATCTTGAGTATACGTACGATTTAGCTACATAAATAACTTTCAGAAGTTTTTCTTTTACCTCTTTTACAACCGGCTTAGGCTCTTCTTTTGGTACAAATGTTTTGGAAGCTGCAACATCAAGGTTTTTAATTTTTTGTACTACTTCTTCGACGATTTCTTTTTCCGGGGGAGTACTTTCTTCAGGATCTTCTGTTTCTTGATCATCTAAATCTTGAGGTACGAGAGTCATTCGTCGATCAACGAGCAGAGGCGCTTCAGAATCATTTTCTTCTTCGGCTTCATCTGTTTAAATGTTTTATTGATTTCTTATATTGTAATATTATATTGACACAGAACTAACTGTATTCCTACAAGTACTGATAATATTACAAACTTTTAATTTTCTGATTACAATACAAAAGTCACTAATCCATTTGATAGTGAAGCTCTCTGAAGTTGATAATTATCAACTACTTTTTTTACAGTAAAATGTAAATTACAAAAAAAAAACTAGGCTGAATAATATTATGCTCTTCAATTTGTAAATGATTCAAGTCAATGGTAAATTCTAACAAAACTATACTGCATGACTTGATTTGACTTTTTAATCAAAGATTTTGAGTAAAAAATTGTACCATCGAGGAGGTAGATTCCTAGGCAGTTGACAGACCAATTTCATTTGGTCGGCTTATGTCAATTCAATGTTAATTGTGATCTGTCGGCTGGTTTAGCCATAAAGCGACCGAATTACTCAGGTCCGCCATCTGCCTAGGAATCAACTTCTCGGATAGTACATCTACAAATAAAACTCGAGCTACCCACCCCTCGGCGCCGCGCAGCGCCGCAGTACAGCGTGCGTGGCGACCAGTAACGCCCCGCCTACCACCAGCTTCAGCCACACTGTAACACGTATGACGTCATCAGTGTACAGAAGCTCAAGCATTATCTAGCTATTAGCTAATAAAACCTGATACCACCTTTTAATTTAACATTAATGTAGCGTCGTTTCTTATTCGACCCAGTCCGTTTCTTAATAAAGTGTTGTTCTCATGAAATAACAAAGCAACTATTTTTTAATATTGTGAGACAGTTTGATAGGTTACAGACTGGATTGAACAAGGATAAAGCATCAGGTTGCTATTGCAGCTTATCAATAGTTTTCATGTTTCATATTACAGGAAAGCTTTTATGCCTATTATTTATAATTATTAGTTAAGATTACATATATATTGTGATTACATACCAGGGCGACTTAATCGCTTAGCGATAAAACCCTTTAAATTAGAATTTAAAAAAAAGGATAAAGCTGCAATGTTGCATTAAAATAGAAGAAATGGGGTACAGGGCAGAGAAGCACATTTGTTTTAAAGCTACTAATTACAATAATTACTGACAGGAAATGTCTTATGTGGCTACTACTTCCTTTGTATTCTAGCTAAAGAACATAACGACAATATTAAATCTTATTTAATTGCTAAAAGACAGTAATCATAATAGTATGTGAGAATTAACAATTAACATTTATGGCGAGCCTAATACATGAATTTTCATACCTAAATTTTAAATCTAGCCCGATAATTTATATTACATTCCTTGAATTCAGTATATTATGTCATTCAGACCTCAACAATTATACATCCAATATACGGTTTTAAACGCTCTCCCTAGTCCTAACTACCACATACAAATTCTGTTGTAAGGTAGCTTTATATTATGAGCGGAAACAAAACAAAGTTAGACGCAATTGTAGTGTGCGGCACACCTCCCTGATATTAGCTATATAAGAATATAATGTAATTAGTTCATAGGTCAGTTATTAAACATCTTTCGCGGTTACAACTCATCTTTCATTTAGTCTCCCAAGCCTGCACATTGCATGGCGACCCTGCCAGTGCTGCCTTGCGGCAGCGCTGCGCAGAAGGTACAGGGAATGTGTTTAAATTAAATTGGACTTTAAATTGAAAAATAAAAAATGTGACTCTTTAGAAAGTGAACTTTGATAATGTGGACAATAAAGGTGCTAAAAATGAACTTAGAAATAGAGACTTAACGGCCGTTAGTTAGTGATTTAAAATAGTATAGGTTAAAAATGGGTGAAATATACTATAGAAACTAAAATAAAAAGTAAATGCAAATCTGTTGCTAAAATTAAATATAATCGTTATGAAAAAAAAATAACTCAGTGATTCAGTGAAAAATTAAAAAAAAATTGAAATCAAAATTTAAACTCAAAATTAAATTATAAAAACTGGAAAATTGCAAGAATAATATTAAACCGAAAAATAGAAGTTACTGAAAATCGTCAAAAAATATAATAATGTTGGAGTGGAAATGGAAAGCAGGCAGCCGGGAGATGATGGTGTCAGATGAGTGGAATATGCTGGCAGCCGGGAGATGTTGGAGTCGGATGAGAGGAATGTAGAGCAGGCGGCCGGGAGATGTTCGTGTCGGAAGTGGATGCAGCCGGGAGAACAGAGAGGAGGATAGAAAAATGCGATTGAAGTTGTTTGGTCTAAATTTAAATATAAAAATAAATTATAATATGTCTTATTTGTAACTGCAGCGGTATGTATAAAATTATGTCTAAATTTATGTCTAAATTTTAATTTTATTTTGATATGAAAATTACATAGAATGTTCCGTTTAGAAAAATAAAATATGATTTTAAGCAATTTGCCAAAATATATAAAAAAAATGTATAATCATTAAACGTAAAAGGTATAAAATGTATTTTCAATTAAATAAATAATATTTTGATTTTAAATATTTTGAATACAAGTAATTTAATTTCTAGAAATAAAGATTTCGGTAAAAAATAAGTAAAGTTATAAATTAACAGTTAATTAATTAATGGAAAGTCAGATTGCATGAGAAATAAATAAGTTTTTGCGAAATTTATAATATTGGTAATATTTTCATATTATATTATGTTTTACAATATCTGACTAATTGGAATCTTCAAAATAGTTGCAGTTGATATTTAAGAGATTTTAGTATTTTTTTTTTGTTTGCATGCTATTTTTGTTTTAATTGATTTAATAGGTATTAGGTATCAAATTATTCTGCATTATTTTTGGAAAAGATTTATTTTTTGGTGATTACGTGTCTGGTTTAATGTTTTGAGAGTAAAAATAAATAAATAAATAATGGTATTATTCTGCAGCTTAGCAACTTGTAAAATATTTAGGTATTGGAAGACAAGTTAATTTAGAAGTTTAAAGAAAATAATGTCAAAAAAAAAAATTGTTGAAAATAATGATAATTGGAATAATATTCTAAAATAAAATGTGTTTTGGTGCTGTTATTGTGTAATAAAGCAAAAGTTAGAAATTTAAAAACTAGGGTGTTGACGATGAATTTTTGTATGCAGAAAGTTTCGGTATAAGCAGTACGAAAATATTTTGATTTAAAGTAAAGTGCAATATAAATATTGTGTGTTATGAGTTTTGACAAAATAATTTTGAAAGTAGATAACTGTGAAAGACATCTAACTGTCTAAGGTAATTTTATAGAGTTGAATGATTTTAAATTTTGATAGCGGAATACATAGCAACTCATAACTAATCGAATATTATGCGCAGTTGGTTAAAGCAGGTAGGTTAAAACACCTTATGTAAGTTTCCACGGTATGCAACGCCTTTGTGGGAAAAGCGTCAAATGTCCGCGATGCCAACTCAGCATTCGCGCAACGAAATGTAAGTAGATATCTTTTCTAACCGACTTTACAAAAAGGATGATGTTCTTTGTTCAGCTAAATATATTTTATTCATAGGTTTGTACCAAGTATGACTTTAGTTTAAAGAACTTAAATCAATAATAAATTCCTTAAAAAGGTATAAGTAATAAATTTCGTTGCGATATTGGAAAACTTTACGATTTTTTTTTCCACAATACAACTGACTTTAAAGTGTCGTTGCACTTAATTAGCTAAATAATTATAATATTCTCTTCAAATTCAATAGTACTAATAGTTTCATTCTTTATTTTGTGTCACGTATTATCAATTTTTTTTTCTTTCGAATTCTTGGTAAAGGCAGTTAAAGTCCCAAATAGGTCACTAGATTAAAAACTAAAATGTTAAATTTATTTTGTTGTTATTTGTGAAAGTGCAAAATATTTTTGTTTTGTGTCACAGTAGTCAAAAATTTAATTAATCCTTACGTACAGTCTACAATATGGGTGGTCCAAAAGAGATAATCATATTTTGGTTTCGCATAACAATATCAAAACACTTCGTGCATCATATTTGGTACAAAGAAACGTGATGCAATGAGTTTATGCATCCAAATATGTCATGTAAGCGCAGTCCATATTTACCAGTAATCAGTATGTTTGAATATGATTCCAGTAATTTGTTGCAAAACTAACAAACATAATTAGCATACATTCCAGGGCATGAATTTTATTTAATTTCTTAGAACGAATATTTTAATAACAGAATGTATGTTTTTAAATAACATTTAAAATTAGTTATAGATTAAAATTAACTTTCTGTAAGATACATTTAATTTTCTAAAATGATTTTTGTTTCTGGTCGTTGACAACGCGTCAACTTTAGTACCTATACCTACGTCAAGAAGTTGATAACATTTTTCTTTTCAAATTAGGTAGTTAAAATTTTATTTTTGAATTTTCATAAAATATATTACTCATTTTAAATAGTTTGATTTTTCAAAATTAATTAGGAAGTATGAATTCCTTTTGAAATCTATTTTCAATAGTTATTAATAACAATTTTACATTGGTTTATTTTTAGTTGTCAATTTATGACTATTTCAAATTAAGTAACTGAAAATGCGCAATAACTTAATTACTTACATAACAAATAAAAAACATTTCGTGTTAAAAAAAAAATGAAGTAAGTATAATAAATATAATATTTTAAAATCTAAAGGATAGGATGCGTATTTAAAATAGGTGCATTTTTTATCGTACTTACATAAAAATAATTTTAAAAATAATTATGTTGCTATGCAGTATGTATATCAATTCAATTTAATTTGACCTTATAAGTTATTAATGAATAATTTTGTGAGAAAAATAATAATAATAAACAATAAAGACTTAAATATTTTATTTACAGACATAAGAGGCATTTTTTTAAAAGAAATAGTACTAAAATAAATTAAGTGGGGATTAGGATGTTATGATTTTTATAGAATGTTATGTTGCTATGTATTCCAACCCAATTAATATCAATAAGAAGATAGAAAGTTAGAGGTATATTGATAATTTTGAGATTGTTTTGGTTCCATGGTTACTTTGTATATATCTATATCTTACAGCAAAATGTTTTAGAAAAAGAAGAGTGAGAAAAATAAAGAAAATAATATACTTAATAATTATTACGTAAGAAGCATATTGTTATAAAAGGAAGTTGAGTATATTTTAATATAAACAAATTAAAAATATGTTTTAAGTGAGTTAGAAATAGAGAAAAGGAGAAACAATTCTTGGCAATGTATTAAATTCTTTTCAACTACTTAAGTAAGTTGATTAGCTACATTTACTGAGAAATTACACTGGATATGACTTACACGGATTTACTTAAAAATATTTACGTTCATACGAGATATGACGTAATATTAGAACGTACGAATACGTAGAAAGGATTAGGAATGTGATATTTGGTTTGCAAAATAGCTTAAAGCTATTATTTAGGTATAGAAATGGTTATTTTGAAGTTAGGAAATAAGGGTTTTAGTGTTTTTAGAAGGCATTTGACTGAAAAAGGATTGTTTATAGGTTGATAGGGTTGCATCAATGTTTAAAATGTCTAGTAGCTGTTGGCCTGATCACCCAATAGTTAAGGATATTTTAAATATTTATTGGATAAAATTATGGAATGGGTCTTTTGTTAGGCATAGGTAAAGAATAGGTTTAAAAATGCCATAGAGCATTATAAAATACTAGCTTAAATGCTACGTATCGTTGAGTAATAAATAAAATGCCGAGAGCATTAAAAAATACGCAAGGGAATCCTTCATTCGATCATGGTGTAAACGAGTTTTCTCTGTGAGAATAGTTGGAGGTCAAGTAGCCTTAAAAGATCCTTGGTATTAAATATGGTACAAAATGGTACAAAAGTAAATGGTACTTAGAGCATGCTCGGCGGGAACAATCCTTCATTTAAGTAAAATGGTTGGAGACATTTTTTTTTTTTTTGTTGGTTAGTCTTAAAAAAGGTCCCGTTTAATTTTGTATAAATAAAATGTATTGTATCAAATAAAAGTGCGCACAAAGTATATAAAATAATAAAAGTACCATAAAATAAATAAAACAGTCGACTATGAATAAAAAAAAATGTACGAGTAATGTTATGAAAGTAATATAAATAAATGAAAGGCATGCATGCATGAAAAATGACAAAAAGAGTTAAGAGCTAATGAATTAAGGTATACCTAATATGAAACGACGATTTAAAATGTAAGTGACTGGCCAGTCCACTAATCAAGGGGATTATTGATAAGTTAATCAATGACTAATAATGAGTATGAAACAGTAACTAGTAATAAGGTGAAAAAAAAAAAGATGAATTTATCAATAATAAAAGAAAATATTGTATTTTGTGTAATAATAATAATATCAATAGAGGTTTATAGAAGTTTATAAGACATTGAATAAAGGAGATACATTGAAGGGCGTAAAAAATCTAAAAGGCAAAGTAACCATATTGTGAAAAATTTAATTAAAATTCTGAGGATATGTTAATTTTTTATTATTTTTGTGTAGGTATTTAAAATTACATCGTCAACAACCCATCACTGATGTAAAAAATAATAATAATTTCAATTTAATACAGCAGCACAGATTTGTATTTATTGTAATAATTCAGATTAAAGAAAAGTTAGAGATAAAAAAAACTACATAGTTTAAGTTTTTGATAGAATTATTATGAAATGATTAGTATATAATAATAGAGTAAATAATAGTAATAACATATAATAGAGATAAAAGTATAATAGAATAGTATTTAGTAAAAACAAAAAAAATGTTTTTTTTTTTCAAAAAAAAAAAAAAAAACGGGGGAGGTGTAGTGTGCGGCACACCTCCCTGATATATAAGAATATAATGTAATTAGTTCATAGGTCAGTTATTAAACATCTTTCGCGGTTACAACTCATCTTTCATTTAGTCTCCCAAGCCTGCACTTTGCAGCAATAACATGTCTAGATCATAAATAGAATTTACCAACATCTTACATTATTGTTGTACATTACGCCACAAACTGACTGTAGCACCGATTACAGCATTTAGAAGCTTCTAAATACGAATTAGCTGAACTATTATTAAAGTACGTTATATGCGTGTTATGTAAACCTTATTAATTACCTCCCATTTGGCCGAAGCCATGAAAAACATCAAGATTAAGTAAATTCATAGTAATTATTGACAAAAGCGAGAGACGTGCTACTGTGGTATAGCGATAAGCGCGAGTAATGTATTTTTGGAGTAAAAACGCGTAGGCGAGGTCAGGCAAAGCTCGCGGCGTATTTATACCTATCTGTCGCTACATGCAGTATGGAATTCATAGTCATTGTAGTCTATACAGAATGCTAATGTTTTGTAGTTTTAGAACGAAATTCCTTATCGCGCGTTGCGAAAGGGGGCTAGACAGAAAAAATTAAGACGAAACGACACAAAAGTGTCGTTACAACCGCACGGCTTACAACTATAGCAAAAATGCTATATTTGTAACTTGTAAGCAGGGCTCGGAACCGGTATTTTTTTAACCAGGTTAAAACGCTCTTTAACCAGGTTTTTGGATAAGTGTTCGCTCGGAGCGAAACCGAGATGCGAGCGGTATTGCTTCTAAAATTAACCTGGTTAATTCCTCGCGGAAAGTAACTAGTGCAGTGATATCTTCTATCACTTTCTAGTGCACCATCTAATAGCCAACAGGCCATTTGTTTTGAGTGTGTGAACAATGAGTGAGGGTCGTGGTGGGCGGGGCGAACATAATCGCGAACGGTTCTAACTGGTATTTTGAGCAGTGAGCAATTTCATTTTGCTCTTAGAACAAAACCAGAAATAATTTCGGCCGTTCAGAGCGGAATAGAAATGATAACGCTCTTTTCGGAATGTATGGCGTTTCTAACGAACAGGATCGCGAAGATTAACCAGGTTTCCGAGCCCTGCTTGTAAGCCGTGCGGTAGTGCGTGTTTCTTTCTCTGTCTCTCTCTTTCTCTCTCGCATTGAACAGTGTGGTGTAGCGACGATTTTTTTAGTGTATAATAAGATAGAATAACAAACTGGAACTTCGTTTCATCCGGATGTCCCTTGACACCTCTCAAGTTTAATTTTTTTATTTTTGTGTTTCAGATTGAACTAATTTTAAAACGACTAGACAGACTTTGATATAATAAGATCTTCCACGTGGTCTAGTAAATCGCTTTCTTTTCAGAATTTTTGTTTTTAGAATCATTATGAGATGATCAGAAAAATTCGACGCCCGCCGGAACGCACTCTGTTCATACATTTTGTTGTGGACCCCGCATACTATCAGAATAATTATTCTGACGCGTCAAAATGTATGAGCGGGGCGGGGCGTGCGAATTTTTCTGATCAGAAATTCGGATAATGTGCGGCCGGGCTAAATGCAGGGTGCAATTAAACCTTCCTGACAAATTTTTTCCAGGGCTTAGGTATCATTAGGAGAGTCCATTTAACTAAACATTGGGTGTTATTTTTTTTTCAATGACATATTTTATCCCATTTAAAATCGTTGCAGAATGGTCAATCGCGGCGCGGGGGAATGATCGTGGGTGACGCGGGATGAGGCGCGCGCGCGGGGGCACGTCACGCGCGGCCGGCGCGTCGCATAGTGTCCATTTATAATTGTAGTGTTTTTTAGGATAACTTGCGGAAGCTATTTCTCAATATTTTAGTACTGAGTGATTATAAAAGAAAAAATACGTGTATTTTTATTTTTCACAAGGATCAATATATCAAAATTTGGCAGAAAGGTTTGATTGCACCCTGTATTGGTAAGAAAATAACTATCGCCATCTAGCGACTACTAAGGAAACTGCTGAAAAACACCCTAGTACTGTAGGATATACCCTATCTAATAATAATTGTAACTATGTATTTACAAAGTATTACAAGTTGACAATCAATCTATAACAGAATACACAGACATATTTACAGTTAATCCATACTTCCATACTAATATTATAAATGCGAAAGTGTGTCTGTCTGTCTGTCCGTTTGTCTGTCTGTCTGTTACCTCTTCACGCCTAAACGACTGAACCGATTTTGCTGAAATTTGGTATGGAGATACTTTGGGTCCCGGGAAAGGACATAGGATACTTATCATCCCGGAAAAATGTACGATTCCCGCGCGATAAACGAATTTTAGCGCAACTGAGTTGCAGGCGTCATCTAGTAAGTATATTTTACTCAGACAACACCTTTGATCTTTAAACTGACTTAAAAAATCAGCCAAATGCGGGTTAGACTCGCGCACGAAGGGTTCTGTACCATTATAGAGGAAAAATAGGTAAAAAAGGTGTTTTTTGTCTGGTTGTTTTCCCCTTAATTAATATTTAAATTATTTTGTTTTTAGTATTTGTTGTTATAGCGGCAACAGATATACACCATCTGTGAAAATTTCAGAAATCTAGTTAAAGCCGTTCTTGAGATACAGCTTGGAGACAGACAGACGGACAGACAGACATCGAAGTTTTAGTAATATGGACCCGTTTTTAGCCTTTGGGTACGGAATCCTAAAAAGATCAATCTCTCTCAGAACGATCTGTCAAATAATAGAATAATACATTGTTTACCTACTTAAATATACTTTTTTTACAATACAATTATTATGTTAATAATAAGATTGGTTTTTAGTACTAATACTACAAACTTATTTGTACTTAATATAGAGTTATATGGAGTAATTAATGTTTCACAGTATTTAATTCTTATGTCCTAATTTTTAATATCAGTCAAAGAATCAAATTGTGAGGCCATCATTTACTGGTTTGGCAGTCTTCCATGAAAAATAGCCATTTCTAGGTATATTCTCTTATTGTACCAGTATATTGGACGGTATGATTTAACGAGATTTCATTGGCTACCGAGACGTGAGCTTGCACTGGTCATTATGCTGATAGGTATATGAAGGTTAATACCATAAGTTAATACCAATACCCCTCTCTATATTATCCTCCCCAGTATTTCTCCAGCATGCAATGTGTTAGTATGCATTACATAAACCACACAATAATATAATATAGTCTGCCTAGGAAAAAATCTTCACTGACACTGAGGATGTAACTTCGAGGTATTTAAACCTGGCTTACATTCTTACATTAATAACTCAGATATTATCAAGCCAGTGTTTTCAGCTACATTAGCATCGATCGAGCACAACATTTCGAAGATATAATATTACTGGCGATTTATATTAAATCAGGAGCGTATACGAAACTTCGTATTAAATCAATTTGGATGAAATTTTATGACTTGCTTCATAGTTTGGACTTTGGATGAAATTTTTCTTTTTTCCTAGCTAGACTTTACAGACCATATTTTGCCTCTGTCAGAATTCTATGCTGATGACATAACCTTTGAGGTGAACTAATCAACAACAGCTATACTCTATAGGTCTACCAGGCTCTGATGGCAAATTTGGATGGCAGATTTTTAAAAAAATCCTTGATCATTGGACAAATTTTTATAATTTATATGTTTCCCACACAGAATCAGCCGCTATAAGGAAAAAAAGGATCAAAATGTTTTATTCCAATTACCCGAGTATTGCTCGAGTCAATTTCTTTTCTCACTTTTTGCCATCAGATCCTGGTCGACCTATACTTATATATGTCGCAGGGAAAAGAGGATATCAGGGATTTCACGATATCCCTAGGAATATCAGGAACTCCCGGTAGATGCCGAATATTCTAGTTTGTTACGTCTTCTTACTAAAAATATCTAGTGATATGTCATTTCACTAAACTAAATCTAGTGAAATGTCAGAAACGCGGATACCGCCGAATAAAAATCGAGCCACTCATTTCTCTCGCTCGCTCTAGTTCCCACACGTGACACGGGCACTAGTGAAACAAATGCGTCGCTCGAGCTGGCGCGGCTCGTCTAGCCTGGAGACAGACAGACTAACCTTTTGGGTATGGAACCGTAAAAACTAGGATAATCGAGGAGCTGGAGTATATGTAGTACCTGTACCTGTACAAGAGCCTAACTAAATTAGAGATCGACATGCCACCTTTACAAAAAATATTCAACTTGGTCGGCCGCTTCATTTGACGTCAAAAATCAAAGGTCTGAAGTATCTGATGAAGAACCCTCAGTTAGTTTCAATTGTATGATTCAGAGATATGGTGATGCTCCCTGAGATCTGCTATAGTTGCATTACACGTGTAATGCAACTATAGCATATATAATAATAATAACTCCCACTCTGGTTTTGGTGATGGTGGCCGGTTTCATTAAAACCAGGCCAAGAGTAATTTTATAGTTCCCAAGTGTGTGCGCAGTACACAAGAGCAATCTCTATATTCCTTTACTCGCATAACCCGGTGGGACGGAAGACTGACACGACCGGCGAGAGATCAGGCGCAGGACCGACTTTTTACATGCTCATCCGACGCATGGATCATCTAACATCTTACTTATCAGATTCAGATGTTAGATGATCCTATCAAAGTACCCGTGTGTATACCTACTAGAGCAAGCGATAGAAATGCGTGGCTTGATTTTTATTCGGCGGTGTCCGCTTTTCTGACGTTTCGCTAGATATAGTTTAGTGAAATGACATATCACTAGATATTTTTAGTAAGAAGACGTAACAAACAAGAATATTCGGCATCTACCGGGAGTTCGTGATATCCCTAGGGATATCGTGAAATCCCTGATATCCTCTTTTCCCTGCGACATATACATTGCAGAAGCAACACACAATAATAAATGTTCTACTCACTGTGTGAGGACTCATCCACTTCTTTACGTAGCTGTTCCTGGCGTTTCTCATACTCCTCTTCGTCAGCTAATGTATCTGGAGGCTTCACAATCACTGTTTCCTCTTCAATCTGTATTGAACAGAGTGCTATAAGTATAAGTTTCTAGATCAAACTATCAAATGGGAACTTTCTTACTTATAGGCTCTACAAATGTGGCAAACCATGAGATTAATGTAAAATATTATATAATTAAGATGGATGAATACTGCAACACTTTCATTTTTAGACAACAGCTACACATTTTGTATTAAATTTAATTCTACGGTTTATTGAGTTTAAGAAAATCAGCAACGCAATAAGCAATAATGATTATGCCGTGTTCATAATATTATGTACTAGCTGTTGCCCGCGACTTCGTCCGCGTGGACTTCAGTTTATCGCGCGGTGTCAACAAAATTGGTGTCAAACTTAAAGGATTTTTAAAACCCTGGTACCCCTTAATTCAAAATACCCAAAAATAGCTGTGCAGTGTGCACATAATATTTCATTTTTTAAAATTAAACTTTATTTATGCCAAATTTTAAAGCTTATTTACACATACATACCCATAAACTATTTATCATTGATAGGTTTAACTTTACGTCACTGCATAGATAAAATAGTGAGTTAAAAAACGTGTATAACAATCGAAAGAATCGAAAAATAGATCTTTATTCTTTAGTTGGTACCACCTCTTATAGAAAGACGTACGAGCAAGCGCTAGCGCGATGTAGGCGACTCTTAGCGCAATCTGTTATGAATTTTTGGGACTAACTTAATTTGAACAAATTTACGCATAAACACCCCCTTACAACCTCTTTTTATAGTTAAAAAGTAGCCTATGTCCTTTCTCCGGCTTTAGACTATCTGTGTACAAAATTTCATTACAATCGGTTCAGTAGTTTTGGCGTGAAAGCGAGACAGACAGGCAGACAGAGATACTTTCGCATTTAAAATATTAGTATACATTCACTAATTCCAGTAAGTCACACTATAGAAACGGCCATGTTATTGCAAAATTTTATCATTCCGTCAATTCCTTATAATATGTAAATAGAACAATAATTTACTTCGTCGAAAGCAGCACCGCTAGGCGCAGTTATAATTTCCACTGGCGGTTCATCACCATCATCAATAGCTTCAAGGAAGTCATCATCTTCACCACTCTCGTCTGCTTTGGGCTCATCCTCCTCTTCCTTTGATTTATCTGTTGAAAGAGAAAAATATGGATATTTACCATATATTTATATTTACCCTCTATTATCATAAAACATTATGATCTTTCAAAGACATTTGATGATAGTGGTATAAATTAAAATTTTGTGTATTTATCTGTTCATATGGTAAAGGGTGGATATCTACTACTTATTATAATAATATAATAATTAATAATACTATGTATTCGTATCATTAAACTTTCAAAGACATATTTTGTTGACAGTAGAATAAATAAATCTCAAGCTATCAAATATTATCATACATCATTTAATAATATATTAGCTTCAAGAGAACTTATGCAAACTTCTACATACCTTCAACATTATCTTCGCGACTATCTCGGTCTAGTGTACTTTCGGCAGATAATATTGCATCGTCAGTTATTTCCCTTTCTATTTTCTCCACCTCTATATCTTCTTCATCATCATCTTTCATGTCGTCATCTTCATGTTCGTCTTCTTCCTAAAAAATAAATAAAGATGTAAATATTTTTAAAACTTTTGTTATTAAAGTCTCTGCAAAAAGAATTAAGGGCAGAATCCAGTCCATTATGAGTCTGTTGCTGCAGATATTTTTAGAATAAAGTAACACACAATTTATATTAATAAAGCCAATATACGTTCATTTTTGTTAAATTTGAAATAACACACTTTTTATAAATAAATTGTTATAATTAAGCGTCACAAAAACATAATAGTTATAAAAAAATCAGCATTAATCTTAAATTCTTTTGTAGTCCTAGAAGAGTAAAAGTGAAGTCTGTAAGTAAATAAGTGCTAACAGTACACATTGCTAAACCTTGAAGAATTAGTATAGTTTTTTTAATAGTTGTCATCATTATTTGCTAAAATCAAATTAAATATTTATAGCACACCAACAGCCTTACTGTGCCTTTGTATTACTTATTTTGTCTCTTACACTAAATTTAGTTTCTCTGATGTATCTGTAATTTTCTTCTTTGCTATTAATCTGGTCCTCTTTATTTTCTTCTGCACTATTGGCATCATAATATGAATCATAAGGTTTTTCTGTAGAATCTTCAGTTTCTGTTTTGTCACTATAATAAGTGTGACTTTCTTGAACATTTTCATTGAATTTATTACCGATTTCTTCTGCTTCCTGAATTTTTTTTTCATATGATAATTTAAAATTACCGAAATGTATAAAAATAAAAATAATAGTCATGCAGTAAATAATATAAATTAAAAAATAACCTCACAATTAAGGTTTAAATATGTTTGTTATAATTTTAGGCTGCAATTGTTATTTGTAATAAGTCATGTCTAGATTTAATTATCTAAAGCTAAGTTACGAAAACAAAGTTAATTTAAAAAGAAAAAATGCATTGAAATACGACATAAATTATCACACCTCATTTGAATTAAAATCATTTGTGTATTTATCTTCTTCTTCACCATCATAAGGATTATCGACTTCGTTATTATCATCTGTGTCTTCTTCATCATCATCTTGATCATCATCAAGACCATCAGTGTCATCATTATCAATTTCATCTTGTTTGTGATCCAAATAATTTTCACCTTCTTCCCTTTCATTTTCTTCATCATTTCCGTCATCATCGTCATCATTGTCTTCATCTATCTCATTTTGTTCGTCATCATTATCATCATCATCATCATGGTCATCATCATCATTGTGGTCATCATCATCCTCATGGTCCAAGCCATGAATTTCAGTTTCATCTTCGTCTATATCATGTTCCTCAACACTCTCTTCATCATTGCCAAGTTCATCTTCTTTTTGATTTGAACTGTGTGCCTAAATTTTGATATTTGAAAAAATATGCAATAATTTCTGATCTATTAAACATTGGATATTTGAATTTTGCTTAATATCATTACTTATATTATTTGATATAATGAGAATGACTAACATTACAATTAATGCGAAAGTGTGTCTGTCTGTATGTTACCCTCAGATGTTACCTTCACGCCTAAGCGGCTGAACAGATTTAGGCGAAATTTGGTATGGATATACCTTATGAGGCAGGGACATAGGATAGTTTTTGCTGCAGAGAAATGTATGGTTACAGCGTGATAAATTTTGGCATATTGTCTCTTATAAATAAGTAAACTTACAGGGTGTTTAAGTTCCAGTGTGTGCTCATCATGGTGATCATCATCAATAGTGTCTTCTATCCAACCTTCCAATACTCCAGAATATCGTGATTCAACAGAATTAGCCTCCACTGTCAAAAATAAAACAGATGTTTGCTCATTTATATTATCATCTATACCAGGGGTTCCCAAACTGTGCGCCGCGGCGCCCTGGTGCGCCGTGGAAAGGCAAGAGGGACGCCGTGAGTCGATCCTCTATTGTTATCCATAACCACAAAATATATTATAAAATAAAATTATAATATGAATTATTAATTATTATACAAAGCAGGCAGATGATTAAATATTTGTTTATTGTTATTTACTTGCATAACCTAACTATAGTTATTAAAGGTATTAATTCATGTATATTTTTGTAATAGCTAGGTAGAGTAGGGCGCCATGACAAAATATTGACTTGTAAGTGCGCCGCAGGCTGAAAAAGTTTGAGAACCCCTGATCTATACTATTACATAAGCATAATTCATATTTTGGGATAAAGATACAATATGGTAACCTATAGTTAGTGCGTTATAAGATGATATGGGTGACAGTTCTCATATTCCTTTGCTACGGATATTTTTACAAGAAAACAAAAAAATCAAAAATATGTAATAAATTATATTCCATCTACAAAAACAAATGTTTCCTATAACTGTAAATGAATAAAAATGAAAAGTTGCTAAATGCTAACTTATTAATATAAAATTACAAATATTAACACTAAAATAGGAGTATGAAATTATTGATACGAAAATATTTGAAAAATGTCAGATGCATGAAACGGAACATTTGCAGATAGAGATTGACACTGTTGAATCGAAATCAAATCGATAAAAAGTGCGGCCATCTTAAATCGCTAGCGCTACTCTGAAACGTCAGTACGAAATCGATAATTTCAATTGCAATTCCTTTACGAATTGATTCGATATTTTTAAATTATCGATTAAAATTTTTAGGTAACTTCCCTACTATTGTCAATTATAATGTGTCACCCATATCATCTTAAAACGCACAAACTATAGTTGTAATAAAAATTTGTATGCTGTAGCCACAGAAATATAGTAACTTAGTTTTTAAGTCTTTCTTTTCCAAGCGGTTGCATGCGACCGCGACAGCAAAAGATTTCCAAGAATCCGTAATTGAGGTATTAAAGCTAAATTATATAATAATATGCTATTAATTTCTGACCTTCAAGAATAGGTAAATATGAATGTTATCCATGAAGTTTAGACCCATTAAACTAAAGTAATGTTGATTTTTCTGCTATGAAATAATATTTTTTAAGAACAAATTGACTAGTTTCTGTATATAAAAAAGATTTAGATAAACTCACATTCAGTCAATCCTCTATTTTCTAGAATGATTAATCCAATAAGCGTAACTAATACTGCTAGAAGGGAAAAGAATATTATTTTGGCACACCAGTGTCCTCCCGTGCCATGATCATGATGTGAGTGCATGAACACATCTCCTTCACCAAGAGTAGCTGCCGTTCCACGGGGTTCCTCGATACCTAATTCCTCTGTAATATATTTAATAATATATTAAGATTTTGAAGTTGGAAAGAAGTACATGAAAAAAACAACCACAAAGATTAGCCTGCCTTTTTTCTTCTTCTTATCTTTTCGTTTTCTTGGTTGCACATCACCAGACATGGTTAAATTTTATCTATCTGACGCTAAACCAGCGGCAGAAGATTTACTTTTATTGTTTCATAACACCTGTGTAAAATAAACGAGGACAGTGAAGACCTTGTTTTCAGTTATTCGAATGCATGCGTACGAATTCTATAGTGCGCAATTTTACTAAATGTATGGTCACGTTAAGAAATGAAAATAGCCTACCTAACAAAGTACCACTGCCGCTTTCGTAAATTTATTTTAGAATTTAACCTAAAAATAACCGGCAAAGACGGCTGGGAAATTCAAGGCAAATTACTGTCACAGATTAGTCATATGTACCTAGATTACTGTCAAATTTGACAATTCACAATCCCACTGACGCGCTTTTTTTTCTGTTTCTGTCGCGTGGCTAAGTACTTTTACCTCTTGAGTCTTGGCTTGGCTCTTATTTTCATCTAGCTTGTCAAAAAAGCAGGGCTTCATAACGTTATCGAATAACATAAAAAATATCGTTACGTACCGTTATTTTCATAATGGTAGTCAGATAACGTTATTTTTTAACGATATTTAGTAAAATAACGTTATATTTACCGTTATTATTATAACGATATTTTTTCGTTATGTATAAACCAGGGATTCATAAAGTTATCGAATAACAGAAAAAATATCGTTACGTACTGTTATTTTCATAATGGTAGCCAGATAACGTTATTTTTTTAACGATATTTAGTAATATTACGTTATATTTACCGTTATTATTATAACGATATTTTTTTGTTACGTATAAACGAACAAATATCGTTATAATAATAACGGTAAATATAACGTTATTTTCTGGTATCAGGTATGCGATCGTGCACGGTGCACTAAGTCTCACTCGCAGCCAGGGATGGGTAAGCTACTGAGTATTTACTCAGGCCAGAGTAAATACTCAGTAAAAATGAATTTAGACACTCAGTATTTACTTTTGACTGAGTATTTATGTTTTACTAACCACAATTTAATTATTTAAGGTTTTTCTTTATATTTTATTATTTATTTGTATTGTATTTTAAGTATAAGCTATGTTCTTTTTAAGTATAACCAGTTTAAATGAAAATAAATGATATATACTCAATAATATAATGAATGCAAAATTTTCTTTTAGTATTTTTTGGACTCAGTAACGAAAAATTAGGTACCTCAGCTATAGAATACCTAAATGAAAAAATAACGTTATTTGAAGCCCTGGTATAAACGAACAAATATCGTTATAAAAATAAAAACAAAGAAAAAATACACCTTATAAGCGTGATTACGTTTAGAAAATTTTCGCGCCTGTCATGACTTTCTTGACGGACTATAACGTTATCAAAGAACATAATATATTTACCGTTATAAATCCTATATAACGTTGTAACATTAACCGTTATTAATATCAATTTTTAACGTTATTTTTAATATCGGGTAAATTTTCATAACGTTATCAATGCCCTTGAAGCAGTAACGTTATGAAAAAATAACGTCATTTGAAGCCCTGCAAAAAAGTAGACACTCTACTCTGTAGTCGTACTCTGTAGTCTGCACACAATAATTTTGAAATCACATAAAAAATAATATAAACTAAAAATATAAAGAGAAAAAACCACCTTTTGAGCGTGTCGCGAGTCGCGACTCGCGTGACAGACTGTAATAATATATTTTACGCATCGCTTAACCATTCAAGATCGTAGCTCCCCTGCTGTATGATATTTATATTTTATAATATGCCAATTCGTCTGGATGGCTTAAAAGGAAAAGGTCCTTAGTACCTGGCAAAAAAGTTTGTATTATTGTGAAAAAATGGAAGGCGTGATTCTCATAAATCATTTGTCAATGCCAAAATTCAAATATGATGGCGGCAAAATTTTTAACTTTGTAATTTGAGTTTTTCACATTTATTTTATATGTTATTGTAAAATGAGCGAAGTAAATGTTCTATTTAATGGTTATTCAATAATAAAGGATGAGAATGAAATGATAGCCAATTGTACTTGTACACTAATAAAGGCAGAATCATTGAATATTATTATAGATACTATGACACCATGGGATTCTGATAAAATTGTTAATGGTATGCTTGTTTGTCACATATTTTCAGAGCAAGTTTTATAATGAGAAGAGATTGCTTAATTTATTATTCTTTGTAGCTTTGATGGCGCATCAGCTGACTGCTAAAGATATTAACTATGTTATATCAACCCATGGTCACTCAGATCATACAGGAAATAATAACCTATTTCTTGAAGCTAAACATTTAGTTGGATTTAGTCTTTCCTACAAAGATACTTATTTTATGCATCCATTTGATAAAGGTAATTTCCCCTTTTAAATATTATTTAGTTTTGTATGAAAATATCAAACCTATAAAAAATAAACAATATTTTTGAGTTTCAATTTATAGTTGTATTTTTATTGTCTTTGTTTCAGTATTTAAGTTTCTCGTTAATAAATTATTGTAGTTTCAATAAAAATAATTTTATTGTTATTGCCACAGAACAAAAAAACAGGTTATTGCGGCTATAAATAATACTCAATACAAACCTATGATTCACAGGTGAAGAATTAAAATTAAATGAGAATATTAGAATAATTCCGACTCCCGGTCACACTTTGTCTGATGTTACAGTGATAGTTACTACAGGAGACGGAACTTATGCAATTACAGGTACAGTTGCAACTATAGAACCTGGATTAATGACAATGACAAAAATATGTTATTGGATTGGGAATGGGATTTAACCTATCAAGCCCCATAAGATCACCGGTGATCGCGACAACAATAGAATAACAATAGATTTCCAAGAATCAGCGATCGAAGGATTAAAAAAAACATTTTTAATACTAGAATGATGATTATCCCTCCCTACTTACCTCTTAAATTTTTCTCTTCATTAATTGCAGGTGACTTATTTGAAAAGTATGAAGATATTGAGGATCCTACAATATGGGTGGATGCTGGTAGTGAAGATCAGTTGAAACAAGCTAAGAACAGATCCATGATTGCCGATATAGCCGACTGGATAGTACCAGGACATGGTCCCATGTTTAAAGTAACACAGGAAATCAGAGAAGCTTTAAAAAAAGAGGTTGTTGATTTTGGTTTAATATTATAGTAGATTTTGTACTTAGGGTCGTAAAGTTATTTAGATTTGTAAGAAATAGCATGTTGTGTTTGTACTATCAGTGAAGTTGATCCCTAGGCATATGGCGGACCTAAGTAATTTGGTTGTGTTACATCAAACCCATCCAACCGAACACAGCTAACATTGAATAGACATAAGCCGACCAAACAACGTAGGTCCGTCAACTGCCTAGGAATCAATTTCCTTGATGGTACTTTAAGGAGCAAGGAGAACAAAAAACAAAGACATGCCAAATTATTAAATTTTTATTAAATACTATATATCCTGGTCTCATAAAATTTACATAAATAATATTATGTTTCTAAACCACTTGGAGAAGGTAGAAGGACATTGGTTTGAGCACTACATTTATTTACAATGCAATAAAGATGCTTATAAATTTAGTGGAAATGATACTATGCTGTGGTGTTAGCAAATTGAAAGTAACAATGGTGTTCAGATTTTGAAGTTTTATATTTAGGTAAATATAATACTTTAAGCAATAATATAACAATCACATTTATAATATTCTTAAACAATAATAAGTATACCATATCTGTTGGTATATTTTGTGAATAATTTCAAAAATTTATAGTCTAGTAGAATTCTACTATTATCGAAATATGACATAAACGGATAAAAATCATCTGACTTATCATGCATCGCTTTAAAGTCTAACTAAATATTGTTTATTGGACAGTATAATAATATAAATAATATTATTCATATTATTTATTAATCTTAAAACTTGTGTTCAAGAAATTAAGAAATGTGGCTTTTAAATATTGTTCGGCCAAACCAAGAATTTTACATACTTAAATTGGCAAATATTTCGTGATAATTGGGATTTGGGACCACTTACAAGCTTTAGTCGCCAAAATGACGCTTTTTCAGTGTATTTAGCTATGCCATTGTTCACCATAATTAATATTTTACTACTATATTTAAAACTTAACACTAGAACAAACCTAGTTTTAGATGCGGCCTGCCGCTATATACTATGGTGCTATTTCATAGACTTTGCTTCCCTGAATATTTAAAAAATAACACTAACCATAATTCGTTAATTTTTAATTTGTTAAATTATTTTACAATGTAAAACACCTAAAAATATAAACAATTCTTTTTAAAATCAATTCTTTTTTGGTATGCATGGTTCGAAACTAAAATGGCACCATCGGTAGTGAATTGTGAAGAGTAAAAATTTGCTAATCGATTATAATAACTACACTAAGCTATATCAAGGTAAATATTACATCAAATTCACAGTAGCAAAATACATTTATTCTGACGGTGATCACATTACAAAAGTGTGGCACAAAGAGCATGGATATTGTACATTATCTAAATGTTACTTCCCGTGATACCTTCTACCGATATTCTCGTATCCACGAGGCCGGGCCAAAGTTGCTGCGTGCAATTTATCAAAAATCTCTATTAAATACTTACAAGCTACGACACTCTTAAAGTCGACCTTATATCACAGCCAAGGGTCTTTAAAAATAACAAAACTTAGACATTGCCATAGCCATTCCGTATATTATAAGACAGCTGCAACAGAACAAAATATATATAATTAAAATAATAAATAAAGTTTTAAATATAATATATAGCCGTGAAAAAATAATAGAGATTTTCAAAATTGAAGTGATCAATGAAAGAGTAAACGAAAATATTATATTTTAAGCACCAAACTTAGTTCAAGGAATAAAATGTACCTGAGGGTCGATACTCGTTGGTACGGGTTGAGGCTCGTCAATACATAAATCGGAATCCGAATCAGTTCTACGAAGGCTGTTGTCCTAAAGAAAAAAAAAACACAAAATAATAAACTTGCGTTCTAAATTCAGATTCAAAATAAATTGTTGATGAATAAGCTGACAAAGATTCACTCACTAGATTAAAATTTGAATTTAACTTTTATCTTTACCTAAGCAGTAAATTGCATGATGTGCTTTCTATAATTACATGCTTAATATTATAAATGCGAAATTGTGTCTGTCACTTCTTCACGCCCAAAACGGCTGAACCCATTAGCCCCAGGACATAGTCTTTTTGTCCTGGAAAAATGTACGGTTTCCGCGCGATAAACGAGTTAAAATTTTTAAACCGCTATGTAGTCATCAAGTCTTACCGATTGCGTATACTGTCTTGTCGTAGTCAGCAGACGAGCTACGGGTCTCATGAAGCCCGGCAGAGTCTCTGTGAGCGGTGGCCGGGCGTGTGTTAGGAGGGGCTTGAGCAGGCGACTGTCTAGCGCGCCCCAAAGACGAGCGAGTCGGGCCTTCTCGCTGCCACCATCTGTGCTACCGCGTGGCGTCTCCTAAAAAACGATATAATTAAAAACGTATCTTTGGGACGTGTGACTCATGTGAACCTAGCACACGGCAATTTTTTGTAGCGTTTGCATCGCGACTAAATTAGCGCCCAGTGACGGATTAAGACTACTTGATGCCCTAAGGCCTAAGAAATCCATGCCTGTGGGCCCCCTTAACCGTATGTCAACTAGAATCAGTCTTTGTACCTTTACTCTTTTGATGCCCCCTTTAGACGTGATGTCCCAGCCCCTAGGCAATTGCTTGATTTCATTAGGGGTTAATCCGTTACTGCGCCCAGACTGTATCGATGCAAACGCGCGATATTGTCGCTATTGCATCGCTGCAAAAAGTCACCGCGGGCCCATAAAGGCCCATAAAGCTCAATTGTGTTCGTTATTCAGTGAAAGCAGTAGTGTTACCAGAGTATCAAAATACTGTCTCCGTAATTGCTTCCTTTAGTGTGCAGCTAATGAGCTTCGTGTCGCTACACACTAAAGAAGCTGTTACTTCCGAAAGTGACTTCATATTGATCAGTTCTAGATTTGGCTTTAGAAACAACAATAAAAAAACAAAAAGAGTGTATTATAATAATTATGTTACAATGTGCATAGCGTGCACTGCATCGTGCGAAATGCATTCAGGTGTGATGATTAAGCGATTAAGAGCAAAATATTAAGAGGTAAAGAAATACATACTTCCTTGTAATTTAGTTGCCAAGGCATAACCACTTCGTTCTCGCCATTCCCCCATTTAACTACCATGCGGCCATTCTAGACGTCGAAATAAAATAAAAATAATACAATAACATGCATTAAGGATAAGGAAAAAGGTTAATGTCAAGTTTTGAAAGAAAATAATAGAAGGCCTTTTCGTTATAAGTGAAAGCAATTTCTGTTTAGATAAGTGTCTCATAATAGTCAATGTATTATTGTAATGTTAATTTTACTTGAGTAAGGTTATTGACTAATTTTGTTAAGGAACAATAACAGAGATATCCATGCTAAGTTTATACTTTGGAAGTGGATAGGGATGCTATCATATTGTTATGTTTGCATGCGGACTATAAACTCCCTTACTGTTGCCCTTTCGTAACATGGTGTCTGTGGTGTGTCCATGTTTTGGAGGCCGAAGCTTACATCAGTCGGCTAAACAAAAACAAATCTAAAATATTATATCTTCCTGTTAAACTGTAACTTAACAAAATTTAGCAATACACCAATGATACAGAAGTCTTATAAGAAAAACTAGCTTAGTATAGTTTTAGTTCTTTTATTAACCCTTCAACCGTTTGCCAGGCGCGCGCCGTTAAATCCCTGTCTGTCGCGGTGGCGACGAGCGGAGAGCGCGCGTTAAGACTTGATTGTGAATATAATGAAGTTTTTCATAAAAATGAATGAATCGTATAGTTTTTAACGTTTGTATGGAATATCAGATAGCTAATAAACGTTATAAACTATATTTTATTGTAAATTAGTGCTGTAATTATTTTCTACAGGCTCATAAACATATATGTGCTCAATTTCTGCGCGCAGTACGAAATACTACATATTTTCAATTAAATCTTATTCCAAAGTTAAATATTTTTATTTATAATATGCGTTGAATTATATATCCATCCTCTGATATGAATAGAATAAGAAGTCTAGAACAATTTGGATTCGAATTTCAAGGTTGAAAAGTGCAAAGAAAATACTCAAAATTCACTTTGAACCTCTTTGAACACTACCACTTTGGGTGTGCCGTAGGGCCTAAATATTAGGTTTGAGATGTTTGAAAGCACTTATTTATGGAAGTCATAGATCTCTCTGCACGCCAATGTGTCTAGACTGCCTAATAATTGATAGAAAAACGTTTTATTACGAGAAACCTGAAAGAGGACCTCATTTACATAACCTTCTATTCATTGCCGTTTCTATTCATCGTCTGGACATGTTTGTTGTCTGTGGCCCACAAAAAGTGTTAACAATAAACTATAATAAATATGCTAACATTTGAAGATATACACCACCACCAGTTTCACACAAGATATTTATAAAATCCAGAAAAAGAAACTGGAAAAAAAGACCTAAAATGTATGCATGTGTGCGTAAGTCTCAAATTATGTTTGACCGTCATGGCTCATATCTGTGTCAGTACGAAATACATTTTATCTGTTTAGTCTCAGATCTGTGTCACTACGAAACGTCTCCGCCATTTTGAATCGAGGCATTTTACTAAAAAAATGACTTATCTCGTAAATACGACTAAAGAAATTGAAATGCTAATAAAATTTCCATATGATTACATCATTACTTGGTCAGACTATTACGAAAATAAAATAAATATAAAGAAAACAAAGATGATCACTTTGCATAGCAAAAAGTTGTTGTTCGTTTTATCCGAAATCTAAACTAATTTTACATGTATAATTTGACAGACAGCATTTCTACATAGTAAATAACACTAAAACAATAGCAATTCTTTACTTTCTTTGTTTTTTCTTCATAAAAAATCCATAAGTATTCTTCGTTGAGGCAGTAGCAATATGGCCAACTTGTGAGGTCTTAATTGAACATACGAACTGTATAAATTTGCTGAACAACCATTGAGAATAGAGGGCAAGTTCATGCCCAACTCATTCAGTTTTGATTTAGACAAGTTTAAATCATATTATCAACGATAATACGATTTAAAATCGGGTAGAGGTTTGAGGGCTCAGATCTGAGACAAAACATGCAAGGGGTATGTCTCGGATATGGGACAAAACGGGTGAAGGGTTAAGACAATTTATATATTTTCGACCTCTGTATCTTTGGCCGTCTCATTATTATGTGCGATTAAAATAAGCATACACATAGCATGTTAGATGTCATAGGTCGCGCGATGCTTTAAGGTCGTTTGGCAAAACTAGAATAGTTGTTAAAAAAAAACCAATAACTGCAGATCTAATGATAACGTGTCATTGTCTGATCGTTGATCTACAAATAAAGCGACGTTTATATTCAGCCACTGCCGCTGCTCCTCGCGCTGCCGGCGATTGCCCTACATACTTCTGCGGCAGTAAGCAAGTGAGCGTTTACACTCAGCCCTCTACAAATCCGCGTCGGGCAGCGGCAGCGGTATGACGAGTGGCAGCGCGACAGACTATTAAGAGGGTACGCTAACACTATTTTTCCATACAAACGTATTCCCCAATTTACTCCCTGGACAATGCGTTTAGACAAAATATGATCTTAACATTCTCGCGCTGCCCACTTCCCTGCCCAACGGGGCTGAATGTAAACGGCCAATATCGTGTCACCGTCGGCATGTCCTCGCCTACTTCATACAGACCGAAGAACTGCGCACTTTTTTGCCGAGTAATCTCAAAGCAGCGCGCGACGTTGTGTTATGGCGTTTATGGATGATATGTTAGTTGTATTAAACCCCTAGCCCCAAGCGTAATGCTGTACGTATACATACCGATCTGCCCGTATCCGTGGCCTGGTAGAGCTGCCACAAATTTTACTTATTAATTACATGCCAATAGCTCTGCTTCCAGCAGGGTCTGCCAATCAGACCCATTTATCGTTATTCGTTACATATATTCAAGTATGAAAAAGTGAATATTTTGCCAAGTATCAATATGATTTAACACTAATGCATTCAGTTTATTAATAACCAAGTATCAAGACAGTAAGTTAGCACAAGAATTTTCAGTCACTCATTTGGTACAATTTCAAGCGGGACATACAATTTTGTCACAAAGCTTTTAATGGACAATGGACATCCACAATATGTGACAGTGTGATGGAAAGAAAGAGAAGAAGAAAGACATGATTCCTGATAATACCCTTGTATATTGCGTTAAGCAAATTCTGTGTCCTTTATATCAATGAAATGGGTGGTAGTCGAATTCGTGAATACATGTAACACAGCCATGATAGGTGAAAATGTATTATATTGTATTCACTTAAATACTGACATAGACTTATGGTAGGCAGAACACTAACGATAATGCTGGTGTTTTATATGTAGTATTAACTGTCATAGATAAAGTGAACCATACATTTACGAGATTTTAATCCTATAATAAATATTTATCTACTCTAAAAGCAAACTTCAATTAGTCAGTATTTAAAGTGAGAGATTATGTTTGTAGTCTGTAGTTCTAGTACTACAAGTATAAGCAGTATCTACAAGAAAAGCGTATCAAGACATGATTTTACCACCGCACCAGCATTCATTGTTACATACATAATTTATGAAATTTAAGTATCGATTGGTGCAAAATACTAAGTTCATTAACCTCTACTTTGCGTGTAAGAATTTTGAGTGTAAAGAAGTAAAAAGTGTAAAAAGAATGAGTATAACGTACGCTTCTCACGTCGCGGTATGGCAGAGCTTCATTCTCGTCATTCTGGCCTTCGCTGAAAAATAAATAAGAAACAAATTAACAGAATAAGTCATTTACTATAAAATTCTCCTTTTAATTGTTTTTTCCTACACTCTAAATTGCTGTACAAAATGCTGCTGATAATCGGGTTGCCAACGATGCCTTTGAAACATACTGATTTAGTTTTTGTTTTCAGGTTCAAACATAATTACTATAATTTCGAAGGAGTTAACACTGTATTGTATCAAGAAAAGTGAAAATGCCTATTGGGAAAAAGTAGTATGAACTATAAGAAAATAATAAAAAATATGAGAATAATAATCACTGCCTAATTTTGATATAAGTAAAACTAAAAAAATCCGACTCAAATAAAGATTATAAAAAATATTTGTAATTATTTTATTCTTTTACCATCCTCTTAACATAATGAATTCTGGTTAAATAAATTTGAGGTTCTAAAACCATCTATGGTTTTTATGGTTTTGCGCATGGATTTTAAGTTTTAACATGTAACATTCAATAATAATAATGTGGTTCTAGTATCTTTTATTATTGAATGTTATATGTTAAAATCCATGCGCAAAATCTTATTGAAAAGTGTCTTCAATTTAAAATATTTGATGATAAGATGGGATTCCACTGGTCTTTCTTTTTGTTTGCAAATAAAGGAAGAAGGCTTACAATATTCCTACTAAGTTGGACCAACGGCTAATAGGTCATGGGCTCAGTTTTCACTTCCTATAAGGGTCAATTCAGACCGCAACGCGATACACGTTATGAAAGGATGGGTACACCTACCCGGTAGGTATACGCAGGTACGCAAGCGCGTGCGTCGCGGCGCCGCCCTGCAACACAACAGTCGCGATGACGATCATCGACGTCGTAGTCAACATTGCCTGCCGCGCCTCCGACACTGTATTGCGGATGGCCAACGCGAAAGACATAGCGCCGCGCAGACCTGAAAATTTAAAAAGACATTGGGCTACTATGAAACAATACATTATATTAATGTCCAATGACAAAAATAGGTTAGATGCAGCTAGCGTCTTGATGATTGATATAACGGAAATGATAGCATGACTGCTAAGCGGTAAATTATCATTAATTTAACACAAAAAATATGAATACGTTCAAAAATATGATAAAAAAATTTTTGACCAATGGATTTTAATTAACACAATAGGCTGAAAAGTATGGTTGCTCAAACGCGCTTATCTCGGGTGCGGTATAAACAGGAAAATTTAGTATATGTAAAACCATAAACAGTATAATTTCTTTCAACGTTACTGTTTACAAATATCATGTTAACAATATAATGTGTCTACCAAAATATAATACAATTAAAATTACAATAAAATATATTACTAAAAAGTAAAATATAAAACAAGGGGAAAAAGAAAGAAAGACTATATATAAAAAACTAAACCCGGAGGCTGCGGGCTATGTATCCAAGAGGCTGGCAGCATTACCTCGCTGTATCGCAAGACTAATGCTTAGCACAAACTTACGCGACCACGCGACTGCGAAGCGGGAGCGTCAATACAACGCGCTGACGATGCCGCTTCGCAGTCGCGTGGTCGCGTAGGTTTGTGCTAAGCATGATACGTTGGCCGAGGTAAGCGCCAGCTCTGGGATCGTTGGTTTTCTCAACCAGTCTTTGGGATAACTCTTTGGTCTTTGGGATAACTCGTTAGAGATCAACTGCGATAACATGGCGCGCCCCTCCAAAATTCAAAACTTTTGAAGTGCGTTGTCAAGATGTTTGAAGTGCGTTGTCTTGCGCGGTAGGCTAGTTATGATTAGTTGACCAACAAATCTTGGTAATAAGTGACATTAACTGAAATATTACGTGTACTGTGATTGGTTGAATACTTACTACATACAAACTCTTTCATTAGGATGTGACTACACACATTATAACAGTCATTTGGAGGGGCGCGCCAAGTTATCGTAGTTGATCTCTACTGTTTATATTTTAACTTAATTTTATTCTTAAGCTATAATGTAAAAAGAATTCATGACTTGACCAGCCACTTTTACATTATGACATTCATACAAGCCAGACTTTATTTCAACAGATTCAACTGCTACTAACCAGAGAAAAACAGCATGTGCTGGAAATTCATCGGGATCGGTGGTTTTCGTCCAAGATTGAGCAAAAATGACAACGGATAGATATTCACCGCCCGCCCCAGAATCGAAGTCAGCTGCTTTGTGCTAAGGTGCATTATTTTCATCTACGGCTTAAGTCTATTTGCGTTAAGAAGGCAATAAATGATGCAAACCGACCTATGCAAAGAACAAAGTTCTATTTGAATATATCACCAAAGTACTTTTATTCTATTTTTTACTGCTATCGGACCTCAACATTTTATAAAAAAATAAAAATTTAAAAATGTTACGTAACATTTTTAAATTTTTATTTTTTTTATAAAATGTAGTATTTATAAAAAAATAAAAATATGTGATATATTCAAATAGAACTTTGTTCTTTGCATAGGTCGAAATAATTGTTATAATGACCAATAATAGTAAACTATACAAGGTGTAACAAAACTAAGTGATAACTGATAATACTTTAGGGCATGGGCGTACCCAGGATTTCAGCTAGGGGCAGCATGGCCCCCCCGCTGAAATCCTGGATTTACTTTTATCAATCTGCCGACTTAAGGCAAGGCTGTCCCTAAAATTAGCAGGTCAATGTAAATCTATCAGTGCAAATCTGCAGTGGCGGTTACGACGCTCGCCGCGTCCTTGGTATGGCGAAGTAGGAGAAAATTAATTATTTTATTAATGACCGAAGCTCAAGAAAGCTATCCTTTTTGTAAAAAAAATCATATCATTGTGATTGAAAATTACGAGATGTTCGAATTTGAAGTGTATTTTATGGTGATATTCAAGATTTTTTTACAGAATTACCATGCCATTTTTCAATATTAAGTTCGGTTAATTTTTTACGAGTCTACATTAATTTTGGTGTAAGAGAATTCCACATAATTTCTTCAGACTGGAAGCTTAAAAATCAGTCTTTTCGAACTGGCCTGGCCTTAAAAGATATTTTGTTTCCGACACTTCATTTTACGCAGAGTAGATAACACGTTTTGAATTCCCACTTTCCAGGAAAATTGACGTTTATTTTACCTTCAGGCTTCCAGGGGGCCTGACCCCCCTCGGTACGCCCATGCTTTAGGGTATGTATGTGTGATGTGTCCCTTATAATATAGAGTTCGTTGTGATAGTAGCAGCGGTGGAAGAGAACATTTTTTGCGATTTGTATTGGCAAGCGCCTAAGCGTAATGACTTTTTCCATACAAACGTAAAAAAGTTAATCTTTTAGCGCTGCTACTTTCACAGTGAACTCTATATATAATAGGGACCCCATACGCCAAAGTATTATTACTTAGTTTTGTTTATACCCTTGTGGGATATGCGTGGAGGTCGCAAAGGAAGATCTTCCGACCGAGGTGTTAATTATAGTTTGTTCGTTTTATGATGATATGCGTGACACATTATAATTGACAATAGTAGGGAAGTTACCTAAAAAAATTAATCGAATAATTTAAAAATATCGAATCACCTCGTAAAGAAATTGCAATCGAAATTATCGATTTCGTACTGATGTTTCAGACTGACGCCGGCGATTTAAGATGACCGCCCTTTTTTATCGATTTGATTTCGATTCAACTGTGTCAATCTTTATTGACATAAGTTCCGTTTCATGCATCTGACATTTTTCAAATATTTTCGTAACAATAATTTTATACTCCTATTTCAAAGTTAATATTTATAATTTTATATCAATAAGTTAGCATTTTGCAACTTTTCATTTTAATTCATTTACAATTACAGGAAACATTTATTTTTGTAGATGGAATATAATTTATTACATTCTGATTTTTTTTGTTTACTTGTAAAAAAAATCCGTAGCAAGGAATATGAGAACTGTCACCCATATCATCTTAGAACAAACAAACTATAATGCTTTGTCAGGCCGAAGCCCACGTGATACATATCTGTCGTATATACAGGGTGCAATTAAACCTTCCTGCCAAAATTTTAATATTTTATCCCATTTAAAATCGTTGCAGAACGGTCACTAGCGGCGCGGGGGAATGAGCGGGGGTGACGCGGGGGAAGGCGCGCGTGTCACGTGCCGGTGACGCATCGTGTCCATTAATTGTAGTGTTTTTTAGGATAACTTTCGGAAGGTTTTTCTCAACATTTTAGTACTGAGTGATTATAAAAGAAAAATACGTGTATTTTAATTTTTAACAAGGATCAATATATCAAAATTTGGCAGGAAGGTTTAATTGCACCTTGTAGATATACCGACGCACTTAGAAAACTTCGATAGCGTGATGCAGGAATATTACGCTAATTGTGGGGTACTGCCACACCCTGTATACTATGAAAATAATTGTCTAAAGCTAGTAAATGTCGGACCTATAAAGGTCCCCACACATTAACAGTTCGCCGGCAGGCCATCGCCTGGCAGTTATTCGGAAAAAACCACAGACTCACAATTCCCTTGACGATTTTGTAGATTTTGTATTGACGGTCAATGACTGGCAGCCTGCTGACCAGAGCCTGCAGGCGGACTGTTAATGTGTGGGACCCTTAATACGTAACTTGATCGGGTCCTGTAGGCCTACTACGAAACGGAGACTCAAACAATCGGACGAGAATGCCGCGTCCTGCTCTAACAACATCATTTCAAGATTGTTAGAGTAGGACGCAGTATTCTCGTCCGATTGTTTGAGTCTCATAAAAGTTTCATGGTACAAGGCCAGGCTAAGTCCAGTCGATAGACACTACTATGATTCACTGCCTTCTTATAGAGAATGGACGATACATTAATATAGCTCAAACTATTGAGTAATAATAATAAAAAAATGAGTGAATCAATACTCAAGCCATCACATGACCTGGTAAGGTCATTATAATTGTACGTTAATGGGCATCGATAACAGGCCATTAATTAACATATTGCCTTATCATTTTAATTATTATTAACATAAAATAGTTACTCTGTTTACACACAAAAAATCCCATTTTAATATCACGAGTTATTTTTGTGAGCTACGATTTAACCTTGAAAGATGAAACCAATATTTTGGCACATTTTGGATTTTCCATACTTTTGCTCTTTTTGTTAGAAACAGTTACATTTTAATTCGGCAGCTATTTGTTTTTATTTCTCTACATGCAGAATTTATTATAACCGTGTGATATGTTGTAGAATACGAGTCGAAATAATTTTAGATCGATGCGCCAGAATATTATGCGTGTAAAACGGCCCATAAAACAACCCGGTCACAGATCGGCATTCCCTTATCCTCTTTACGATACCCTATAATCTGACCTTGACCAGACAGACATTGGGAGTATAAAGTGGCTGTGACATACGGACGGACGGACGGACAGACAGACAGACGAATCTATAAAAGTTCCGTTTTTTGTCATTTGGCTACGGAACCTTAAAAAGCTCGTAACACTCTTATATGAAATTTTAAATGTTTGAAAAGGATACAAATCCAGCGATGATGAACCACGGGTCAAAGTGGTGTTTCGGGAACGTGAACATGGAGACTCCGATGTATGTGAATATGAAGTTCTCCGCCAAGAAGTTGAGTAGCTCGAACAACTGCTTGGTCCGGTTGCGAGAGTCCGCTGACAGGTTGTTGTAGGTGTAGTGCGCTTGGCATATACCGCAGAACAACACCGCTACTACGCCTGGAATGAATTCAGAAACATAATATAAGTCCTAAACCATTCTGGACAGTCGGCTCAAAACGACTATGATGTGCGAGTCTCAAGACTAAAAGGAATACAAATTAATGCACTATCAGATTCAGAGACGTTGATTCCAGAGAGAGCCTACAGATGACGAAGCTTACATTAAGTTGACATAATCCGACCAAACGTCGTAGGTCCGTCAGCTGCCAATGAATCAAATTTTCTGAATATACAATATTTCACATCGTCACGGCCTATGAGAACTTGACTATACACGTTGTCGGCTTGTCTACTCTATACACTACAAAAATTTGATACAAAAAATATAAGAAGTAACTATATCTATTAATATATAAATATAACGAAGATCAGACAGGCGAATTCTTAGTACGTGGTCCCGTTTTACCCCTTTGGAATATGTTAAATGTCCACAGAAAAAGACACATTGATACCATATCTAAGATACCTTACCTGTCAGTTCGCAGACTTCGGCAATGAGAAAGGCGGCGTAGGACATCAGCACGAATAGCGCCGACTCCAGCAGCGGCCAGTCACGCACGTGAGTAAACTTGGTCATGTGTTCACGAATCAAGGAAATTATAGTCACTAAGATAATTCACGTTTTCCGTAAATCATATTAGTACAGATGTCGAAACAAGTGTCGGTGTTCCGTGCCACTGGGTTATGAGAGTAAAGGAATGTGAGTGCTCGGAGAGTGTGCTCTTGTGTACTGCGCACACACTTGGGCACTTAATTACTCCTGCGTAACTGGCCTGGTTTCAATAAAACCGGCCACCGTCACCGAAACCGGTGTGGGAGTTAGTAAGCAATAATTAGATTCGATATAGGCAAACTGATGGTTTTTGGATATAACGCGGCTTTAGTATTTTAAACGTGGAGGAGTCATACTTTGAAAGTGACGGATTTCGGAACGGCTGAAAAGCATCTTAATAAACGCTTCGTGTTTTCTCAAGTGTGCAATTTTAACCCGCCAGCACCCGCGCCCCTAAAAATTACACGAGCACTCGCGCGTAGAGCATTTTGCTTACGTTTATAAATGTCATTAAATGCAGGTTTTACAAAGTTATTTTTTTACTTTTTATTATTCTATTAAATAAAGTACACTTTGTTCATTATAAAAAATATGTATTTAAAACTTTATCAACATTTGCCTTTTTAATTTTCATTACTATTCATGACAAGAAATTTTTCAGTCGCCTAAGGCGGTATGAAAGAAAAAAAATCACAAATAAAAATGTTTTCAAAAAGAAAACTTAGATATGTGGGAAGTATTATTCTTCATTATATTTCCGAGCTTTACACATATCACAAGATGTATGACCTTGCTCGGTACATAAAAATTTTTGGCAGTAAATGCAGGCCCTTTTTGGTCTTCTGGTTTTTGCATCTTAGGCAAACCACTCAGATTCTATTTGGTTTTTCTTGTCGCGGTAACTCAGATTCTAGTAATAAACATATAATCACGTTAAAATACTATGTTTTTGTAGAGGATATACAAGGTCTGCAAGGTGCTCTAACTTTGGATATGACCACACCAAATTGCATTCATCTTTTCGATCCCGATCCATCTATAATAGAAATACGTAATAGTTGTCCGTAACAATAACTTAAAACCATTATATTACATAAAAGTAGTATATATGATGAAAAATAATTTATTCATAAGGAAAAAAAGTACTTACGCCGATACCCGCGCGATGAGCAAAATGCCGCATGATGGTATACGGCGCAACAAACCTCCTCGTACCAGTGAATAGTGCACCCTGGTGAGAAGTTATCTGTATCTATAGTTTGTTCGTTTTATGATGATATGCGTGACACATTATAATTGACAATAGTAGGGAAGTTACCTAAAAAAATTAATCGAATAATTTAAAAATATCGAATCACCTCATAAAGGAATTGCAATCGAAATTATCGATTTCGTACTGATGTTTCAGAGTGACGCCGGCGATTTAAGATGGCCGCCCTTTTTTATCGATTTGATTTCGATTTAACTGTGTCAATCTCTATTGACATAAGTTCCGTTTCATGCATCTGACATTTCTCAAATATTTTCGTAACAATAATTTTATACTCCTATTTCAAAGTTAATATTTATAATTTTATATCAATTAGTTAGCATTTAGCAACTTTTCATTTTTATTCATTTACAATTACAGGAAACATTTATTTTTGTAGATGGAATATAATTTATTACATTCTGATTTTTTTTGTTTTCTTGTAAAAAAAATCCGTAGCAAGGAATATGAGAACTGTCACCCATATCATCTTAGAACGAACAAACTATAGGGGTGAGGGACGAAACAAAACTCAGCTACTGAAGAAACGATGGCCATAAACATAATTTTGACAAAATGGCACGTGTTTTAAATTTACCGTGAGCAAAATGCTCATAGCGCGAGTGCTCGCGGGTTAAAGACACTAGTGTGTGTCGAAGGACTATTTTGTACAAGTTTACCAATATACATAAATGGTAGTATAATAACTACCATTTATATTGGCAGGCGGCCCATCTTACTATAATTTCTATACGATAAGGGTTTTTGCACACCGACGTCTCAAACCTCAAAGGAGCGGCTGACAAATCTACAATCTCAGACGTCGATATCTTCTCTCGTCATCGTCAATCATTTTCATGCTTTAATCGCCTATTTTTCGCGTCTTGCGGCGTCGGCGTGCAAACCACATGTACCACAATAAATAAATACGGCAAATATTAAATTTATTAAAAAGGATATCAATGCAGTAAAGCACCCCATCAAAGCACCAACAAGGAGAGAGAGGCTGAAAATTCCAATGAAATCTCCAATCGCTCCCAAAAACCCTGTTATTTCAAAACCGCCATCGCTTGAATATCTCTTCTCGTAGTTCTGTATGGCTCTGCAAAATTAATTTTACGAAAAGTTGAGGAAGGTACATGTTTTAGTTTGTACTGCAAAATAACACACAAAGCAGCAGATCTCTGTAGATACATTGTGTTATTTTTTATTCATGTTAGGTTGATGACATATTAAATGTATTGTCGAAAGATGTACTCGTTACAATCAATTAGGCCGTCACAGACCTAGCTATAATATATATTAATATGTTTATAGCTAGGCATATTAATATATATTTTCTATACTAATTTTCGCGTGACCACACACTGAGCTATAATATATATTTCTGTGACATGTGGATTTAGTATAGATTGATATGCCTTGCTATAAATATATTAATATATATTATAGCTAAGTCTGTGACGGGCTTTATTGTCATTTAACGGGGCCGGGCGTGTCGCAAAATCGTATCAGCAGAATAGAAATAACAAAATTCCCAGATATTTTTTTACAAACTGTCAAACCACAACCCATATGAGATAAGTCTGGTTTATTTCCATATTGAATGATCTCTATTACAATACTTAATAGTCAGGTTTATTATAATACACTTTAGAAGTAACATCCGTACGAAAAACTAATTACAATGTTATTTACTGGACCAAACCAGTTTACGTTACAATAAAGAATCAGCAATGAACTTGAAATGATATTCTGTAAGCAAGGTTACTACAGCTGTACCAACCGACTAGTATATAGCTCAGTTAACTAAAGCTGGCACGTTCACAATGCTCACACTTATGCAATTTCACTATACAGTATGTTTAAAAATATAATATGTTTGCATCATGATAAAAATTATGGTATAATCTGCGTACGATAATAATATGCTATCGTACATCGGTACGTACGCACAAAATTATGGTATGTGTACGATAATTATCGTACGGTTCCGAACGCTGACCGCGCGCCGATCACACGTTACCGATTTGTAACATCACGCTGTATTTATAAACAGTAGCATAAGAAAAACAATAACTATCCCCTTCTCGTTCATAAGATAGACCGCGCGCGAGAGAGACGGGCAGACTTTTTATGGTGCGTATGCAGTACGACGTCACGCCACGCGCTTATTCACAGACACTACACAAGCGCAATGTTTAAATGTCAACATCGTGCCAGCTCTTGTTAACTGACCTGTACTTGCTGCGGTTTTTAATCTTATTGAGTAAAGTCTTTTAAATACGGATACAATTACTTCGTTAGCGAGGCTTCGAGGGTCGAGACTAATTCTTTAACGAAGTCTCAAAGTCGGATTAGGTCCCCTTTGGTGAAGTCGACTGAAAAACTAATGAAGTGTGTTAGGGTGTAAACTACAGTGTACGAGTAGAGTAAATTCAATACTCGTCAGTCGTCACACTGCAACTGTAGAGTTGCGATCTATAACAATAATTGTCAATATCTTCTCCTCATTTTCAAAGAATTTTAACAGAACAAATTGGTACTCATTCAGGTTTCTATAAGTTGTTACGAAATACAATAAACATAGTAACAAACATTAAAATAAACGGATAGGTAATGGATACATTTGCATAATAACATTTTATAGATATGATTCATTTTGTTTACCCACTCACGCTTTTGGCTGACTGTTAAGTTAAAACCTATGGACTAAATGTATGGGATCCTCGATTACCTACTATAAAATCTTTAATGCCCTGAGATTTTGTCAGATTTGACAAAAGTCCAGAGCGCTGGTAGATTACCAGTGGTAGTGCTAAAAGCGGCACTGTTATAACAGTCTACGAGAATTGAGAACAACGCCAGGCGCGCCGCAGACGTCACACTTTTTTAACATACTTCCAAAAACGAGGAGGTTATACGTTCGGCTGTGGATATGTTACGCTCAAAGACCGAAATCGCTCAGTGAGCGAAAAAATAGCTCACAATGCATTGTAGTCACAGTCAAACAGCCACGACGCGAATTTCGCGTCGTGGCTCTAATGAAAACGGTCACGACGCGTTCTGGCAACCACAAAAAGGCCATAACGCGAAATTCGTGTCGTGGCTGATATGCTATTCGTTTTTCTTGATTTGTTCTTGATTGATTAATTATCCATAGGTATGGAAGATTATATTTGAATTACCACGCGCACTACAAAATATTTTTTCTTTTACTAAAACACTGCACTATTTTTGAACACGTCAATTAATCTTTAAACAGACAATAATTATTGTTGTTTCCGGTTATGATACTTTTGTTACAACAGATAGTACAGTTAATAAATTAATATAAAAGTGTTATAATTAAATACTTACAAAGATCGTTATAAGTATTTATTTGGTTAAAACGCTTCTTGGCCTTTTGTGTAATATCAGTTCTTTCAGCTTAATAATTGGAAATGAAGAAAAGCTAAGTGAATAATTGTATTACGTAGTACAATAAGTATAAACTACGTTTTATTTATTGGTGTTTATGATTTATACAGTACTTTTATTTAGCAAGCTTAAGCTATTTCTGACACACGCATATCTCCGGAACCACTAGTCCGATTTTAGTGATTCTTTTTTTATTGTACTAGGTATTGTTCAACTTAGGGAACACTGCAAGTTTCATCAAAATCGGTTCAGTAGTTTTTGAGATAGAGAATTTTAATTCTTAATTACGTACAAAAATTTGAAGTCGGTTTTATCTTTTTAAAATATTATTATTTTAATTAATATAATTTAAATATAATACTACTAGTTGATGTCCGCTACTACGTTGCGCCAGACAGACAGAGAGACAGACATTAATAATAATTATTAGTACGGATAGTATAAAACTATGGATATTTTATAAATAATAATGATAAACACGTTATGCAGTGATTTAGTAAAAGAAAAAATATTTTGTAGTATGCGTGGTAATTCAAATATAATCTTCCATACCTATGAATGATTAATCATTAATCAATCAAGAAAAAATCAAGAAAAACGAATAGCATATCAGCCACGACACGAATTTCGCGTTATGGCCTTTTTGTGATTGCCAGAACGCGTCGTGGCCGTTTTCATTAAAGCCACGACGCGAATTTCGCGTGTTGTGTTTCACTGTGACCACAACGCGTTGTGAGCTATTTTTAACCGACTTCCAAAAAACGAGGAGGTTATATGTTCGGCTGTGGATATTATTTTTTTTTCGCTCACTGAGCGATTTCGGTCTTTGAGCGTAACAGATATATAATTATATTTTTTTAATGTATGTTCAACGATTACTCCGCCGTTTGTGAACCGATTTTCAAAATTTTTGTTTTGTTGTATAGGGTATTACTCCAATTTGGTACCATGTTCAGAAAAGTGGTGACCTGATGATGGGATCCATGAGTAATCGAGGGAACTCTTCAGAATTCAAATGGAAACATATGGTTTTTTTGGTTTCATATGAAGTATTACAGGCATATGTTACCAAAAAGTAAGATTTTGCACCAGGATACATGGTTCGAAGGTGGTGAACAGAAGTCCTTACTCCTTATAGATACATGTTTGGGGGTTTCGGCGTTGTCTTAAGAACTGAAAGCATATACTACTATACAAATTTTATTAATCATCATCATCATCATCATCACCATCATTCCACCATACATCCATGAGCAATCGAGGGAACTCGTCAAAATTTATATGGAAACATACAGTGATTTTGATTTTATGAGAAGTGTCCTGAGCATAATATGCTACCAATGTTTGAAATTATTATTTTTTAACAAAAAATTAAAACCGACTTCCAAGGTAAAAACAAAAGTAATACTTATTCATAATCTAAAAATAATCAAATAATTCTTATTCCTTATTATAGTGGCGTCTTCAGACTTCGCCTAAACCTCAACTATTTCCGTACTCAATCTTCATGCTTTTGAAGTCGCTACCAGCCCGGAAAAGTTCTGAGATCCTTGACATAGCAATTACGCTAAGGTAAGCTGGTACCGACTTCAAAAGCATGAAGATTGCCAAATTAAAATGCCAAGCTGCGTTTTCAGAAAATGTAAAAATTATGATATTAAAGTAAAAAAGGATGAAACAGTTACGTACCACACGAAAGTATATGAAAACATCTAGAAATTAATTTTTTGTTTGGATATTTTCCAAAATTATCGACAAAATATTCAATGCTAAAAATTAAACTAAAAAAGGATAGAGAATACGGACGACAACTGCAGCGTGATAAGGACAGATAATCGCGTGACAAAGAATAATCGATCGAAATATTCAGAAGCGCTAACTAGGCATCAACACATAGGCATCAACTAATTGCGTAATATTGTAAACATCTTTTCGTTTCCCCGTTCTCTCTGAATTGTATCCAACGAAGGGCCGCTCGGATTGTTGACTACCATAGTGTTTCAAACAGGCTGAACCTTTTTGGAATTTTACGCCAAGATGCATCCTCTCAGAAGCATACCTCCTGCAACTTATTGACATCGTTTCACGCGTAAAATATACCATCCTCATCACCTTCATAAGTGGCACTCGTAGAAGTTCATTTTTCGCGTAACTTTCTGCCGAGCACTGTAAAACTCTAGAACTTCTGGAACAAACTGTCACCAGCGGTATTTACGGACCTATACATATTCCTAGGCCGGCAACGCACCTACCTTCATGCAATCTAATGTTGCGAGTGTCCATGGGTGACGGTAGTTGCTTTTTTATTTGGTGACCCGTTTGCTCGTTTGCCCCTTTATTTTATACTAGACTAGCTGTTGCCCGCGACTTCGTCCGCGTTAACATAGTATACCTATATAGACTTTCATTTAAACTTTGAACCCCTACTTCACACCCTTGGGGGTAGAAGTTTCGAAAACGCTTAAACACGTATCCAATCATTTTTAATCAGTAGCCCAAACATAAAATTTCATGATTCTAATTCAAGAAATAACGGACTTCCATTGAAACTTTCAACCCCAATTTCACCCCCTTGGAGGTAGAATTTCCAAAAACGCTTAAATACATATCCATTCATTTTTAATCAGTAACCCAAAAATAAAATCTCATGTTCCTAACTTAAGAAATGACGGACTTTCATTCAGACTTTCAACCCCAATTTCACCCCCTTCGGGGTAAAATTTTCAAAATTCCTTCCTTAGTGGGTGTCTACTTAATAAACACAACCCTACTCACTAAATTTCGTGGCTGTAACTTTAACAGTTTTTGATGTTGTTAGTAGATGTGAGATGATGTTGTTAGTAGTGTAAAACATGTTACAAACATACATTCATTGACCATACAAAAATTAAAAAAACTAGCGGTATCTACTACGGAACCCTTTATTGCACGTGGCCCGTCACGCACTTGGCCGGTTTTTTTTAGATATTATAGGTACCCAGAACAATGCTTCCAGGGCCACAGGCCTCCCTGTCTGGCCATTCTTGCGCCCCCCCAGAGTCTGCGCCCTGTGCCTGGGCACCGGTGGCACCGCCCTATTTACGGCACTGGTTATTACTGTGAAACATGAATTTCCACCAAGAAGTTACGGTACATTCAATATCATATATGAAATAATTTATTTTGATAAGGATTAATAGCATGAGTAAAATAAATGCGTTTAAATGTAGTCCAAAAAATTCAAGATTTTTAAATAAAAAAAATTGTTATTGCGCCTCATTTGACATAGATAAGTATAGTGAGTCGCGGACTTTTTTGTAGATATTTATAAGATCTGCAATTACTTAGAACTTTTTATGGTTCTATCTTTTATAGTTTCGGCAGCGTACGCAAAATAAATAACTTTTCTGGTTGATTTTTTCACCTGGCGTCCGAAAAACCCAAGTATCTTGAGAAACCCCATTTTTCCAAAATAAAATTTAGCCTATGTTCAGCAGAAATAATGTAGGATTCATTGGCTTTTGCTTGGAGTAGTTTAAATAAAGCCAAAATCCTCAAACTTATATCTATAAGGATTCAAAAGTTCTGTTGGGTGGTTCAGAACCAGGGTACATCCTGGTGCAAAATCTTACTTTTTGGTAGTATATGCATGAAATACTTCAGAAAAAATCGAAATCACCATATGTTCCCATATAAATTTCAAGGAGTCCCCTCGATTCCTCATGGATCCCATCATCAGATCACCACTTTTGTGAACATGGTACCAACCTCGGATTCAACCCTGTACAACAACAAAAGAATCATGAAAATCGGTCCATAAACGGCGAAGTTATGGTTGAACATACAAAAAAAAAAACAGACGAACATATTATAACCTCCTCCTTTTTGGAATGAGAGCGTCGAGCGATTAACATTCTTGAAACACTTAATAAGTGGGTTGATTAAAACTGAAGATCTTGTATAACGCTAAAAAAGTGTATTTGATTTTCAAAACTGACGAAGGGCCAAGGAATGGAAATTACGTTATTTTGTCAACAAATTAGGCCAATGTCACCAGCTACCAGTTAAACTCAAAAACATAATATTATTATTATCATTTGTGACTTGAACATCAAGTTTATGGTAATTTATGAAGAAATACAAATTGATACGCACGTTTGGAAATAAACACTCACTTAAGTAATTAGTAGAATTTTCTTTTTAAAATTCAGTGCTAATACTCTGAATTTTTAAAGTCTGAAACTAGCACACAACAGTTGAACGAATGCCTCTACAACGATGTTAGTAGCATGACTCAATTTACTGCATGCGAAGTTCGGCTTAAACCCGTAGTTAAACCCGTATACTATAACAATCCCAATTCAAAACCTATTCTAAGGCCTAGGAGTAAATTTAAAAATTACATATTATGGTCCAGAATTAAGGTCAGTGAATATTATTACAACTTGCTTATTCTTTCAATGTGAGTTCCCAAACTTTCTTTAAGAAACAGAATACTAATAAATAAGCAATAACTAAGTAATAACTAAACAAATATTTTTAAAATTTGAAGATTTCGGAAGATATTTTGCTGCCACATTAGTAGCTGAACGCAATACGTACTTACAATCTAAAAGAAATTATTTCGAGAGAACTCTGACTCTACTGCATTTTCCGCGAAAAAACCGAACGCTAAGGAATCAAAAATGTGTCAAAAACGGATGTCGTGTGCTACTAACTTATTTTGAAATTCAAAACCTAAAGGTTACTGAAACCGATAAACCCAGCCAAGTGTTTTTTGCTAACATAACATTATCGCTAAAACATATGTTGTATGAGAAACAATAAAAAAAGCATGTGACTAAATACTTTCATATTTAATTTTGATGACGAAAGCATATCAACTTAAATAATGTTCTTATACTCCAGCGTTGTAAATGTGTTATGTTGCGACCTTATGCATCACAGTAACAACTCGCGTTACGAGAATAGATCTAAGTAATATTATATCACCTAGGTAGTGTCAGCAAAAAGTTTTCGAAATAACAAATCCATACTTTAATATTATAAATGCAAGTGTGTCTGTCTGTCTGTTACCTCTTCACACCCAAATCGCTCAACCGATTTTGCTGAAATTTGCCATGGATGTACTTTAGTCTCGGGAAAGGACAATATAATATGATACTTTTTGTCCCGGAAAAATAAACGAACGCGCGGGGTTGCAGTGACATCTAGTTATGAATACGATTTAAGGAATTTTCCACTTACCCACTCAGAACCAAAGCCACAGCATCATTGAGAACACTCTCTCCAAATATCATTGCATATAAGTTTACATCAACCTGAAAATTTGAAAAATTAATAACAGCTGCATTTGAGCATTAAAGAGTCTCTGATTAAAGTAACTAAACCTGTGATATCAATAGGAAAAATACATTTACCTTTAACTGGGAGAATATAGCTAAAACTGTCAACGGATCAGTTGGGGATATCAAAGCGCCAAAATACAGGGTGTCCAGAAATGTGAAGCTAGATGCTAGGGATGCAGGCATCAGCTGCACACATCCATACATGAGGGCACCAATCACAAGAGCTGATAGTGCTGTTCCCACCATGGCGAATGTTAAAATCGCACCCAAGTTTCGGAAAAAATATTTCTGTAAAAATAAATGAAATTGAAAAATGCATTTCTTTAAAAAGAGTATGTATTTTTATTTAAGTTACAAGGCAACTTATAAGTTATAGCAATACTTACCCGTTTTAAACAGTACCCTGCATGGAATATAATGGGTGGAAGAATAATGTTGAAAAATATTTCTGGATCAAAAGTTGCTTTTAAGTCTATTTCATTTTGCTCAACCTTAACTATTTCACCTCTAAAGCTGTAAGCATATGTCTTGTTTGGGATTGGTGCTTCTGAAACACAGATTTAATGTAACTTATGTTTGCCTGTAAGTTTCAATAATATAACATATTATTTTGGTAGAATTACATTTTCAATGTATCTCAAGTATGTTAACCTATCAATTCCCAAGCGGTCTAATTCGACCGCATAAACAATAGATTTCTAAGAATCTGCGATCGAAGGATTAATTACATTATTTCCATAGGAAAAGGATGATTTCCAAAGGACATTAACTACTAATATTTTAAATAAATACATGTGATATATTATGCTTGCTTACCTCCAGATGATATTTGGATTTTGTCAGGAAAGTGGAATCGCACAATATCAGGAGGAACTGACAGGTTGTATTTAGTGTCCGGTGCAGGGTGAGCATCAATGTATGTGACTTCATTAGTGCTGCCTCCATATCTAATGATGGCTCCAACAATAAGTCCTGAGATAAACAATAATGATAGTCGAGAAAAAGCTGCTTATACTATTATTGAATTAGATAAATAAAGCTTCAGGTAATTGATAATAATCAACTATAATGGGAAATAAATATAATTATATTTTGCTGCATTAAAGTCATAATTCTATAAATAAAATAAATAATGGTCTCAAGGAAAATAATATGGAAGTAATATTACCGAGTAAGTAATTTATTTTAAATATTCAAAGTAAGAAATATTCTTCCAAAATATTTAAATTTTTACGATTCATAGAGATTGAAAAAACTTAATTACGTGTTTAGAAAATTTTAATGTTTTTGTAAAAGGGAAAAACCCTGAATTAATTTTGTGGTGAAATATCGAACTTACCATAAATTACTGCAAGACCGGTTTCATGCAGCCAACTTACACGACGGTGTTTGAATACCCATATAGTTAGAACCGTTAGGGTCAGCAGGCAAGTGTAAATAAGAAGATTCAAACTATCGATGCGATGTAAAAGAGTGGCCTTCGCGTCAAGGGCGATGTCGGTGCCTGATGCATTACAGGCTCCTATGAAGTAAATTAGGAGACTAGATTTAATAATAGGATTCATTCTTGCACAATGTCTGTAGTTATCATGTCACGAAAAATCGATTTTGTTATGGACACTTCACAAAGTATTCGTTTACAAACTAGCACCACAGAAACACTGATTTATCGTGCATTATTATGCGAGATTCATCCACAATTTAATTCTCAAAGTCGCATTATAAGCGATTAAAGCACAAAAACAGATCTAACGTATAAGCAGTTTCAGACGTAGTAAAAATATAAAAAATTTGGAGAGAATCATCTGTCGTATTCGATATTTGTTTGTCAAACGTCAACTGTCAATGTGACAGTTGACATATAATTTTTTATGGATTTTACGCATAAGACGTAATGTCAGAGGTTTTCTTTATAATAATATACTAAATCTTATTTTATACATATAATTTTTTTTGTTTTTTATACCCTATAGTAGACCACGTGAAGGATCATAATATAGGCTATCCTATGATATTATATAGGCTATCGATTTTAATCATTTTTTCAGTGGCAATATATTTTATACCCGTGCGTCGCCGGGGCGGGTCGCTAGTAATATGAATATTATACAATAATTATACTCGTAAGTCGTATAAAATTTTCCATCATGACGTAGTATATTATCATTGGTCCCATGTTTGTCCCGTAACTTTATTAATCCTTACTTACTTACTAATATTATAAATGCGAAAGTATCTCTGTCTGTCTGTCTGTCTCCCTTTCACGCCAAATCTACTGAACCGATTGCAATGAAATTTTGCACACAGATATTCTAGAGCCTGAGAAAGGACATATGCTACATTTTGATGAGGAAAAATATCTTATTTCCATGAAAATATCGATGAAAATGAATTCGCATTGTAGTTCTTATAAGTGGCAGCAGATTTTTATTGCCGATGGCTCCGTAGCTCAGTTGGTTAAGCGCGTGGTCAGTGCTCATCCCGGTGGTCCTGGGTTCGAGTCCCGCCGACGGAACAAAAAGTTTTCAAAGTTCCTGGGTCATGGATTTGTATTAAATATTATAATATTATGTATCATAATAATATTTCAATAATCTTAAATATATTTTATGTATGTTCATTAAACAATGTTAATATTACGAATGAATAATATTAATATTTATGGACAATTCACACCACGTCAGTCTGGCTCCGTGCTAAGTGCCTACAGGACAGTTACAACAGCTTACAGTTGCCAGACAACGGAAATATAGGTACATTTTAATACTTTTATCCATACTATCTAGATACTAATATCACAGTGTAAATAACTACAGTGTTCCAACGCCTTTGAAGTCGCGCGAAATGCCGCTTTTGTGTAGGTATTCGTCATTGCTTCAGGGTTGTCACAATAATGTGTTTTATTATAATCTCTTCTACATTTTATGTATTCGTAGTATTTGTATGTAGAGTACCTACTAGGAATAACAAAAAATAGACATAGTCGGATACATAATATCATGATTCATGAATCATGAATCATGATATATAATATCAATTGATATTATTTTATGCTTGATATAGTATATCAAAATTGATATTTATATTTAAAAATGTAAAATAATGTTTTAAATGTAAAAAATCTTACATCAAGTCGTAGTCTAAATGCACAGGTCTTATTTTCCGAGAGTTTCACAAGCCTAAAACTTGCTATTTGACACGACATTAACTAATCATAGCCGTCGACGCGGCTTGTAGGTAACTTAGGCTTATGACACCCACGTGACCCCCTGTTTTTCGGAAGAAAATTCCTTGTTTGTTATTTTACTATTTTTATACCATTTATACCATGTGTTAAGTTAATTAGACTGATAAAATTAATACACTTTTTTTTCCTCTGGTTAAAAAAGCTGTGTTTCGCCGAGTGAGTGAGTTTACCGGAGGCCCAATCCCCTATCCTTTTCCCTATTTCCTTCCCTACCCTCCTCTATTTACCCTATTCCATCTTAAAAGGCCGGCAACGCACCTGCAGCTCTTCTGATGTTGCGAGTGTCCATGGGCGACGGAAGTTGCTTTCCATCAGGTGACCCATTTGCTCGTTTGGCCCCTCATTTCATTAAGAAAAAATTGGTACTCAAAAGTATCTATCGTTGATTTTTACTTTATTTGAAAACTTTGAATATCAATAATAAATAAATTAGTTTATAACGACTAACGTACCCAACGTTTTATCGTGGAAGCCGGCGTCCACGACACAAATCTTTTAGTAATGAAACAGTTCTTTTATAACTAATAAAACAACGAGAAGTCAAAATAGGCCTAGGCCAGCTCCTTTTTGTTTTAACTCCATGATCGCAACTCCGTCCGTGTCAGTCCCGCTTCGAATAAGACGATTTTAATATGCTCAAGTGCAATCTCGTCAAACTCGCGAGATCTCGCCTTTTTTTCGTCCGAGATCAATCTCACTAAAAAAGGCCGAGATCTCGCATGCAAGCCACTAGCCAGGACAGTTTGGTAAAAAACTAGCTTGCTATCCTAGCTTGAAAAACTAGCCTCGTGTGTCCCGGGCATAGGAGTCGCCTACATCGCGCTATCACTTGCTGAAAGGTCATTCTATAAGAGGTGGTACCATCTTAAGGAACGTTATTCTATTCTATTCTTTCGATTGTTATATACACGTTACACGTATTTAAATAACTCACTACTCAGTACTTTATCTATGCAGTGACGTAACCTTAAGCCTATCAATGATAAATAGTTTATGGGTAAAGTTGTGTACCTAATGGGGGCTAAATAAGCTTTAAAATTTGGCATAAATAAAGTTTAATTATAAAAAATGAAATATTATGTGCACACTGCACAGCTGTTTTTGGGTATTTTGATTCAAGGGGTACCAGATTTTAAAAAGCTTTTAAAGACACCAATTTTGTTGACACCGCGCGCTATAAACTGAAGTCCACGCGAACGAAGTTGCGGGCAACAGCTAGTTACAGTCTGTCCGTCTGTCCGTCTGTCTCCAGGCTGTAACTCAAGAACGGTAATAGCTAGAGAGTTGAAATTTTCACAGATTATGTATTTCTATTGTCGCTATAACAACAAATAATAAAAACAAAAAAATATATATTTAAGGGGGGCTCCCATACAACAAACGTGATTTTTCAAACATTTTATGCTCGGTATCAATGATGACAACAGGTAGGCACTTGAAATTTTCACAAAGGCCTTAATTATATGTGTATTTTAATAATCAATAATAATATTTAAATGAAATAAAAATTTAGGGGGGGCTCCCATACAAAAAACACAATTTTTGGCCTATTTATGCTCTATAACGGTACGGAACCCTTCGTGCGCGAGTCCGACTCGCACTTGGCTGATTATTTGGATGTCCTAAACCAGTGGTTCCTAACCTTTTGAGAGCTGTTACCCCTATGGCTTGTTAGAGAAACTGATTTTCCCTGTTACTTTCGAGGCACGACTTGAACAAAGAAATTTATTATAACAATTCAATGATATTCAACATATACGTTCATACTATTTTCCGGCTTAAATCTGTTCCGAACAATTTTCAAATTCAAAGTTGCAAACATTGACAAATTTGACAGATAAGTGAAACAAAAGATACGAAAAACCATTTACATAAAAGAGACAGTTATATTTTTAAACGTCGAATCGTATCGCTGTCTCTTTCTTCGCCTGAGCTATGACGAAAATTCGATTTTTTCCAGATTGTTCGAAAAATAATTGAAAATGTAAATAATAGAGGTATTTATTGCAATCAAGACATGTGGTAAGAGATTCCATGTGTTTTGTTTTCTTTTGAGTCATAATTGGTACATTTTCGAAACACGCACGACGTCATTTTCAATTTATTTAGGTAAGAAGACGCGGCACGTTCGTGAAGTGCGTTCGATGGTTCGATGCAGACTAAATAAAGGACGGGCCAATTGGCCCGTATTTGAAGCTTCACAACGCGCGTGGTAGTAACATATCGACACCGGAAATATCACTAAATGTAAGGGACAAAACACGACTTTTCAGGAGAGCGAAAAAACAACTTTTTTTTTTTACAAATTCGTCTGTAACTTTTTATCATTTAGTCCGATCTTAAAGGTGTTTATGGCAAAGTTTCTTAGATTTTTGTCGGCTATATAACTATAAAAAAATATTTTCGTAAATTTACGCGTTTAGAAAATAGCATGTCCCTAACATTAAAAAAATTTGCTTATTTGTGCCTTACAGCACTGAATTTTTCAATGTCAACTATGCCATATTAAAGTAAGCACCAAGTTTAATATGAAATTGCGACACAAATCTACTGTAAAGGACATAAAAAACTATGCTTTGGAGGAAGTTTGATGTAATATATTAAAATCTAACACAATAAGCCCACCACGACTGGTTGGTCTACCACATAAGGGATAGGATTTCCAGCAAAATAAGGGAACTTCGGCAGACTGAAACATTTCCCTTGGCACCGGGACTGTTCCCATGTACACCCAGAGTCCCTTTAGACAAGGTGGAACTTTGCAAAACCACGTCTCTGCTCTGTTGTCTTACCGAAATCTGTACCCTGAGCCAAATACACCGGCCATACAATATACAACTTGATATTTATCCACGAATTAATATAGACCGGGTCTAGAGCAACAGGGCCTTAGTAACTTATAGCAAAACCAGCGTGGGGAAATCCTAATGGGAACTTTCTCGGGGCTTCCCCTTACCTTGAGTCGATGAAACCGCAGTACTATAGCTGCAAGTTGCAACTATAATAATATTATGCGACTAACTTCCTTGTGCAATGCATAGGCACAAGCTATTTCTGGAATTATGACCCATAATAATCTAATACAATAAAATGATTTCTGAAGTTCAATAACGATAAAATTAAAATGTTAATAACAGTAAAATTAAAGTGTATTTTATGTGAACGTGAAACATAACAATTTAATACCATAGACTTTATAGTCTACACCTGCAGGAACGCAACCATAGAGCCTACGATATCTATCTAAGGTGTACCAGAATCTGATGGCAAATTTTGACGGCAGATTTTCGAAAAATATCCATGATCATTTGATAAATTTATATATTTGTATGTTTCACACACAGAATCAGCCGCTTTTGTATGGGAGCCCCCTTAAATTTTTATTTTATTTAAATATTATTATTAACTATTAAAGTACACATATAATTAAGGCTTTTGTGAAAATTTCAAGTGCCTACCTGTTGTCATCATTGATACCGAGCAAAAATTAATGTTTGAAAAATTACGTTTGTTGTATGGGACCTCCCCTTAAATATTTAATTTATTTTGTTTTTAGTATTTGTTGTTATGGCGGCAACAGAAATACATAATCTGTGAAAATTTCAACTCTCTAGCTATTACCGTTCTTGAGTTACAGCTTGGAGACAGACGGACAGACGGACAGACGGTCAGACATCGAAGTCTCAGCAATAGGGTCCCGTTTTTACCCTTTGGGTACGGAACCCTAAAAAGGATCAAAATGTTTCATTCTAATTACCCCGGTACTGCTAGAGTCAATTTACCTGATGGCAAAAAGTGAGAATACTTTTTGCCATCAGGTACACCTATTCTGGTAGACCTATATATGATCTTAGGGATGCCCAAGCTTAGTCAAAACTCAAAACTGATCAAATGATTTCCGTGGTTGATGGATATCAATGTTGATCCTGGCGACAAAGGAGATGCAGTGGTAGGAATGGAAGGTTGGCCGGCCCGTTAAAAATATACTTCTTCTATCTTATTGAAAACTAGATTTGACGACCTCCGTGGCGCAGTGTTGAGCGCGTTGGTAGCTCAAGCCGGAGGTCGCGGGTTCGAGTCCCGCGACGGAACAAAAAGTTTATGAAGTTCCTGGGTCATGGATGTGTATTGTGTAGTATAGTATGAATACATAGGCTACACTAAAAATATCGGGAATGGAATACTTCCACTATAGGGACCGTGCAGAGCGATGCACTGCCACTAGTGACGAATAGCCGAAACTTATGCGAAAATTTTACTGTCAAGCCCGAGTCAAGCTACGGAAAATTATAAGATTTCTTGAGAAATTTGAGTATTTTTAAGAATTGAAATGCACTGTTGTATTCCCGGATGTTCTCAACATACAAGAAAAATAAAGATAAATCGAACAATGTAAAATTTTACTATTTTCCTGGCGAAAGTATTCAAATGCTATGGCTTATTGAAAAACGAAAGAAATGGATAAAAGCCGGTTAAAACATACGTAAGTACTTAAAGAGTTCCATGAATGATAAGTGTAGACTCGTAAAAACACTGAATTTTGTAGATTATAACCGTAAATTCATTTTTGATGAACCCAATATGAACCTAAACTATAACTGTTGCTTCTTTCAGTAAACATCCAAACTGGCTTCCATCTAAATTGATATGCTAATTACACATAAATTTGCATTAAAAGTAAGGATAATTTGGAGAAGTCCTGCCAGGAATTCAACACTGAGGATAGTATTGAACTTTAACCATCTTGTCAAAGTGTTGGTTCTCAAAAGGATGATTCCTCAAGTAAAAAAAGATTAATAGTGCAGTTTTTGTGTGCTATTTAAAGAATACTTAAATGGTGTTTGCACTGAATATGAGGTCCAGACTGAAATTAGTTAAAAATAGTGACAGACAAAAGTTGTGAAGATGGTATCGAGCGAATCGCAGAAGGCTGATGAAATAAAAGCATTTATTTTAGTGAACTTGTTTTATTTTATTAATCCACAAGCATTTTCAGTAATTATAAATAATAATTATAAGTATTTTTGCATCTTCATTATTTTATTGCAATATTTACCTACCTATCAAGTTTTTACTTTCTATGCTGATGGATGGACCAATATATAGGTACAATACCCGGCAATAAATATTGCACATCGACCTTTGGAAAGAGACATTCGGCTAATTTCGGTTTCATAGAGCGTTATCTTTGTAGCACACACCTATTTGACATTATGTCAGTCGTTGTTCAAATTCAATAGAGTGCAGTCGCGTCCAGTTCAAAATATATATCTAGAGTTGTTAACACCACTAAATTTGCTACAGCTGTAATTTTCCAAAAGAATTTTAAATACGTAAACATAATTTGAACACCCTTTTTTATTTTATTTTACCCGAATATAAAGCCATAACTTATAGAAAATTTGGTGTATTTTATACAAAGAATAATAAAATTGTCAAAAGAAGCAAACCTTAATTGTTTTAACAGCTCCTAATATATACCGGACTTTTTGTATTTCGTGCGTAAGAGATAACACTCTACAAAACCGAAATTAGCCGACTGTCACTTTCCAAAGGTCGATGTGCAATATTTATTGCCGGGTACTGTATAGTAATCTGTGGATGCTACTAATTACTTTTTCAGATATTTTCTTAGATAACTAGATAAGCTTTATACATTTTTATTCCCGCTTTCGTTCTTTGTTTACTGTTAGAAACTCATCCATACTCAATATTATAAATGCGAAAGTGTGTATGTCTGTTAGCACTTCACGCCCAAACCGCTGAACCAATTTTGCTGAAATTTGGTATGGATTTACTTTGAACCCCGGGAATGGACATAGGATACTTTTTATCCCGGGAAAATGTACGGTTCTCGCGCGATAAATGATTTTTGGCGCAACGGAGTTGCGGGCGTCATCTAGTTTTTTACTTTAATCCTTCGATCGCGGATTCTTGGAAATCTGTTGTTGTTCTCGCGGCCGCATGTGGCCACTTGCGAGTGTAAGTATTAAATCATTTTATAGTCTAACATAAAAAAAACACTTAAAAACTAGCCGAGGTCAAAGAGAATGCGAAGCCAAAGTCACTCACAAGTCACAAGTTACTTCTTTTACTCGCATCGTGTCGCTGCTGTCGAATTACGACGCCCTCTATAGTTTCTGCACGTTCCCTATTTCTGTCACATTAAAATCTTTTTAATTGAAAACTCCTTGGTTTTAAAAATCGAATACCATTTATTTATTTAAAAAAAGATTCTCGGTCTTGTCACAAGGTCTTGTCAAACTTGTTTAGTCGTTGAGAAAATGGAATTGACTCGAGAAAATTTTAGAGCGATGATTTATTATGACTTTCGAAGTGGTTTAACACAAAAACAGTGTGTTGATCGGATGATTTTTGCATTTGGTGATGAAGCCCAATCCAAAACCACAATTTATCGCTGGTTTGCTGAATTTCGACGTGGACGTGTCAGGCTCAGTGATGATCCCCGTCAAGGTCGTCCAAAAACTGCAGTCACCCAAGAAAACGTTGATGCTGTGCGTAAGCTGGTTGAGGAAGATCGACATGTGACATACCGCGAAATTCAGGCAACTTTAGACATTGGCATGAATCAAATACAAATAATATTGCATGAACAATTAGGTTTAAAAAAAAGTTGTTTTCCCGATGGATACCGCATTTGCTCTGTGAAGAGCAATAAGCGGCTCGCGTTACTTGGTGCGTCAGAACTCGAAAGATTCCACGCAGGATCCTCAAATGCTGTGTACAACATCGTATTAGGTGACGAATTCTGGATATACGCGTACGAACCCGAAACTAAAAACCAGTCACGAGTTTGGGTGTTCAAAAATGAATTAAAGCCAACAAAAATTGTTCGTTCACGGAGTGTTGCAAAAAAAATGGTGGCCACGTTTGTCTCCAAAACCGGCCATATTGCGACTATTCCTCTTGAGGGACAAAGAACGGTTAATGCAGAATGGTATGCTAGCATTTGTTTGCCATAGGTCGTATCTGAACTCCGTAAAGAGAACTGCAACCGCCGCATCATCCTCCATCACGACAATGCGAGTTCTCACACCGCGCACAGAACAAAAGAGTTTTTAGAGCAAGAAAACATAGAATTATTAGACCATCCGCCGTACAGCCCCGACTTAAGCCCTAATGATTTCTATAAGTACTTTTCCTAAAATAAAGAATAAATTGCGTGGTCAGAGATTTTCATCACCTGAAGAAGCTGTGGACGCCTACAAAACGGCCATTTTGGAGACCCCAACTTCCGAATGGAATGGTTGCTTCAATGATTGGTTCCATCGTATGGAAAAATGTGTCAAATTTCGCGGAGAATACTTCGAAAAGCAATAAACACATTTTTAAATAGTACTGTTGTGTCACCTTGATTCCCGAAATTTTCAGTGCCGCCCTCGTATTAAATATATTTCCGTTGTCTGGTACCTGTAACACAAGTCCTTTAGGTACTTACCACGGGGCCAGACTGACGTGGTGTGAAGGGTCCATAGATATTATTATTATTATTATTAGATGTTGCCCGCGAGTAGATGATGTGCCCGCAAAAGAATACATATCTTCTTACCATACGGTCTGATAAAGAACCTTACGTTTTCCGAAAAATGAAGTCAATGTCAATAAGCCTATGTCCATCACCGTGATCAACTCTATATTGTCTGACTTTCGTCCAAATCTATGTAGTAATTTCAGAGGCTAGTCAAAGTAAACAATCCTTTTACCCTTTTGTAAGCCTTACCTTCTTGATTCTTCGTAATAAAGTATCTTACTTAAGCAGTATGCTCCTTCTTCTCTCTCTAGAGATCTTATAATCTTTATTTAGTTGAAACGATTTCTTATCCTCAAACGAGACTTAAGATTAGCTCCTTATCATTCGCAACACTGTCAGCTTCTTTTAACAATAAAACAGGATATTATGAGTTGTCGGTCACAGTGTGCGCGAGGTAGACATTCGCATTGCACGTTTCTTAGCTGCTTGCTAACTGTCGTGTAGATCTAATAATTCACGAGAAAAAGATAACTGAAAGTGAATGCCAAAGTGATATTCAAAATGTTATTTTTGTTCCTATTATCGTCTTTTGTTTTCAAAGGGTAAGTAATGCAATTTGCAGTTTTTGTAAGAGCGCGAAAATTAAGTCGACCTTCAAATTAAGTATTTGCATTCTGGTAGGCAACGTTTTTATTTTTTTATTTAGGAGTTTGCTCAGCTGTCAATAGTCAATAACTCAATACTCTGCGGTAGATTCAGTTAAACCAATTTGCTAATGGGTCTCGTCAATCGTTAGCTGTAGTACCTAGTGACAGACGATGCATGACTAACGATGACTATTAAGTAGTAGGAATGTTCTAAATAATACCTTATTACCATACGGTCTATCTGTAGAGATGTCTTCTCTTTACAATTTTGCTTTATAGAATCAGACATGAAATTGTAATTTGGTCAGGTTGTTTTTGACCTATCGATATATTGCGGGTCCTCCACGTTGGCCAATGATGGTCAAATAATACGAGCGATTGTCTTACCTTTATAACTTTTCTATCAAAAATCAGATATGTTATTATATATTATGGTAATCTAGCCAAGTTTTCTTCTTCAGTCTTCTTGGCATATTATAAAATATTGGTACTATAATGGACCAATAGAGGGAAATATTATATTTCTCCTAGTATAGCCCATTTGATGTCTCATGCTTTAAAATTTAAATGCATCGTGTTATTCATGGCCCAACGTGAAGAGAAGTTTTAGAAACATAGAAGTATAAAATATGACCTCCAGGCTTTACTGAAATTGTTCATTGTATTAAGTCGTTTATACGTGGGAGAGCCATGCTTCGGCACGAATGGGCCGGCTCGACCGGAGAAATACCACGTTGTCACAGAAAACCGACGTGAAACAGCGCTTGCACTGTGTTTCGCCGAGTGAGTGAGTTTACCGGAGGCCCAATCCCCTACTCTATTCCCTTCCCTACCCTCCCCTATTCCCTTCCCTTCTCATCCCTACCCTACCCCTATTGCCCTATTCCCTCTTAAAAGGGCGACGGAAGTTGCTTTCCATCAGGTGACACATATGCTCGTTTGCGCCCTTATTTCATAAAAAAAGTCAGGTTTTTCTCAACAAAATAATAAGATCATACTTATCATGAGATGGTATTATGATACCTATTATTTTCACTGAAACTGGTTTTAATGAGAACTTATACAAAATGCCAGACGTCTTAAATTCTGATTAAATATCTATCTTATATATAAAAATGGATTTTCAAATGTGTTAGTCGCGCTAAAACTCGAAAACGGCTGAACGGATTGGGCTGATTTTAGTCTTAAAATATTCGTAGGAGTCCACGGAAGGTTTTAAAGTGACACGAAGTTCACCGGGGTTCGGGACAGCTAGTACTTAATATTATAAAGCGGAAGAGCTTGTTTGTTTGAACGCGCTAATATCAGAAACTATTGGACCGATTTGAAAAATTATTTCAGTGTTAGATAGCCCATTTATCGAGGAAGGCTATAGGCTATATTTTATCACGCTAATGGCGCATCCACACATGCCGCCGGCTTATACCGCCGGCTTTGTCTCCGGCTTTCAGCCGTTAGGCGTTCAGGCGTTAGCCGGCGGTCGGGCTTTGACGCCGGCTTTCAGCCGTTAGGCGTTCAGGCGTTAGCTGGCGGCCGTGCTGCCGGTGTAGGCCGGCGGCATGTGTGGATACAGCATAAGACTAATAGGAGCGAAGAAATAGAGGAAAATTGCCGCGCGGAACATCTAAATATAATAAGATCGTAGGAAGGTCAATTCTGGACATTAAATATTTTTGTACAATAACACTTGAGACGTGATCTAATATTCTAACGCGGACGAAGTCGCGGGCAACGGCTAGTTTAATATATTATGGTTCTCACTTCTCAATCAGTGGCGGGGTAAGACCTCAAGATATTAAATCTTGCGAGGACCCCTGAAATATATTTTGCGAGGCTCGTTGATAGATGACGCGAGAAAATGGATTTTTGGAGAGAAATAATATTTCGATACTTTTATTTATAAAACTTTTTTTATTAATATTTGAGTATCAAAACTTGTAAATCCTTTAAAAAAAATCTCATGGCCCAAGGGGCGCGAGGCCCCTTTGACCGCGAGGTCGTGGGCGGTCGCCCACACCGCCCACGCCTTGCGCCACCTCTGTTCTCAATCTCAGCAAAGGAACATTGCGCGCCTTATTCGCTGTCTAACACATCCCCAATTCATCCCCCAGTTTTTTTCCACTTTTTCTTGTCTTCATTATGATGAAATTTAAAAATCTTTAAAGGGAACGCAATGTCTTGACAACTTAATAACAATTAAGTATTTGATTATAACTCAAGACTGGATGTACCTCCAATATTTTCTTAAGAAAGAAAACAAATTGATAGTCTGGCAAGATAGGCTATGAGAGCCAAGGGAACCCCTAGTTTCTCAACTTGTCATTAAGACTACTCTCTGATACCTAAGGCCGGTATAAATAGTCAGTACTCAAGATGCATCTCGGTTTCAAGACACGTTTCAGGCTCTGTGATTGGTTGGCTGTCAAAATTTGGACCAATCACAGAGCCAAATCGCGTCTTGAGACCGGGTCGCATCTTAAGTACTGACTATAAATTATACCAGCCTAAGAATCCAGTGCAGTGATTCAGAAGCGTAGCGTGCCTCGTCGGGGCCCTGTATGATAATTTGTTTGAAGGCCCTTAGAAAGGGCATTCAGGGTGTAACAAAACTAAGTGATAATACTTTAGGATATGTACGTGTTCCTTGTAAAGAGTTCACTGTGAGAGTAGCAGCGCTGAAAGACCAATTTTTTTTTCACTTTTGTATGGGGGAACTCGTGAGTCGTGACGCCGGGGCGCTTGCCCATACAAAAGTGAAAAAAATTTTTGGTCTTTCAGCGCTGCTTCTTTCACAGTGAACTCTCTACAAGGGACATATACACACCCTAAAGTATTATCACTTAGTTTTGTTACACCCTGTAGATTTATCATCAATCTATAAAATAAAAATTGTCAAAATGGGCCCCCGTTGGGCCAGGCCTCGCATAATTGATACAACAGATACGGTGGTAGCTACGCCTCTGCAGTGATCTATATTATTCCAGTTGCTAGCACAAGAAAGAGATAATCCCACCAAAAACATAAAATATGTAAAAACGGAAAGCCAAGTTCCATACAAACATTATTCTTGTCTATGGACTTCGCCGTAAAAAGGATGGAGATCTAAATCGATCGATCGATTTTCCATGGAACTTGGCACTCATTTAGATCTCCATCCTTTTTACGGCGAAGTCCATAGACAAGAATAATGTTTGTATGGAACTTGGCTTTCCATTTTTACATATTTTATGTTTTTGGTGGGATATCAATTATCATTACTTTTTGTAAAGAAACTTTCCGAGCAAGGGTAGACACTAGACAGTAGACATCTTAATCTTCCCAGTTCAAACATACATAATATTCGACTATAATTTAATCCAACGCAACCTTAAGGTGCTGCTTCACCACTTCCCGACGAGTGTCGGATATGCTATCCGCAACTTATCTGGCAGATACTTCATCTGTCAGATAAATTGTGGATAGCCTATCTGAAACTTATCAGGAAATGGGGAAATGGGGAAACGGCCCCTAAGCCTTGTTGAGTATCAGACGAATAAAATAAAGAAAATCCAAGCGAATGGAAAAAGCAGCTACCATTAGGAGGCATTGGAATAATACGGTATAACACAAGTGTTATACCGTACAAGTTCCAACCATTAATATAGGGTACAGTCTTATTGTGCGGAAGTTTATGTAGCTATTATTATAGCTGTCTAACAGACAGAAAGACGGACGGACGGACAGACGGACAGACAGACGAACAGACGGACAGTCGTATTAAAAGAATTCTATGTCTATTCCCGGGACTCAAACTATATCTCCATACCAAATTTAAGAACAATCGGTACAAGCAATTTGGGCGTGAAGAGGTCACCTTCTTTTAATTTCCTTAAGTTTTTTAACTTCACAAATAAATATTTACGGGGAGCTCCCACACAGTAAATGCGATTTTTTGGCCTTTTTTGCTCAAAATCAATAATGGCAGCCAGTAGATTCTAGAAAATTTCACAAAATCTTTAATTATATTATTATTTTCATAATTTATAATAAAATTAAAATAAAATAAATATTTAAGGGGGGTCTCCATACAAAAAACACAAATTTTGCCCAGTTTCGCTCTGTCCGACTCGCACTTGACCCATTTTTTTTCTGATTTTCCTTACGCTTTCACACAATTACCGAGCTGGATTCCAAATTTCAACCTTCTAGGTCATCTGGAAGTGGGTTAGAATTTTGATCTATAGGTCAGTCAGTCAGTCAGTCAGTGATAAAAATGTAGATTTTCGGACGTTAATATCTTAATAACCGTTTGAGCTGTGCTTATGAAATTTAGAGCATGTAGTTATCTCGCAAGTCTTATTATATGAGCCAAATTTGAAACGTTTATGTGAAATAGTTTCAGAATTATGAGGGGGTCAAAAGTAGCTGCAAATGGTTCGTGTAATATTACACACGGTGCTGCTCGCCATTCTGTTATGCTGGAACTTGGCTTGACACGCTACCGCGTGTCTAGATAAATCAACGTAGATACGTTGATACCGGCATTTTACTAATTTAATCCTTCGATTGGTGATTCTTGGAAATTTATTGTTATTCTATTGTTGTCGCGGTCACCACTCACCGGTGTCCTTAATATGGAGCTTGATGGATTAATAACCTTTTAAAAGCTATCTAGCTTAAAGGTTATTAAATTAGTAAAATGCCGGCGTTGCAGCATTGTTTTGGTTTATAGCAAGTCTTTTAATGTTACGGATTGTTGACAGCTCTACGTAGAGAAAATGTAATTATTTGTTATTTGTGTTGTTATTATATTTAACACAGGAAATTTCAGTTACATTTTCATTTCAGATGTAAAATGAATGAATTTTAAGATAATATGAATAACGTCATGATTTAAATAATATGGGAACAATGATTACGATTTATTATAAACGATTTTTAAATGGTCTTAATCACTCATTTTAGCGGAAAAGGAAAAAAATAGAGGAAAATAAAACCACTATTAAGTATGTATGTCGGATATATAAATATACTTACATAATAGTGGGAAAGTTTATTTTCCTCTGTTTTTTTTCTTTACTTTGCACATATAAGTTATATTACAATAAATATTACAATGTTACTTTAATAGCGATCGTTATTAAAGTAATGTTGTGGCTTTGTATAAGTATAATATAATATCCAACAATATTCTAAGAATTTTACAGTAACTACGTAATAAAATTTTAAACAGATATATATATCAAACCAGAAAGCAATTAATATTTATTAAACATTTCATCGTTAGCCTGCTCTACATTGTGCTAATAGACTGGTTAGTGGAAAAGAAAATTACTATCATTAGTAACCTTAGGTCACGTGTTTAACGTTTACTGTGTAAAGTTTGGCGACAGAGAACATTTCGTACTCAAATCTACTTTTAAGTTTTAAAAACTCACTTAGGATGGGTTGCATCAACTTACTTTAACTATAACCTATAACTTTAACTATAACTACAGTGCAAAATGTCAAATCTTTGGTTACCGTTAAATATGGCGTCGGACACCGCTCATACTTATATCCAACTTATATCTAAATTTTTTCGTCAATATTTATTACTACGAATAATATAGATTTTATTATTCGTACATTTATTATGTTTCATAGTGTTATAATATTTTACATGTCGATTTTTACGGATAATTTAATTTTTTATACTCTCAATCCCATTACCTGTAGCTTTAATAAAAAAATAAACGCAACAGACATCTGTCAATTTATGTGGTCAAAGTTAAAGTTAAGGTTAAAGTTAAGTTAGCCTTAACTATAACCATAATCTTGACTATAATTTTAACTTTAACCACGCCTCTGGTGCAACCTACCCTTACAAGTTATGTATGTTATTGGTATCTTCAGTGAAAGAAACATGTATAAAATTCTTATAGTTTCCCGCCTCTTGACGGTAGTTTACCGTTTCACCTCCCTATAACCAGAAGATTGCTTAAAAGTAGTCAGCAAATAAGAGTCCATTTTCTTCACAGGAATGCTGATACAATAGGCCTCAATGTGTCCGCTGGCCCAAAACAAAACTACACATTTCCAAAGGACTTCCTGTTTGGAGTGACCACAGCTGCGTTACAAATTGAAGGAGGATGGGATGCTGATGGTAATGGCAGTAATAATATTATGTTGTTATTTTTATTTATTTTTAAAAGGTGTCGGTCCATCACACACTCATCACCAAAACGGTATCCAACCGCTAAAATCTTTTGACGTGATCTCAAGAAGTCCAAGGACCATGCTAAGCTGTCATAGCACTCGCAACAGGTAAACTCCAGTGCTAGAACAGGCAATGCCTCGGTGCCAGTGATCCTGTAGGCTAGAGTAAAGCAACGAACCTTCAAGAAAAGAGCGTATTCCCTCTTAAAGGCCGGCAACGCACCTGCAGCTCTTCTGATGTTGCGAGTGTCCATGGGCGACGGTAGTTGCTTACCATCAGGTGACCCGTTTGCTCGTTTGCCCCCTTATTTAATAAAATAAAATAAAAAAAATTATAAATAAAAAAACGAGTTTGCTTTGTAAATTGTAATAACAGTAAAGTAGGTAATAGTTTGCGATGAGACATGCCAATAGTTGCTCTCGGTGCAGCTCGTTTTCGTTTGACTGACATAAGCAAAAACAATGATTATATTGTAAGCTATAATGATAAACATTTGTTTCCAGGTAAAGGAGAAAGTATATGGGACCATTTGGTGCACGTCCAAAATCCCAAATTTGCCAAAGATGGTTCTACTCCGGACGTGGCAGCGGATTCTTATCACAACTACAAAAGAGACGCTGAAATGGTCCACGAGTTGGGCGTTAACATTTACAGGTTCTCAATATCTTGGCCACGTATTATGCCGAAGGGTTTAAAGAACGATATCAACCAGAAAGGCTTGGAGTACTATAGGAATCTTTTGATGGAGCTGGAAAAGTACAACGTCACTGCAATGGCCGTGATGTACCATTGGGATCTACCTCAGGTCCTCCAGGAGATGGGTGGTTGGACGAATGCGAACATCGTGGACTATTTCGCTGATTACGCCAAAGTTTTGTACGATAATTATGCCGATAAGGTCAAATACTGGGTGACGTTCAACGAGCCTATGCAAGTCTGCCTCGAGGGCTACGGCAACACGTACCGAGCTCCGCAGTTGAACCAGACTGGTTTTGCTGACTACCTCTGCACTCACAATCTGTTAAAGGCGCACGCTAAAGCCTACCATATTTACAATACGACTTACCGGCCAACCTATGGAGGTGAGATATAAGTTAAAAGGTTTATAGTTAATTTGGATCATGTTCGAATACGATCCTATAATAGTCCATATTTTTTTCTATTCTAAACCATGACAAAGTCTTCTAAAACCTTTAGATGTTGTGCTCATTAGAATTCGCGTAATTTGTACCTAATGTGAAACAACTTCAGATACTAAATTGACAAATTATATGCAATAAGAAACACTTGTAGCAATTATTATTGCAAAAGGTTCCACAAAGAATGTCCTAGCTACCTAAATATCATTGCGGTATTTATTAATTAAAATGCCTCAGCTGGCCAAGTTTACTCCGACCGGGCCAGGGTCTTATCCCTTCTCTTATGCAGGAATTTGTTCGACATATGTTTTTAGTAACCTTAAATCATTGGGTACTTCCTCTCTCATATCGGAAGTGTAAGTAGGGCCATGTAAGGGGCTTAGCAGTTAAAAAAACGTGCTTGCCTTGACTCAATGTAATTTTAATCTATTAGTATGTCGTTAATTTTTATGACTTCGGTTTACTTGTTACTTTTTCTGACTTGTGACTATAATTGACTCTATAATCGATTTATTTAAACACTTCTAATTCTACCGTACCTGTAATGACAAAATCACTATATTCTATCCTTTCGTTTATGCTTCGCCATAGTCGGGTCAAAGAATAATCAAATTAGGCTCTAAGTTAGACAATACTTAATTTTTCCTTTTACTTATTAATTGAATATATTGTTCTTACATAATAAATGGGTAATGGGATCTAAGTACTTAACTGTTTTTCAGGACAAGTCGCCATTTCTCTGGACTCCAACTGGGCGGAACCGAAGACGGAGTCAGCCAGCGACCGCGAAGCCGCTGAAAGATATTTACAGTTCCACGTAAGTTTGAATTCTGTAAAATCTAGATTAAGACTACATCTGTCAAATACTAGACTTTACATCTATTGATATTCTAGATTTACTTATTTTTCAATTTATTCTGAACAGTTTTTAGAATCATAAAAAATAGAACCTCTTTGTAATCACTTTTTAGGGTTCCGTAGTCAACAAGGTACCCTCATAGTTTCGGTCTGTCCGTCCGTCCTTCTGTCCGTCTGTCTGCCTGTCCGCGGTTTTGCTCAGAGACTATAGGACCTACAAAGCTGTAATTTGGTATGAATACACATATTAATGATGCCGACAAAATGGTACATGAAATCTTAAAAAAAATTTTTTTTACGGCATCCCCTACACATCAAGCGGAGATGAAATTTTTTTTTCGCGTCCACCCCATCTTGTGGGGTGTCGTTGGATAGGTTTTTTAAAAATATTATGAGCATTCATAGATCATTTTCCGATTTAGGGATCCGTTTGTGAAATATGAAGTTTTAAAGTGGAAAAAATCGTTAGAGTCCTGTTTCTGCCTTCCCTTCTGCCAGCTAAAATTCACGGGAGTAGGAAATATGCTGAATTTAAAAGGAAAACTATCACGGCTAAGAAGACTTCATAAGTTAATGAGTAATAGTCGATTAACTAAAAAAAAAATATTCGGCGAAGTATAAAGGAACTTTTCGTTCAAATTCCTTTGAAAGTAACTGAGATGATGTTGTTAGTAGTGTAAAACACGTTATAAATGTACATTCATTGACCATACAAAAATTAAAAAAAAACTAGCGGTACTACGAAACCCTATATTGCGCGTGGCCCGACGCGCACTTGGCCGGCTCTCTGGTAATCATTAAGTTTTCGAAATTCTAATTCTTAAAAAAAAAAGAAGACGAGGGCATCGTAAAATCTCTTTTACTCTCTTTTGATCTTTGTAGGCTGTAGCTGTTCTTATTTAGATTATTGTTATGAACAATATTATGATCTAATTTCTAAACATAAAACAAAATATAATACTAGCTGGTCAAACTCGTGCGAAACAAGTTTCTTGCATAATTCAAACTAAATGATAATAATATTTAAGCTGTTAACGATGGTCAAAAATAGACACTTGCTGGTAATATGAACGCCAAATGTGATAGATAATAATTATTAATATATTAATCACTAGCTGTGCCCCGCGATGTTACTCGCGGTTTATTAGAGAAAATTAATTGTGATATTGTCTACTAGCAGAAAAAAATTGCCTATGTATCCAGGATATCAACTAACTGCATACCAAATTTTATAAAAATCGCTCTAGCCGTTTAGAAGTAAAGAAGTAACAAACATACAAACTCACAAACTTTCGCCTTTGTAATATTAGTATGATAATTTGTCTAATTATTTAAATGTACCATACCATTTTCCTTAGTCTATGTCCATATTATATACTAACATTTAACATTAGGCATACTTAGTGTCTGTTTGTGCTTTACCACTTCACGTCTAAAGTGCCCCGCAAACGATCAAATTGTTTGTCAAATTTTACGTGTTTGCCAAACAGTTTGATAGTGTACAGCTTTGTTTGAAGCGTTTGTCAAACAAAATACGTGTTTGACCTGTTTGAAGAAAATTTGGATTTGCGTAGCGTTTGACAAACGTGTTTGAACGTGTTCCGCTGTATTTGTCAAACAAGACTTCATGATCTCAAACCGATTCTAGCTAATTATTGTTTGACAAACTTGTATGATGCACGTTTGATCGTCTGCGCTGCCGTTTGATGAAAACGTAAATTACATCAAACATGTTTGTCAAACAAATTTGATCGTTTGCGGGGTACTTAAGCCACTGAACCAATTGAGATGGCCATATAGGCACCTTGAGTATTGAGGAAAAACATAGTTTTCCGCATGATAAAAAATTGAGAGCAAAATTGTGTTTTCCGCATGATAAAAAATGATAAAAAATTGTGAGCAACATATTCTGTAGCGCCACAATCCTGCATCGCGCTATCGAAGATTTCTACGACAGTTGAGATCAATCACGTGGGCTTCGGCCTGACCGAGCAGTGCAGCTCGCTCGGTCGGAAGATCTTCCTTTGCAACCCAACCTCTCTCACTCATATTCCTACAGTTTCACTGTTCGGCATGGTTGATGCCTTATTCATAAAACTCTGTCTTATTTATTGTCATCCGAAATTCATAGTATAAAATTTTCGGGTTATCGACATGCTTAATAATTTCATGAATAAATCCCATTACTTTGGGAATACGATCGATAAAAGAGCAGACAGATGATATATCACCCGATTGTAAGAGGATTTAAGCTGCATAGTACCATGGAGTAAAGATACATGTATATGTCTGGTCTCTGATAGTACACATAATATGCTCTATTCATCGCAGGAGTTCTAAAATGCAAATATTATAAGATACTAGCTGTCCCGGCAAACGTTGCTTTGCCATAATATATTTGCCATATTATTTAATTGAAGTCACTAAATAAGTATGTCGCCATGGCAACGTCGATCGCTATCCCGTCGCACAAACAATGGTCGCCGTCAGTCTCAGGTTGTAATAATTTACTGTTATTTATTCAACAAATGCACTTATCAATATATAAAGTACCGAGTAGCCGATTCTCAGACCTACTGAATATGAATATAAAATTTGGTAAAAATCAGTAAAACCGTTTCGGAGGAGTTCGTGGACTAACATTGTGACACGAGAGTTTTATATATAAGATATTATAATAAAGATTGGACGGAAAAACATCATCATGGATTACATGCATAAAATAACGTTAGGATTTATATATAGGTACATATTACTAGATGACGCCAGCAACTTCGTTGCGCCAAAATTCGTTTATCGCACGGAAACCGTACATTTTTTCGGGATAAAAACTATCCTATGTCCTTTCCCGAGACTCAAAGTATCTCCATGCCAAATTTCAGCAAAATCGGTTCAGCGGTTGAAACGTGAAGAGGTAACAGACAGACAGACAGACAGACATACTTTCGCATTTATAATTAGTATGGAATGGATATGGACGGATGGATGGATGGATGTCAATTTGTGAACTTAGCAGAAACAATTGACTACTATATATTCATAAGTCGAATCGTATGTTAAATGCTGCTTCATATTTTCTCGGATTCTAGTTGAGTTTCTGCTAAGTCCTAAGGGCTGAATGGGCTTAGGCTTATTTATACAAAACTATACTCTTTGCGAAATGAAATAATATTTTCATTATTTGAAGCAGATTCAATATTTTAGATAATTCTGTCAGGGCTGGCATGCCATGTATGACAAAATCCCTTAATTATTAAAATAAAGATAAAATAATAATAATAATTACATTCTGTTATAATATCTTTTTCTTCATCATTCTTTCGGTGAAGCCAACCTATTCGTGTCATGGCATGATAAAATTTAACCAAGATTAAAGGAAAAACTATAACCGGATAATGTATTCAAATTGTACCGATATCAAGGCATCGCCTTGACATACTTGGTTGTACATACTAGGACAGTTTTTAGCTGAATTCCACTAGCAAGTAATGCTTAGCCTTTACAATTCGTTCAGAGCTATTTTGCCTGTCACAGGTACCTTAAGAACTAGTAAATAAAGATTATTATCCTTAGTAGTAACAAAATATTCTGCATGGACAGTTTGTCATGATGTCGTGATTCACGTGATCCATCTCTAACTACTGATTGGATTTAATTTATTATTTTATTACTCTGTAAATGCACAACTATATCCGTGATAATAGACTGTTAGGATGAGCAAGCCTGGCATGAGTTACCCAATAGCTATGTCCACACTATGCGCTTTCGTCTTCAATTTTCGTCATCTTCTTTCATTCAACTTTCGTTTTGGCGCATTCAATAATTGAATGCGTCAACGAACGCAACGCCAACATTGTCATTTTTGTTCTGTTGCAGTGACTGTCAGCTTATTGTAACATGTGCGACGAGAACATTTTACTGGGTGGAATATGTGCGGCTTATTCGGTCCTAAGAAATCCCAGAAACAAAATAACAAAGCGAAAGTTTTGGATACGGTCAGAAGGCATGTGTCGCGGGCATGCCCCACGTTCGCTGTTGACTGCGCTATAACGCATGCCCTTGACGAACAGAAAAGGCACAGTGTGGACAAAGCTAATGGGTTGCAAAAGTTTTGAGAGATCAGTAATGCACTTGGAGGAGCTCGAGTGTTATAGGTGTCTTCACTTGTTAGACCACCCTTTATATTAGAGTTAATTAACGGCGTTTCGCTAAAAAATATCCACAGTTGAACATAATATAACCTTTTTATTTATTTTTTGTAGCCGGTTCAAATGATTCTTTTGAGAATTTGTTTCAGTATTCCTTTAAGAGTTTATTTTAAAGAATAAGACGAGGATCTTGGTATCTCCTTCGAAAAATCCTTAAAATTTGCTTGACTACGAATACGATGCATAACAAATTAATTATATTTACAGCTTGGCTGGTACACCCATCCGATCTACGCAGCCGAAGGGAACTACCCTGCAGAAATGATCAGGATTATCGATGAGAAGAGCCGTCAACAAAACTTCAGCCAGTCACGTCTGCCAAAGTTCACTCCAGAAGAAATAGAATATATCAAAGGAACTGGTGATTTCTTCGGTCTGAATCATTATACCACTTACTACCTGACGATGGCTGATACGCAAGTGGGAGCTATACCGTCCCACGCCAACGACTGTGGTATCGTCAGATTCCAAAATCCAAAATGGCCGTCAAAATCTTCGTCGAATTGGCTGAAGGTAAGAATAGCTTTTATGATTAAAGGAAAGTTACAAAGCATTTTCATTAAAAGTCTTTTAAAATATTAAATGCTAGCTTCTTCTTGCGACGTTGTCTGCATGAAAGTCAAGAGCATAATCTATATATATATAAAAATGGATTTTCAAATGTGTTAGTCGCGCTAAAACTCGAAAACGGCTGAACGGATTGGGCTCATTTTAGTCTTTAAATACTCGTAGAAGTCCAGGGAAGGTTTTAAAGTGACACGAAGTTCACCGGGACAGCTAGTACTGTATATAATTATGTTTATTGTTTGGGCTAAGTAAAAAGTAGAGTGTATTCTTTTTTTGAAAATACTGTAAAATGATTTAATACTCTCATTATAGTATCAAGTATCAACAATCAACGACAAAATAAATTACCCAACCATTATTATAATACCGGCTCGACCGGAGAAATACCACGTTCTCACAGAAAACCGGCGTGAAACAGCGCCTGCGCTGTGTTTCGCCGAGTGAGTGAGTTTACCGGAGGCCCAATCCCCTATTCCCTTCCCTTCCCATCCCTACCCTCTCCTATTACCCTATTCCCTCTTAAAAGGCCGGCAACGCACCTGCAGCTCTTCTGATGCTACGAGTGTCCATGGGCGACGGAAGTTGCTTTCCATCCGTGACCCATTTGCTCGTTTGCCCCCTTATTTCATTAAAAAAAAATAATAATATTGGGTATGTCATTAACAATCTCTCAAGTGCTCTGTAGTCTATAGTAAAGGGAATTTACTACATTATTTATCTTCACCAATATTTTAAAAGTAGAATCTAAATTCTTAACCAAACAACAAACCATAACCACATAATCAAACACTTTCAGGTTGTACCAGTAGGCTTCCGACGTCTCCTTAAATGGGTATCCAACGAGTATAACAACGTACCCATACTCGTTACGGAAAATGGCTACGCTGACTTCAGTGGCGTCCATGATGATGAGAGGGTCTCATACTATGGCCACTACCTAAACGCGCTCCTCCACTCCATGTACGAAGACAAGACCAACGTTAAGGGATATTTCGCTTGGAGTTTAATGGACAATTGGGAATGGGATGATGGTTTGACGTAAGTATCTTTTTTGTATTTTTGAAGTAAATAGTAGTAGGTACTATTATGCACCTAGGGCAGGAAAATAAGAAATGCCTCGGCTTCGTCTCGGCCAACAATAGGCTACTTGACCTATTTTTTTTCTTCATGCTAATCGCTTCTTTATCATTCATTTTCACAAAAAAAAACTAATATTTTAATATTTTACACAGTAGAAACCCATAAAAATGTTGATTGAAAATCATGCCTTTTAAATGGCGCCGAAAACACTGTCCGCCATAGTGTGACGTCATACGTTTTGTATTTTAAACTCTCTTTATTGAAAAATTTTTAATGTGCTAAATGTACGAGTCTAAAAGTGCCCAAAAATTATAAAATAATTAAATAAGAAATTAGAAATCATTTGTAATGTTGAAAACTTTTGGAGAAAAGTTTTGGCCATTTCATTTCCTGTCTACAATAAATGGAGATAATATATAAAACTGATGTTTTATTTGAATTATTTAAGAAAATATATTTTACAAATCTTTCTAAGCTTATTCTTAATATTTATGTACAACTAGTATGAGGATGACGTCACATCCAAATCGGAAGTACCGCAAAAGCGTTTTCGTCAGTACAAATCCTATTTTCATAAAATCATATTTTCAAATCGACTTTATTTATCAATCATACGTTTTTATTTGATGATAAGTGTGAAATACGATTTCCTAGGCCAAGTTCTACTAGAAATATGCATTAGTTCAATGAAATTGAATATAGGTCAAGTAGCCTATTACATATGATCTGAGGCTTTCTTATTTACTGCCCATGGCACAGAATATATATTAGTTGTACCAACCCACTCATCGACGGAGGCGGAAAACGGCAACATCGGTAAGCGCAGCGAAAAGAAAGTTTACGTTTTCCGCCCGGAGGTGAGAAAACTTCTTTACGCTTGACTTGGCTTGAGCTGGCAAATGCATGACGAGAGCGTTGTAAAAAGTGTGATGTGGTGAGGCGAACGGAGAGGTGCGTCTTCTTCTTACAATATACATGGTCTACGCCATATAGATGGAGCTCCAGAATTTTTCTTCAGTTGTGCAGTCTAATGCACACTCGTTTTTAGAATTCCATACCCAAAGGGTAAAAATGGGACCCTATTACTAAGACTTCGTTGTCTGTCCGTCTGTCTGTCTTTCTGTCTGTCTGTCTCTAAGCTGTATCTCAAGAACTGCCGTAGCTAGACTTCTGAAATTTTCACAGATTGTGTATAATTATCTGTTGCCGCTACAGCAACAAATTCAAATTGTATTTCATACAAGAAACGTGATTTTTTGGCATTTTTTGCTCGTAATCAATAATGGCAACAGCTAGGCACATTTTCATAAAATCCTTATTTATAATTATACTTTAATAATGAATAATAATATTTAAAAAATAATTAAGGGGGCTTCCATACAGAAACGTAATTTTTGGCGTATTTTGGCTCTATAACGGACTAACGTTACGGAACCCTTCGTTATTTATTAAATTTTTAGTTTTTTATGTTTTAGCAGTGGTGACAATGTCAGAATACTTATTATAGACTCTGGTCTATACCATTTTTGGGGGCATTATATTTCTTTGAAAAGAATTAGTAGATCAATGTTGAAGTTCTTCAATAGAAAATAATAATAATAATAACAACAACAAGCGTATAAAACTAACATTCTACCTATAGCCTTCGTAATGCTAGTTAGTGATCTGCACTCCTCATTCCTAAGGCTGCCCGAATACACGCGTTTTCCGTATGCGATTTCCTCATTCGTTTTCCGTATTCGAAAATTCAAATGCATGGCGAATACGGAAAACGTCTTTATGCGGTCAGCCTAATATAATTAGTGTGTGACATTTCAAATTTACCTTCCTTCCAAAAAGCATGTTTTCGAATATTTTCCACACGATTTTCCTGTTGGTCAACGCTCAATGACCCCTTTCGCAAGGAGTTTCCTTTCACCTTGAATGCACATGGGATTCGTATTGACTCACCCAACACGTACCAAATATGGCACAAGGTAAAACTTGTACGCTTTACCTTTAATCAATTCCGAACAAGTTAATTAAATGGCGTTAGTACTTATATGGGAAACTACAAGTGATAGAGTACACAAACTTTCGCTATGCATTATTATAGGTTCTCCTCAATTTTAATTTTTGATTAAAACTACCTACAGTAAATCGAAGATATAACTGTAGTTACAGAAAAAAAGATTAATACAATGTAATAGTAAGATAATATTATATTATACCTATATAAAGTACTAAATTGTTGTTGGAGAATGGCCCAAAGATTTTTATGGTCCCGTAGTAGATAGATACTTGCAAGACCCTTTGCTTTGACTCTATATTTGTTTGTTGCTAATTTCTATGTCTATTATTCACTACACTAACTTTGAAATTAGCTTACACTGAACTAAAATAGTGTCAGCAAAAACAGTAATGCAAAATGACGACTTAGATGAAAATATGCATCGAATAGTTAAACATAATTTTATCACTTTAAATGTTTAACAATTGAAATAACATTAGTTTAACCTTACTAGTTACAAATATTATACATACGTCGCTCTTATCAAACTCAGTTCATCTTATCTGTTAACTGTTACTAATGTTTATGTAAATATAGCGAAGCATTATTTACTGAGGTGTTTGCAGTATTGCATATTAACTGCAATGTAATATTAGTTATTTGTTTTTGTGCATACCAGGTATTACTCTTATTTCCTGGAAAAACCTATATCCATACTAATATTATAAATGCGAAAGTGTGTCTGTCTGTCTGTTATCTCTTCACGTCCAAACCACTGAACCGATTTTGCTGAAAATTGGTATGGTGATACTTTGAGTCCCGGGAAAGGACATATGCTACTTTTTATTCCGGAAAAATGTACGGTTCCCGCGCGATAAACGAGTTTTGGCGCAACGGAGTTGCGGGCGTCATCTAGTCTGAAATAACGTAAATGGTTATTTCACTCTATCTTGCATCAAGTTATCTTTAGTAGAGATTATTGATTTCGGCTTGGAATTATTTGAGCACACATAATTACATTTTGTATTAGAAATATTAAAATACAAATATGTTCATATTTGCCAGTATCGCTCTAACCTTAACTACGGTCTGAAATAAAACAAAGCGTGTTTTAAACGTGTTTATAATTTCACTCGTCATGTGTAAATGCATTTGCAGGTCCCGCTTCGGTCTTTTCCTGGTGGATTTCAAGAGCCCTAACAAGACGAGAACTCCCAAAGACTCGGCCAAGATGTACGCCAAAGTTATCAAGTCGCGCAGCCTCCCCGATAACTTCGACCCGACAGATTTCTCCGCCTTCTCCAGTTCCAACGTCCTCCTTCCTTCTGTCCTCACAGTCGTTACCTTCCTGTCACTAACGTAACTTAGCTATTATATTAATATTTAGTATCCTTATGTTTTATTTCAACTCGATCCCTAAGCTAACTTAAGCTAGACGGCCTAATACTCGACGGTTTTAAGTTTGCTGGCGTTGTCGCGGGCGACGTCCCTCTTGAGGCGGGCTTGGATAGACGAGAAAGACTTGCCCTTGGTCTCCGGCAGCACGAGCAGCATGAACAACAGTCCCAGGAAGGAGCACAGCGAGAATCCCCAGAATACTGTGTAAATGCCCCACAAGTCCTTGAAGACCTGAAACAACAAAAACATATTTAAACTAGCTGACTCGGCAAACGTTGTTTTGCCATACAAATTATTTCTTTCAATGTAAAAAGTAGATAAAAAAATATTCTCAGGCCTAACGAATGTACATACAAAATTTCATTAAAATCGGTTGAGCCGTTTTGGAGAAGTTCGCGCACAAACACTGACACGGGAATTTATATATTATAAGTATTGTTTTCGGATCATACTTAAAGAGTAAGCTAAATTTATAATCTGCAGCCTCGAAGCATTAAATAAGTACATGATGTGCGTCATCCAAATCTCTCGCCATATTTATCAAACGGCATCAGACTTGTCTCAAATGCTTATGAGATTTTAATGATCTTGCTGCATTAAATGCCAAAGGCCACAATATAATGTCACCGGGCATCAAAGAAATATTTTGTTCAAGAGCTGTCTTAACTAAGTACGTTTTAAAGTTTTCAAGATATTTTATGATAAGTCATAGATGATATGGATGGAAAAACAATAATTTAACCAGTTAAGCATGAGCTTGCGCGTTGTCATTATCCAAGTGATAAATGAATCAAGATCTTAATCTTAAAAACTTTTCAATGAATTTAAGGTTGTCAGATTCAAGGTCATTTGAATCTGACAACATCAGATAAAATATCAGAAATGTAAAGGAATAACAAGGTTAATTACCTGGAATAGTTTTTGAACAGTAAACATAGATATTCCCGTGTAGATGTGCGCCACGCAAGAGGCGTACAGTTTGACGTTCGTAGGGAACATCTCTCCAATGATCACGTAGGGAACCGTCGAAAGTCCGATAGCGTAGCATATGATGTACACGAGCAGGCAAGTAATTGGCAGCCAGTGGAGGGAAGTCACGAGGTCTTTGTTGGTGAAGTATAAGTAGTAGTAGGTTCCCATGATGGCGTTCATCAATCCAACGCCACCGGCCGAGAACAGAAGCAGGGGCTTCCTGCCCAGTTTGTCCACAAGAGCGACTGATAGACAACAGGTCGCTACTTGCACGCTTCCCAAGATCATCGATTCGTGGCTCGGATCGATTTTGCTCTCCGTGACTTTGAAGATCTCCTGCGCGTACGCAACCACTGCGGCGCTTCCGCAGAGTTGCTGGATCGTGAAAACGCCGAGACTTATCCAAAGAGCTTTTCTGTTAGTCGCCTCGGTGATTAGGTCGCCCCACGTTCCTTTATTCTTCATATCCTCCTGCACGCTTATTTCTATGTTTTTCAACTCCAATCTGATGTCTCCGCTGCGAAGTTTTCTTAGGGCCCGCTCCGCTCGTTCTGAGCGTTCGAATTTGAGATAAAAGTAGGGCGATTCGGGCAGGAAGATGAACGTGAGCACGAAGCTAATGGGCAGGATCAAGTTGATGCCGGCCAGGGTCTGCATCGACACGTACGGTCCGATGCAGTATTGGGCGAAGATGCCGATCTGAAATTACAATATTTTAATTAAAAAATTAATACTCTATTCTCTAACAATATAAGGTGCCTATAAAATATATTACTAAAATATAAAACAGGGGGAGAATAATAAAAAAAAGAAAGACTATATATAAAAAACTAAATCTAAGTCGGAGGCTGCGGGCAATGTACCCAAGAGGCTGGCAGCATTACCTCGCTGTATCGCAAGACTGATACGTTGGCCGAGGTAAGCGCCAGCTCTGGGATCATATTTTAATTTAGTAAAAATTATATCTTATATATTTTTTCTTTTTTTTTCTCTAATTTGTCTCTAATTCTCGTGTCACAATGTTCGTTCCCGTACTCCTCCGAAACGGCTTGACCGATTCTCATGAAATTTTGTGAGCATATTGAGTAGGTCTGAGAATCGGCCAACATCTATTTTTCATACCAAAAATTATTTACATGGCAAAACAACATTTACCGGGTCAGCTAGTTTTTTAATAAAATTTCTAATCGGGTATGTGCGAACTTGTACTGTAATTTGAGCAATTCATTTGAGATTCTTCATTTGAGATGTACTATCAGAGAAATTGATTCCTAGGCAGATGGCAGACCTAAGTAATTTGGTCAAACTCATCCGATCGATCATAACTATAGGGTCTAAACACACTAGGCTAAATTACGCCGGCGTAAATTCCGCCGCGTTTACGCCGCGTTTAAATTGCATACAAAATACGGGCCGAATACTAGGGGTGACACGCTATTACGTCGCGTTTTGTATGCGTTTGACATTTGCGGCGGAAATTAGGCCGGCGTAATTCAGTCTAGTGTGTTTAGACACTAACATTGAATTGACATAAGCCGACCAAACGACGTAGGTCCGTCAACTGCCTAGAAATCAATTTCCTGGTAATTTCAATGGTACATAATTTTTTATTTCCGTCTATAATAACTGGAGGTCCATATTTTGCCTTTGAAAAGGGAAAATTATTTTAGGCAGGTACTCTTATTGCGTATTCCTTATGTGTAGGAATTCTGTGCACGTGTAGTTTTTACGGCCGAGTATACCATGCCGTTAACCCCGCAGTGCTATCAGATGAATTAATGTTTGTTCATCTTGACTGGTAAAGATTGATGAGTAGGATTGTGAGAAGTATTCTACAATTTATACGCCTAGTTTCTACCAGGAATTTTCTGGAAACATGTGTGAAAATTTTCGTAGTGATGTATAATTGACCTGAAAATATTTTGTTTCACAAGAACTGATAATATTGAACCTGCCAAAATAAACAAAACAATGAACACTGTTTTGGTTATTACTTGTTATGAAGTTGTATATCGGTAACTAGATGCTACGTTTACTTTTATATGAATAATCTTGGTAAGAAAGTTAATATTGAAATTGCATGCAAATGAAGATAATATTATACCTAGCAATAACAAATTTATGAGGCTTGTTTGAATATTTACTTAACCTAAATGCAAAGATAACACACCTTATTCATTAGCGTAATGAGTGTTGATAGTCCTCCTCTGACTTCGTTCGTGGCAATCTCGCCCGTGTACATTGGGGCCACCGTGTAGACGATCCCGTAGCCGAGGCCGGAGAACATTCTGGACACGTACAACACCGCAACACTCTTAGCCACGATCACCAGCACCCAGCCGATGATGAAGGGTATAGCTCCGAGGAGCAGCGTAGCTTTTCTTCCGAATCGGTCGGCGCAGTAAGCGGAGGGAATGGGTGTTAGTGCCGAACAGAGGATCATGATTGACGTTATCCATGACCCCTCGTCGTCTAGCGTCGGTATATGACTGTCTTTAGATTTCAGGTACGACAATGTTGGTGATGGCCAACCGTAGCAGGTTCCAGCTGTTGCAGTGATGAGCGTTGCTGAAAAAATGCAAATGTTTCTGTTAAATGAAGCACGTATTTTTGTGATATTCTTTGCGTTGCTTGTTTATAAGCGTTTTGAAGGTTTATTTACAAAGCTTAGACTAGTGTCTAAAGTGATTGTCTGGAGATAATGCGATATGAGTAATTTTTATGACGAGGTGGGCGAGGCTTCACCAATTCCCAAGAAGTCGTTAAGTATATGGTGATCAAGGTAATCAAAGCTACATTCCATCAGGATTTAAAATGATTTGTCTGCAGATTAATCCGAAATCGTTTTTTTTAAATTCTCGAAATATAATAATAATTATAAAAACAATGTCTCGGTGCAAATGATTAAAATAATATCAGCCATATTTAATTGTGACCTCATTTTGTTTTAATGGAAGTTTAGTCAAGGCTTCGTGATTAGATACTTCTGCGACAACAGGGCTTGGCTAGATTACAGTTTATTTACAAAAACATGGAAATATTTTTCCAGTGCAAACAAAAATTCCAGAAGCCAAATGTTTATTTATTGCGTTGGAAAATATAACTTCAATGACAGCATGTTGTCACACAAATACTTGTGTCGCGGTTATCGGGCGTTATCTGTGACCGTTTTAGTGGAAATTTTTGTAAACTTTTAAACTTTTTTAAGACATTTTTCGATTTGGAATCGCTTACTTATAAAGTAGATCAAGAAATAATTAAGAGCCCGGGTTACCCTCGAAATTCTCATACATACGTAATACCAAAATCATTTTCTCATACGAAAATATTTAACATGTTTGAGTTATTTTTCAGCTTAAAATGGTAATTACCTAGGTTCCTGAACAAAAATTAACTTCAAAATATTTAAATACAAAAAAAATTTTTGTGTATAAATTTACTACAAAATATTTAAACACTAAAAAATAGAGTAAAACACTAAAAAATATATAAATAAATAGTAAATTTACTACAAAATATTTAAATACTAAAAAATATTTTTTAGAGTTGAAATATATTGTAGTAAATTTATTATTTATGTACATATTTTTTAGTGTTTTACTCTATTTTTAGTGTTTAAGTATTTAGTAGCAAATTTAGTAAAAAAAATTTATACACAAACATTATTTTTTTTTGTGTTTAAATATTTTGAAGTTAATTTTTGTTCAGGAACCTAGGTAATTACAATTTTAAGCTGAAAAATAACTCAAACATGTTAAATATTTTCGTATGACAAAATGATTTTGGTATTACGTATGTATGAGAATTTCGAGGGTGACCCGGGCTCTTAACGTGACTAGATACAAGCCAACTTCATTTCTTCAACGTAATAAGCAGAAGTAGAGGTATCATTTTTGTTGTGTCTACAAGGAAATATAATAGCTCACGACCAAATCAACAGCCAAGATCTAAATTCTAACAATGCGCACTATAAACATATTTTACCTAAGTAAATGAACACATAAATTGTATTAACAAATCGCTATTTATATCAACACTAGACGTTCCGCGCGGCTTCGCCCACGTGAATTAGATATGTCAAAGACAAATTAGTGCACAAAAAACAGCCTATGATCCTTCACGTGTTCTACTTCTTATCTGTGCCAAATAACAGAAAAATTGCTCCAGTAGTTCGTGGGATAAGCCCTTTCAAATAATTTTCCCCGCTTTTTCTACATTTTCCTCTATTTCTTCGCTCCTATTAGTCTTAGCGTGTTAAAATATAGCCTAACACTGAAAGAATTTTTCAAATCGGACCGGTAGTTTCTGAGATTAGCGCTTTCAAACAAACAAACAAACTCTTCCGCTTTATAATATTAAACAGTATAGATTGAATCAAGAATTTACAATTGCGTAGAATTTTACTCTGCCGAAATGTCGATTGTTCGTTTTTGGACATGAATCTGAAACATGTTTCTCGAGAGCACAAGAGCGGGAATTAATGATAAAAATGTAAAAGGTTATAGATTATTATCCAATTGGCAACGAGACGAAAGCGGATGGCTTCCATTGTAAGCGAGTTGCAATTACTCAAATCTTCACATACAGCGGAAACGCGAGAGTATAATGAGACATTCTGTTGTAGTTGTCGATACTTCAAGTGCTTCTGCTATGGGTATAATGAGGAGAATATTTTATACTCCGCATCATTATGATCGAAAAGTTAACAAAGCTCTTTTACATATAAGTATGGGTGTCACATTGATAATATATTTTTGATGAGTTTGAATTCTTGGTTTAAGTGAAGCTAATTCTTTGTGTTTAAATTTAGACAACAGCTAATTGGGGCGAAGTATAGCCAGCAAAAGAATTTGTGTTCAACTCAGAAACAAAAACGAGATGAAACAAGAAAATGAATGCCACAGTCAGCTTCTCTGCCTTGATTGCGAACTGTACACTGTACTTCAATCATGGCATAAATATTATGATTTATGAGAGGTTTGCTTGTATTGGTCCAAATCGAGACAAGAGAGATCCCGTGTAGCTAATGAGTATTGAGTAATGACTACATTACGTTTATCAAACCAAAACATGTCCAAAATGTAAATTCATTTTCTTTGAGATATTTTAGCATTTTACCATTTGCCAGTTGGCACGTGTTGTTTGCTCTATACCGACTATACACGGCCGGCATTGGTTCAATATCGCATTGTACATAATTAGTCAACCACGTCGAAGGTAAAATGACGGAAAATTTCTTTCGGCACGGCTCGGTATTATTGAGCTATGTTAGACTTATATGGTGGTGATCACAGGACAAAAAATATACTTTTAAAATAATATTAGGTGGTTGCTTAAGCGACGTTCATTGAATCGCTCTAGATTCTAGAATAAATTTTTATAATCAAGGTAATCATAATATGAGGGAAAACATAATTTTGGGTAAAAGTTGAATACAGAAAATAGTAATAAGACGTATTATAAGAGTGTATGTTTTTGGCAACATTTTTAATTTGCGTAACGTAATAAGGAACTAATAATTGTGTATAGTTTCCTTTCGCTGGGCTTCTTCCTGAACCGATAGAAAAGTGTCCTTTTCTATCAAATTTTAAAAATTAAAACATATATTATTTCAATGCAAACTATTCCCGTGCATACCTCACGTGACCATTCTTTTTAGTCAGAACGGGACATCTATAGATTATCCCCCATACGTTATGGTACGGTATGCAGCATAGTGCATACCCAAATACAAGAGGCAAGAAGAGGCAGAATACCAGGCGCAAAATGAAATATTAATATTATCTTTATCTACAAACGATTAAATCAATACAAATAAGCTTAGTCTCATCCTAGTTAATGTTTAGTTATCGTTTTGGGGGCGCGCCACAAGTCACAACTTTCTAGATAAGTCCCTATCGTTTTCGTGGATCTATGATCAATTTGCTTGATCTTGCTAATAAATATTCATTATTACCATCAATATTATTACTATCATTATTATCAATATGTTAGTTATTACTTATTTATTAACAACTAGATGACGCCCGCAACTCCGTTGCGCCAAAACTCGTTTATCGCGCGGGAACCGTACATTTTTCCGAGACAAAAAGTATCCTATGTCCTTTCCCGGGACTCAAAGTATCTCCATACCAAGTTTCAGCAAAGTCGGTTCAGCGGTTCGGGCGTGAAGAGGTAACAGACAGACAAACACACTTTCGCATTTCTAATATTAGTATGGATCTCATCTAAAATGCAGCTGAAGCCTCTTCTCAATGTAGCATCGAAGAAATTGATTCATAGGCAGATGACTGCATCATTGGTCGGGTTATAGTCAATTCAATGTTTGTCGTGATCTGTCAGCTAGGTTTGATATAACGCGATCAAATTTCGTAGGCCCCGCCACCTGCATATTCAGAATCAATTTCTTTAATAATTTGATGATAAACATTGACATCAATTTTTGCGTATATTATGGTGGTCACACACCATCCTTCCCATCGTCCAATCGGCATGACGCTACCGATTGGATCAGTTAGAACTGGCCGTGTGGATTGGCGACAGTTAGCCAATCCACTCCCACATACGGTCAGTTCTAACTTTTAACTGATCCAATCGGTAGAACTGACCATGTGTGGATTGGCATGACAGTATACACCATCATTCCTATCGTCCAATCGGCACGACGCTACCGATTGGATCAGTTACAAGTTAGAACTGACCGTGTGTGGGAGTGGATTGACTAACTGTCATGCCAATCCACACATGGTCAGTTCTAGCTGATCCAATCGGTAGCGTCATGCCGATTGGACGATAGGAAGGATGGTGTATAGTTGTATACTGTATGGCCACTTAGACGATTAACGGCGTATTAATGAGTCATCATAACATTTATCTATAACACTGCAGGAACATTCTTTTTCTTTCCTCATTTCAAAAAGCGGGTTCGGAATATACATATATATTGCAAGTTATCAGTGATTATTGTGACATAAGTGTCGAGTGTTTGGAGTGGAAACGAAACGGAATCTGCCGTCAATCATGATAAAACTTCCTTTGAACTATATTCAGTCTCAATTGAAATGTCGGGAAAATAACGCAATCAAATGAAAGATAATTTGCGTTGTAAAATGGCACTTGTGACTTGACTGTTGACTTAGGAATCAATTGACTTACATTTCTTTACGATAAAAAATACTCTGACGTGTCCTTTTCTGGGGCTCAAGGTATCGTAATACAACATCAAAATCGTTTTAGTATGAAGCGAGAAGGGGTAACCCGCAGCTTTCACATCTAAATCCATGCTCAATATCATAAATGTAAAAGTGTGTCTGTCTGTTACCTTTTTTTTAAATTAAAAAAGGGGGCAAAAGAGCAAACGGGTCACCTGATGGTAAGCAACTACCCATGGACACTCGCAACATCAGAAGAGCGCAGGTGCCTTGCCGGCCTTTTAAGAGGGAATACGCTCTTTTCTTAAAGGTTTGCAGGTCGTATAGGTACGGAAATACTGCTGGTGACAGTTCGTTCCAGAGTTTTACAGTGCGCGGCAGAAAGTTACGCGAATAACGCACTGTGGAAGACTGCCACTCATCAAGGTGATGAGGATTGTATGTTTTTCGCGTGGGACGATGGCGAAAAGTTGCAGGTGGTATAATTCCGAACAATTCCTCAGAGCACTCCCCGTGATACAACCGATAGAGGATGCAGAGTGAAGCTACATCTCGGCGTAATTCCAAGGGGTCCAAGCTGTTTGAAACACTATGGCAGTCAACAATTCGAGCGGCCCTTCGTTGGATACGATTTTGGTGCCCCTGTCCAGAGATGAGAACAGTATTCCATATGAAGCCGAACCTGCGCCTTGTAGAGGTTTACCTGCTCACGACCAACCCGCTAAACCGATTTTGTAGGGTATGCAGACACTTTGAGTCCCGGGCAAGGAAATAGGATACTTTTTATCCCGGAAAAATAAACGGTACCCGCGCGATAAACGAATTTTGTGGGCGTCATACAGCTATATTAATATTGTAGGATATAATATTATAATAATAAATTATCATTATGAGTTATGACTTATGCGCACTTGTAAATTCAGGACTCACGTAGGGAATTCTCGTAGATTAGATTAATCAATAGCCCTATCAAGTGCCATACTGATCGTTAGCACGTACGAGATAAACTATAACTATAAACCCCTTACAATTTCAAGGCTATCTTAAATAGTGCTTAAAAGCTCTGCCACTATTACCCTTAAGTACCTTAGGTTTTCATGTACGATAAAAATAAGAGACTTTTGTAGGTACGTTTGTTACAAATAATATTGAGTACCTATTGTATGTTTAGGCACAGAATATATATTAGTAGTACCAAGTTTAGGTCCGTCTGGTGGTCTGCTGAGAACGAAAAATCAGAGAAATAATATTGTTAATAGTGTGATAATGTCCTTATATGTTGTTGATTTTCAAAGTGAATATGAATCATCGAAATACTGCTTACAATCTCAGGAACATAACGATCCCACCAAAAACATTTCATGTAAAATGTCCTCGACGACCACAAAAGGTTTGCCCCTTCTGAATCTACGCGGCCTAACTCTATCGACACTAACTCCAACAAATTCTATACATATCAGAAAGTATGGCTTCTGTCCTTTCTGAACACAAAGTATCTCCATGCCAAATTTCAGCTGTATCATTTTCGAAAATTGTGGTGTGAAGAGGTAACAGACAGACTGTCAGACGATATGGACAGGCGGATGGACGGACAGACAGACAGATAGACGGACACACTTTCATATTTATAATATTAATAAGGACATGGAATTGATGTGAAGACTGAAATACACATTTTGATAAAAGACTTGCTTGTCACAAGTTCGCCTATGATAATTAATTCGGAATCAATGTCTGATGTTTTTGACCCGCGGGCGAGGTCAGCGGCGGGGAGAGGGGGCCGGCACTTGTTGAGCGATGACGCAAACAGTAGCCAATATGAGCAGCGATGTGTCTTTTCTTTTGCAAAAAGAACGTTTTTTTAGTTATGTTTAATGTTTGTACAGATAAAAAAATATTTTTACAGATATTTCCTTCGTCTAAGGCCAGACATCCTTAAAATCTGAAATTTTTAAAACAATTTCTATTTAAGTATAGATTTTGATACTGTTTTTAAAATGAGCTTTTTATACGAATTTTAGCTGGCTCGGCAAATGTTGTTTTAGGATATTATACTTATGTACGCAGTACGTAATTTAGGGATGTTGGGGTAACCTAACCTAACCTATAAACCCCTAAATTGTCCAGAAGTCCCCGAGGAGTTTTGAAACTCACACAAGACAACGCGACACAAGGATTTTATATAACTATAGAATATATTCTATTCTATAATCTTCGTACAATTACGTTTTTCGAAGAACATTAGAATAAACAACTGTGATAAACGAAACAGATTACCTACTTCTAAAGTGTTCAAATAATGTTTGCAACTGAGCACATATTGTTCGAAAGTTGGAACGGACCAAAGATAATAAATTATGTTCGAATTTATTGTCATAATTGTAATGTAAAATTTTAAACTATAGGTCCGAATATAGGTAACAATAGAGTTATATACAAGGATATAATTGATTTGTAACAACTTTATACCACAGTCCACAACATGATAATTAATAATAGTATAATATTATTATTATGCACACACGTACAAAATTCAGCGAAAGGAACGCTTTTAATATTATTAAATTAAGTAATAATAATTTTTGTTTCTTGGTTGAATTAGGATTTAGGATTGTTTTTTTTTTTCATATTACTTATAGCACTCGGCTTTTTAACCATGGCCAGTGTCAATTAGTAAAATATGGCGGGAAAACAATATTCTTCTTACAATAATTATTTTTATCACCGTTTTACTATAATATCGTCATCTATAAAGTCAATCAAAAAAATCTAAGTCTAAGTAAAAGGCAAAGTGGTCAAGGGGGGTGTGCCAAAATGTTTTCGTTTTCGCTTCGTTATAGAATAGCCGATGAAAATGTATGGAATGAGAGGTTTTCTTATTTTTTATCTCCACCAGACGGCGCGACGATAGACACTTCTAGATTTTCTATTGGTTCCCCACCGATCTGAAATTATCTGCAGGTTGGCATCACGGATACATATTGGTCGTGTTTCTAAAAATATCAGTGTACTGTCAAGTGTGGCGTAAATCAAAATATCTTAAGCCTAAGCGATCATTGGCCTAAGCGATTAGGCCAGTATACTGGTAATAGTTTAGGAACACGCTGAGATGAAAAGCTTGTCAAACTGAAAACTGACAAGTGACAATAGTTTTGGCGGCCATGTTACTTGCAAACTTCTTCTACTTTTTATTGTTGGTGTAGTTTTATTATTTTTTCCCAAATTGTGTTATTTGGGTCTTTGATGTTCAATATTGGTAAAATATTAGCCATGAAATACACGTTATCTTGCGCAAGTGCAGGTAAGATGTTATCAAAACCAAAATGTATAATTCCTGTGACATTTGGTGTGAATATCGGTAAATAGGGCTATTTCTTCCGTAAGTTTTAACTAAAACATCGTTGTAATAACTTTGTTATCCTAGTCGTTGGAATATTATGGCGTCTTCTTCAAATTGAAATGTATCAAGTTTCACATTCTTTTGCCCAGTTTTGCAGCAAATAATGATGGTATTCCCTGGTATTACCGAATGGAAACTGTTTGACAATCAAATTAAAAAGTTAAGAAAATTCCTCATTTACATAATATTAAGCGTTCGTTAATATGTCGTTGACGTTCGACTCGTCTTATGTTAATTCCATACATTTTGATCGGCGATTCTATAACGAAGCGAAAACGAAAAAGTTTCGGTTAAATGGCAAGGAGTCAAGTCGGTTAATTCAGTAAAGTGGTAGACGCATTACTGAAACTTTTGACGGAGTTTTGGAGGGAACACAAAAAAGCACGTTTCTGGAAGTTGCAGGCAGCATTTTCCTACACTTGTGCACGATAATGAATATCTAATGGTTAATATTCTACCAATATTACACATTAAAAACCCAGTTAACAAAATTTTAGGAAAATAATACAAAAAATACAATAGCACTCTTTCACATTCCCGGCAAAACTCAAAAGTAATTATTATTAATTTTGTTAATTAGTTGAATTAGAAATGTTCTAGGTATTCCGATTTTAAAACGGAACTAACATAAAAAAATTAAAGAAATGCATAATGACTAATACATAATATTATTGCATAGTGCGGAGTATCTCGACTATTAAAAAAAAACATAAATAATATTACAGAGACAACTATAATTATTTGATGAAAGAAGGCCAAAATTAAAAATAAAACAAAATAGTCTGTGAAGGTACAAATATTGTAGTAACTTTTGCATTGAAGATTTTTCTAGTTTCGGTAAACTTGTATCCGTAAACTATTAAGTTTGGAAGAGATTGGATTTAAAAAGTTATAAATAAATCGAAGCACGCGCCGAAAGCAAGTGTTCGCCTTTAACAATATTGCCCATGTTCGAACACAATTTTTAAACTTCGTTATATAATATCGATGGCCCCAACGAATAAAGGTGCAAGAGCTCTTACCCAAAAAAATTTTTTTTCGATTTTTCGTTTGCATGGACTATGATACACCTATATAATTTTTTTTTTGGATTTTTTTGACTTAAAATAACGATTTTATAGCAATGTAGACCTTTATTATACGGAAAAAATAATAATATATATCACATTAATAATAAAACATGCGCTAATTGCAGATTATTTGTTTATTTGAGTTCACCAGAATAAACATTTTAAAAGAATCTGGCCCTCGTGTCTATCTTTTCCTTCGGGTTATAACTCTTGCACGATTATTCGTGTAAAAACGCAAGCGACTTCTATCACTAATGCCTCATTGCAGATGGCAAATCTTTGAATATAATAATAATCAAAGCTATTCTTTTACTAATTTTTCTTGTCTTTTCTGCTTTTGCAAATGTTATTCGAAGAGCTATGGTAAAGTTTATCACAAGAGTTGCTGATGAGTTGCCGGTCTTTTTAAGAGGGAATACGCTCTCTCCTTGAAGGTTTTCAAGTCGTATAGGTCCGGAAATACTGCTGGTGACAGTTCATTCCAAATTTTACAGTGTGTGGCAGAAAGTTACGTGAAAAAGCATGGTGGAAGACTGCCACTCATCTTGAGGTTATGAGGGTGGTATATTTTTAACGTGGAACGATGACGAAAAGTTGCAGGAGGTATGATTCCGATCAATTCCTCAGAGCACTCCCCGTGATACAACCGATTGAGGCTGCAGAATGAAGCTATTTACATCTCCGCGTAATTCAAAGGGGTCCAGCCTGTTTGAAACATTATAGTAGTCAATAATTCGAGCGGCTCTTCGTTGGATACGATCCAAAGAGATTAGTTGGTATTTTGGGGTCCCTGCTCAGAGATGAGAACAGTATTCGATATGAGGCCAAACCTGCACCTTGTAGAGTTGCAGGCATTGGTCCAGACTGAAACACTATCTCGTCATGTTAAGAACATAATCAGAAAAGTCTACCTATTCAGATACTTTCTCCTGTGAATTCTCTATTTTAGACTTCGTTTCGACTCTCGATGACATTTAGCCGAGAAATGTGATGGAAGCCAGTATAGCCAGCCATAGGGCATCACCTGTACTATCATCTGCATAGCATTATTGCTATGCGGATGCCGTTGGTCTGTAACATGTCATTGATCTGCCAAAAAACTAGTGACCTATTTGCATAAATTCTCGGGAAGCCCATATTATGATGGAAGCTTTGATAGTAGCGCTTTGAGCCAAACCCGATCAAAGGCCTTCGCAATGTCCAAACTAACAGCCAATGCCTCTCCTCTCCACACAATCACCTGAGCCCAACGATGAGTTTGGTACGCCAAGAGATAATCAGCCAAGCGACACTTTCGGAACCCGTACTGTTTGTCGTGTTTGTCGCTTAGTAATATCTGGCTGCCCAAGTATCAAAAGAGCTGATAATGGATTCCATTATTTTCGAGATGACGGAGGTTTTAGCCATTGGTCTGTAGTTGGAAGCATTTGAACGGTCACCTTTTTTTGAGGATCGAGTACACTGAGGCTGTCTTTTGAGAAGCCGGGACAATGCCAAAAGTGTAAGAGAACCAAAAACGACGCGTCAAGACCGAAGCCAACTCTGGAGCACACTTTTTCAACACAATAGGAGGTATTCTGTCAGGCCCACTCGACTTTTGCATATCAAGGGCACGCAGCATTCATACTGAGCGCTAATGTAACCTAATATCCGACATGATGTCCCTGCATCGTGATATGGTCGTCGGTTTTTATCCCAAAGTCATCAAGGGTCGAGTTTTACGCAAGGAGCTTACCCAGAAGATCGTCTTAGTATTTTGCGTCGTGTGTCAACGATCCATTTCCTACTTGTAGGGATGGTAGGATGGCTTTTAGAAATACCCTTCAATAGCTTAGGCCAGAGACCAGAATTCACGGGTTCCCAAAGAAAGGCACTCGAGTCTCTCACCAATACTATTGACGTGCTGTTTCTTTGCCCGATTGATCTCTCTCTTCAAAGATCTAAAGGCAATTTTGTACTCCATTTTTTATGTATGTGTCCACTCATAGACGCGAGGGATGTCAATATTTACCAACAACAACAATAGGTCAACAATATTTGTTTACTGAACCGTCAACAAGAAAATATTAGCTAACTAGACGTTCCACGCGGCCTCGCCCGCATAAATGAGAAATTTTACAAAAACCGTACATATTCCCGCAAAAAATAGCCTATGTTCTTTCACGTCTTGGTCTACTCTACATCTGTACCAAATAACTTAAAAATTAATCCAGCAGTTCGCGAGATAAGCGCCTTCAAATAATTTTCCCGGTTTTTTCTACATTTCCTATGTTTCTTTGCTTCTATTCGTCTCAGAGTATTAATTTATAGATTATAGCCTTCCTCGACAAATGAACCATTTAACAACGAAATAATTTTTCTAATCGGACCAGTAGTTCCTGGTTCAAACAAAAACATCACATAAACCACAAGACACATCATAAAACTGTTTTTCCATTTTTCATTTCATGGGTGATTTCATTTTGTTTTATTTTTGTTTAATTTTTGTGTATTATTTTATTAATTAATTTTTGTGCTTGGTTTGTGTAGATTTCTATCATGTGTACTCGTATTTCAAGATGTTATAACATCAAAGTGATTTTTCCGTCATAATATCTATCGACATCGGTCATCACTCATCGACAAAGGTAAGTGCTACTTTATTCTTTATCTAAATTATCATATTATTTGCTTATTTATTAGTCTACATATTAGGAGATATTACAATATTACACTTATTTGATATAGCTACAATAATATAATGCATTTATTACGTCGCATTTAGATATAGTTAAGTCTTATCTCACGTAGCTTATGGATTCTAGAATAGTAGGTACAAAGAAAATTCGCACGTGATGTATCAACTTATCACGTTTGAATACTTTCCTAGAAATTTTATTTTGTATTACAACAGAGGAGTTGTTCGATTGCATTTTTCTAGTTACCTGTTTCACCACTTCCTGATAAGTGCCGGATAGGCTATCCACTACAATAACTTGATAGATAGAGTATGGAGAATCTGTCAAAAAAGTTGTGGATAGTCTATCCGGCAGTTTATCAGGTAGTGGTGAAACAGGCCCTTAATCTCGTACATTATCCGGCATGTTCTGTAGTTACGGAGCCTACCTATATATTATATCAGGGTTTCTCAAACTTTCGGCTCCACGAACCCCTGTTAAAATTTCTAGGTGACAGCGAACCCCTTACTAACAAATGAAATCCCACTCTCACATAAGTATGTCGTAGCAAAGGGTAAAAGGAAATTCACCGCTTTGCGTGAGAGTTCGAAATACTCTGCCTGTCTAGCTGCCCAAAAATCCTTTTGAAATCAGCTTGAAAAGTTTCATCTACGGATATTTTTAATAATGACTCCTGTTGCCACCATCACGTATATCTTGTCGCGAACCCCCAGCCGTCGAATGGCGAACCCCTAGGGGTTCGCGTACCCCACTTTGAGAAACCATGTATTATAATAATTCAATGCAAACAATAATACAACCAATTTTTAAGTAATATCAAAAGCTGTTGCTACAATAACAACATTGAAAAGCCCAAGAAAAAACTTAAAAATAGTTACTAATTTTATAACGTACGGGGAATTGCCAATTACTCGTCTTTTCCCTTAATAAATTAACCCAGCACTCGCGGTCACCGGTGTCCTTATGGGGCCATAAGGACACCGGTGACCGCGACAACAATAGAATAACGATAGTTTTCCAAGAATCCGCGATCGAGGAATTAAAACAAACCTTGTATCTTATCTACTTTATTATCCGGCTAATATCTGGCTGTACATAAAATCCACTTTCTTTTACTTTAAATCGTTTCCCAGCCCTATAGCCTCCATTTATGCAAGAAAACGTCAATTTTCAAATTGTTAGTTCATGCACTATACTATACGTCTTCAATTTTCCGAGAATAGTTCGAAGTGAACATTGCAAATAGTTTAGTCGCCTCTCTCCGTGTGGCCGCTCGCAACTGTTAGCTAGGTGTCATTGACATTTATTCAGCCCGATGCCTTATCAGCTGCTGTCTTAGCACCCGTTTTAGATAAATCGCAGCTTTATTAGCGCGATCTTTAAAAAAACGGTGATTTGATTCCGATGAAACGTAAAATTACGAATGATAATAATAATATCTTTATTTAAACAATTTACAAATTATTTTGCAAGTGTTAGAACTTCAAAAAACTTCAAAATTCAGATGATTATAATATAATGTAATAGGCAGCCCGCAGCAGTGAGTATGAGAATAAATCATAGAGAATTAATAATAATTTGAATGAATTTTATTTAAACTCTTTCAAAAGTGAATTCGACTGTATATTTTTAAGCGTACTTTTCCTAGGACTTACATTTTTTGCTATGGTCTGAGTTCTGACTGGGTACATTACAATGCTTTCAAGGCTGAATTTGAATGGGGCGTCAGACTTTTTGCCAAACATCCTTTATTCGTTTAAGGCCATCCCCCGAGCAAACGACCTTGACCATACATTTGACGCATTGCCGAGATCGCACAAAAATTATATTTTTTTATTTATCTCAGTTCAAAATTGATCTAAAAAAAATTTAAAACGGGGAATAAGTAGTTAATGAAATGTCTATCTATTGTCATGTCACGTGTGTTTCAAATATAAACGTAATTTGTAAATACTAGGGAGATGCTGAAAGTATGCTTCAATTTTGATAAATTGGTATTACTTTGGAAGCTAATATGATGAGTTTATTTACCTATCAAGCCCCATAAGGACACCGGTGACCGCGATAACAATAGAATAACAATAGATTTCCAAGAATCCGCGATCGAAGGATTAAACAAAAATAGAGAATATAAAACGGGGAAAGGAATGTTGATATACTGAAGATTATTTATATATTATAACTTTATAGATTTCAAATATGAGTTTATAAGGCTCTAAATACGGTAAATTACGAAATCTCCGTAGGGGAAGGGCCTTAATAACTTAAATTACTTCTATTTTCGACACCCAACCGGGAAGCTTTGTAGTTTGTGACGTTGTAAATTACCTATTTTTACATAAAATTAAGGGTCACCTGATGGGAAGCAACTCATACCATCGCCCATGGTTCCATGCACCTCCAACTCTTCTGATGTGTTCACATCAGAAGAGTTGGAGGTGCGTTGCCGGCCTTTTGAAAGTTGGTAAACTAATAAATTTAGATGTATTGTTGAATTACATACAATAATAAACAATAGAGTATTAGGAAGTTTGCGTCACGTTCTTAAAACCTTCTTAATATGAGGAGACCTATCGAATCTAGTCAGACTGATTGTCGATTTGGCCAGACTTATGTGCACTGTACACATATGGGAATGCACGAAATGAGTCCAGTCAGTGACTTCAGACTACATAGTGTCAGAATCTAATAGTATTAATCTATTTGTATATCCAGGACATTCCAGGAGCCTTTACAATTAAGAATTATCTCTAGGGTCAATTCACATTGCAACATCAATGATTTTTTGCCTGCTGGCTGCCCTGTTCCAAAAAAATTGCTCATTGAAATTACATCTTATATTATAATTTATGATGCTTTGCGACCTACTTTGCAACGCTGCAATAATTGATCCTTAGGGCACTAGAAGTGATTTCTTTATCTTATATCTTTAAACGAGCAATTCTCGGAATCGGCTCCAACGATTTTCATGAAATTTAGTATGTAGGGGGTTTCGGGAGCGATAAATCGATCTAGCTATCATTTTCATAAAATGTCATTTTATGTGTGTTTTTTTAATTTTTTGAATACCGAGCAAAGCTCGGTCAAATAGCTAGTAATGATTAAATTGCTTTAATGTTGCCTAGACTCCAGAGTGCTGGAGAATATAGAGTTTATAAATAGCTTAATCTTTAATGCTAACATACTCAGATAAGAAATAACGTGGGTCGAAAAAGTGAAAATGATAAAGCGTTTAAGCGACAATGTGCAGTGCAGTTACATTAATGTATGTGTAGCAAATTGACATGACTAATTGTTCTAAGACAGGGGTCGGCACTCTTAGCAATTAGATAAGCTAAATATCAAGTTTGTAGATTTCCCCATACCTTCAAAGAGCCGCTACATAAATTTTAAAAGTCTAATAATAATAATAATTAGACTCTAATTTGCATCACATTACAAAGCTAAATTTACAGTTTAAAAAAATGTGTAAAATAATTACAAAAAAAAAAAAAAACACTGAAAGATGGAACGGTGTCCTTGCATTGCTTTCGAAAGTTTGCCTATGACTCGCCAGTCGCCAGTAATTACTCGTTTTTATTAATTTAAGGCACGACTGTAAATTGTCATCGGTTAATTTGGTTCTTTATTTACTTTTAATCTAATTCATAGATGAAAATGTTTGCTCACATGAATATTATGTAGTGCCAAAGATAGATATTATGTCGTTTCACATTATGTTGCAGGAAGGCTATTCAATGTATCAAACAGGATTTGCTCTATTTTAGGTAGGTATATTATGTATCATTCAGGTTGTTTCATATTGTTTAAGTGTTTTATGTATGCTAAAGCGGTACAGTTAGGCAGTGAGTGAGTATAAGAAGAGCCATATTAATCCTATGGAAGAGCCGCATGCGACTCGCGAGTCGCGGTCTGCCGACCCCTGTTCTAAGATATACGTGCTTAACTAGGTGCATAGAAATTACCATACCTAACTACGGCGGAATCAAAAGGTAGAATAATGATTTTGACTGTCTATGTGTGACTTCATAATATTGTGATCATTGATTGAGGCGGTAATGGATTTGCACAATTGATAAAATATAGTATACATTTTTAAATTCAGAGATTTTCCCTAAATAAAGACAAAAGAAAACAATTAAAGATTTAATGGTCAGAAGAAATACATCTAAGGATGAATTATACATTTTGTTTTGAGACTTTGTAGAATGAACACTCTGTCTTGATATTATGCCACAAAATAATAATTTACTCTATATAATGTTCTGTTTCATACTTGTGTCACTAATATAAGAAATAGACACAGTCACCTTAAAAGTGCTAGTCATGAGGAAGTTTTGGCAAGATAACGATTTCTGTCTTGTCCCTGTTAAATGAGGAAACTGGTTTAGGAAAATAATTAATTGCAGCATTGAAAGTGATTCATATTTCAGCCTGGATTGCACTTCATTTATAAATAACTATTTGAATTTAAAAATACAGACTTCTTCGAATTTTAAGATTCTAATATAAAAGTATAAAGATTGCCTAATTTCAGCAATGTTAATTTTCGTGTCATAAGCGTGGTTACTGATTCCCTTCTATCGCCTAAAGGTGTATATAATAATAGCTCCCACATCGGTTTCGGTGACGGTGGCCGGTTTCATTGAAACCAGGCCAGCTACGCAGGAGTAATTTTATAGTGCCCAAGTGTGTGCGCAGTATTTACAAGAGCACTCTCTATTCCTTTACTCTCATAAGTCATAACCCAGTGGGATGGACGACCGACACGCCTGGTGAGAGATCAGGCGCAGGACCGACTTTTTACATGCCCATCCGACGCATGGATCATCTTACTTGTCAGACAATCTGCAGGTGATCATCCTGCATTGTCCTAACCAAACTTGGAAATAACATGTTTCCAACGCGGGAATCGAACCCACGACCTCCGAGTCAAGAGCCGCGATCTATACCACTAGACCACGGAGGCGTTAAATACACCTCTATCGTCTAAAGGTGCATGAAGACTATGCTACAGACTTTGCTGCCTAATTCTATTATAGAGACAAGATCAAAGCGCATGGCCGTGCGCCGCCAAGTTCCAACAGGCCGCGCGCATGCCGTGCACTATTTACACGAACGGTTTCGACGCACTTTTGACCCCCCTGTAGCTCAGTAACTATTGCAAGTACAAAGATAAAATTATACGTACGTAATCATGTACTAGTACTTACGCAATATACCAAATTTCATAAATATAGCGTTGTTACATCCTGAAATATGTCCTTGTAAAAATAGCTAATTTTGGCACTCACTCACTCACTGACCGGTAATCAAAACCTCTAGGCCACTTCCAATTGTCCTAGCGCTATGAAATTTGGCACACAGATTGGGTTTTATATGGAGATTAACAAAAAATTGTCAAATTTAAGAAACCGGTCAAGCGTGAGTCGGCTCATTTACGAATTTTAGGAAAAATTTCTTATGTAACAGTGAATACGTGTGGGAGGAGGAGAGAAGGGTTTAAAAATATTGTCATGTATAATGCACACTGTATAGCTTATAAATAAATACCTTAAAAATTTCGCTTCTATTGATAGGTTAACAAATACCACTAGCGCCATCTATCGAAAATATTGTTTATAAAATACTTTCAATAGATGGTGCAAGCAAAGTTACTTTGAAACACAGAATGACTTAGATTAACAATACATGCGGTTGTGGCATTATTAAAATAGACCGTACGATTTCTCGAAAATAAGTATTGAAATCCCACCAAAAACATACCTGTTAAAAATGGGGCCAAGTTCCTATTGGTTATTTATTCGCCTTAAAAAAGAGTTGAAATCCAATCCAATGCCAAGTTTAGATGCACTTCAAAATCGATCATAATCATCATTATTAACAGCCTGATCCTTAATACTTCTAAATTGGAACTTGGCAGGTTTTTATGATATACGTAGCATTTGATTAATGCATAATTAAATTTAATATTGGTATTTATGTAATCAAATCAACCTGCCAAGTTCAAATTTAGAAATATTAAGGATCAGGCTGTTGATGATGATGATTATGATCGATTTTGAAGTGCATCTAAACTTGGCATTGGATTGGATTTCAACTCTTTTTTATGGCGAATAATTAACCAATAGGAACTTGACCCCATTTTTAACAGGCATGTTTTTGGTGGGATAGAGTATACGTTATAGAGCACATTGCCTCAAATAAAAAAAAAAAGTGTATAAAAACGTAAGGGCTTAATAATTGAGGGCTTAATCGTCATGTATGCATACATTATTATGCACATTACTTACAATATAAGATGTCCTTTTATAGCATACCTGGCGATTTTTTATAATAAAAATGTTCTCGGTATGTGCTTCAAAATTCCTAAAAAATCTTTTTCTTAAATGGAACACCATAATGAATGGAAATCTGCGTAATTGGCGTTTTATCGTTGACATTACACACTACGTTAAACGGAAGCGTGCGATCATTGTTCTGTTCAATCGAAGAACAAAATTGTTGTAGGAACTAATTACTCAATATTCCATGCTCATATAATTTTGTGGCCCGTGAAGAATTTGCTCCCGCAGAAATATCTAATTGAGCTTACTTCGATTTTTAACCGACTTCAAAAAAAGGAACTTATCAATTCGATGCGTATGTATGTAATATTTCCAGAACTGCCCAGTTTTTGTATATGTTAATTTATGACAGCTTCTCAACAAATGTGCCAAATTTCAAAAGTGTATGTATGTAGGTATGTATGTATGTATGTATGTATGTATGTTTTTATGTTCGTGCACGCATATCTCCGGAACTACAAGTCCGATTTTTGTGATTCTTTTTTTATTGTACTAGGTATTGTTCAACTTAGGGAACACTGCAAGTTTCATCAAAATCGGTTCAGTAGTTTTTGAGATAGGGAATTTTAATTCTTAATTACGTACAAAAATTTGAAGTCGGTTTTGTCTTTTTAAAATTTATTATATTAAAATATGAAATTTTCTTCTTCAATACATATTACAAAAAATATTATGTTATGGTGTAAGTTATTATATTTTTCAAATTAATTAAAAACTTTTAAAATACTATCATTAAGGTTCTGTCATCACATTGTATATCTGGGACAGTAGGTATAGTAAGTATTTAAACTAGCACTTGTCATTGATGCATTCCGCTACCGTTAAAAGTTTTATAGAATACCGAAAACGTAGCATAAAATTAATGTGCTACTAAGTAACTATGCTACTTAATAACCGTGTTTTTGGTTGTCCTTCATGCACGATTCCGACTCGCACATAGTTTTTCCTTCATTACGACGCACTGCAATCCGGATGCGGGATGCTTAGTATTATGTTTCACTTAAATACATAAATTATGTACTTACCTACAATACCATGAGTATACATAACACTTATAATAGCATGAGTTTTAAATAGATTTGATAGGTTTAAGTTTTACTTGACATATTTATGTTGAGGTAGCTGTAGCTATTTCTCTACAGTCTAAAGTTTTTTTATGGCCATACTTTATAATACATATTATATTATTAGAATCCTAAGTATAATTATTCTAAAAGGGGTCGAAATGTATTATTAAGACGTTAAATTACTCTTTGTTTTATATTTTTTATTATGTCTACGAACAATAAAATGATAATAATTTAAGCTGAAAACCTCATAAACAATATTATAATGTGGTTCTTATTCACTGCATCGTCACATTTCTAAGAAATTGTACACAAAAAGTAAACATGTTGATGTTTTGACGTTTTAAAATACATATTCTATATACATTTATGTTATGTATAATATAGAATATGTATTAGATGCCTAAAAATTAAGTTCCAGGAGGAACTTAAGTTTTTAGGCATTGGGGCATACTCCATGGTTTTAACTTAAAGATTGAAAAATTAATATATAATCCCCTTGTGTTTCTGAAATCAGTAAAGAGGTAAAGAAGTGACAGGTACTAAACGAGAAACTTTAAATGTTTGAAAAACCATTTTGAAGTTTCATTTTGTTATAAAACCAAATTAATAGATTTAAGTACCGAATAAGATATTATCAGGAAAATTGATGTCCACCACTTTATGTAAGTTTCTACTTAAGGTATTTCGATGGAATTATATAAGATACCTTATTACCATAACAAAATGAGAAAGATTAGGAATTTTCCAATGAAAAATGTGGTATTTACATATTATTTTGTAAGTTTATTTTTCACATGTTTGTTATATTATTTTTAGTACGGTACGTTCTTTGTAAAATAAAGCCATTATCGTATGCAGGAAATGTGTATATTTCAAACCACTCAATAATGGAGATGATAAGTACCTAACCACATTTTAAAATACATTTTTTTTTCAATCTACGACTACGAGTGCCAACTGTAGTCATTAAAATAAGTTTGAATTAAGAATATATTTAATGAAAAATTATGTAATTTGCAAACGTTAGAAAAGACAATTCTAGATTTTTTAAAAATATCTATCTCACTCCAAAATGAAACACTGCTATTCCAATTGATTCGTATAATCAAATTCCATTTTTAAACAGTCATTAAAATAACTGAGATTCCGTCGTATTTAGCCAATACCTTTTGTGTGACCGCTCTACCTGACAATGGTCCTTCAAAGAAACAGAATGAATGGACCCAAATATTTGGAGTTTTTTGTTTCTTTACTCACTTTTACTACGGAAGCGATTATTGTTCTATTAGCACGTAATGTGCTAATTTTTCACTGCGTGCTAAAAAGTCAAGCAAATTACGGTAAAGTTCCGTTCATTATAATCATAATTTTATTAATAAGGTAATTAACTATAGCGTTCAGTTGAAATAAATGTAAGTGTAGTTAAAATAAAAGGGTCTTGCAAAATATCAAACGTTTAACCAGTTTAAATTAATTGTACTTTCGTACTTTAAAAGCTGTTTCAAATAGGAATAGGAAAAAATTATGTTAATAATGTGTTAATATTAATAATAGGTACATATAATATTTGGTGTAGCAAAAACAGTACGTAACGTACATTCACAAAATGTACGTTACTTACTTAAATCTCTTGCATTTGACCTTTAAATTATACGTCAGCCTGTTATTAAAGTCTGATAAGAGACCGGTGGTTCTGAGTATTGTTGTTGCAAATTAATATTCATTAGTGAAACACATTACACATGCTCAAATCGGATGATTTTGCGACTCTACACGTGGCAATGATGCGTTTTACAGTTTTGTAGCAAATCTCTCTACGTAGAGTGCACTTTCGCGAATATCTTTATGGATATTAGCCGTGTAAAAGTTATTAAATCACGTGAAATTTCTCAGAGCTCACGTGAAGGTTGGCTGTACACTGTGGCTGGTTTATACTAGTTTTATCGCAGCTTAAGTGTGTAATGCGTTCCCGAATAGGTTTAAATTATACTTTCACAATCAACTCTACATGTTGCTACAAGATACCACTACAGTTAATAAATGATAGGAAGGGAAATAACGTCCATATTGTTACATATGATGTTTCCTAGCAATTTACTCACACTAACACACATGAAGCTCTATGTAGAGCAACACACGATACCTACTGACATTGTGTTTGAAACTGCTGATATAATGAACGTTAACAAGCGACGTGCCGTGTTTTTTTGTAATTAATTGGCGCCTGATCGTATTTAGCTAAAAATAGAACAGAATAGAGCACAAGTTGCAAACGCTTGCACTTTGAGTTTATTTACAGGTTATAAATAGTGAAACCACCGAACTCTACATCGGTTGCAAAAACCCAGTAATTGGAAATCATGCATTACATCACCGTTACATGGAACTCGAAGGATGAAATTTGCATTTGTGTAAACAAGCAGTTGAACTATAGACCGACATACCACGCTGAACGACAATAATATGATTATTATTCTGAGGAACACGAACGAATAATGCGACGTAATTTCGAAACAGAATTCACAAACAATGTTTATAATGGGGGAATCGATGTAAATATAAAACGCACGAAGCACATGGTCGGTGTCAATAAAAAGCGATAGGTTAGAAATATTACTCACCACATAGAGCTGTTCCATATTCCTTCCAATGTAAACGAGTTTTCGATGTCATTTTTAATAAATTCTTTTACGACGAACTAAATTACAGACTGGGCTTTTGGAATGAGATTGAGCACTGATTAAGTATACTTTAAAATTAAACAAAAAGAAAAAGTTACAAACAAAAATTATGGTAAATAAGAACCCATGATAGATATAAATAACCAAAAAATACTAGCTAAATATCACAAAATAAAATATTCGATCTAAAAATTATGGGTTTGGAGAAACGTTATAACCGATGGGGCTTCATCTTGGAAGGTTTATGTGTTGTTGGTCTGCTGGTTCATAGTGCGAGGAAACACGGAGATTGTTAGCGCGGCGGCGGCGAGTGAACAACTGAAGAGAACTGAACAGTGAACGATCGAGACCGGCTGAACGAGGGCGAACGAACTGTCCGGATAACACTCAACGAAACGGAATGAGGCGAAGCGGCGCGGGCGCACGCTTTTGCTCTTACTTTATCGCTCGGATACGTCGACTGGCGCGTCAAATAGCTCCTATAACTGATAAGAAAAAGGTCGGTATAGTCCACACCCGCAGCTCTGTACGACGTCCACGCACAGGCTTCGGACGGTCGGGTATTTGTAGTGACAACGTTATTTTTAGTCCTCGTGTTCCAAAAATAAAACCCCAAGCAGTTTGCATACGACTCACTCGCATGTAAAGACAATGCTCTGATTGTTGGCACCATCCAATGCCATATTGCATACGAAACTATGTACTGTGTACGGTTACCGTAATTCATAATTCATCACGAGCAAAATTGTGAAGAAATCGTTCACTTTTTGGGTGACATTCAAACTGCTGTTTCTTTCATAACACACTCGGCCGAGCACGTGACGAGAACTTTAATATTGTTAAGTCTCGAGCCAAGTTGCTCGTGGTAAATAGGTCTCGCAAATCTAATAATATTTGGGAACATGTAGAACTCGACGACATAAAATTTTACGTCCGCAACTCTAAATTTTGCGAATTGCAATTGACGGTCATTTCGGTGCGGTAAACAATTGGTAATTTAAAAATAATGGTACTTTTGAGGTTTTAGAATGAGTTAAGCTGTGTTCAGTGCCGTCTCTAGTCCATGTGGCGCCCGTATGCAAATATTACCCTAGCGCCCCCTAGCGAGCGCGCGGTCAAAATAAAATGGGTACAGAGTACAAGTACAGTTTGTCCGGCCGCTTAAGGGTGAGGACCAATGCCGGTCCTAGTCAAATTTTCAGGAGCAGCCCATCTCCGTGGGCTACGTTTGATCTGCTATCCAGATGACACATACATGCTGGCCCACGGAGAATGTTTAGGAGATAATACGCCTGGCGAGAGTGGGTGAATCTCAAGTTTTGGCGCTTATAGAAGCGTTGGGGTGGCGAGTCGCAGTCGAAAAGACGTAGGTCATGTTTTTCTATGATCACGGAAACATAACTGCGCATCGCAGAGATGTGGAGGAGAGTGTGCCGATTGGCGCTGAAATGCAGCACTTGGGCTTGGTCCAGGATTCTGAATGGATCTTTATTCTTTACCCCTTATTTTCGTCGATTGGCACTAAAACTGAAGAAGATAGCCATGGCCCTGAATTGACTTCTGCCAAAATCTATGTTCCAGGGACCACCTGCAGACGGGTTTATACAGGGGTCCTGCAGTCCTAGGCGGAACACATCTAAGGTACCCGTAATTAGACAGCTACTCAGAAACCCACAGCATGCTTTAACGCTGCGTATACTACGCTTAACGCTGCTATCGAACCGTTAGCTGGCGAAGCGGCGTTGGCGCTGATAGGTCCCCTTCGTGGGATCTGGAGGCTCGCGTGTTGTCGGAGGGTGTATCAACACACAGCCGAGTTTAAAAAGCGAGGAGAGTGGGTGCTACCAGACCTGGCAACCCGATGGCGTCCCCAACTGCCGGCTGCCGAACTGTAAAAGCTCGTGTCTGTGACGATACTACAACAGTGGATGACACATTCAAGGGCCGCCCTTACCTTCGGTCATTACCTGGACCATACGGACAGGAGGAAACCATCGCCTAGGTACCACCACAGCCTGAGAAAGACGATACGGCGCAGCACACTCTCATTGAACGCTGAGCAACGGCCTGAGTTTTGCGCCGTCCTTGGATTGGACCTTACTACTTGTTGAGAGGCAGTAGCTTATACCCTCTACGAAACTGATAATTTATGTCGCAAACGGAGGCAGCATAAAGAGAGCGGGAAGCAAATGAATACGCAGATCCCATGAGAAGGAGGCACGGAGGGCATAGGCTGCACGACGTCCGGTGCGACCGCAAGGGCGCCGTCAAGACTACATATTATTATAAATCCAGCCTGACGTGAGTCGCGCGGCTCTCACTTTGGCGCCCATCTTGACGACAAATATAATCTTCATTAATGTGTTTTAAGGTTCATTTCATGTTGAAAAATAAAGTTTAAATTTATATTGCAAAAGCCGAGCCTCGCTTTGCTGTAATTCGACAAATATAAGAAGAGCTTCAGATGTTACACAAAATGTTTGAAAACTGGAGTTATTTTTACGTTGGTCATTAAAGCGCGGCGGCCGGCCAACGCAGGCGCGCGCCGAGGCTCCATTGCGAGCGGCGCTCGGCGCCCCTAGGACCGCGGCGCCCGTGTGCAATGCACACCCTGCACCTAAGGGAAAGACGCCCCTGGCTTTTTGGCCCACTGGCCACTTGAGCCACTATAGGTTAATGTTAATCCTATTTTAAACTTGATATTATCATTTTTTCTCATTCTTTGTATTTATGACAGATAAGGCATAATATTTTAACGCAGGGTTAATATAAATTCGTATTGCAAGTGTGCCTTATGGAAATTTAGAGTAGGAGGTGATATATTGTAAATATACACCTACATTTATTACGTATTTTAAATCGCACTACGTCTGTACATTGAGCAGTATTTGCTGCTTTAAGAACTAGAGTAGGTGCCAGATACAATTAATATCTACGAAAAGGTGTGAAATGTTCAATTTTATTCTACTGCAGTAGGTACATTTTTTGTTTCAAAATTTTATTTATACTAACTGGAGTTATTTGCCAGCCGTCATGTAAGGGTGCATCCACATTTGTATCATTTGCGCGATCAAATCTCCGTCGCGATCATCGCGCCGTATCAAGTATGCGTATCATAGTGTGGACGCCTATTAGATCATTCTGCCGATCATGCGTGTATTTGATACGACACGTATCAGATACTCGGTTAGTAGCGATCAGGGCGTATCATGATACGCGTATCATTTCGATGATACGCGACGGAGATCTGATCGCACAAATAATACAAATGTGGACGCACCGTAAGGTCGTCTACTCCACCTAATATAAAACTCTGTAAAGCTAGGTTTTTTTTGCTACAATTTACAAACCACACTCTTTGAGAAAAATGAGTGACGGGCTTCGTGTGTTGCATTGCAACTTTCAAACAAATGAATTGATTTTTTATCTACATTTTTTTGTTTGAAAGCTGTTATGATAGAAACTACTAGAAAATATTATTTTTAATCATCATCATTAGCATGACCTTACTCACTTCTTGCCGATCTTCTTCGTGGCTTATTTTTTTTCTAATTTGTCATATTCATTTTGTCTAAATCGTTGATAACTCAAAAATTATTAGTATAATAACCGCGTGGTATAAAATTCCGAGTATCCATGTCATGATTTTATCGCTGAGGTGAAGCAGGTCAATTTGACAAGTAAAAAACAATTGAAATTTGATATAGCTTGAGTTATGCTGTATTAAATATTCATTCATGGAAGTAGGAAGTTTTTATAGTTTTTTGCGTGGATACATCAGACAAGTTACCTTATAATGCAGACTTCTGATATCTTGGCGATGTAATGGTTACCAATTACAACCTGTGACTTATAAGTTATAACTTAGAAGGTGTCTTTAATCATTTGCGGTAGTACCGGTTTAAGTAAACATTTATCACGGATTAAATGATGTTATTCCCCTCTTTCTTCGTATTCATAAAGAAAGACAATTTCACAAACAACAATGATAGAGTAATGAATGATGATAAATGATAGAGGCTAGAATAACCAAAGCTTCAAATCTATATGATATTTTGTAAAATAACCCACTATCTGTATTTATATTGACATCGATAAGCTGCTCGGTCTGGTACATTGAAACAAAAAATCATCAAAATTGACATTTATTTACCTGACTGAAAAGTTATTTGTTTCCAACACTTCATTTTTCGCTGAGTAGGTTTTAATTCCCACTTGCCAGGAAAATGTCATTTTTAACCGACTTCTAAAAAACGAGGAGTTATATGTTCGGCTGTGGATTTTTTTTTTATTTTTTTTTTTATTTTTATTTTTTATTTTATTTTTGTATGTTCAACGATTACTCCGCCGTTTGTAAACCGATTTTCGAAATTTTTGTTGTGTTGTATTAGGTTTCACTCCAATTTGGTACCATGTTCACAAAAGTGGTGACCTGATGATGGGATCCATGAGTAATCGAGGGAACTCCTCGAAATTTATATGGAAACATATGGTGATTTTGGTTTTATGAGAAGCATCCTAAGCATATGCTACCAAAACGCAAGATTTTGCACCGAGGTATACTATGGTTCCGAAGCTACTAAGAGAACTCCGGATTCCTTATAGATACAAGTTTGGGAGTTTAGGCGCTGTTTTAAGAACTGAAAGCATATGCTACTATGCAAATTACATTCATCATCATCATCATTACCACGTCAGGGTCACCAATGTCACCAAATTCAACCTTATCTCCAGAGCATAAGGCACACATTTGACATTACTCCTGAGAAGTTAAAGTTGCTTCGATAATGTAACATTCTGTTCCACTTCGCCGAGATATTCTGGAAAACAACCTAATTTCAACCTTTTGCATTGCGTTTAGCGTTCATAGTATAATAACGCATCGCATCGCATATCTGCCAGGGCTGTCAAGCAAGCGCGCGGCGCGCGGGCGCGGGCCGGGTACTATGCACAGAATACAAATTACTCACGGAGGTACTATGTGCGCTGCGTGTGCTTGTCGCACATGTCGAACGAGTGCCAGCCTATTGAAACTAGTCCGGTGACCGGCTACTTAGCACGTCACACGTGTTCACTTCGATTTTTTGTAATGATTGTTTAAAATTATCTGCAGGCTGCAGCTGATATTATAATATTTTGTAAGTGTGACTGTAATAAGATACGTAGAATAATATACACGTGTATTATTCTACGTATAGTACGCGTTTGCTTACTAGGTAGCTAAAAAGAGTGAAATTATTATTTTTAACAAAAAATTAAAACCGACTTCCAAGGTAAAACAATAATAACATCATTATAATATGAACTAAAAAGTATTAAATAATTATTCCTATCTAATAGTGCCTTTTTACGAATTCGGCTAAAACTCAACTATTTCTGTACTCAAACTTCATAATTTTGAAGTCGGTGCCAGTTCCAAAAGTTTCAAATATTCTGTCAGAGAACAGAAGATTCATCTGGTACCGACTTCAAAATGATGAAGATTGAGTACAGAAATAGTTGAGTTTTAGCCGAATTCGTAAAAAGGCACTATTAGATAGGAATAATTATTTAATACTTTTTAGTTCATATTATAAGGATGTTATTATTGTTTTACCTTGGAAGTCGGTTTTAATTTTTTGTTAAAAATAATAATTTATCTCCCAGGGGGCGGCAGCTTCTTCTTCTTGATTTGGCCTTGAAACATGTCGGCCATTTAGAGTAAGGTCCCAGAGCAATCGGACAAAACTTATTTTCATACATATGAAATCTTACGCTCTCGCAGCATCTTCTATGCTTTGAATAACTACGTTTGCTTTTTATGACATAGCTCGAATCAGAAGACGCATTTTCTCACTATTATTAATAGTTTTCCCAGGCTTACCCCTTTTATTAACCGACTTCCAAAAAACGAGGAGGTTATATGTTCAGCTGTGGATATTTTTTATTTTTTTTATTTATTTTTATTTTTGTATGTTCAACGATTTCTCCACCGTTTGTAAACCGATTTTCGAATTTTTTGTTTTGTTGTATTAGGTTTCACTCCAATTTGGTACCATGTTCACAAAAGTGGTGACCTGATGATGGGATCCATGAGTAATCGAGGGAACTCCTCGAAATTTATTTTGGTTTTATGTGAAGTGTAGTAAGAATATGCTATCAGAAGTCAAATATTGGGTCAAGGTATACCATGGCTTCGAAGATGCTGAGAGAAATCCTGACTCCTTATAGATACACATTTGGGAGTTTCGGCCTTGTTTTAAGAACAGAAAGCATTTGCTACTATGCAATTCATTCATCATCATCGTCATCATCATCATCATCATCATTGCCACGTCGTGTTAAGGTCACCAATGTCTCATGGCACAGAATAGATAATAGTACAAGGCATAGTACAATAATAATAATAATTGTGTGCTGTATAACAACACCTGTTTCTTTATACACGGCGGTCGGCGCCGCAGAGGCGACGGCGTCGCCGCCGCGCGGCGCGTGGCGGCAGACGACAGATCGAATACTTTACTAACTACTTTATAAAATTTAAACAGACAAATAGAATTAAAATAAATTTATTTTCAAAAGAGCATTTAAACAAAACAAAGTTATTATGTGTCTTTTTAATTAGTTACACTTATTATCGATAGATGGCGTACTAAGTATCGATTTGACTTCTTGATTACAAGAACAGCTGTCAATTATGATAATATTAAATATTATGAGTAGCTACGATACATCCTATGCAAGTTTATACAATTTTTTATCTGATAGATCCTTCGATCGTGGAAAAACGAGACTTGTTATCGCAATCGCCGATGACCGCTTGGGGCTTGAAGCATTGTTAAATTACCTAGCACAATATGTTCACTTTACTGATAATATAAATTATTTTGTGAGTGTGAGTTGTGACTCTTAACAAATTGTAATAAGATACGTAAAATATAGGTACGCGATGCTTTAGTTAGTGTAAATTAAAAATTATTGAAATTATTATTTTTAACAAAAAATTAAAAAAATAAAAAGTAAAATAAAATACGTTTATTTCAGGCTTTTTAACTCATATTAAGAAAGAAATAAATAAGTTAGTTTAAGTACTTGCCACCTTCTGGCGCTCCGGGCACATGCACATGTGTATGGATCCAGTGCCCCAGAAGGGTGCTGTCCAGCTTGACGCTGAGCACTTTCAGGATGCTGTTGGGGCTGCCCCGCGTGCGGAACATCAGCGATGCTATGCGACGTCGCAGTACGGCGTGAAAACCGTCTGTACGAGCGTGCGCAAACATCGCCGAAGCACTACACCAGCGAGGGAGCCCCACCAACACCCTGGAAGCATTATTATACTGTACTCGGAGAGCGTTGATGGCCCGCTGCGTATAGTTGACCCACAGATTGCAGGTGTAGAGTGTTTGACAGAATGTTTTAAATAGTGTAATTTTAACATCTGTACTACACCTTGCGAATCTGCGCGCGAACATATTACAGCGGACCGCCATCGCTCTCCTCTCCATCGTCGCCATCGTCTTTTAAATCCTCAGTGACCACATGACCGAGATATTTAAATTCTTTTACTCTTCGGAGCGCAACATCATTGAGAAGCACTGGTGCTACATCTCCGATTAAAACCGACTTCCAAGGTAAAAACAATAATAACATTAATATGAACTAAAAAGTATTAAATATTTTTTCCTATCTAATAGTGTCTTTTTCCGAATTCGGCTAAACCTCAACTATTTCTGTACTCAATCTTCATAATTTTGAAGTCGGTGCCAGTTCCAAAAGTTTCAAATATTCTGTCAGAGAACTGAAGATTCAGCTATCTGGTACTGACTTCAAAATAATGAAGATCGAGTACATAAATAGTTGAGGTTTAGCCGAATTCGGAAAAAGGCACTATTAGATACGAAAAATTATTTAATACTTTTTAGTTCATACTAATGTTATTATTGATTTACCTTGGAAGTCGGTTTTAATTTTTTGTTAAAAATAATAATTTTACATCAATCATTAATTAAACAATCAAATTCATTCCTAAAAAGTTATACACATTGTGATTGTAATTGATTACATTGGCTCCATGGCCCTGGTTTGTCTCTGGCATGCAGCCAGTCAGCCAACGTAAACAATAAGATGTCACATTGCATGATATCACTACACCTTTCAGTACAATTGAAGACGCGAGTGGAAGAATTGAACATTAATTAGTAACATTTCGTAACATACGGACAATAACTAATTTTTTCCCTAATAATTAAAAAAAAACTTGTAATTTATCTACTTCAAAACCTAGTTAATATATTTTAATCTGGCTACACATATAATCCATAGTTTTTCTAAGCAAAAAACGGGAAGTTTTTTTTTATGTTACTTGCCTTATTCTTCCACACACGTTTTGAATTCAGTTGATAACTTCCTTTCTTTCAAACTTCATCTCCATCACCATGTAAAATTTACTATACAGGTATTCAAAACATAATATGGGCTGGGCAGCTTCATAGGCGGATAGGGCCTACGTGATTTGACCGGGCTATGGTTGAGATTTAGAGAGAGAGAGTTCTACTACGTTATATAAAACGCGAATTTCGTACGCCGGTTCTTCTCACTGAGACTTTCAGAAAGAGGTAGCTGCTATACAATTTGGAGATAAGCCATTTTTATTTTATTTAATTATTTAGGTATTCTCTTGTTCTTACGTGACCCTACTTTCTCTAGTCGTTAACATTTGACCGATTCATTATCCGTGTAAAAGCGATAACACAGACGTCATTTCTCTTTTAATTATTTAAACTTTACGTGATATCTCGTATATATGTCGCAGTCATCTGGCCTAATCTGCGATTCGATCGAATGACTAGCGCTTTCATTGAATGACACCATTCAATTGAATGACTAAAGGACAACTCGTCAAGACGTTGACTGTAACGTTTAACGTCTTGAGTCTTGACTAAAAGTCATAATATAGCGAAGTCGTTAAATGGGATGATATATTTTTTTTCAAGTGGCCGTTGACGGGACAGTCATAGGTAAATCCACGCTTTCATATTATTTTATTACTTATTACAAATAAAGCACATTAATGTAAATATAATCGATAAAATATCAACACAGTGCTATCAGCTGTGCGAGCTGTTTGCCGGCATATTTGTTTTAGTGACTAGTAGCGTCGCATTAGGAAGAAAATGAAATACCTGACTGATTTCATGACCGCTATCTTCGAAACGGCGATCGTTCAATCGACGTTCGGCCGAATCATTCAATTGAATGGTGTCATTCAATGAATACGCTAGTCATTCAATCGAATTGCAGATTGAACTAGATGACTGCGACATAAATATAAGCTGGTGATAGCGAGTTGATTTCAATGCAGCAACGAAACGGACTCATTAAAGCTTCGCTATCGGTGAAAACTCGAATTAATTTATATTATACGGTCATTAATTTATATGGGAATGATTTGTTGCGCTTTGCGGTTGCGCTGAGGTTATCTTCTAAGAACGATGACTATCTGTCGCCTATAGCCGCTATATATAAATATATATAAAGGTGCTCCCAGACAGAAGTTATATAACGTTATAAAACATTGTGTCACACTATAACATTTTATAACATCGTGTAACATACATATACAACATGTCAAAAAATAAACGTGTCTTTTGTTATAATTTGTTAAAAAATGTTTGAAAAATTGAAAAAAAATCACAAAACTGTCGCGGGTTTGAGTTGGGTTATTTAAAAATACTTACTCAAAAAATTAAAAAATCTAGCTCCAACATTAGATTATAATTGAAATGATCTTACATGTTGTGCATTAAAACTTATAGAAATACTGTATTTTAACTGTTAAATCACGTCTGTTAAATCAGCGAAATCGGCAAATTTCGTATACGGACTCTTAAGTCATTCAATATTTATTTCTTTGTCTACTATGTCTATTAAGTGACTTTTAAAAATAACGGCACTCAGCTCAGTTCAGTCTCTATTAAATAATTTTTAACTTTAATTTTATGAAGATTTTAACAAATTTTCAGTCTAAACTGTTAAGTTATTTGTAATTTCGTTGTACTAATATGTATTTTGTGGTTTAGTATTTAACGCGGCGTCATTGACGTATAAATAATTACATGGACTATGACGTCGGGTCATTTTGACCCGAACTTTGTAGATAATTTTTTAAAGTATTAAACTAAGTAAGCTACCACAATTTTGTTTATTATTTATTTAAAAAGGGGATATTAATTATGCATAAAATTAAAAAAAAACCCTGTGTTTTAAAATAAATATTTTTGTTATTGGATTTCATCACGGCACATGCAAAATCAACCTTGAAAACTTAACGTATAAGTTAATTTTATGTTTTCGAAAAATATTTTTTACCTATGAAGGAAAAAAATTACTGATGAATTTAAAGACAGGTTGTTATAACTTACTAACATGAAAATAAAAAGAATTCAGTCTTGTACTTCCTCATTCAGAGTTATAGAACTACTACAGTTATAACAATATGTAATCATGCCGTAGCATATAAAAATTGGACATGCTGTGCATGTATGAAGTGTTTTTTTAATGTTTTTAGATGAACAGACTTCATATCTTTTGTAAGTTCCAGGGATTTTTTCTCTTTTACCTAGATACGTGATCTTCAAGTTCAATACCCAAACCAGCCTGAGACTCGTCATCGTCAAAGTCTAACTCTTATAATAACACTAAAATCCTTTCTGGACTATTGGTTGATTACATTCTTCTTTAAAACGTAAACAATAAGGCAAAACAATATTTTAAAACTAACAAAAGGTAGTCACGAAAATAATACACCGACTATGACGCCGGGTCATATTGACCCGTTTTTACTTGACGCGGGTGTATCTTGCTTCACACGAGGCGTAGCTCTAGCCGTAACAGCTAGGCGGGTGTGAGGGGGTTGTATCTCCAGCTATACTAAGGTTGAAAACATTAAATTGGCGCAAGGACAAAATATGACGAAGTAAACACGCCTCGGGTCAATATGACCTGGCGTTATTGTCGCCGGGTTAAATGGCTCTGAGTGCGGCCGTACGCCAAAGAGTAAAAGTAATCTAATATTTTGTTAGTTCGAACTTCGAAGTATAAATAAGAATGATTTCAAGTCTATATTAAAATTTTTACGCGGTCTTAGTTTTAATGAGCACAGTTATGAGTAATATTGATATTATATTAATTATTGTACATGTAATACTTGGTACTACTAATATATTATATTCTGTGGTAATACGTACTACGTTCTTATTTAAACCGCTATTGAAACTTTTGAAGGCATCGCTTTTTATTCTGTAATTTTATTTTAATTTATACATTAAAACGACCGTTTCTGCTAAGTTTTAATATTAAAATAGCTCATAATTCAACATTAAGTCCAAGCAACACGTTAATTAATCTCATTCCGCTTCAATTTGGACTTATTCTCTATCTGTCAATGAGGCTTCAAAGGGTTTTATGGTAAAACCAAGCTTAAGGTAATATAAATCAAGCAAACTATTGCTAACATTAATAATATTAATTTCGATGTCGCTTCAACACATAAAAGCTATTTGCAAACCTTAAAACGAGTTTGTTAATTTTTATAGAGCATAATTATTATAATGGAGTTAAATGCGTACAGGGAAATTAAACTATAAAAAGCGCCACGCAGTGTTCGTTTTCATATAAGTCATTCGGAATGCGGACACGTGATCTCCGATCAGTCACTTGAAGCGTGGAGCCAATACGCACACATACACAGAATTATACACACAACCGCAAAAATTTCACAAGCGACACATTTGCGCACACGCAAGCTTGTATCACTGCATGATTCACACATGTAAATTTTCACACTAGCGCATAATATCGAGTACTTGGGCGATTGGGTCTAAGGTTCTTGGGTCCAATGGGCCCAATGAGTCTTAACTAGTCGATCGGTGCGGGCGCCCGTGCCATGCCTATTGTAGGTAAGTACTTGTTTGCTCGCCTTACGTAAACAATGAATGTTTGAAGTTTTAATTTGTCTTGAGCCTTGACCGATGTCAATAAATGTTTTCATATAAAGTAATTATTTTGTTTTTTATTCAAAGTCTACAACTTTTTCGCTAGCCCACGGACATAAAATTTTTTATAACTGTCGGGACAGTTATAAAAAATTTTATGTCCGTGGTCATAATTACTTGGGAGTTGGGACCAATTGCTAGATAAAAAAATGTTAAAAATTCAAATCTGGTCATTGGGCCCGCTGGGCCCAAAAACCTTGGGCCCAATCGCCAAAATACTCTAATATCGCACGCTGTGACGTTGCATGTTCGTCTTGAATGACACACGAAACGCACACAGTGACATCATGTTTACGTGCTGTGTTGGAGTCGGAACTTGAAAGTGTGAATACATGAACCTGATGACATATTTTACACAATTTTCAGAAAATATTTAACGCTTTTAAGAACAATACATTTAATTAAACATTGAAATGTTTTAATTACATTTATTCTAGTATTCAGAGGTGTCTAGATGTTTAGTGGCACATAAATCTAAATATTTATACAGTGTGATTGTGTAAGCTATCCTTGAAACCATCAAATGAGCCCGTCAAAATGAACAACTTTTTCTATGAGAACAATGCTGGGAACTCAAAAAAAATATGCCGTCTTCATACCCATACGGATGCCCGGATCGGCAATTTGTATGGGTATGAAGACAGATTTTTTTTTAAATTCCCAGCATTGTTCTCATAGAAAAAGTTGTTCATTTTGACGGTCTGATTTGACGGTTTCAAGGACAATGGTGTTTACACAAACATCTTGTGGGAATATATTACAATCATGATGTAATGTATATCGTTTCTTTTAAAATATGTAAACAAATTTTGTTATGGGTGGACGTAGGGCCGGGACACAAAAACACGGCACGACGTCGTACGGCGCCGTGTCGTGGGAATCCACGACGCGCGTCTTAAAAAACCACGGCACGGCGTCGTACGACGTCGCGTCGTAGAAACTCACTTAGAAATTCAAGATGAGGCGACGCGCGACGTCGTACGACGTCGCGCCGTATTTTTGTGTCCCGGCCCTAATAGGCTACTTGACATATATTTCATTGAAATATATTATATATTAATTTCATTGAAAAATGCATATTTCTAGTAGAACTTGGCATAGGAAACTGTATTTTACCCTTATCGTGAAATAAAAGCTTATGATTGATAAATAAAGTCGATTTGAAAATATGATTTTATGAAAATAGGAATTGTACTGACGAAAACGCTTTTGCGGTACTTCAGATCGGAAGTTGACCAAATGTCAACTGGGGTGGGTGACACTAATTAAAGAGACGGTGGTAAGAATTAAAGAGACACTTGGTAATGTCACCTATTATTATTAATAATAATAATAAACTCTTAATTTGCACATCAAAAAAATACAAAATAAAAATAAACACATTTTTAGGAAGAGCGAAAATTGGCGGTCTTACCGCTTTGAGCGGTTTCTTCCAGACAACTATAAAAAAGGAAATGAAAAAACCTATTTTCTCCTAAAAACCAAAATGCATTATAATATTGATCTTTTTAAATTATTATACTTCCTAATTAGTAACTTATTACAAGCTGATGATAATTTTAAATAGCAGATGATAATTTTCCTCTACTTAAAATATAATAATAAATTCATGATTGGTTAGAAACAATTTCGAACTACCAGTTTTACACCTGCCACCGTTTTACATAATCTTATATCTTTAAAAGAGCAATAATTCTTGTATATATATATGTATAATGTATATATTATAAAATTGGAATTTCAGTAAGTATCGGCTTCAATGATTTTCATGAAATTTAGTAGGTATATAGGGGGTTTTGAGGGCGATAAATCGATCTAGCTAGGAATCATTTTAAAAAAATGTCATTTTATTCCTGTTTTATCGAATACCGAGCAAAGCTCGGTGAAATAGCTAGTTATTATTATAAAAGACTATGAAATGAGTTCCTAATTGTCGTTGAATCTATACTTATAAAATTACATGTCCTGACTGACTGACTGACTGATTCATCATCGCTGAGCAAAAACTGTTAAAGTTACAGCCACGAAATTTGGTGAGCCTTATGAAGTAGATACCCACTAAGGAAGGAATTTTGAAAATTTTACCGCGAAGGGGGTGAAATAGGGGTTGAAAGTTTGAATGAAAGTCCGTCATTTCTTAAGTTAGGAACATGAAACCCATCTCCGTTATTATACTATGCTAACGCGGACGAAGTCGCGGGCAACAGCTAGTTAAGTTATTATTTAGTTAGGTCAGCTTTTGGTGCTGAATTTGAAATTTTAATTCCATAGGAAAATAATATAATTATTACCTAAAAATTATAACTATACTAATAAAAGAGAACTTTAATCTAGAACTTTCGGTACGGCCGTCAATTCGAATCGTGATTTCGAACCGAAAGTTTTGCCGAACATGATAGCCGAAGCCTAATCTACACTCGCAGGTAAGAGCTAACATATTTGCCGTTAAAATTTCCACGCACTAACTACGCATGTTTAAAAGTTCCTTTCCTTATAGTAGGGGAGGCGAAGAGGGGTTTTCGGGAGTAGCTCGAGCGTGTTGCAGATTAAGCTTGTATAGGCTTCCGACATGTGTCTAGTTATCATGGTATAGAAATCAGATTTCTCACGTGGTGAGTTAATTTTTTAAAATATTAAAATGTCATCCGATCTGTCAGATTAAGATATGGGGATGTTTAGTAGGAGCTTCCATAAAAAGCACTGACGATTCAAAGTTATAAACTAGATGACGCCCGCAACTTCGTTGCGCAAAGACTCGTTTATCACGGCGAAACCGTACATTTTTCCGGGATGAAAAGTATTTTATGTCCTTTTCCGGGACTCAAAGTATCTCCATGACAAATTTCAGCAAAATCGGTTCAGTGGTTTGGGCGTGAAGAGGTAACAGACAGACAGACAGACACACTTTCGCATTTATAATATTAGTATGGAAGTATGGATAAATCTTCATATTTTCGTAATTAAACTTCGCAGATATTTTATTTTGCATTAAACTAAGTGATTTAGTCCTTGTTATGTAATATATATTTATAACTGACATAAATAAGCAATTTTCTATATATATTTTCTTTTTCAAAACTTTAAAATGGCTGCAGTTTCTGAATCCACCACTTAAATAAAAAACGCTCTTATTATTTTTTTATCACTTTTACCTAATGTACAAAACCTACTAGGTCTCCATGACGCTCGAGTGACTACAAAACTAGCACCATCCCCTCCTCTACTATTATTAAATATTATGTACGCGGTACGACGCATTACGCAGTAGGTATCAATCAACATTATCACTTGACATCGAGTCAAGGCTGGTCGCGGCTTCCCAATTCCACTAATTTGTTATTATACTTGCTATATTATATTATTATTTTAACAATAAAGAATAAGGTCATTTTATAAATTAAAATAGAGTCAGAAATTCAAGAGCTCACTAGCTAAAATAGTACAGGAGCCCTAAAACAATTTTTTATTACTATCAACTATCAAGCTAATTTTTTGTGAGTAGCTTCATTTTGATACGACGAAAAACATTTTTATTTGCGAAAAATCTTGAAAGTGGTAGCTAACAGAAATAGAGAGGATTTCATACTTTGACTCGATGGTCCTAAAATATGGATTGTTCTATTTGTAGGACAATTTTACTCTTAAATTATACAACTATTAACCTATCAATATGCAAAAAAATTGCTTGTTAGTGTTCCTTTTTAAGGGTTCAGTAGTCAACCAAGTTTTGTTGATTACAGAACCCTATAACGGAACCCTAACAAGCTGATTTTTTGTGTATTGATAGATAAATAGTCTAGTAATTTAAGAGTTATATATTTTTCCTACAAATAACAGTCCATATATTTTTAGGACCATCAATTCAAAGTATGAAATCCTTTCTATCTATGTTAGTTACCACTTTTGAGATTTTTCGCAAATAAAAATGTTGTTCGTCTTATCGAAATGAAGCTGCTCACAAAAAAATTTCTTAATAGTAATTTAAAAAAAAAATGTTCTGTGGCTCCCAGACTAAAATACTTTCTTTCTTTCAATACCATACCAATATTGTAACGAGGTAAAGTTTATGGGTTTGACCGTTTGTGACGTTTTTTAGGCGTGAAGAAGTAACAGACCGACAGACATACTTTCGTAATTTATAATATTAGTATGGATTTTCTAAAACTCCATTGGGAGCTCGAAAGGGGATCAAAATTTGTGCTTCACCCGCGTAAATGCGGTTTCGTACGCTACTAACAAAAGCTAGTAATAAAATAGAGAGTAAAATAGATTTAAAAATTATAACGATACGGAAAAAATCCTGTCGTTATGTCGATAGGATAAAATCGGGGAAGAATAAAGCCGTGACTAAAGAACTAAAATCATGAATAAAGATGCTTACACAGTAGCGAAACAAATGTCTACAAATATACTGTCTCGTGCGTGTCCATATTACACGTGCAATTACATGATTGAGTTTAATTGTTAGTATTTAAACGTGACAAAGTCTAGCCTAGCAACTGATTGCAATGCGATAACAAGCGGGTAATTTTCCCGCGTTTCCTACTGATTTGATATAATGCTACATAATTATAATGATTGATATAATATGGCCCAAAAGATGTTATCCGAAACTTCGAAGTTGCGGGCAACTAAAGAACACAGGATAGTATTTATAATAAACTAGCGATCCGGCCCGGCGTCGCACGGGTATAAAAAATATAGCCACTGAAAAAATAATTAAAATGGATAGCCTATGATCCTTCACGTGGTCTACTTCTTATCTGTGCCAAATAACATAAAAATTGCTCCAGTAGATTTGCGATATAAGCCCTTTCAAATAATTTCCCCCGTTTCTTCACATTCTCCTATTAGTCTTAGCGTGATAAAATATTGCATATAGACTTCCTCAATAAATGGGCTATCTATCAAATAATTTTTCAAATCGGAACAGTAGTTCCTGAGATTAGCTCGTTCAAGTTAGCCGTTTCAAATAATTTTCCCCCATTTTCCCCATTTTCCTCTATTTCTTCGCTCCTATTAGTCTTAGCGTGATAAAATATAGCCCATAACCTTCCTCGATAAATGGGCTATCTAACACTGAAAGAATCATCAAAATCCGTTGCGTAGTTTTAAAGATTAAAGGGAACAAAGGGACATGAGAGAAAAAAAGCGACTTTGTTTTATAATAAGTATAGAAGATGATCAAACGAACTTACCAAGTGAAGTTCGATCATTATTATAGGAGTTGCTTCATTCGAAGATATAATATAATTAACCAAAAGTAGTGCCTTTGCTTATCTGCTAAGCAATCGCGTTTTTTTTAAAGACGTTTGTGGGTACCTTGAAAAGTTACCCGCTCGCTCGCGGTCACTCGACGTTCCGGCGTGCTTCATTATGTTTAGAGAGAAGTAATGCAAAAAATATTTCTTTCTTTCTTTGGGTACTGCAGCAAACATAGTTTCGTGCAGACTGGGTGGGAGGTAGATTATATCTTCGAATGAAGCGACTCATATAATAATGATCGAACTTCACTTGGTAAGTTCGTTTGATCATTTATTATATTTCTGCGCTTCATTCTTGGATATATAATTACTAACCAAAAGTAGATTTTCAGAGTAACGAAAGAAAGATTTTTTTTACAAAATCCAATAGATTACATTATAAATAGTCATTATACATATTCAAGAAAAAAATTTAACATTATGCCCATAAATTTAATAATAGTCATTGGAGACGAAACGTAAGAGACCTCTATGGTTTGTGATTCAAATTATTACATACTGGGATCATGGTGATTATTTAACTGATTCAGCGAAACTTTGTTCGTCGATAAAATGATGGTTAAGGAAAATAGCCTGTCGACTGTCGTCTTACTAATAGTGTCCAGTATCAATCCCCGTGTCGACACTCGTGTCGACGCCGCGCTGCTCTCACACAGCACCTGCTTTATCCAGCGGCTAACCGACCGACTGGAAGGCGGCTGTTCTGTGCAGAGCGTTAAGCGTTATCAATAATAACCCGTACTGTAGCATTATCCTATTTAATATAATCTTGAATAACCATCGCAGGGAGTATTAACTTAAATATTATATCCTCTTCTTCTTCTTTTTTTTTATAAAAAAGAGTTACATAATTTCATAACATCCCATCACGCCCGGGAGTTTATGTCTTTGTAATATAAATTAATTACCGATTATTATAAATTCGATACCGCTATTTAAAACCGTATTTTTATTTTTATTTTGCCGAGTTTTATTAGGCAGAAAGTTTTAAGTCAATTATCAGTATTCAGCTGTAGGTACAGACTGCAAGAAAAAAAACAAATAATTTATAAGTGGATTCCAGGTTCTACACTACTCAGGTATGGGTTAGGATTTTTACAGGAAAGCTTCTTTCAAAAAGCGCTTCACACATTCATCTGAGCCAATGTCACCAACCAATAATGTCAACTCAACATTGTTCACAAACAATGACAGTGCAGAGTGATAGCTGTAGAAGATATCGTATTACAGCCATTGTCAAATTGTTTGGCTAAGGTTCCGATGGAGCGGACGAAGATCTCTGTAATAAATATATTAACTAATAAGATTGAAGAGAGCATTTATCTAAAATCTAAGTCGAAGTAAAGTTTTTTAAGAATTAATTTTAAGGAGTCTACTGCTTTAACTGGGTCCGGCTCTGTGGTCATCGATAATGTGATTATTGCATATTAATATTATATTTTTTTTATGAAATAAGGGGGCAAACGAGCAAACGGGTCACCTGATGGAAAGCAACTTCCGCTGCCCATGGACACCCGCAGCATTAAGGACTGCAGGTGCGTTGCCGGCCTTATATGAGGGAATATGGTAATAAGGGAGGGTAGGGATGGGAAGGGAAGGGAATAGGAGAGGGCAGGGAAGGAAATAGGGTAGGGGATTGGGCCTCCGGTAAACTCACTCACTCGGCGAAACACAGCGCAAGCGCTGTTTCACGCCGGTTATCTGTAAGAACGTGGTATTTCTCCGGTCGAGCCGGCCCTTCGTGCCGAAGCATGGCTCTCCCGCGTATAAAATATGATTGAAAGTCGAGAATATTCGATAATATCTCGGTCTACCAAGCTGAATATTTTAACAATTATTATTCAAGAATAAGTGTGATTCTGTTGTCGTGTTTATCATTTCATATTTTATTTAGTATTAAATAATATTCTATTCGCTGAAAACCAGTTGCATTCCGCGATGAGAGTCAGGAATCAGGATATTAATGTGTCAAAACACCTATCAGTTGAGCTAGCTCACGAATAGTACACTGATTTAACTGTTCTATATTATTCCGTTTTTAATAGGCATATATTAATATAAAATATATCTAATATATAAAATTCTCGTGTCACGGTGTGCGTGGTAGAACTACTCTGAAACGGCTCGCCCGATTTTCGTGAATCTTAGCGAGCATACCGGCTAGGGCTGAGAATCGGACAACATCTACTCTTCTATCTTTATATTCTATCTTTATATTGATGAGTGTATTAATTTGTTGAATAAATAATAGTAAATTGTTACAACTCGAGACTGACGGTGACCATTGTTTGTGCGACGGGATAGCAAACATGGACTTTGCCATGGTGACATACTTATTTAGTCACTTCAATGAAATAGTAATAATAATATCTATGGACGCTTCACACCACGTGTTTCGCCGAGTAAGTGAGTTTACCGTAGGCCCAATTCGCTACCATCCCCTATTCCCTTCCCTTTGCATCACTACCCTCCCCTATTTCCTTATTCCTTCTTAAAAGGCCGGCAACGTACCTGCAGCTCTTTTGATGCTGCAAGTATTCAGTTCTAGGGCGACGGAAGTTGCTTTCTATCAGGTGACCCGTTTGCTCGTTTGGCCCCTTATTTCATTAAAAGAATTATAATAATAATTCTGATAATATATATATTTTTTATTTCTCATCCCGCTAACGTTGCCAGGGCTAATATTTGTCAAACTTTGTCAGGTGAAATCTATAATAATAATAATCGATTCATATGGAATCGATCTGCAACACTTATTATCAGGATTTGTTTATAAGCAGTAGCTTATCTTAATCGTTTTTGGGATCATTTAAAACCATAATCTGGCGAATCCAACGAGGGTTCACCTAACGTCAGTAGGAGCCCTGGATCTATCCGGATCTGGTCCGTTTCTATCGGTGCCAGTACTCAGAATCGACCGTTGGCACCTGGTTTAGGAGTGGGAAAGCTTCGGGTTTATTCGTAACCTGATCGACCCGTATATTAGTCACTTTTGGTGATATATTTTCCCCAATTGTCTGGTCTTATTGACCTAAAAAAAATATGTAAAGCATATTATAAGATTGATCATTACATAAATGACAAAGATATTAATTGGGTTTAAATCTCTTTTATATTTCCCTGAATTCTGCTCAGTGCTCCTCATTCATTAGTGATTTTATATTTATGTAATGTTTTAATTTTTAATAATATATTATTGTTAATTATTATGTTGTCCTGATATTATGAAATCTATTAATGTAATTGTGTTTTTAAATCTAAATTGTAATTATCTTTGACGTCAAAAAGTGTTTTTGTAAACCTATTTTGAATAAATTATTTTGAAGTTTGAAGTTTGAAGTTTATATATTGGGGTAGCTCGTTATAATCGACTTATTTGTCGATAAAATATGTTACAAAAAATATTGAGGGTAGTAACTATCACGTTACGTAGGATATTAAGTTTCGTTTTACACTCGCGGTGTATCCCGAGTCCCAACATTGGTGCAAGTTTTATTTAATGATAATAATTATATACCGGCAGACATAGTAAAGTATAATCGTAGTTAAAGTATATTTAGAACAAAAGGATCGCGCGGGACGCGCATAGGTTGTTAAGTGATGAGACTCACAGTCAATCTAGTTAATAGCTCGAAATAGCTGTTCTCTATAAAACGGCAAAGATATTAATATAATAATAATAATAATGTAATTATTATTATTATATTAATAAGACTCGTAGTCAATCCATATATTATGTTGATTTAAAAAAAATATCAATATATTTTAAATTTAAATATTATTCAACTCGCAGTTAATCCTCCCAAACCAGCCAACATATTATACTTCTATTTTTAGATAAAGCATCGTCAGAGACCCGCAGTCAATTCCGATGCATAAGGATTGTGTTTAGAGACTCGTAGTCAATCCACACAGTATGGCGGTTTATAAAATAACTCGCTGTTAACCCCCAAACCCCCCGTATAGTTATATTTATAGAACAGATAAAACATCGTCAGAGACTCGCAGTCAATTCCGATGCATATAAATTGTGTTTAGAGACTCGCGGTCAATCCATACATTATGGCGGTTTATAAAATAACTTAATATATTTAAACACTTCTGGTAATTAACTTGCAGTTATTTCCCCCAATCGGGCAAACGTATAGTTCTATTTATAGAATAGGTAAAACATCGTCAGAGATCCGCAATCAGTTGCCGGTTAATTATTGAATATAATTGGCTCGTCTAGGCCCCGGTAGTGCCTGCCGTTTATTTAAGTATTTAATAGTACTTACATGTATTTTCTTGTAACACGATAAAATAACACTGACTTTAGTTACAACACTGACTCAATCATTTTAATAATAATAACCAGCTGCGCTTTGGCATGGTTACTAAGTATACGTGCTCGCGTGGCCTCACGTTGACGAAGAATGAAGCACGCCGGAACGTCGAGTGACCGCGAGCGAGCGGGTAACTTTTCAAAGTACCCACATACGTCTTAAAAAAACGCAATTGGCTAGCAGATAAGCAAAGGTACTACTTTTAGTTAATTATATATCGAAGATTGAAGCAAAGAAATATAACAGAAATTGTTAACGATAACATTAAATATTTTCATTTTATCATCGCAATGACAACCTATTTTTTCCGGAATAAAAACTACCCTATGTTATCTTAAGAACTCAAAGTATTTTCAAACACAATTTCATCAAGATCGATGGATCGGTTTTATCGCGAAGAAGATCTAGTCAGATAGATACAAAATGGCTCGAAAACATCAAGGGGATGCCTTTATGTGTTTCTGATTGGCCAAAGAAACCATAACCCTGCTGATATTGATTATAATTTATAATATCATAACTGCAAAAAGGATGTTATTTAAACCTACTTAAATAAAATTCCGAAAGGCACATTCAATTTTTAAAGGTCGAAATACAAAAATATATGATCGTAAGTAAAATCAAATATTGAACTTTAGTGCGTATCTGAAATGCAAACACGACATTAAAATAAATAAATAACAACACCGTAAATCAAACCGATAAAATGCTCCTCTGCTTTTTCAATATTTTTATTAAAGTTGCATCGGAAAATTGGTCGAGTGTGATTCGACCAGCAAGTGTGCTTCAAAAATGTTTTCTAAATTATTAATTTAGGAATATTTTTTTTATTAAATCTTATAAGCCTTATAACTTCTCATTATATTCTGTGCATAAACGACTATCTTAATTTTCAATTAAATAATTAATATGAAAGCTCTACGTAATATTTTATTACCTATTTTACTTGTTCAAAGTAAATTCCTTTGTTTAATTTCATTGATTTTGAATAGCTTCTATTATATCATTCATAATAAGTTGTACGCATGTACAAAAACTTTATTTCCATATGTATTTATATCGTAATAAAGTACGGGATTTGAGACAATAAGGGTATATATTGTTACTTGGAAATGGCGGGAGCGTTATTGAAATTGCTAAAAATAAACAAAACGTAGGCGCTTTCATTTTTAGGTTCTACCTTTGCTATATTAACATGACTTCTATCTGTCCCACACCTACACTCTATCATATCTGGGACTTTAATTTAGACTTTAAGAAAAAATAAAATTATTATTTACTTTCGCGGAAAATTCAAAAATCCCACGTAGAGCTTTCCACGCGCCTCTATAGGATCAGAATTCAGAAAGGACTTAAAGCATAATATTTCATATAATATGTTTATTTCAATTATATTTTATTTTCTTTATTAGGAACAAAAACAGTGACATGATAAAACTAAGATATTAACCACTGACCTCCATTATACAAGTACGCTGGACTTAGGATAGATACCCTTGAAATGACAGCTATTTTTTGTGCCTATTTGAAGCGGAATCATCGCCCCCAATGCGGGAGAAGAGAACTAAATCTGACGTAAAAATGTCGTTTGAAAGTCGCCATACTGGCGCTGATAACAGTAGTGGGAGTACTTGGAACTAATACTAGTTTTTACAACCAATAATAGCGATTAAGCGGCTATTTGCAAGCAACGCCAGATTTAGTTTTTTTTTAAATTAAATAAGGGGACAAACGAGCAAACGTGTCACCTGATGGTGAGCAATTACCGTCACCTGACGCCGGGCGTCACCTATGGACACTCGGAACATCGGAAGAGCTGCAGGTGCGTTGCCGGCCTTTTAAGAGGGAATACGCTCTTTTTTAAGGTTTGCAGGTCGTATAGGTCCGGAAATACTGCTGGTGACAGTTCGTTCCAGAGTTTCACAGTGCGCGGCAGAAAGTTACGCGAAAAACGAACTGTGGAAGACTGCCACTCATCAAGGTGATGAGGATGGTATGTTTTTCGTGTGGGGCGATGGCGAAAAGTTGCAGGTGGTAAGATTCCAAACAATTCCTCAGAACACTCCCCGTGATACAACCGATAGAGGATGCAGAGTGAAGTTAGTTCTCTTCCCCCGCTTTGGGGGCGCTGATTCCGCTTCAAATAGGCACAAAAACAGTTGGGTATCATAAGTCCAGCGTACTTGTATAATGGAGGTCAGTCACCCACACCCATTGTTCACAGATAAAAAACCTGTTATTATACCTATAATCTATACAGGGTGCAATTAAACCTTCCTGCCTATTGATCCTTGTTAAATATTAAAATACACGTATTTTTTCTTTTACAATCAGTCAGCACTAAAATTTTGAGAAAAAGATACCGAAAGCTATCCTAAAAAACACTAGTACAATAATTAATTAATGGACACGACGCGTCGTCCGCGCGTGATGTACCCCCGCGCGTGCGCCTCCCCCCGCGTCACCCCCGATCATTTCCCCGCGCCGCTAGTGACCGTTATGCAACGATTTTAAATGGGATAAAATATTATGTCATAAATTATGATTTCTAACAAAAAAATTAAAACCGACTTCCAAGGTAAAAACAATAGTCATATGAACTAAAAAGTATTAAATAACTTACGGTTTAATAGTGCCTTTTTCAGAATTCGTCTAAATCTCAACTATTTCTGTACCTATATACTACATACTTCATTATTTTGAAGTCGGTACCAGCTAATTTTATCGTGAGTTCAGTAATGTCAGAATATCTGAAACTTTTGGGACTGGTACCGACTTCAAAGTAATGAAGACTGTAGTATGTAGGTACAGAAATAGTTGAGATTTCTAGACGAATTCTGAAAAAGGCACTATTAAACAGTAAGAGTTATTTAATATTTTTTAGTTTATATGACTATTGTTTTTACCTTGGAAGTCGGTTTTAATTTTTTTGTTAAAAATAATAATTTCACTCTTTTTAGTTATAGCTACAAAATAAGGCTTTATGCGTAAATTACCAATACGAATGTTAACTATTCACATTGTGTTACTGTAAGCAAAATTGTGGTAAGTGCTTGTAGTTATCTAAGCGATGCTGCAATTTCCAAACTTTTATGTTTAAAGGTTCAGGAGTTCTGTTCAGTGCTTTTGGACCAAGAGACACCTTCGTATGAAATTTCTATTATTCGTAACATATGTTTAACTTACTAGAAACAACATTTTAACCACTATGAGTGTTTTGATAAATTTCAAGGATTTCCCTCGATTGCTCATAGATTCCATCATCAGCTCACCACTTTCGTAATTGTTATACAAAATAAAGATACAGATTCCTATACAACAACACGAGAATTTTGAAAATCAGTCCACAAACAGCGAAATAATCATCAAAAACATGTGCTTTGATGCAAAATATTACGAAAAGTACCAATAATTGGGTCATAGTGTGATTACCCATAGTATAATTATGGTTGTGATGATGATGATCAATCAAATTGATGTGTTGGCTTATGCTTTCAGTTGTTTAAACAACGCTGAAATCCCCGAACCTGTACCTATAAGCATTCAAAAGTTCTGTTCGGTACCTTCGGATCTAGGGTATAACCTGGTCCGAAGTCTTACTTTTTGGTAGCATTTACCTCGAATGCTTCAGAAAAAATCGATATCACTATATGTTTCCATACAAATTTCAAGGTGTCCCCTCGATTCCTTAAGGATCCCATCATCAGTTCACCACTTTTGTGAATATGGTACCAAATTCGAGTCAAACCCTATACAAGACAAGAAGAAATTTGAAAATCGGAATACAAACGGCTGAGTAATCGTTGAACATACAAAAAAAAAAAGATACATACAGCCGAACGTATTACCTCCTCCTTTTTGGAAGTCGGTCAAAAAATAACACCCAATTTTTGTTGGTTAAATGGACTCTTCTAATGACACAGTCCTGGAAAAGATTGGGCAGGAAGGTTTAATTGCATCCTGTATATTTATCTGAATATCAACTACTTCCAAATGTCCAAAGATGTATTTCTATCTTATAAACTAGGCGTTGCTTGGAAGTTCGTGTACGCCAAAAAATTTAACAACCTTATACTAACGTTATCCCTTGCAAATTGCAACTCAACTCTAATGAGTTGAGTTGCAATTTGCAAGGGTAAGGTAAGGTAGAGTATAATTATATAATACTAGCTGTTGCCCGCGACTTCGTCCGCGTGGACTTCAGTTTATAGCGCGCGGTGTCAACAAAATTGGTCTTAAATTTAAAAGATTTTTAAAACCCTGGTATCCCTCAAATGAAAATACCCAAAACAGCTGTGCAGTGTGCTCATAATAATTAATTTTTTTAAATTCAACATTTTTATACCAAATTTTAAAGCTTATTTAGCCCCCATTACACAACTTTACCTTTACCAGAGACCAGTACTCTATGGCTTTACCCATAAACTATTTAATTTTTATCATTTGTACTTGGTAGGCTGTTGTTACTTATTTCTGATATCTATGTTGGTAGGTGAGTTAAATAATAACGTCGCGTGTATAACAATCGAAAGAATCGAAAAACTTTATTCAACATGGTACCACCTATTATAGAAATACGTATGAGCAAGAGATAGCGCGATCTAGGCGACTCTTGGCGCCATCTGTTATGAGTTTTTGGAACTAACTTGATTTGAACCAAATTCACGCATTTTCACCCCCTTACAACCCTTTTTTCCCGTTAAAAAGTAGCTTATGTCCTTTCTCAGGCTTTAGACTATCTGTGTACAAAATTTCATTACAATCGGTTCAATAGTTTTGGCGTGAAAGCGAGACAGATAGACAGACAGACAGACAGACAGAGATACTTTCGCATTTATAATATCAGTTTAGATTAGTATAGATATACTCTCCTTACCTTTAAACCTATATATACCCTTTTAGTTTTTAGTTTATGAGTCGCTTCATTCAAAGATATAATCTCCCTCCCACCTAGTCTGCACTAAACTTTGTTTGCTGCAGTACCCAAAGAAATAAAGAAAGATTTTTTGCATTACCTCTCTCTAAACATAATGAAGCCCGCTGATGACCGAGTGACCATCAAGCGGAACGATATTTTTTTCTACCCACATACGTCTTTAAAAAAACGCGATTGCCTAGCAAATAAACAAAGGACTACCTGGTTAATATATCTTTGAATGAAGCGACTCATATAATAATGATCGAACTTCACTAGGTAAGTTCGTTTGATCATTTATTATCTATCTATTGTCGTATGTTTCAAATAAATGTAATTTGTAATAAATACTAGGGAGATGCTGAAAGTTTGCTTCAATTTTAATAATTGGTATTTTTTTGGAAGCTAATATCATGAGTATAATAAACAAAAACAGGAATTTATAACGAGGAAAGGAATGTTGATATACTGAAGATTATTACTGTATTTTTACTATAACTTTGTAGCTTTCAAATTATGAGTTTATAAGGCTGTAAATTACGGCATCTCCGTAAGGGAGCGCCTTAAATGGGGCACTCCAAATATAAAAGAATATAAAACAACAATCAGCATCAACGCTATATGTATAATATATGTGCCAACTAAACGCCCTGAAGAGTAACCAATAACAACAAATATCGCACAGCTGCTTATAGGATTACCTACAAACTGTCCGTTAGGACAATCGATGTCGATCATGAGCAATCATAGACGAATACAAATGCCCCTCGACACGTTTGTAATGCATTTGCATTTGTCCACCATGGATTTCCTTATTTCTAAATTCTGAGATAGGGACCAGTTGGTGAAAACGGGCAAAAGAAGCTCACATTAACAATGTCTTAGTTTTTCCATGGAAAAGACGATGTATTAAAAACACTGATTTCCGAGAACCCATACCAAAATAGTCTTACACACAGAATTATGCTTCAGGAAAATTGGATCCTATCCACCACACAGTAGAAACAGATAGTTTTCTTAATTTGAAGAAAACTATCGGTTATCTAATATAAATAAATCTTTAGAGATATTATAATATTATGATCTCAGTTTGATGTAATAACGATATTCCTACAGCGTATTTAGGAAACGATCCTCTATCAAGTTAATTATGGTATTAGATAATCAAGATAATGTGTTTACATTGTAGCTACTAGCTAAGATCACGAGCCGCGCATCACAGACGAAAACCGCCGACTCACGCTATGAATCATATCCTTTATTTAGCACATTATCGTTATCTTTTATCATGAATTCAGGGTTTCAGTACACTCTGACGTTGAAACACACCCACGATAGTGCTATCGCGTCGTCAGACGTATGTCATGAATCGGACTCATGTGAAACACGATGTGTATGAATGATTATTGCATCATGTATCTTTTTACCCGATGAAGCCAAAAAGAAGTATTGATGCTGGTAGTGTTGTAGTTTATGTTTTCTACAATGCCTAATTTGGACGAATGACATATCAATTTGTAATTATTATGTCCTGAGTTAACATTTTAATATGAGTTCATGATAGCGATTTATGCTTGTAGGTCATTTTAGCGCTTTATACTGTAAAGCTAATAACGGTTCATTTTTTGACAGACTTCCAAAAAGGAGGAGGTAATACGTTCGGCTGTATGTATTTTTATTTATATTATGTATGTTCAACAATTACTCAGCCGTTTGTGGTCCGATTTTCAAAATTCTTTTTGTGTTGTACAGGGTTTGATTTGAATTTGGTACCATGTTCATAAAAATGGTGATCTGATGATGGGATCCATAAGTATTCGAGGGGATTCCTTGAAATTAGTATGGAAACATATAATGATTTCGATTTTTTCTGAAGCATTCGAGGTAAACGCTACTAAAAAGTAAGACTTCGCACCAGGTTATACAGGTTATACCCTGGATCCGAAGGTACCGAACAGAAGTTTTGAATGTTTATAGGTACAGGTTCGGGGATTTCGGCGTTGTTTAAATAACTGAAAGCATAAGCCAACACATCAAATTGATTGATCATCATCATCACAACCATAATTATACCATAGGTCATCACACTATGACCCAATTATTGGTACTTTTCGTGATATTTTGCATCGAAGCAGTTGTTTTTGATGATGATTTCGCTGTTTGTGGACCGATTTTCAAAATTCTCGTGTTGTTGTATATGATATAATCTTAATTTTGTACAACAATTACGAAAGTGGTGAGCTGATGATGGGATCTATGAGCAAACGAGGGAAATCCTTGAGATTTATCAAAACACTCATAGTGGTTAAAATATTGTTTCTAGTAACTTAAACATATGTTACGAATAAGGGAAATTTCATACGAAGGTCCAAAGTCACTGAATAGAACTCCTGAACCTTTAAAGATAAAAGTTTGGAAATTGCAGCATCGCTTAGATAACTGCAAGCATTTACCACAATTTCGCTTAGGGTAACATAAGGGTCTTTCAAGCCCCAAGCGGCCGCATGCGGCCGCGATAACAATACAAATCTATTGTGTCTCGTTTTTTCCACGATAGTTAACATTCGTATTGGTTATTTACGCATAAAGCCTTATTTTGTAGATAACTAAAAAGGGTGAAATTATTATTTTTAACAAAAAATTAAAACCGACTTCCAAGGTAAAAACAATAGTAATATGAACTAAAAAGTATTAATTAACTCTTACTCTTAAATAGTGCCTTTTTCAGAATTCGTCCAAATCTCAACTATTTCTGTGCATATTACAGTCTTCATTACTTTAAAGTCGGTACCAGTCCCAAAAGTTTCAGATATTCTAAGTTCTGACATTACTGAACTCACGAATAAATTAGCTGGTACCGACTTCAAAATAATGAAGACTGTAGTATATACTATGTACAGAAATAGTTGGGATTTAGACGAATTCTGAAAAAGGCACTAATAAAGAGTAAGAGTTATTTAATACTTTTTAGTTCATATTTCTATTGTTTTTACCTTGGAAGTCGGTTTTAATTTTTTGTTAAAAATAATTATGTTTATTTACCCTTTTCATTGGAAATTAACTCTGATATTTTAAAGTGAATAAAATTGAAACTTTAATTTATTCAAATTTCAGTGAACTATCTAATTACTAATACAAAGTTTATCATTTCTATTCTTAGGTAGACAGAACTCAGTTGTACGGTGGCTATGAAAAAACTGCAGGTAGTTAACTATGTCGACCGTTTAATATATTATATATTATATATATAAATATATTATATATATAAAATATAAAGTTATATTTTTTTGGTTTTCTAACTAAAAATGTTTACAACATCATTAAAAAATAAAACAAAACATCAATTATTATAAATGTATATTTTCCTTTCAACCACTGTAAATATATTTAGTATTGTAGAGACATACCTAATTGTTTTTATATTTAAATGTAAAAATCACGTCTTACTTTAAAGGCACTCGGAATGTTTTTAAATTATTGTTCAATTAATATATTTGTGACCATTATTTTACAGAAAATTATATTCGAAGAGTCTCATATTATTAAAATTAGACAGGAAATTGGTAAGTATTGATAAGTACAGAAATAATAATTATCTTTAATAAATTTTACTTTGGCTGAGACCATTATTAGTAATGGTTTTTAAATTAAATTAATAATAAGTAATTCAAAGATTTATCCTACTATTATAAAAATAAAGTTACACAATTCTTCATTCCTTCATTCACATTTTTTCTTTGTACGTTTTCAAGTTTCAAAACCATTTTACACTCATTAAAAACACAAGTAAAAATAAAATTAACATTTAAGAACTTCTCACCACTAAAATTAAAAACAAACAGAACTTAAAAGTATTAAAGCTAGAAATTAATAACAACTTATTATAGGTGATGCTTAATGCAAAACAAAATTAATTAATTATTGTAAATAAAATTACTTAAACCAAATATTAATCACTTTGATCTGAAACCTGTGTTCAAGTAGGTTTAGTTACAATAATTATTTATTATGTATAATATTTAAATATTATTCGGTAAAATTAAATTTTTTATCACTCATTTTTGCATGTTGCCATTGATGTTGCCAGTAACATTTGACCAATAAGAAATATTTATGAGTATCTTTGTTTGACAGATGCAATTTCTAACGATAATTTCGAATTAATTTATACATCACACACAAATACAATTAAAATGTAATAAAAATATATTTAAAAGAACTACGCAAGCTAAGTTTTAAGTAAAGACGATATCTATATTAGGAAAATTAAAAAAAAAAACACCTTACAGACAATCCTGTCAGAGATTCTAAAATCTAAATGATTGGTCTATTTACTATTAGAACCATTAGAGAATTCATTGATTGATAGGCGGATGGTGGTCGTACATAATTTGGCCGGATAGTGTCAAGTCTAGCCAACAGATTATGATTAACGTTGACTTGACATAATCTTGCCAAATAACGCAAATCCACTAATTATCGCCTATGAATCAATTTCTTTGATGGTACATAAAAAATTAAGTAATCTTGTGTCATTTCATAATTCTTCTAGTTACCTGACAAACAAAAAATATCTTCAAATTACCTAACAAACCTTGTCAGTCAAGATAATGTCAATTTAAAGGGCTAGATTACAAATACAAGTAAAATTACAAACGCATTGTAATCCTATTGTTATCTTTTCCGGCAATCCGTGTTTTGATTTGTTTTACCCTATTTACTATCACAACTATACAGGTTATAACAAAAGTAAGTGATAATACTTTAGGGTGTGTAGGTATGTGTTGCTCGTAGAGAGTTCACTGTAAAAGTAGCAGCGCTGAAAGACCAATTTTTTTTTCACTTTTGTATGGAAAAACTCGTGACGCTGGGGCGCTTGCTCATACAAAAGTAAAAAAAAATGGTCTTTCAGCGCTGGTACTTTCACAGTGAACTCTCTACAAGAAACACATACACACCCTAAAGTATTATCACTTACTTTTGTTACACCCTGTATATCTCGACAGACAAATTGACAAACTATCTTAGAACTAAATACTGATATTGCAACTACTGTAAACATTACAATGTATCACGAAATTCAACTGAACTGACATACTCGATGAAGACACAGTAAAAGTTACTGAGGTACTTCGACAAGTTCCTCCAGTAATACTTAGTTCAGAATACAATATCACAATAATAGTTAACATAGTTTTGTTTAATTTATAGTTTTCTAAGTTTAAATGTTTAAAATTCTAAGATATTTTTAAATTCGGTTGTTTGTTAAGACTTATAATAATTATCATAATTGAATGCTTAAGTATCAAACCGTTTTACTTCTCGCATTTTTTTTACTCTAAAGTCATATAATTTATTATTATAGTAAATATTTTCCAACCAATCATAATTTTAAGTTAGCTTAAATAAACTATGAAATAATAATATGTCTAGCGCGATGTGATAGTTTCAAAAGTCGTACAGTTCGTTATGATGTTTCTAAATGAGAGTTGATTGTGGTGAGTAGGAATAAATTCTGTTACGTTTGCATTCGGAGGAATGTTGACACGTTTCGGACGGAAATATTAAGTACAGATAACTACTGCATTAAATTCACTATAAGTTAATCATCACTTTGCCCTCATCCTGTTTTTTGTAAACAACTTTTTCGCTGTACAACTTTTCCTGTATCGCGGCGAAGGACTGGCCCTTCGTTTCTGGCAACAGCAACAGTATGAATATCACACCTCCCACCGACAACACCCCGAAGCCCCAGAAAGCGACGTAGTTGCCCAGGTCGTCCGCAACCACCTGGTACAACTTGGTCACTGCGAACGTCATGAGCGCTACAAATATCTGTATGACGCAGGTCGCTTTCGACTTTATGTTGGTGGGGAATATCTCCGAGGTGATCGCGAAAGGCACCGTGGCTAGGCCTATAGTATACGAGAATATGAATATCGGTATCACAATAATAGGAATGAACTTGATGGCGACGGTGTACTCGCTGCTCTCGTGCTGCATGAAGAAGTACGCGCCGATTATGATGTTGGCGAGCCCGACCCCGCAGGCTGACGTTATTAACAAAGGTTTCCTGCCAAGTCTATCCACCAGCTGGCAGGATATAGCTGACGTAATGAGCTGGACCACGCCGACGATGATGCAAGCTCCTTTCTCGTCCAAGCCGCTGTCGGTGGCTTTGAAAATTTGCTGCGCGTACGCTATAACGGCAGTGCTCCCGCAGAACTGCTGCGTGAAGTAGATTCCCAGGAGGATGATGAGTCCCCTCCTGTTTCCGCCGACGGTGAACAGATCCTTCCACTGGCTGGTGTCTCTCATGTTCTCGTTGACCAGGTGTCTCATGCTATCCAACTCCTCGGGAATATAATCCTTGCCTCTCAGCCGTTTGAGCGCCTGTTCGGCCTTACTCGACTGGTTAGACTTAAGGAAGTAGTAGGGAGATTCGGGCATCGCGCTGAATGTGACGAAGAACAGTATCGGTATGGTGATGTTGAAGCTGGCGAGGTTCAACATGGACACGTAGGGTCCGATGCAGTATTGAGACAGGATCCCGAGCTGAAACATAAATATGAATATTAAGTATTAGGTAGAAGAACTAAATTTATTAAAGTACTTAATATAAAACTTATTATTACACAGAACGTGTAGAATAAATTTTAACCGTAATTGTAATGTAAGTATGCAATGTAATTGCTCTGTAACGTAATAAATTGCAACTATTACCATATTATAAGCAACCATATTAAATTGTTTAGAACTACACTGTAGCGGATTTTTAACACGCTTTTATTTAAAGTTTGGGCTCTGGTATGTATGTAACGGAATCTTTGAGCACGAATTTTAACTATCTCCAGTAGTCTAATTAATTCAAAACTTTTCAAATTATTTACTAAGACCCAATGACAATGCAATAATTTGTTAAAATAAAAAATAGTGTGTTTTAATTTTTTTTCATTATTATATTTTGTTATACCAATATCATAAGTGCATCTTTTAGTGCTGCGCATTGTTTTTAGACGTCATGATTTTAAAATCTCAAAATCTCTATTCTAATTCTATCTGACAATCGAAACAGCCGTTTACGCTGTAGGGAGTGCCAAAATATACTACATACGTACACTTAGAAAACATAACCCGGAAGTACATATTATTAATATACTAGATGATGTGAACTCCGTTGCGCCAAAATTAGTTTATCGCGCTGGAACCGTACATTTTTAAGGGATGAAAAGTATCCTATGTCCTTTCCCGCGACTCGAGGTGTCTCCATACCCAGCAAAATCGGTTCAGCGGTTGGGGCGTGAAGAGGTCACAGACAGACAGACGGACAGACAGACACACTTTCGCATTTATAATATTAGTAAGTAAGTATGGATTATGTTCTCCCATAGAAATTAGCTTCTGTGGCATTGACACAGTAGCGGGCGCCAGCATTACTAGATTCAAGGGTTATATTATTAGTTTTCGTATTATTATCAATAAGTTTAATAATATTAATATACTAGATGATGTGAACTCCGTTGCGCCAAAATTAGTTTATCGCGCTGGAACCGTACATTTAGGAGTCTAGGATCCATGAAGATTATGTAAAAATATTTTGATCTAGCAGAGCATCCAGTATTTAAAACTCTATTCTATGTAATGATTTACATAGTCCAGGAGCAAGCATTAAAAGGATCAATGCTTGTTCCTGGACTAGATTGAATACTTGATGATGGATTATAAAATGACAAAATTTTGCAGAAACTAAATATTCTCCAACGGTCAAAAGTATACAGGGTCCAATTAAACCTTCCTGCCAAATTTTGATATTGATCCTTGTTAAAAATAAAAATATACGTATTTTTTTCGCATATTATGTTAACATTTTTTGGTAAATAAAAATTTGTATTTGTATTTTGTATTTGTATTTTTCTTTTACAATAACTCAGTACTAAAATGTTGAGAAATAGCTTCCGAAAGTTATCCTAAAAAACACTACAATTATTAATGGACACGATGCGTCGCCAGCGCGTGACGCGCCTCCCCCCACGTCAGCCCCGCTCATTCCCTGCGCAGCGAGTGACCGTTCTGCAACGATTTTAAATGGGATAAAATATAACATCCAAATTTTTTTTTGTTAAATGGACTCTCCTAATGATACCTAAGCCAAATTTGGCAGGTAGGTTTAATTGCATAATGCTATAGAATATAATGCTGATCCACTGCCTTAATTTGAAGATGCATCAGCAACTGTATACAGTGATGAGAGTGGCCATGGCACCATGCAATTCGTTCGACGCAATCTCCCTAAGGTACATGGGTGTAGGCTATCCCATAGCCCAGCCTGGAGTACAGTTTTGCAGCGTATATGGTGGGTACGTTCTTGGCCAGTATTGAATCACTCTCAGGAAATTGCTTACCTTGGACATAACAGTAATGAGAGTGGCCATGGCACCACGTACTTCGTTCGACGCAATCTCCCCAAGGTACATGGGCGCCGTGGTGTAGGCGATCCCATAGCCCAGCCCGGAGAACAGTCTTGCAGCGTATATGGTGGGTACGTTCTTGGCCAGCATCACCAGGATCCAGCCTATGATGTAGGGGATCGCGGACAGTAGTAGAGTCCTCTTCCTGCCGATCCTGTCAGCCAGGTACGCCGCCGGGATCGGACTTATGGCTGGAATTGATAAAGTAAATGTTATCCATACTAATATTATAAATGCGAAAGTGTGTCTGTTTGTCTGTCTGTGTGTCTGTCTGTGTGTCTGTCTGTTATCTCTTCACGCCCAAACCACTGAACTGATTTTGATGAAATTTGGTATGGAGATACTGTGAGTCCCGGGAAAAGACATAGGATACTTTTTATTCTGGAAAAATGTACGGTTCCCGCGTGAGTTGCGGGCGTCATCTAGTTTTGTATATTTTTTTTGTTGTATTTTGCTGAATTTGAACGAAGGGGAGTATATGTTATAAGATTGACAAGTCTGTTCCTGCGTCCATTGTGTATTTTATCAGAACATCGGCTTGCTTATTGCGTGACAGTTGAGGAATTTCCATAATTTTATTTTTACTAATAATAATTTATTTTTTCGTGACATGTGTATTAAGTAATAAATTTACAAAACAAAGCATTTTTACAATTTTTAGGAACTTAGTTACGAGATTATTGACTCTTTCGTATGAATTTTAAACACAATAAACTCTAAAAATACTACGTAATTTATGTAAAATCATTCTGCAATACGTTTCCGTCGCTCAAATTATACCATTTAAGTTCATAAACGAAAAATCATTGGCACAATAGCGAAGCTTAACTCAGTCACAATTGGGCTTAATAATATCCAATAAAAACAATAAAGACGGACAGACTGACAGTGGTTATCATTACTTATTATTTAATGGTTTAATCACGAGCATTGACGATGGCCGGCTCCTCGCTTATTTCAAATGTATTAGAAACTTTGTACGATATTAAAATTTGAATCGTTAATAAACACAAGATGCGTTATGATACATAATAAGGAAACGACTAGTTTTATTGATTTTTTAAAATCAAACATAATTTAACTAATCCATATTTAAATAAATAAATAAATAAATTGAGTAAAATCATTTAGTTAAATGATATTTTTTGTATAGCGTTACTTAAAAATCGGATTTAATGAAACTAAACATTAAAATCCCACTCCGTGTTAAATAGAGTGAAAAGAGACCTCTCTTCAAGTTGGCTCATAATGGCAATCATGTCATTATGGCTGTAGTGTATTTAGACTCTAGACTCTAGAGTCTAGAATCTAAATAATACACAATCTACATTTTACGTCGATCATAGACAATCTTATTCGGATATGCAACTTTAACCATTTCTCTAATATTTGTCCATAATGGACCAATAGATAGTTATAGACTGCACTCCAAGGCATACAATCTACATTAAATTAGCACTTCAGGAGCTGACTTTTACAAGCACGGACCACTCCCAGTCGATCGTTAGGAATGATTTATTACTTTGTAAACTTGTACCTATTAATACATCGATACGGTTTTAATTTATAGAAGTAATGGAAAATTAGCAGGCGGAGTGCTACTTAGTAGGATTGGTTCGTAGTATATTTAATCCATCGTCGTTTTGGCAGGTGACATTAATTTATGTTTGGCTTTTGCACGGTGACGTTTCACTGGTAATCCGTAGACGATTTAGAGCGCCTTCACATTACGTCGCAAGCAGTGCGGCTGCAGCGCGGCTGCAGCACTGCAGCCGCACCACTGGCGACGTAATGTGAAGGCAGCCTTACTGTATACATATATCTATTATATTACGCAAACAAATAAGTGAAATAATAGCTCACAAGTAAGCACAAAAACTTTGTTAAGAGACTAATATGTATGTATACGATGCATCAACATGAGTACGATGTATACGATGCGTTAAATTAGGGACGTCCAAAATTACAAGATTTTCTCACGATACCTTATGCTACACCGTTGACGTAAATTTTCACGTCACGTCAACGTACCATGCCACGTTACCACACCGTTCCACGTTGACGACGTCGTCGTGACGTGGAGATGTGGACAGGCTGTAACGTGATCGAGTGCGTGCGACTAGACGTATGCGGAAATATAATTGCATAAGTTGATAAAAATGCTATGCAATAGCATTACCGCGGCAATCCCTGAGTGCCATTTGTATTTATTCGTCAGGGCTTTATGCATACTTTAAGTGGGCTTTCCCGGGTTAAGCTAAGCGAGTTTATGCTCACCTGAGAACAGTATCATCATGGAGGCGATCCATGAGCTCTCGTCGGGAGTGGTGGCGATGGGGGAGTCCGGCGCCGTCAGGATGGGGATGGTGGGGGACGTCCACGCCACCGTCGTCCCCGCCGCCGCCGTTATCAGGGTCGCTGGAAATATAATGATCAAGATGAGTGATTAACGCCTCCGTGGTATATTTGTTTCAGCCCGTCACTCTTGACTCACAGGCCGTAGGTTCGATTCCCGCGTTGGAAATGTGTTGCTTCCATGTTTGGTTAGGACAATGCAGGCTGATCACCTGATTGTCTGACAAGTAAGATGATCCATGCGTCGGATGGGCATGTAAAAAGTCGGTCCTGCGCCTGATCTCTCGCCAGTCGTGTTGGTCGTCCGTCCCACTGGGTTGTGAGAGTAAAGGATGAGAGAGTTCTCTTGTGTACTGCGCACATACTTGGGCACTATAAAATTACTCCTACGTAACTGGCCTAGTTTCATTGAAAACGGCCACCGTCACCGAAATTGGTGCGAGAGCTATTATGATGAGAGAGTGAGACAAAATCCTGTACTCGTAAAACGTGGTCACTTGAGGATGGAAGGACAAATTATTCTCTTGCGACCGGAAAATTTCCGGCGGTAAAAAGGGCCATGTGTATACACTACACACTGAGAACATGTTTGTTACAATAACAAAATATCGATGAAAACTGAATTTTTCTAGCGGTTACTAGGGACAAAATATGTGTAACCAGAAACAAAAACTTTTTATACAACGAGGATTTTTGCCAAATTATTCCGCTAGGTGTGGCGATTATTGCTTATCCTGATTGCTTATTTGACGTGTGACGTAATATTTCTAGCCTAAAAAGTGGAAATTGTGTGACCAGAAACAATGACAATGAGGAAGATTTTTGTCAAATTATTCCGATAGGTATCGCGATTACTATGATCCGCTTCGCTGATTGGTTTTTTTATGTGACGTAACGCTGGCGCGAAATACTAAAATTTGATTGGATTGTATATAGATCTTAATATTATTGTAACTAGCGCTCACTGCCGCTCACTGGTCACAAAATCTTCCCTATTACGCACTGACCCGACAAAATTGTTGTGCCATATTAATTTGTTATTAAATCAGGTGGATCGTAAATCGTATCCAATAATAGCATTTTGCTTGGACAAATTATAGATAACGCAACAAAACTAAAACTGCATCATGCCATGAAGTTTTTGGAAAATTTAAATTTTAAACCTACATAGAATCAAACTGGTCCATTTTCAAATCAAAACACGCCTGTAGAACATTATTCGATAACATTGCTGATAGCGACGAAGAGGTACAAGAATTATGAAATCTTTTTCTCGAAATAAATATATGCCTGTCGACCCTCATATTCAACGGAAATAATCAAGTCGCTTCAGATAACGTGTATTGTCACATGTCACAGCAATTTACAGCTATTAATGCTGTAGCCTCGTTCCGAAGATTACACAATATTAATTTGCTGATGTAAACAGTTTCAACTATTTTTATGCGAAGTCACGGCCCAGTATCGCACAGTAGGTACATACACTTGTAAAAGTAATTACATTTAATGTGTACTTAATTGGTTAAATTAAAACAGATAATACATTTGCAACACCTGCACACTTATGTGGGTGCTAGAAATTGTATGAACAGTACCTATGTAGTTGTAGTTTCGATTGAATTGTATCTTTTTGCAAATATTAGCTTCTAGGTAGTAACAAAACAAAATTGATACAAAATCAAAAGCGTCTAAAAAATTTTTTATCTACTTTTGCAATACACTTTATTATTTATACACGTATGCTAGTTTTTTGGACGATAAAACCACTAAGAAGAGCAGGCGTCTGAATCAATTTTAACATTCAGCTCTAAAGAAATTTCATAAAATAACTAATGAAACGAATCATTTAAGCTGAGTCAGTTAACCTAATACTAAAATTTCAAAATGTAAGAGAAGATACATGGTACCATCGAAGAAATTGATTTATGGGCAGTTGATGGACCAATGTCATTTGGTCGGATTATGTAAGACGTCATCTGTCGGCTGGGTTTGACAAAACGCGACCAAAATAAGTAGGTAGCTGGTAGGTCATCTGCCTATGAATCAACTTCTGTGATAGTACATTATCAATGACTTATTCTCTGGGAGAAAAACGTCTAATAAATCTTCGACGTCAAGGTGCCTGGGAAGGAAAATAGAACATTTAGTGCTAATAACTCTGACCTAGTTCAATATCAAGGGATTGCAGAAGCTAATGCAATGAATTAGATTGTACTAATTGCCCTTTTTACTGGGCCATGAGATTTCTTGTCAGTTGATATTTTTTTTCAGTTTCATTAGTAGACGGCTGTGCACACTTTTACATTTTAATTTTCAGATTTAAAGGTGTCAGTGGATAACTATTCAAATATACAGGATGTCCCAAAACTCAACGATAATCTGGGACCGGATGAATGGCCAAGTTATACCAGTTCCGTGAAAAATAAAATAAAAATTCCATATCACTCAGTTCAGCGATAATAGACAATTTTGTAAAAAAGTCGAAATTCGACACCCTTGGTCGCATTTTCAAGTCCTGTGATCACCAATGTCACAATTTCACTGTGATTTTTTTAATTTCGAGATCTTCATTAACGATGCTATTGATCGCAACTACGAATTAATGCAAAAAACATTGTTAATTTAATAAAATAAGTTAAGTTTTAGTGAGTCATGGTTCACAAAAATATTGTTAGTTAACTTTGACACTTCATTTTGAAAAAAAATTGTACTACACTGCCCTTGGCAAGTTATTTAAAAAGTTGGCGCATTTAATCAAGATTTAAAAATGGTGCAACACTAGCCACTTTTCTTACCATTAAAAAATTTATTTCAATTTTTTTTCAAATTGAACTCATTTCTAAAATAATAATTGATACTTTTTTATATTAAAAGATCAGGGTATTGAGTGTGTGTAATGAACAAAAGTGATAGAATGAGATAGATAGTGACGCTGACAGTCTGTCTCACTCTAGAGCAAGACAGATCGACATTCGACTTTTAGAATGAGCGAGACGGATAGTGACGCTTGAGGGGTCGTCCGTTCACAACATTTAGTACGCATCGTTTCTTCGTCTACTGCGCATCTCTCGTATTCGTGTTACTATCGTACTAACGACTTTGGCTTGTATTACTTTGGACTTGATACCGCTTCCGTACTGACGACTTTGGCTTGTGTTACTTTGGACTTGATACTGCATTTGTACTGACGACATTGGCTTTGCTTTTCTGGACTTTGTGCTGTGAAAATAGTGTGTGAACAACATGCCGGATCTGTACACAGTACAAGAATATGCAAATATGCATCTTATCTACGGTGAATGCCGTTGTAATGCCTCTGCCGCAGCCAGATTGTATCGCGAGAGATACCCCAATGTGCAGCGTCACCCACATTATCGCGTATTCCAAAATGTGCACGCGTCATACTCGGAAGGACGATTGCCCAGTGTTCGTACGTCCGGTGGAAGACCGCAAAGAGACTACGACGACGTAGTTTTGAATGAAATTCAAAATGACCCTAGCACTTCAGTACGTGCGATAGAACTAGCAACGGGAGTACCGAAAAGTAACGCTCATCGAATTTTAAAACGAAACGAATTTCATCCGTATCATGTGCAACGCGTCCAGAGTTTGCTCCCACGAGATTACGCACCTAGAATTAATTTCTGCAGAACAATGTTAACGAAAATTCGAGAAGATCCTGAATTCCTAAACAAAATTTTATGGACCGACGAATCTACATTTAAAAGAGACGGTTATTTGAACTTACACAACCTTCATGAATGGCACGTCGAAAATCCGCATTTAATGCGTGAAGACCGATCCCAATACCAATTCAAAGTAAACATGTGGACTGGAATTTTAAACGGACGAGTAATTGGACCATTTGAGCTAACTCAAAATTTAGATGGCGCCACCTATTTGCATTTTCTTCAAAACGATTTGCCAAATTTGTTAGAAGACGCACCGCTCAGTATTCGCAGAGAAATGCGGTTTCAGCAAGATGGTTGTCCGGCGCACTATGCTCGAGCTGTAAGGGATTATTTAAACGCTGATTATCCTGACAGATGGATCGGACGCGGTGGCTCAATTTTATGGCCTCCTCGTTCCCCCGATCTAAATCCAGTTGATTTTTTTTTACTGGGGATGCATAAAAGAAAAAGTATATTCGAAAAAAATACAAAATCTATCAGAACTTCGCCAAAAAATTGCTGCAGCGTCAGAAGAAATAAATTCAAGAAATTTGGCACGACTGGTGCAAAGGTCTTTTGTAAGGCGTTGCAGAGCCTGTATTCGTGCCGGAGGCAAACAATTCGAACATTTATTGTAGTTTAAGGAGAATAATTTAATAAAAAGTTTTACGACGGTTCCTTCATTGTTTTATTAATTATTATTATGTTTTTTTACAGTAAGATTGGTTATTAACTGACTGAATTACCTCTTTACTAAAAATAATAATTTGATTTAAGACCAGAAACAAAAAATAACAAATTTTAGTAACAAAAATTCCTAATCTTGAGTTGTTCAAAATAAGCTCAATTTGGAAAAAATGAGAAATAAAAATTTTAGTAGCAAGAAAAGTGGCTAGTGTTGCATCATTTTTAAATCTTGATTAAATGCGCCATCTTTTGAAATAACTTGCCAAGGGTAGTGTAGTACATTTTTTTTTCAAAATGAAGTGTCAAAATTAACTAACAATATTTTTGTGAACCACGACTCCCTAAAACTTAACTTATTTTATTAAATTAACAATGTTTTTTACATTAATTCGTAGTTGCGATTAATAGCATCGTTAATGAAGATCTCGAAATTAAAAAAATCACAGCGAAATTGTGACATTGGTGATCACAGGACTTGAAAATGCGACCAAGGGTGTCGAATTTCGACTTTTTTACAAAATTGTCTATTATCGCTGAACTGAGTGATATGGAATTTTTATTTTATTTTTCACGGAACTGGTATAACTTGGCCATTCATCCGGTCCCAGATTATCGTTGAGTTTTGGGACATCCTGTATATATTTTTTAATCCAAACAAAGTTGGTGAAATTATAAGGTGTCATACTCTATTTAAAGTAAATAATAATTAATCAGTTCTCGGATTGGCGACAAGTTCAGCAGTTAGCAGAACCATAGTTGCTTACGTTCCCTGTAGTTTGTTTATAGTCTAGGCACGAGTATCTATAATATTATGTAATAATTTATTACTTAGGTTTCAGTGTTCACAGGGACCGATAGTGGTCTAGATAACATTGACGCCGATAGCTTATCTAATTCATTATAATATTCACATCAGTACCAATATAGGTACTTCGAAAGTTTATGGGCATATATTTTGTAGTACTATTGGGCAGAAAATCTTCTGTCTAAAGTGGAGTTGGGCATGGCACGTCGCCCGCATGCACCCGGACAGATGGGCGCGTCTAGTTACGGAGTGGCTACCGAAAGGTCGGCGAAACAGGGGCAGACCCATCACCCAAGAAAAGGTGGCGCGACGAAATAGACACTCGCTGATAAAGAGTGGCCAAACCTACGAATAATAAAAACTAAGGAGGAGTAACTCCGTCAAAAAACATGCTCCAAAATACTCGTCAAAAAAGTGTACCTTAGGTTCACTTTTCATACATTTGCAATATTTAGGTGGCCTTAAGCGGTATAAAGGCGTTACATGGCAGTTCGAGTGGAACCAAATTTAAAACTGTATTAGTATGGAAGCTAGTTTCCTCAGGTTTTATTATTCGTAGGGCCAAACACACAAAAGATAGAGACTTGTGGAAGGAAAGAGGGGAGGCCTTTGCCCAGCAGCGGGCTGCGGGACACAAACGGCTAATTAGATACTATTTACTAATTTACTACTCCAAGAATGCATTGAAATCATATTAAAACTGTATTATTGTAAGGTTGTTTAGCAGAATCGACGTTAAGAGCATCCTTAGTATAAGGAATGTACCTAATTGATTAAAATGATTTTAACTCCTAACAATAGTTCGTTTTTGTATTATTTGAAAATTATTTTACTACGTTTTGAAACTGGATATTGTAAGGATTTATTCCTGGGTTCTTATTTTTATTTCGAACTTTTTATGTAATTTGTAACCTTTAACATGAAATATGATTGGATTGTTTATAAATACTTTATGATAAGGAGTATTTAATTTATAAATGTCAAATACCCGGCAGAACTAATTGATCGATTTACCATAAATGGCATGATGCAATAAAACTGTTTGTTGTGATAAAAGTGTAGATATTAAAAATATATTTGAAGGTATACTATACTACTCAAAATAAACATCTCGTAATATGACTTCCAGTCATATTATGAGATGTTTATTTTGAGTCCCAAGAAAGAAGAAAATTTAATCTATAATTTCTCTCTATGATAAAAATTCCATCTTTTCTACTTATAAAATAAAATCAAATTATTATTTTAATCACTTCTGTGAATAATCGATTCGATTTAATTGTTTGATGTAGCTAACAGTATATTTACACACATATATTTACTGTGATTTTGCGTGTTGTGTGAAATTAGGAGAAATAATATAACAGTACACGAATTTCTGGACGAAGATACATGAAACATAGTAATATTATAATATTACTAGCTGTCCCGGCAAACGTTGCTTTGCTATAATATATTTGCCATATTATTTTATTGAAGTGACTAAATAAGTATGTCGCCATGGCAACGTCGATCGCTATCCCGTCGCACAAACAATGGTCACCGTCAGTCTCAGGTTGTAATAATTTACTGTTATTTATTCAACAAATGCACTTATCAATATATAAAGTACCGAGTAGCCGATTCTCAGACCTACTGAATATGCATATATAATTTGGTAAAAATCAGTAAAGACGTTTCGGAGGAGTTCGTGGACTAACATTGTGACACGAAAATTTTATATAAAAGAAGATAGATTCTATAAAGAAAGTACTTCAAATAAATGTATTCATAAGCAGATGGCGGATCAAGGCAATTCGGTTGAGTTATCTCGGACCTCGTCGACAGATTATTATTATAAGGGCCTGTTTTACCACTTCCTGATAAGTGCCAGATAGGCTATCCACAACTTATCCGACAGATTATCCATACTCTACCTGTCAAGTTAAGTGATGAAACAGGCCCTTACAGTCTTGGCATATCTTGACCATAGAATTTAAATAACCAACCATATAGTAGGGGAGGTAGTGCTAGCGTTTACTAAGTCATTTCATACCGACCAAATTTTTGTCCAGCGGTAGCTTAATATTTATCAATCAATATAATCAGCGTCAGTCGCCGCACCCGTGGTGGAATGTTAACTGAGAGTATTTCAAAGTTGTAAAAAAAATAGTTGCGAAAAGTGATTTTATACCGAATGAAACTTTGATGGATGATAATTGAGGTCATGTTTAACCAAAAATCACCGTCAGCCGTATTGCAGACGGGGGATTCAACGTCAGTCGCGTTACTGAACATGTAAAAAATTTTTGAATATAAAGTCATTTTATACCGTACAAAATTTATACAGGTGAATGTTTCTACTTTGTAAATAATAAAGAAAACCGTCAATCGCTAATACGATGGTGGAAAAACCGTCAGCCAGCGATATAAGTTATGACCAATATAGCCCTACTTCGCGCTCAATGTATCCTAGGGCGTCGCGTAGACGACATTTACACCTGCAAACATTCAGCTGACGGCGATTTTGGTTTAAATTAACCATAAAATTATCTCACATAGCAATTTTAAGTAATTAATTCGATAGTCAATATTTGTGAAGAAGATTATATACATTTTACTTTAAAAGCGCCATCTGTTGTTATATACTAAAACTAAAATAACACCTACCGAACCTAAATGTGTATAATCTAGATATGAACCTTTATTGGATGCGAATTGGGATCTTTTTAATGTCAATTCAATACGATTCCCAACAACAACTTTGAGATGCTCTCAATTTTTATTCCACCCATTATGAAGTGGCTGACGATCAAAGCTGCTATGTATTAGTGGAATACTATTATTGTAACGATTTTCGCTCGGCATGAAATGACTTTTTAAACTGAGCGCGACCTCCCCTACTAATAGTATTGATATCGTGGATCTTGACCACATATCGTAGGTCTTCTTATCTGCTAATGAATTAAATTCTCTGATAGTACTTTGAAGTGCCTACTAACATAATGCCGATGCTTATTAGTTATTCGTATCTTCATGTAAGTTGTCAGACTAATTGTTTGTACATGAGATATAATAGTGCAAGAACCAATAATGTACCTAAGAATAAACATGTAAGATAGTAGCTCACGCGTATAAAAACAAACCGGTTTAATTTAGCTAGTACGTCTGTACTTAAAGAGAACCAGCTAAGTCCAAAGTAATAAAATGATTTTATACAGTAACAAAATTAGCACAAGACATAACTATCATTCACAGGATGAATTTTTATATCTCGAACATCACTTTTCATGATGAGACAGCATGAAAAGTAATCATCGAGGCATAAGAATTGGAGTCTTATTTTTAATTTTTGACGCCCGCAACTGAGTCTATTGCGGACTGCGGTTCAACCGTTCGTCAAGAGATAACATATAGTCGATAGACACGTCACTTTCGAATTCATAAATGATTTGTAATATGGATTATCGTATTCGATAGGCAAAATGTAATGGGCATGTACAAAAAAATTAGGTTTAATGAATATAATTTTCTGGTAGTTAAGTGCGGGCGCGCACTACGACTTTTTGTCGCGCGATTATTTTACCGACCGATCAAAATTCAAACAAAATGTCACTTTATGAAATAGGCATTTGTCTAGCGACCCATGGCGCCACTGCTTGTCAATGGCGTAGAGCAAAATGAAATCTACAGCTTATGTCATAAAATGGCGTTTTATTTGAATTTTTACAGGTCGGTAAAATAATCGCGCGACATAAAGTCGTAGTGCGCGCCAGCTCTAATACTTTTCTAGATGTCTCTAAGAAATATAATTTATTGGTCTTTAAGTAAAAATATATTTTTGATTACAATGAACCTTGAAATGGTTTTGATGAATACAAGTTTTTTGTACGTGATTTTACTGAACTATGTTATCGCTTGCTACTTGGGAAACGCGCTATTTCAACGTTGACGGGTCATTACATACACTACATACATGATACACAGTAAGTTACTGAAGAATTCTAAAAGTAAATAAACAGAGCATGCATATTGAAGTCACTCAGCTAATATAATATTGCTAGATGAAAGCCCGGCTTCGCTCGCGTAACCTTGTAACTCAATACACATCTAGGTACAAAATGTAGGTAAATATATTTTGTGTAGTCATCTTTTCTCAAGAAATATTAAAGGTAAGCAAGACATAGATAGGTACGTATATAGCTTAGTTCAGGGGTCACCAATTAGTTTCGCTCGGGGTTCATAATCCATATTAAGAAATGCAAAAACCCTCGCGATCCACACATTAAAAAAAATATTAAGCCAGGATGGTTACGGAATTTACAAAGGCTTATCAATGAGAAAAGTGGCAATTTTTTAATTTTGTAGGCTCTAATTATTATTATCTAATTCTAAAGTTTGGAGTTAAATATTGGTGCAAGCTTGAAGCTATTGACATTAAATCCTGGAGATGACCATCTTGGAGATGATCAGTTTATACGTGGGAGAGCCATGCTTCGGCACGAATGGGCCGGCTCGACCGGAGAAATACCACGTTCTCACAGGAAACTGGCGTGAAACAGCGCTTGCGCTGTGCTTCGCCGAGTGAGTGAGTTTATCGGAGGCCCAACCCCCTACCCTATTCCCTTCCCTACCCTCCCCTATTCCCTTCCCTTCCCATCCCTACCCACCCCTATTCCCTCTTAAAAGGCCGGCAACGCACCTGCAGCTCTTCTGATGCTGCGAGTGTTCATGGGCGACGGAAGTTGCTTTCCATCATGTGACCCGTTTGCTCGTTTATTTCATTAAAAAAAAAACAGTAAGTCGAGACCGAAATTAATTTTTAATGAAGTTCATCTTCGAAAATGCTTGGTCCGCACACAATGGGTCGGCCGCGGCGGTCCGGACGCGGATCGCTTTCCGCCATTTGGTGACCCCTGGCTTAGTTCATTATACACATTAAAAATAGTAGGTAAATAAAACTGCCAAAGTTTTATGTACTTACATTCAAAACATTTTTATTTTTAATCAACATTATCTAAGGTTAATTTCTCTTGCATTCAGTCTTTTTCTGATTTCTCTACATTGGCATTTGGCAGGTAGGTGAGTACTGAGTACGCAATCACAAGCATAGATCAAGATAGATACCGCATGTCGCTCCATTTGTATGAAAACGAGCGTGCCACTTTTTTCCTACATACTGTGACGTACTGAGGATAAGAAACGTGTCCATTATCTAGGCCATCGTTTCTATTTGAATTTCTACAACTCAATACGGCACTTTCAGGCATTTAGGCATTTTTAAAATTCCGATTGACGTCCGATTCCGATAGCAGACTAAAGAACAGACTTTCGAAAGACGAGTTTTGCTCGTCGTTTGTGAACGCGATATGGCACGCGAAGTACATACACATGAGGCATCTATCTTGATGTATGTCTGTGGCCGCAATTCGGTTTTTTACGAACATTTGACTTTCGCTACTTACTTTTACTTTTTTTTTGGCTACGGCGTAGCAGGTAGACCTAAGAAGTTTAACCTGTGCCACAGAATACATATTCCTGTGCAGGTAAAACGTTACTTTTATATGCTATGGCTACAAAAATTAGGCAGGTATTACCATGACAACAACTGAAATAGGTAAGCGCTTTGTTAAGGAAAAACCGTGAACTTTTTCGCCACACATATTATCTTTAAGGGTTATCCTTATCGTTCATTCAAATGAATTTATTCTTGAAAGGAAGCCGAATGATTAGCACTTTTATGACTATGTCCGTGGTTAGGTATGTACCATCTGACAGGATAAAAGAATCCACAGCCAAACATATTATATATCCTCCTTTTTGGAAGTCGGTTAAAAAAGAGTAGACGCTTAACAAAATTTTCTGAACACAATTATTACAAAATAAATCAAACGATTGGTTTTTTTTTGCCTCGTATTTTTACAGACAACGTTGGTATAGGTACTTTAAAAACCGTGAGTCGTGACACATTTTTTATTTAAAAATTATATTCAGTATCTTTTTAGACAAGTTGCAATAAGGTGAGAAATGTTATAAAAAGTTGAACAGAAATTGCTTATCATCTGTACATTACCAAATTAAATGTAGAGTCCAACCGTGAACTTGCAAGGCTATATACTACTTACTTGTCTGTAGCAAAAACTTTTATATTCAATTAATATAGATGATGCGCGCTTCCTATATAGTAAAATTAATAAAAAAAATTATACCTTAAGCATGAAGAGGTAACAGAAGGACGCAATTTTGCATATTTAAATTATAGGATGATAATGGTTTGGCTCTGGTTGTTATTTTTTTAATTTAGCTAAAAGGCCTAAAACATGATTCTTTTAAAAACTTAAGACATAGTTTAGCAATGGAGAAATTCCATGCTGTCCATGTTGAATGCAGTTGAAATCTAAACATAGGAGCCATATCGTTAAAATTCTTTCGTAATATTGTGCAATAAACTATACCTAGCTATACCTATAGTATATTTGTGTTACGAAGTCCGTCTAAATTATGCGTCATACACTTTTTTTAGCACTGCACTGGCGCTTAGGAGGTAAATTCTAGTTGTTCTAAGTTTACAACAACCAGAATTTACCAGCTGTTTACAGCTGTAAAGGAGTTCCTTTACAGCTATTTTGATGAAGATGAAGAAGGGAGAATATTACATAAGTGAAAATTAAAGACGAACTGAAACAACTGGCATAATAGTAACAGATTTTGGAACTATTTCATTATCGACATATTATATCGTCCTAAATAAGTCACAATTACTTATTTAAATACGGAAGTGTCGTTTTTGTCGCTCAGTATTAGAGCTGGCGCGCACTATGACTTTTTGTCGCGCGATTATTTTACCGACCGATCAAAATTCAAATAAAATGTCACTTTATGAAATAGGCTATAGGTTTCATTTTCTACCGACATTTGTCTAGCGACCCATGCCGCCGCTGCTTGTCAATGGCGTAGAGCAAAATGAAATCTATAGCTTATGTCATAAAATGGCGTTTTATTTGAATTTTTACAGGTCGGTAAAATAATCGCGCGACAAAGTTGTAGTGCGCGCCAGCTCTTATACTACAATTTACTGTCTTGACTCTTGACGTAATATATGAATTACAGTTGGTAATATTTGTACATATAATTTAATTATATTCAACGAGCATACCTTTACTATGTAAAGTAATGAATATTTTTTTCCTGACCTTTTTAATCCCGGGCCAAACTACCACATCGTGCTGAATTAATTTTAATACTTTTTAAACATTATACAATGAATTTGTGAGGTCCGTTACCACATTACAATATGGAAACAATTATTCTTTACATTATTATACTTTTTTGGCCTTTTAACTTTGAAAATAGTTATTGATGTTCTGCAATTTTATAATTAGTCACAATATGTTGAAGAAATGACATTTAATAAAGTTGTATAATATAGACTCTATATTACTGTATAATATAGAGTCTATAACAAATAAAAATGTAACAAATGTAACAAAAATACACACAATAAACAAATAAAAATGTAACAAAAATAAGTGATAATAATTAACTGAGGTAATTCTTGGGTTAAGGTGTATCCAAACAGCAGCACGCTAAAATATATATGTACGCAACCCGATTTTGGAAAAACAAACTTGAGAGGTGTCAAAGGACACCCGAATGGAACGAAGTTATTTCTAGTTAAAAAAACCTGTGAGTATTATTAAAAAAAAACTTCATCTATTTACGCCCAGGAATATTAACAACGCGTCGCTGCTTATTAAAAAAAAAACGCCATCTAGTTAACGCTTAAATACTTACTATCAACGCCCTCTGTCCCTACCATGCAGGTACTAATAAAAATGTGTCGAGGTCAAATCAAGGTCAATTCTGTCTAGCCTTCAAGATTTACGCCGAACGCGAGATAAGGAACTTCGTTCCAAAACGCATCTCAAATCTTTGAAAAATTTTTTGAGTTAGCTACAGCCCTGTCCACTTAAACTGTACACTAGGTACTCCACGTAGACTTTCATTCATACACTTAGATAGACGCATCGATTGGTCTAACGCGAGTGGATCGCGTGAGCGCATGAACCAATCAACGCGTCGAAAATTTTTCATTCATAGCTACTAGCTCCACATACTTTTTATTTTGTGGTTCCGCATAATGAACTTAAGGAAAATAAGATTCTAAGTTTATTATTATGATTTTATTTTAATGTTCTTTTTTACATTATTGTTTTGGATTAATCGTAGGCTACTACTAGCGCTGCTGCTTTTGCAGTGAACTCTATGTAAGGGACACATACACACCCTAAAGTATTATCACTTATTTTTGTTACATCCTGTAGAGTATTCAAGGGCTATAAACCGCACCTCGTATACTAGACTATGTCCCTTCACGTGGTCTATTATTTATGTGTGCCAAATAGCATAAAAATTGCTCCAGTAGTTCGATAATAAGCAATTTCTTATAATTTTCCCCGTTTTTTTCTACATTTCCTCTGTTTTTTCGCTCCAATTAATCTTAGCTTAATCTATCCTAATATTATAAATGCGAAAGTATCTCTGTCTGTCTGTCTGTCTCGCTTTCGCGCCAAAACTGCCGAACCAATTGTAATGAAATTTTGTACACAGATAGTCTAAAGCCCGAGAAAGGACATAAACTACTTTTTAACTGGAAAAAGGTGTTGTAAGGGGGTGAAAATGCGTAAATTTGTTAAAAATAAGTTAGTTCCAAAAATTCATAACAGATGGCGCTAAGAGTCGCCTTCATCGCGCTCTCGCTTACTCATAAGTCTTTCTATAAGAGGTGGTACCATGCTGAATCGGGCTTTTCGATTCTTTCGATTGTTATTCACGTTATTAAATAACTCACTACTCAATACTTTATCTATAACTAGATAACGCCCGCAACTTCGTTGCGCCAAAATTCGTTTATCGCGCGGGAACCGTACATTTTTCCGGGATAAAAAGTATCCTATGTCCTTTCCCAGGACTCAAAGTATCCTCATACCAAATTTCAGCAAAATCAGTTCAGCGGCTTAGGCGTGAAGAGGTAACAGACAGACAGACAGACAGACAGACAGACAGACAGACAGACACATTTTCGCATTAATAATATTAGTATTTATCTATAATATGCATTACGCAGTATGCAGATTGCAGTGACATAACTTTAATCCTACCAATGATAATAGTTTATGGGTAAAGCTAAAGTTGTATAATGGAAGGCTAAAATATAAGCTTTAAATTTGGTATAAATAAAGTTTAATGTAAAAAAATTAAATATTATGTGCACACTGCAGAGCTGCTTTTGGGTATTTTGATTTAAGGGGTACCAGGGTTTTAAAAAGCTTTTAAATTTGACATAAATTTTGTTGCGAACACCGCGCGCTTTAAACTGAAGTCCACGCGGACGAAGCTAGTTAGCCTATGGCCTTCCTCGATAAATGGGCTACCAGTAGTCGGACTCCGAGGTTTACATCAACGTCACAACTATAACCTTTTGATTTATCTTCTGTATAAGCGCATTCTAGAATTTTCAATTCTCGAGTAATGTCAGCAGGGTTAGGTGATAATAATATCTTCTATATCTATACTTATTATAAAACAAAGTCGCTTTTTTTCCCTCGTGTCCCTTCGTTTCCTTTAATCTTTAAAACTACGCAACTGATTTTGATGATTCTTTCAGTGTTAGATAGCCCATTTATCGAGGAAGGCTATAGGCTATATTTTATCACGTTAAGACTAATACTGAGTGAATAAATAGAGGAAAATGTGAAAAAAACGGGGAAAATTATTTGAAAGGGCTAACTTGAACGCGCTAATCTCAGGAACTAGGTTGTAGGTACTGGTCCGATTTGAAAAATTTCAGTGTTAGATAGCCCATTTATTGAGGAAGGCTATAGGCTATATTTCATCACGCTAAGACTAATAGGATAGTGTGAAAAAACGGGGGAAATTATTGCTATATATATAATATAGGCTTATCTTGCGAATGATTGGAGCAATTTTTATGTTATTTGGCACAGATAAGAAGTAGACCACGTGAAGGATCATAGGCTATCGATTTTAATCATTTTTTCAGTGGATATATATTTTATACCCGTGCGACGCCGGGGCGGGTCGATAGTTATTAGATAATAGTAGTAGTACTATTAAGGTTTTCGCACATCAAACAATAGAACGCGGGATACAATGCACGGCAACTCTCTTTTGTCGTGTTGTAATACGCCACTTACCATCTATAATTAAATGCGTGTAAATTACTTCATTTTCTTAATGGTTCATTGATTTATGTATAAAAATTAAAAGAAGATAGGCACCCTGGTAAGGAACATAAAAGATTTTAAAAATGATAAGGCTTATATAATAACCAGATCAGAGCAAAGTAGATTGAGCATATTATAGTATTAGTTCTTGTGAACAGAATAAAAAAAATCACTAGTTCTCTTCGTATGGGCCCTCTAGCAACTAGTGTTCGTAAAATATTACACATTAAATAGCACAGCAGTTGAGTTGTGTGATGTGTCCAATACAGTCCAGTGATCAAATCCAGCGCTGGAATGATGTTAATAGGCACTGGAATGCTGGAGCCGATAAGGTCGGGGCGAGTGAAGTCGCCCCCGCCATGGAGGTTGAAGCGTAGGCCTGTGGGCGGTTGATCGGGGGATCACCACCCACAATATAGGCCCCGAGGAGATAGGCTCCCCCGATGCCCGGGGAGCCTCTCGGTGAAGGCAGGCGGCGGCATAGGCTGCTGTGGGGATGTGGTGCCGGAAGCGGCAAGCGCTGCGGAGGACGCGGTGCGATTTCGATCCCGCTCCTCCGCGCGCCCGCGTGTACCGTTAACGAGGGCATGAGGGGGGGGGGGGGGGTTAGTCGGTAAACCTCTGCGGAGGGAGTCCGACATACCCCTGCCCCTTCCCCCGAGGGGGCAGTGGAAGCGTAACGAATTTCCCCTCCTTAAAAAAGGCACTGGAATGCACTGAATTACGTCCCATTGCATTCCAGTGCCCGTTTAGTGTTTACATTATTCCACTAGTACTTCAGTGCGGGATTCGATCACTGGATTCGAATAATGTAAACCCGCAGCTATAATGTGCGAATACCTTTACTTATTAATTATTATAATATAGATAATAGTTAAAGCCGGCAAATGATAAGTTCCATAGACAATAGTGTTGTTGACTCGACAATGAACAAGGTTGAATGGATTTTCTGCGACACTTAATTAACATATCACTATGTCACAAAACGTGTATGTAATCGAAGTGTTATTGTCTATATGACGGGTTAGATATGTGATAATATATTAACTAGCTGTTATTTGCATCTTAATTTATCTTAAACGGATCTATTATATTCTGAATGGATTTTCAATAGCTTTTTCTTTTATTGATCTCCCTGGGATCTTCTTGGTTCGAATTACCACGGGGTTAGGTTGACGTGGTCAGGGGTGTGAAGCGGCCACAGATAATATATTATCATAAATTATAATATTATTATCTCCACAACCAAAGTTATTGCATTTCTCTAACTGTAAAAAGTCAAAAGAGATATCGTTTCAGAGATTTACAGTTTCTTTTAGTTTGGTTATTTATTTTAATTACATTTAATACATAATTCATACGATTTAGGAGAAATGTCACATAAATACATAAATCCTACTGTGCTACTAACCTGGATTATAAGAACAATAGCGGGGAACAAACACGTCATTAGAAGATCCATTCTCATCAGTGTAAATATTTTGTTGCTTTATTTGTATTACTACGTGTAAGTATTTTTGTTTTTGGGTTTGCTCCAATTAATTCTTTTAGTAGGCGTAAGGTATAAAACATTATAGTACTACTACTAGTAGTAGACCTACTTATATTAGTATAACAGGTTGTTTGTATTTTGTAGGTATGGGCAAGCGCCCCAGTATTATGCCCACACAAAAGTTTAATCTGGTTTAGCGCTGCCACTCTCTATGCACGGGACTCATACACACCCTAAAGTGTTACCACTCTATTTTGTTACACAGGATAGTAACTAGTAACGTGCCTGTTCGTAATAAGCGTAAGAAGCCGTTCTCGCTGAAATGGACGTCAAAATGAACATGAATACGGCAATTTACGCTTAGGATGATAAAAGAAGAGTTTCTGTCATCAAAAGTGTAGGCAAAATGACAGTTTGACAAAGAAAATCATTATAGTAGGGGAGGGGAAGGTGCTAATTGTGTAGTCACTCGAGCGTCATGGAGGCCTAGTAGGTTTTTAACATTAGGTAAAACTGATAAAGAAATGATAAGAGCGTTTTTTATTTTAGCAGTGGGTTCAGAAACTGCAGCCATTTTAAAGTTTTGAAAAAGAAAATATTATATTCAGAAAATTGCTTATTTAGGTAAATTATAAAAATACAATATGAAATATCTGCGAAGCTTAGTTAGGAAAATATGAATTTTTATATTTTAAAATGTCCCTACAGGCTTACATGACCTTCGAATCGCCAGTGCTTTATATGGAAGCTTCTTTAGGGTATACTAAGCATCCCCTATCTTAATCTGACAGATCCGATGACATTTCAATATAAAAAAAAAAACCCACAACGTGAGAAGTCTCATTTCTATACCATGATAACTAGACACATGTCGGAAGCCTATACAACTTACTATACAAGCTTAATCTGACACGCCCGAGCTTATCCCGGAATCCCCTCTTCCTCTCCCCAACTATTAATTTTGTCATAAAAATGAGAAACAAATGCGAAAACTTCTTATCTTTCTCGTTTCTATTGTAGGTTACCTCCAGTTGTAAAGTAAAACTAAATAAGTAATTTTAACATTATCCAACCTATTTTCATAAATATATTGCAATCCGTCTAATTTCGCTAATAGCTCAAGCCTAATGATATTTGCGATCAGTCAATATTATAGTTTAGCCTATTAGGGCAATGGAGATAGCCAAATGATGGATTTCCCGTCAAATCATGCGGCCATGATTTAGCTGAAAATTAATTATTCCATATTACCTATTCCCTTAATCACACAGGTTTATATTAATTCATCTTTATTAGCATTGTAGGAAGTAAACAAGAAGTGGCTGTAAGAATTGTTTATCATGTTTTTGTTCTCGTGCCAAACGTATGGCGACAGGAAGCACAGTGTTTGATTCATTAATTACCATCGGTTAGTTATGTTTCAAGTACATTAATCTTGCTGAATCATAGGAAGGATATAGCTACGTAATATCACCATACATAGGTTACAAACTGTAATCTAATATTTTTTCACTTGACAACGATGTACTATCAGGGAAATGAGTTCATTAGCAGATCACAGATGACAAACCTAGCTTATTTGGTTGGATTTGACATAATGCTTAGTGCATATAAAGTAGGTCTTGAAAAAATTCACTGATAGTATATTTCAGTCACTCTCAAAATCAAGAAGAATCTAGCGATACCTCTCAAACTCAACTTTGAAAAACTGCTAAAAGCTAAACAAATGATATATACTCGAAAAACATAACCTTCCTGTTTTGAGTTGGGTAAATCGACGAAAGGAGTATGGGCACATTTAGGCTATCGGCGGCCACTGATGAAATTAGTGTCAAATGAAAGTACTTATATTTAGAAACAACATTTGCTTTGTATGTGTTATTGTATTCCATTTAGTTTAGAAAATAATTAAATGCGAAATAATGTGATCGCATAGACCAATATTACTTAATAATTATTCATTATTTTATTTACCTAAATACTAATGCATCATTCTAAACTTCCAAATCAATCAATACAATAAAACCAGTACATTATGTAATCTGTAGTCTGGTATTTCGGTTGGGTTAGGTTAGGTTAGGCTTAGGTTAGGTTAGGTTTAGGTTAGGTTAGGTTTAGGTTAGGTTAGGTTTAGGTTAGGTTAGGTTTAGGTTAGGTTAGGCTTAGGTTAGGTTAGGCTTAGGTTGGGTTAGGTTTATGTTGGGTTAGGTTTAGGTTGGGTTAGGTTTAGGTTGGGCTAGGTTTAGGTTAGGTTAGGTTTAGGTTAGGTTAGGTTTAGGTTAGGTTGGGTTTAGGATAGGTTAGGTTTAGATTAGGTTAGGTTTTGGTTAGGTTAGGTTACCAGCAGCGGAATTAAGTGCTATTATTAAACACGTGTAAGTATAAATAAACACTGGTCCTCCTTATAAAAACCTTTCACCTTACCTTCCCGCTTTTGCTCTAAACATAAACTTAGATACTTATTAAATTATGCATATCATCTTCTTGAAATATAAAATGTATTTTTTCCACTTTTAAAGTATATTTCGGCGATGAGATTTTTACACTGTAATTGTAGGACTATAATATCCTAAGTATGAATAAATGTTAGAATTTTTCTTGGCCGCGGATAGCCCACGCTCCATACAAATTTGCCCATACTCCTTTTGCGTATAAATATTACCGGACATAAGAATAAGACAAACTTATCAGCCGTCTTAGCATACGCCAACGAGATATCTCGTGGATATCTCACTCTCGAGTGTACGGTATTGATATTGTCGATATCGATATAATATAACTCTTTTTCCCTAACATGCGTACGTCGAGAGATAAATTTCTCGTTCGTAGACTAGCTTCACAGATAATAGACCGTATATATCGACAAATACTCTTCTCATTTGTCAAAATCTTGACAAAACTCGACAAAAATGTGTTATTACTTCTTATATTTGTAAAGAAAAATAGCACAGATTAAGAAAAAAAACCACAATTATTATCTCTAATTTTGACGACAGACACGAGAAAAAAAGTATGTCATGAGGGTCCATAGAGATAAAGAGATAAACCAGTTAACATCGAGAAAGCATGTAGATAAAATTTTCTCGTTTGCGTATCTTAGGCCGGCTGGAAAAGCTTCTTAACATGGTCATTGCTCACAGAGCGGAAAATTCCCTTTTTGCAGTAAGTCGCTCTTTTGGACGAGCAGATGGCCCGCTAAGATAGAAGCAATAAGGAAGATAAAGATTGATTTAGCTTCAAAATTAAAGAAAACGATTACCTTACCAGTGTACAAAGAAAAAAATGAATAATATAAATTATAAACTCAGGTATTTAACATAATATAAATATTTTGTTAAAATCATTATTATTTTAACAAAATATATAATATGGTAAAATAATAATAAGGAACGTTAACGTTTTAATATTCGCGGGCACACATTGTTATAAATTTTGGCAGCGTAATAAAAGCACAGTTAGTAATTTTACAATGACTACTTAATGAACGCCTAAACGTCTGACCTGATGTGACCTACAAATCTTCGGGATTTGTATTTTCTTCCGGGAGCAACATAATAATATATTTAATTTTTACCGTGTTTATGGTACAAATCAAATCTTGGTTATGAGACTTTCAAGTTATATTTAGTAACAGCTTTGATAATAATAGCCGCTACACGGATATTATAAAATTAACCTCGGTAATTACTGTCTATTGACTACGCGTATTTCATAGAGCATATTATTTTTAGGTAAAAAAAATCTTTATGTTGGCATTTCTCGATAACAGGACATGCCCGCGACGTATGCCCTCTGACTATAGATATAGAATATCATACGTTTATGCCTCTGACCATAGATATAGAATATACTGACGTATAGATCACCTGACAACCCGAAAAAGCGTGACGATTTTTGATCTGTCAATGTGTGCGTGTGCTAGTGATGTATCTTTTACTATCGATAGTATAGTTCGTTCGAGTTATTTTACCTGCGTTTTTATGAGAAATAAAGAATGTGCAACTTTGACAGATTTTGTAATTCAAATTAGGTAGACTCCGCGCACGATAACTTTGCGCGCATCTGAACGAAACTTTTCGTCGGGCCGCCATAATTACATAATAATCGATACGTCTATTCCTATACATAATTTAAATTAGTATTTATAAGGATATTAAAGTAAAACTACCAATAAAATATCATTGGGATTACCCATTTTTTTAATGAATCCCTACGATGTCGCGCGCAGAGTTATCGCGCGCGCACTGTATCATATATTTTATTTGACAGAAAAAAAGTGACGATTGAAAATTAGATATACACATTTTCGTTTAGTGTGATTTTTTAATCGTCGCATATGTTATAACATTAATAGAAATGCAAATATAAAGTTGAAAGTAAACGACACACACTAGCAGTGGCGAGGGGTGAATATTTTGAGAAGGGAAGCCGGAGTAAAAAATCTACTTACCAATTTTGGTAATTTATAATTGAATGACATGCTTTTAATTTTCAAAACTAAGTTTGGAAAACAAAGTTTCCTTCGACAGCAAAATATAATCTGTCAGACAACAGTCTTTCTGAATTAATGCCATATTTTCCGAACTACACGATTACGTCGTACGACTCACAATTCACAAGTCACAATATAAATTAATTTAATTCACGACACTCTTCTAAGTTCTAACGCTAAAACAAAATTTAAATTCGACAAAACAAAACAAACGACATGTTGTTTATAAACACACTATCCGCCATATTAATATGTCAATCTAAAAACCAGCAAAATAAAAATGTATTACGCGCCTGTCATATTTAGTACCGCTAAAGGCATTCTTAATAAAGTCGTATTACAAAAAATCCTACCAAAATAAAATGTATTACGCGCCAGCAAAAGTATAATGTCGCTACATTCATTCTTAAATTCGAATCATAACAATTTTACTTCCATGACTCATCTATCTCGCTTGCACTTGTGCGTTGCTAATTAACCTTTCTCCGTAATAACTCGTCGGGCATCGAGTTATTTCCAAGTATATATCGCGCGTGCTAGAACGAGACAGAACATGACGACCAGTTCACAGGAATGAAAAGGACAGATGCTTACTATGAACTGTCGTTGTATGGAGAAATAAGCCGCTAATCCTGCGGCTTATTTGATTCTCTGCGCCCGCACATTGCATTGCCTTTTAAAATTTGTAGGCGATAGTTATTAATTCAAACTATGTATTTCAAGTGAGAGAAAAATTTATTGCATATAACATTGTGAATTCAAAGTTTTTTAAGTAGGTATGTAAAATATTTATTAGATAAATATGTCGTTGGCCCATATATTCGATTTTTCTAAGCCCTAAGGGAAGCCGATGGGAATCGGGTTATATGGACGCTTCGCCACTGCACACTAGTATATTATTTATTCTTAAATTTAATACATATCATAATACCCTTACACCCCCATTACATTTTTATTTTAGTTGTATGTTATTGTACAATATCGATAGGCATATCGATAAATTTGATTCAAGCACTAGCGTATATGTAAAAATTTTTGATGAAAAATTTTTCTTCAAAATTTGTGTAATATAAGAACAATAGTACCTTTAGTTACGCAGAATATGAAAGTAAAAGGGAGGATTCACGATATTTTATTTGAAATAGAGAACTAAAGACAGAATATAGCAAAAATAAACACATCGTAGCAATTAGGACATGAAGATTAATTACCTGTGAAATGTATATTTTTCAGGATTACTCCTATGATTTACACTGCAATCACTCACAGAACAAGTTACTATTGTTATATGTAATAGTATTTGTCGAAAATAATAAAGGATTTAAATAATAAATTGCAAATACCGAAAGGGCATAAAAACGATTAACGACTTTTGGCCGACCTGTCAAATGAAAGTGGTTTCATTAGACTGCCTCTCTCTTTTCATCTTGTTATAATTCCATAAAGGATTTTCTTCTCTCTCGCACTCTTTGTTGGTCTTTAGCATCATACGTTTATGCCTCTGACCGTATCCAAAACTTCAAAAATGACAATGTTGGCGTTGCGTTCGTTGACGCATTCAATTATTGAATGCGCCAAAACGAAAGTTGAATGAAAGAAGATGACGAAAATTGAAGACGAAAGCCATAGTGTGGACATAGCTAATCATATAAGTTTACAACTTATTAAAAATAAATGGACGTTGTAAATTATAGGTAATATTAATCTCAGTAAGTACGTTTATGTGTGTATCACTGTGTACACGATTTCATACGGTATTTCGATGAGAAAAGTTTTTGATACTTACTATTGTTGGTCATTCTCGGTAAAGATGTCTCAAGTACCAATTTCTTTCAGCATGATTAACGACCGCACTCCGTGATATTTAATGATTAAAATTCAATTTAATGAACAGTTTGACAGAAAATATGTGGGGCCTATATCAAAAATCTTCAATTAACTACAATAATTAAGCAATTAGTGTGCTGTGTGGACATTATAATATTAATATTTAATATTACCAACACGTGGTGTGTTTAATCTTATCTACTTGAGAATTCATTGTTAAAAAATGCGCTGATAATGTATTTTCCGTTAACCCAGGATTATTTCAACTCCAAATTAATAATTATACATTTTGGTAAGAGTGCATATGTCGCAGTCATCTGGTTCAATCTGCGATTCGATTGAATGACTAGCGCATTCACCATGACTGCGACATATACAGCTATGCATGCTTCTGTATTTCGCATTTAATTTTTTTCTCCATTTTAAAAGAAGATGCTTTGAGAGAGTTGTTAGACTTTGAAATATTTCGTTAAGTATAATATTATGGTGATTCTTGTAACGAAACGATAATTTTTAATACCTACAATAATTGTTTAATTAGTTACTGTTACTGTAATTTAGGTGTTAATAAGTTAAGGTAGGCCTCTTTTAGCATTATTAAGCCGCTCCTTTTTCCTAGTTCTTCACTATTTATATGGTGATGTCATATTTTATTAAAGCAATTGGTATTTTGTGTGTAATTGATTTTGATTGTAATTGATTTTTTGTGTATGCAATTTGCATAATAAGCTAATCTTTTCATTCCTTTAAAAAAGTTTGGGGATTCAAAACTCGCACATTTTAAATATATAATAGAATATTTTAAATCTCGACTTGATCTCGACATTAAAATGAAGTACCGAGTTGTCGACAGAGGATGTCGTACCTGCAAACCTATGTCAACACACGATAAGCGAAACAGATTAATCTCATCATAAATATGCATGCCGTCTTGTCGATGTCTAGCAGACGTGCATCGAATTCGACAAACATAAACTCATACTTCACGAAAAAAAAAAACAAAAATAATGACACGTTGAAAAAAAAAAAACACAAACCACTGAATGCGGCTCCATACTCCCTCCACTTGTGGCTGACGGGCATGGCGATGGCTGATCAACATTTAGCTGTCAGCCGGCGAACAGCACATGGCACTACACTGCGAGTATAAATAGACAGCGCGTCAGGTTGCGTGCCGCCCGCGTTTCGTCTCGAGCACGAATGGTCGTGCTGATATTTCCCGCGTCGTGTTTATGGTTTCAGTTGTCAAACCGCAGATACGTCACACAATATGGCCGAGTTTACACGATAGCCGATTTGCCTAGCGCCCATGCTGTTGACCTTTGTATCGTATTGGAGTCACGGCCAGTTGCTGTTTTTTATCCAGCAATGTTTATTGTGTAAATTAACCGTATTTTATCAAAATCAGTGTCGACCAAGAAGCTTATATATCAATAATGTTTATTATGCTCATATGCTTATATAAGTTTCTTGGTGTCGAGTTGTCGACCAAACTTGCTGAATAATTCGCTCAACGCTGATCGGCACTTTTTTAACAGCACACAGAAAACACCAAGGGATCACATTGATGATTGAATCCAAAAGATTATAAATTATTATTTAAAGTAATTTATCCAAATAATTACATTTCTTTTAAAGCCCGTCACAATATATATTAATATGTTTATAGCTAGGCATATTAATGTATATTTTCTATACTAATTTTCGCGTGACCACACACTCAGCTATAATATATATTTCTGTGACATGTGGATTTAGTATAGAAAATATGCCTTGCTATAAATATATTAATACATTTTATAGCTAAGTCTGTGACGGGCTATAAGATACATAATGACATTTATAAGTTTTAAAATATTATTTATCTCAATCTCAAACTCAATTTTTTTTATTTAGAACAAAATATTTTTGCAAATATTTTCTGAAAGTCTACATGATGCCTACCACCGGTTCGGGAACTAACCCGGCGAGAAGAACCGGCGTAAGAAACTCGCAGGGGGCCCACTTTATTTACCAAAAAAAGTGAGAAAAAAATTAATCTTTTAAACTCAGACCAATCTGAGCTTTTAAAATAACGTTTACAATGCTATAACTTAAAATTATACAATGTCAACATACATACTTACTTAATTGTAAGTCTTAAAATAATGTAGAAGCAGTCTTGCAAGCAGCCATCCTACTCCCAAGATGTGCCATCGTTTATGAAATCATTGACCTTATAATAGGCTTTGGCACACAAACGTTCTTTGACTACTTTTTTAAATTTATTAATGGAAAGATTTTGAATGTTTTCTGGGATTTTATTGTAAAGACCTTTAAAAGATTTACTAACTTCTACTAACTAAGTCTGATCACCGGTATTTCTAGTTTGTACTTATTTCTAGTTTTTCTTCCGTGACTGTCACTTTTGGTTGTAAATTTACTAAGATTCTTTCCAACATATAATACATTATCCAAAATTTATTGAGAAGCAACAGTTAGAATACCAATTTCTTTAAACTTTTCTCTCAGAGATTCAAAAGCTGACATTTTATAAATTGAACGTATAGCTCGCTTCTGCAGCACAAAAATCGTATTAATGTCGGCAGCGTTTCCCCATAAGACGATGCCATACGACATTCTACTATGAAAATAACTGAAGTAAACTAGTCTTGCTGTGTCTTCGTCAGCAATTTCCCGTAATTTTCTGACTGCAGAACTGAGCCTATCTGCAAGATTAGCAATATGAGGACCCCACTGTAGTTTACTATCTAGTGTAATGTCTAAGAATACAGTGGTGTCCACCAAATCCATCTTCTTATCATTTAATAGTATATTGGTTTTAACTTGCCTAACATTGAGCAAAGTAAATTTTAAACATTTAGTTTTCTTATAATTTAGAAGTAAGTTACTAACGTTATAGTAGGGGAGGTAGTGCTATCGTTTGCTAAGTGATTTCATACCGACCAAATTTTTGTTCAGCGGTAGCTTAATATTTATCAATCAATATAATCAGCGTCAGTCGCCGCACCCGTGGTGGAATGTTAACTGAGAGTATTTCAAAGTTGTAAAAAAAATAGTTGCGAAAAGTGATTTTATACCGAATGAAATTTTGATGGATGATTATTGAGGTCATGTTTAACCAAAAAAATCACCGTCAGCCGTATTGCAGACGAGGGATTCAACGTCATTCGCGTTACTGAACATGTAAAAATTTTTTGAATATAAAGTCATTTTATACCGTACAAAATTTATACAGGTGAATGTTTCTACTTTGTATATAACAAAAAAAACCGTTAGTCGCTAATACGATAGTGGAAAAACCGTCAGCCAGCGATATAAGTTATAACCAATATAGCCCTACTTCGCGCTCTATGTATCATAGGGCGTCGCGTAGACATTTCCACCTGCAAACATTCAGCTGACGGCGATTTTCGTTTGAATTAACCATAAAATTGTCTCACATAGCAATTTTAAGTAATTAATTCGATAGTCAATATTAATTTGTGAAAAAGAATGATATAAATTTTACTTTAAAAGCGCCATCTGTTCTTATATACTAAAACTAAAACGACACCTACCGAACCTAAACGTGTATAATCTAGATATGAACCTTTATTGGGTGCGAATTGGGATCCGGGATTCCCAACAACAACTTTGAGATACTCTCAATTTTTATTCCACCACTTCTGAAGCAGCTGACGATCAAAGCTGTTATGTATTAGTGGAATACTATTATTGTAACGATTTTCGCTCGGTATGAAATGACTTTTTAAACTGAGCGCGACCTCCCCTACTATTAAACCAATGTACTATTTTTGAAAGAGCACTATTTACTTCGTCGTAATTTGACTGCTGTCGCTTCACTTTAAAAATAAGTGAAGTGTCATCAGCAAAAAGTACTATCTCATTATCATTATCCTTAACAAGATAAGTATAATTAATAATAATATAATTTATGCTATAAGGATAGGGTTTTGATTTAAGTTTTATATAGGCTGCACTAAAAATATCGGGAATGGAATACTTCCACTATTCCTGTCATATTAAAATCTTTTTAATTAAAAACTCCTTGGTTTTCAAAATCGAATACCATTTATTTATTTAAAAAAAGATTCTCGGTCTTGTCCATAAAGGTAATATACCTATCGGAATAGAGAAACAATCCCGAGCTGTCAAGCTTAACCAAAATTGGATTTACATCTGTGTATATAATTATGTTTACGTGTGCGTGTCAGTGATGTACAAACATATTGTAATTCGACAAATCATGGAATAATAATAATTGTAAGATTGTAAAAAATAGTAAAATGGGATAAAATAAAACTGCATAGATATATATTATAATAAAATTGTAATTTTGAAGTAAAATGTGACTTTTCTTCAAAATGCTTGCTGCACAATTAAGTATGCATGAATTTTGCTTCGGAGTCCAGTTTGGACGGTTAATTATTTTAAGCCATGAATTTCTGGTATGCAGGTCAGCAGGAAATCTGAAAAATTGGCCAAGTATGAGTCGGACTCGTGCATGAAGGGTGACCGGTTTCAACCGGGCATTTTCTAAAACCCGGCACGATACGACACGACATGTCATGACACGATTCGACATGACAGGTTACGTCACGTGACATCAGTACACGACACGACACGACTTCACTAGACCCTATTAATTTTCAATTCACTCTCAATGAGCCCTTTTATTTGATGCCCATCTTGCAGAAGTGCTTTTAACTATTCCCTTGTCTTGGATGAACAGCCATATTGGATGTAGAATGACATTACATCTGTGAAAATTTCAGAAGTCTATTACTATAGCGGTTCTTGTTATACAGCCTGGAGACAGACAGATGGACGGATGGATGGACAGACGGACAGGCAACGAAGTCTTAGTAGTAGAGCGGGCTGCGGGACCCCACTACTAGGACTTTTTGCCCTTTGGGTGCGGAACCTTAAAAACGATAAATTATGTATGATAGTATATTAATACATTTAAACTAATTATAAATAAACTAATTATAAACTACGGATGAGTATGTTATCATTTCAACATTCCTAGATAATTAGTATACATAACTAAAAAATATTATCATATCGATACAACTTATCGATAACTTGATGCAGCCCTATAAGTGTAAAATAGATGAAAATTGTTTACACAAAATATCCTTAAATTGTGCACCATGGCTAGTCAAGTTACGTTTTCCATATAATTAAACATAATATATAGAAGTGAATTATCAAAATCAATACCAATAACTCGTAGGGAATTGGCAAAAATAAACTTAAAACTAGGTCCTGTCGATGTAGAATAATTCACCTGTGAAATGAATATTTGTCTGGGTTTTTTCGATGCGTGGATCCAGAATCATTCCACAAACGTTTAACGATGTTTCTAGAGCAGTATTTCTAAAAATTATATATTATTTAACTTAAAATCATAATTTTTCTGAGAGCCCAAATTGACAACGATCGGCACAGGGTCAGACAGACTGTCAAACAAATGAAAAAAAAAGCTATGCCACCTCAAATCACGCTTCTCTTTCTACCACGCAGTGTTACTGAACAAAGGCCTGAGCAAGCTAGATGTCACTAACATCTCGCTTGCTCAGGCCTTTGTTTCTCTATTCCGATAGGTATATTAACTTTATGGTCTTGTCACAAGGTCTTGTCAAACTTGTTTAGTCGTTGAGAAAATGGAATTGACACGAGAAAATTCTAGAGCGATGATTTATTATGACATTCGAAGTGGTTTAACACAAAAACAGTGTGTTGATCGGATGATTTCTGCATTTGGTGATGAAGCCCCATCCAAAACCACAATTGATCGCTGGTTTGCTGAATTTCAACGTGGACGTATCAGGCTCAGTGATGATCCCCGTCAAGGTCGTCCAAAAACTGCAGTCATCCAAGAATACGTTGATGCTGTGTGTAAGCTTGTTGAGGAAGATCGACATGTGACATACCGCGAAATTCAGGCAACTTTAGACATTAGCATGAGTCAAATACAAATAATATTGCATGAACAATTAGGTTTAAAAAAGTTGTTTTCCCGATGGATACCGCATTTGCTCTGTGAAGAGCAAAAAGCGGCTCGCGTTACTTGGTGCGTCAGAACCCTCGAAAGATTCCACGCAGGATCCTCAAATGCTGTATACAACATCGTATCAGGTGACGAATCCTGGATATACGCTTACGAACCCGAAACTAAAAACCAGTCACGAGTTTGGGTGTTCGAAAATGAGTTGAAGCCAACAAAAATTGTTCGTTCACGGAGTGTTGCAAAAAAAAAAATGGTGGCCACGTTTGTCTCCAAAACCGGCCATATTGCAACTATTCCTCTTGAGGGACAAAGAACGGTTAATGCAGAATGGTATGCTAGCATTTGTTTGCCACAGGTCGTTTCTGAACTCCGTAAAGAGAACTGCAACCGCCGCATCATCCTCCATCACGACAATGCGAGTTCTTACACCGCGCACAGAACAAAAGAGTTTTTAAAGCAAGAAAACATAGAATTATTAGACCATCCGCCATACAGCTCCGACTTAAGCCCTAATGATTTCTATACTTTCCCTAAAATAAAGAATAAATTGCGTGGTCAGAGATTTACATCACCTGAAGAAGCTGTGGACGCCTACAAAACGGCCATTTTGGAGACCCCAACTTCCGAATGGAATGGTTGCTTCAATGATTGGTTCCATCGTATGGAAAAATGTGTCAAATTTCGCGGAGAATACTTCGAAAAGTAATAAACACATTTTTAAATAGTACTGTTGTGTCACCTCCTTGATTCCCGAAATTTTCAGTGCGGCCCTCGTATGTAGTTAGGTAATTAAATTTGATAACCCAAAATAGATTTTTTGTAATTATTTCCGTAACAAAAGTACCCAAATATTCAAAAATAATATTGATTATTATATTGGGCAGATCTCCAATGCAATGTGTGCAGAATGAATCATTTGTTATAATGTTAATGATATTATAAGTACCTTTTATTATACCTAGGGCCTGTTTTACCACTTCCTGATAAGGTGCCAGATATGCTTATTTGACAGATTCTCCATACTCTATCTGTCAAGTAAAGTGGTGGATAGCCTCATCAGGAAGTGGTGAAACAGGCCCTTAATCCTAACTCTGTAACTAACATAAGTGACTGAAACTTTAGTTCACAAATCACAATCAAACAAGAATACTTTTCATCGAGTTGGTTACAATTCTGTACTATCTACTTTAGGTTGCGAAGTACGTGAATCATCAACCCCCGCATAACGCACTTTGATAAAGCTTATCTTCAGTGTTACAACACTGACACAATTGGGCCTGAGTAGTATGCAGAGGTGGAAAAAAAAAATCAAAAAAATAGAACAGAAAAATAGTGTTACTAATAGAGGTACAGTTGGATATGATTTAACCCATCAATCCCAAAGCGGCACCCGGCTATCGCATAACAATTGAAAATCTATTGTGTCTACTATTCTCACGATAGAGGTATTAAATGCAGAAGTGGAAGAACAGATGAACACTGTTGCAACACTGACACAATTGAATATAGTTGAAAAAGAATTAAAGAACAGACAAAGGAGTTGAATGCAGATGCAGACAAGAATATAACAGATACACTTGAGCAATAAATAAAAACATAACAATAGTTAACTACAAAAGAGAAAAGTTACAATCCTACGAATAAGTGGTTATTGCATACAAAAGTGTGTTTCGGAGACAGTCTAAAAGATAGATGAGTCATGATCATAATTTAAGGGTGATGGTATTATTGACTAAATGTTCAGTCAACACTCCAAAAACGTACGAAATAATATATGTAGAACCAGCCATGTTTGTATTGCATTACACTTAGGGGTCTTCTAATCGGGCGTTCCGTCAATTCACACTATTAGCTATTAGTTCAGATTACTAAACACTTCCTACGTAACTATAAGCCACAAAGACCCATTCGATGATCGACATAAAATGTGATAATTCATCATTAGACATTGTTTAAACGATGACTGAAGTAGTGTGAAAAATCGGTTAATATGTAAAAACAATGGAATTAATTATTACAGAGGTTAGAGCTACGACCGTGAACTAAATGTTGACTTCCGTATGATAACTGGTCCGTATGCATCGGTTACCTTCAATACTTTCGTTTCCTTATGTCAAACGTGGTTTATTGGCTATTGGTTTTTGTTTCTGACAATGTTGTTGTTGCCATTTTTGGCACGTGCGTTTTGATGAGATAGGGATGCTTTAAGTGGTATGTGTCTATCTTGTTGTCGAAAGATCTTCCTCTGAGGCTTTTAAGGCGACGCGACGCCTTGATAATTTGGCTGTAGCGATATCGATTTTTCTCAGCAATGACTACAGCTAAGAAATTAAAGTTCATTGTCAGTTGATTTATCATATCTTTGTCTTTGTATTACCCATAGCATAACACGATTGGTCAACTTTTATAACAGAATAATCAATCAAAAATACCTCTGTAAAAAGGGATTCCTATTTTGCCAACAGAGAGTCATTTAAGCTTCCAAAATTTGTACATAGATTGGTTCCAGCATACACTAATTTAATTTGCCCATAGCTTATATAATATGAAATATATTTATGGTTTTTAAATAACGCGACAAATATCATTTTGTCGCTACGCCCTTTCCATTTTTTGCTGTTCCATTGCTTGTCGGCCTCTCATAGAAAACAAGCAATCTATAACATATCCAACACGGTTTTTTACTTTAAGGCGACGCCTTGATAATTTGGCTGTAGCGATGCCGATTTTTCTCAGCAATGACTAAAGCTAAGAAACTAAAGTTCATTGTCAGTATTCATCATGTCTTTGTCTTTGAATTGCCCATAGCATAACACGATTGGACAACTTTTATAACACAGAATTATCAATCGAAAAGACCTCTGTAAAAAAAGGGATTCCTATTTTTCCAACAGAGGAGAGTGATTTAAGGTTCCAAAATTTGTACATAAATTGGTTGAAGCATACACTTTAATATGTGCATAGCTTATATGAAATGTATTTATGGTTTTTAAATTACGCCACAAAAACCATTTTGTTGCTTATGCCCTTTCCATTTTTTGCTGTTCCATTGCTTGTTTTCTATGAGAGGCCGGCCCGGCCTCTCATAGAAAACAAGCAATCTAAAACATATCCAACACGGTTTCTTACTTTAACGCGGCGTCACCTTAACACGGATTCACCTTAAGAGGCCGGGTCCTATCGAAATTCTCATACATACGTAATATCTAAATCATTTTCTCATACGAAAATATTTAAGATGTTTAAGTTACTTTTCCCCTTAAAATTGTAATTACCTAGGTTCCTGCACAAAAATTTGCTACAAAATATTTAAACACTAAAAAATATTTTTTATGGATAAAAACTTAGCGAGGGTTTATAACAGGTTTTAACATAGTAAAAACGTAGTTAAAACCCTCGCTAAGTTTTTATTCATACGGCCGTAAAAATATAGTAAAACACTAAAAATAGTAAACTAAATAGTAAACTTACTATTTATTTTTTTGTAGTTTACTATATTTTGAGTGTTTAAATATTTTGTAGTAAATTTTTGTGCAGGAACCTAGGTAATTACTATTTTAAGCTGAAAATAACTCAAACATGTTAAATATTTTCGTATGAGAAAATGATTTTGGTATTACGTATGCATGAGAATTTCGATGGGACCCGGCCCCTTAAGCAAATTTCTATAACGGCAAAGTGGGATCAGTTAGTCCCTTTCCCAGCTGTTATTAGAAGATGATTAAAAATTGTTATAATATTTCATTTTGGTCATGAACAGAAGGTTAAGCATGTATTGACTGCCAAAATCGTTTTCTTTATTTCCCATTAGCTGTGGGTTACACCAGACTAATATAATATATTGCTGTGGGTTGGTAAAATGGATAGGCATTGTATTTTTATATTCCGACTGCAAAAAAATAAGGTCCTTATTATATTATTCTAACCTCGATTTTTTTTAAAGTAACGTAAATATTTTTTAATTAACCAATCGAAACTGATAGTTTTAAATCAGATTTTTACCTGGAAAACTGTTCAGTCAACAAGATACATACAGTCACCAACACAAACAACTATTGTATTGCACATTTTCACTACTTAACAAGTGGCAAATCAAGCTGTAATTCCCGTCATGACGCTATCAGACACTTCTACCTACGTGATATTGAGCTTACTGATTAGTAAACTACTGTAATGATTGGGCAATAATATGAAATGAATCGCTGCCAAATATTGAGGCAGAATCTTCACAGAATTTTCAAGTTGCCGGTAATAAATAACTAATATAAGTTAATATAAATAAATCCGTTGGTGCTGGGTGCCGATGCTGATGTGTTTGGAGAAAAATGCAGATATTATAACTTTTTCCTTTAACAAGCTGTTCTTGTCAAAAAAAAAAACTTGCTTGAAGTTTGTATGAAGATTTATTATAGGTACCTACTCGTAAGTTTATTGTACTCGTAGAATTTAACTTCGAATTGGATTCTAAGTTGGTTTCCAAGAATCGAGATACAAAAATAAAAATGTAGGTAGGTTATAACGAAATGCTAAAACGTAGCTAGCGAAAACGTAGGTTGTTGAAATTTTCATGGTACTTACTCGACTTATCAAATAGGTCATCAGATAAGAAAAATACGCGTTTGTTTGTAAAAACATCTGCTTTTAGGTCCTTTACCTATCATAAGCCACCTGTAAATAAAACGAAGATAATAAATGGTTAATTGGATACATTATTTTTCAGGATTAATTTATTTATTTACTTTTCCATTTGGTTTACATTAATTCATCAAAAGGCGTATATATAAATATTTAATTATTAAACTAGATATTGCCCATAACTTTTTTGCGCCGTTTTCTTATCTCGGGAACCATACATTTTTTGGCCATATTTTATATATTAACTAGCTATTCGATAAAACACGAATAAAATGACATTTTCTAAAAATGATTTCTAGCTAGATCGATTTATCGCCCCCGAAACCCTACTAAATTTCATGAAAATCGTTGGAGCCGATTCCGAGATCCCAGTTATATATATATTTATATATATACAAGAATTGCTCGTTTAAAGATATAAGATATGTGCCATTCCGGAATTCAATATAATATTATGGTCAATGTCCATATCAAATTAACTCTAAATCTATTATTCGGTTTGAGTGTGATGAAGTAACTTAAAGAGAAATGTGCTGTAATTTATAATTAATTACCATACAACCTACTATAGGATTTCCCAGCTTGTTTTATAATTTTGTTAACAAGCTGCGTTGTGAAAATAATACTGTTTGCTGTGGTTTCTTACGTGTTTGTGGTTTTCATGTAACAAGACAATGGCCGCAGATAATTTTGTATCACTAATCGCTATAAAACACCAGCGCGCACCCAGTCATTGCGCGCTAACTTTCGTCAGCGAATTTAGATGCCAAAATGCAACGTAGCAAGTTTCATGTCGCTTGCGACGCTTTATATGAAAATATTACAAATTCTTAGTTACAACTATTTAAAGGGAACCATTTCCTAAATCATTTACAGAAAAAATCCTGAAATCAACGATTCAAAATAATATTAAAGTTTAATAGTTCCTGGCAGTTTTCAACAAGCAATGGGAAAATTTGTTTCAGTTTGATTGCTTTTCAAAACAGAGAAAGAAATTAATATACTAAAATAAATATACAGGCTGCAACAAAATTAAAAAGCTGAAATAGTAACTTTTGTTTAAAATTTTGTATGGATAAATTAATGATGCCGGGACGCTTGCCAGTTGCCATGCCATGTCTTACCATGTTTAAGCACACAGTCACAGCAGGTACATGAGATAATATAATTAGCATAGTTATTGTAAATACAAATAAACATATTGTTATTAATTTGCGTAATAAACAGCTGTATTTAGTGGTTGAGTATTTCAAATCACTGCTCGAACTAATTAAACAAAACCATATGAGAGCCATAAATGAAATTGCTCTCAGTTAATAAATATTCATTAATCTGGCTGAATGTTTCGGAAATCCATTTCGTCCATTTCAAATGATTATGCAACGCTAAATTAAAGATAAACTGACGTAAATTTCGAAGTAGCTGTTGTTTTTTTTAACCGACTTCAAAAAAAAATCTGTCATAGAGTTGGGCTGTGAATATTTTTAGCCTACATTGGCCTACAAGTACAGTGTGAGTGGAAGTATGATTTGTATTTGTTACGTTTTAATTATTGTCATTAATTGTCTATATTATACTATAAGTAGTAATTTAGCAAAAATCAAATAGATGAACCGATTTTGATGTAATTTTTCTGTCTTAAGGCCCAATTTGTAAACCCCAATAAATAAAATAAACCCCAATTTGTTATTCCGTGACTCCCGGCTTACCTAGTTCCAATATTATAATAACGAAATGTAAAAAATATGAGATATAAAGCACAATATTTAAAAGACTTTAAACCATAAACATTTTTATAAAACGTAATACTTTGGCTGTAATTAATTTACAAACTCACCTCCGACAAAAATCTAATTCATCGAAATATAATTAGTATAACTAGGATAATTATACATTTTACTTGAAGAAATTGTTAGTAAATCTATATTAAAATGTTCTGAACCGAACAATTTTGTTTCTTAATAATTAATATTTATTTCCAAAGATGTTTAAAAAAAAACATGAAAAATAGAGGAGATCCGCCCCCTAGTAACTACAGTTTTATGCTAAGCTAAAATGAATCTTATTGCGATGCGTATACGCTTGGTCTTCGGTTGTGTGCAAGATTATCGTTTTGGATTGACATTGATCATAATATATTATGCTAAAATATAATAATATTATAACGTCGTCTAAAAATTCTATTCAACAGAACTAGGAGTACACTTTTCTTAAAATTACCACAGAATACATAAAATTAGTACCGGTAATTACGGCCGGTAACATTATACATTTTAAATCATGATTCATGATAATGAATCATGATTTAGATTCTTTGGCTATTTACTAGAGGAGTAAATTTTTAACTACCTTATGGTCCAATCCAGGAGATGATCATCTTTACTGACTTCTACAAGGTCGGTGTATACTGTATTGTACTGTACTTACTGTTAAAATTGTATTTATTTTAACACACAACGAAAATTGTTTTAAGCGTTACCGAAACGTACCTACCTAAAATAACAACCGAAAATACTGAAGCTTTAGCTGAAAGAGTTCTTTCCAGTATTTGTATTGTTTCTCCGGCGACCGCGCCTGTAACAAAGGTTCTTACTTCTTACCAAGGCCCGTCCGCATCTATTTTACCTGTGATATGATTCCTATGACAAAGACATAAGGATCACTATAATGGAAACTTCCAGGTAGAATAACCACGAACGGACTATACATTGAGTTGTTCTTCGCCTCGGCTCGTAAAGAAAATCCCGTTCCAATCCATTCCCGTAAACAAAATATCACGAATATATTTTTATAGCATTACCTATTTATACCGGTCGCGGTGAATTGGGCATTTCATTGGAGATTTCGATTCTATTGACACTATATTTAAACACGTCATCATAGAAACGGTTTTTTTCTACGGAAGAATAGACAAAGTGACAGTTAGACAAGACAAAGTGACAGTAGGATAATGGAAATCTGCCATTTTGTCGATAAAATCTGTCAGTTATATCGATTCTTTCCCATGTCTACTGTTGTTAACTCCCCTGCTGGTTAACATTCTTAGGCGGACTTGCGCAGATCTGAGTTAAAGTTATCTCTGAGTTAAGTATCATGTCATCTCTATAACTCACTTGGTGAGTGACATATATGACATGATGCTTAACTCAGAGTTAACTTTAACTCAGATCTGCGCAAGTGGGCCTTAGGCAAGTTTAATCAAAACAACGAGGCACACAATTTCATACTTTTGATATTTTGTACCACGATTCGCTGTTTTTTTTCAAAGAAATTGATTCATAGGCAGTTGACGGACCTACGTCAATTGGTCGGATCATGTCAACTTAATATTATAAGGGTTGATTCAGAACGCAATGCGACGCGTAGATGCATAATGCATATATTTTTCTAAATGGATTTGACAGATTCGCAAGACGTCTCACGCAATTGAAATCTGTCAAATCCATACATTATGCCGCGCCTCGCCTTGCCTCGTTGCGGTCTGAATTGACCGTCGTCATTTGTTGGCTGGGTTTGACAAAACGTGACCAAAATTCATTAACTTCTCTGATAGCACATTTACTACTTCGATTTCTTAAAAAGTAATGTACCGTAGCTCGTAGTTACAATATCTTGCAACAAACTAAGACATGAAATCATACTGTGATGTTTAGACCCTTAAGATCAGTAGGAGATCAGACAAAATGTGGTGTGTCTTGGCGAGACTCGGCGATGCTTAAAAAATTAGGCATTGCTATTTGCTGAGTCCCGCATCGTATTTCGATGTGAAGTGATGATTGCAAAATACATCGCTAATATTAGGTACAAGACATTTTTCATTCTATGCAAACATAGAGTAATGAAACAAGGATTAAATAACTCTTTCCCGTGCATCTCATATTTAAACTTGGCCGTATTTAACACTACCGCAACATGGACCCAGGAATTCGAATATGAATATTTAACATGATATATCGTGTGAGTTCTCAGAATTTAGCACCGCTGTTGTACATATTAAGGTGGACTTTAATAATGTAAGTGCGGCAACACTGGCCAGTTTATTGTTGTGCCACGCTTGGAGCAAAACAAACACTTAGGTTGAAGAGAATAGGGAGTTTATTGGTTGAGCTTAACCCCGTTTATGTGAGAGAGGAAGGAGGTTAAACTGGAAAAACTAAAGAAAAATACGTGGTACTCAGGGACTGCCGCGGTATATCTATTGCATAGCATTTTTAACAACTTGTGCAACTATAATTTGCATATGTCTAGTCGCATGTACACAAACACCGTGCCGAAGTCTGCCGACGCGACGTCGCACCGACCGGTCAGAGTGGTTTTTTCGTTACAGAATTTCTTGACTCGGTCGCTGCGCTAAGCCCCCGATAAAAGCTAAGCAATCTTAATATATAAAAATAAGTGGCAATTTTCGTTGTCACTTTATAACTCAAGAACGGGCTCACCTATCCAAACCAAATTTTCAGGGTTTGTTCGTTATGTGAAGTTTGCACAAAATCGGTCGAGTGGTTCTTCATTTATCACATTTTTTGTAACAAATGAATTCAATAATTGGTTAGATTTTTTAGACGGGAAGTGTATTTTGTTTTGTTGTATAGAGTAAGGTCGTGGATTGGTATCATGTTCATAAAAGTGGTGATCTGATGATGGAATCCAGGAGTAATCGAGGGAACTCCTCAAAATTTAAATGGAAACATGCCGATTTTACTTTTGTATGAAGTACTCCAGGCATAATATGTTACCAAAAGTAAGATTTTGCACCATGATATACCATGGTTCAAAGGTACTGAACAGGACTTCGAACTCTATATAGATACAAGTTTGGGGGTTGGGGCGCTGTTTTAAGAACTGAAAGCATATGCTACTATGCAAATTACATTCATCATCATCATCACCATCATCAACACTACCACATCAGGGTCACCAATGTCACGTGACTGTGTGCGTTACGCTCTGGAGTTAAGGTTGAATTTGTTATGTTCAATATTAATGAGTCGCCTGTCCAGTATTCTGGATCCAAAGTCATTAAGCAGAACACAAAGGTCATAACAGAAAGCCTTACAATAACTATATTAAAAGAATGACATTTTATTTTTTCAACTGGATTGTCCCATGTTTAAATATCATATATAATCATAATCATCATCAATCTAATTCGAGAGTTTTAAAAATTCTTATGCAACAACCTAAAATTGCAGACATAATATGTTACAGATTCAGGGCCAGATTTATCATTAAATGGTTCAATTACTCCCGTAACCCGACGCTGATCATCAATTTTTGCAAATTTATTTTATTGGTAATGAAAATCGTGAATTGGATCAACGTTGTGCAATTATTTCTAATACAAGACGAGAAATTATTCGTGAGCTACAATGCTTTTTCCATCAGCATAAGTGCCATGCCACACGATGCGGTGCGGCGGCGGTGTGGCGCCAGACCGGTGCCGCTCCGGTTTCCTACATATAAAAATGTATGGTATGGTGTATGGCACACGGCGCCGTCCGGTGCGCTCCGGCGCCGCACCGCACGCGCACCGGAATCGAGACGAGGCGGGGAGGGGTAATAAGGGTATATTGGTGGAGCTCGAGTCCGTCGCTGCTACAATACTGCAAACAAACTGCAAAACGTCGCGGCGCCGCACTCACCGTGTGGCCGGTAGTCCGGCGAGATGGCCTCCGGTGCGGCGCGCACCGCGTCGTGTGGCATGGCTTTCACGCAGTTCAATTGTTTTAAATTGCTCTCGATCGTCTGCCATGAGATAGTCACTACTAACGTTTGTGGTGTGAACTTGGAAGAATCAAGTTTTTCACATGGCCAACTTTATGTTGCCTGTTCCAGAGTGGGTACCCCCAGCCGTTTGTTAATTCATACTCAAAATGGAAAAACAAAAAATATTGTTTATCCCAATGTTTTAGATTAAGTTTTTAAATAGCTAGCAATTAGCAATCAATGTTCTGATTTTTGTATTATTTCACTTTATACGTAGCGAAGCACGTACCGGGCCGTTAGTAGCTTAATAAAATGTCATTAGCATTTTTGCCCATGTAGAGGTTGTCTGATGATGATGCCGATGATGAACTTTTGCTTTTATTGAACGTTTGGTCAACAAATTAAGCCTTTTAAATGAGAAAAAGTCACCGAATTGTACTGTCGCGTTACCAGTAATGGATTAAGTTATGTACAGAGGGATGAGCCGAAAGTATATTTAAAAATTATGTATAATAATATGCCTATGTATAATATATTTTATACCGAAATATTGCTAAGCCGTCGATCACCAATTCCTGGAAATCTTTTGTTATCGCGGCCCATGCATTCAGCGTAAATTACGGGGCTTGATGGGTTAAAAAGAAAAAGTCTAATGTGACCACACGGAGGAATTTCCCAGGAAATATTAAGGACCGAGCGAAGAAGTTAAAGATTAAGGTAGCCAAGACAGACTATTTTTACTCTAACAGGATTGAAAATCCTGTTAGAGTAAAAATAGTTCTGGAAGAGAATGAAAACTCTACTTGCGACGCATTAGTATTACATTAAACAATCTTGATGTATTATGTTTTACATCCAAAGTTTATGTACCTAGCTATTAAGGACATAATAATTTCGTACGTTGTGATTCAGCCTCTATAATTTTTTTGTATGCACCATGCATATAATAATTATTATCTTTTGTTGTATGATTGCCTCTGCGGCTATCTACTCTCATCTTCCAGCCTTCGAAATCCTTCGAAATTTATTGAGAGTTTTAAGGTTTTAAGTGATCCTTTTGTATTGCGAAATTGCATTCAGCGTAAATTAAACGAGCAAAATCCGATGCAGTTCTATTTTTTTTGATGCTGGTTGGATACGGCTTACCCAAGGCCGCTGGAATAATTTACAGATATTTTTTTTTTACAGTTTACCTTTACACTAACAAGTAACAACATTGGTCTAGTTTATCAGTGTTTTTTGATTTGTAAATTTGAACACGTTTCACTCCTGTGGGGATGTAAGTGGAGGTTGATAAGGTAGATCTTCCGACATAAGATGGATACGGGAATAGCCGAACAAAACCGATGATCCACGAGGCACGTGGACTTTATACTATAAGTGCAATACGTAGTTTATGTTCTTAATTTAAACTTCGGCGATTTTCGTATCCGTTCGGCCCGGCCTGCCTGCCCTGCCACGGTTTCGCGTTTCGCGTAGTGTATATATTATTTGCCACGGGGCAGGTCAAGATGCCGAAAACGCTATCACATTGATTCCAGCTGTCATGAGCATGACGTGATACTGCCGCACTTAGGAAACTTCAATAGCGCGATGCAGGATTGAGCTGGGACAGGAGACATAGACACGGATTTCCTTACTAAAAAAACCTAAATAATTCGTTAATTTGTGTTAATTTAAATGATTTAGCTAATTAAAATATTGATTATTCATTCACATATCTGAGTAACCAACTCTCATATTAGTCCGGTAAATACGAAATTTGCACCAGCCAAATTAATATGGCAGATTGAAATCGCTTCATTTAAGCATTAATTATATTAATAAACCTAATTAAAAGTGACTTGTATTGCTTGATGGATCTATTTTATCCGGATATTGATCTGTCGGTCGGTGGACAATTGCTATAGGGATTTGTTATAATTGGATATTGGAATTATTATATTTTGGGTTTGTGCCGCAGGCAAAATATATTTTTTATCATCCTATGGGTAAATCTTTTTTCAAATAACAAAGAATCCATATTATTTGTTGATCGAATGGTCTGGTTTCAATATGTATTATAAATAAATTAATATCAGAATGTTTTTCTTCAATCTGTTCTTATTATCTAAGAACATGAGTATAGCGGTAGCCATCGAAAAATCCCTTTCAAAAGTTAGAACCCAAATCCTACAATATGTCGCCTCATTCAAAAATTTCGTCAATTTTTGGAATCCGCATGTGAACTGTGACAGTCAATTTTCAGAGAACATTACAGGTTGGGAGTAGATTTGGGAACAATAGGAGCGCCAGTTAATCGCTCCTACCTGAGTGCATATAATTGAATCCACTCGCACTAGGGATTATGGTACTGGCACTATACTGGCAAAATAACCCTGCTTTCCATTTAGCGTTTAGATCGTTTGGAACGCAGGATAAGTCAGCTGTGTCCTTAAAATTAAAGTCGACGAACACAAAACAAGTTTGAGGAGCTTGTGAGTTGTGACTAGAAACGTGACAATGTCTTGCTCTTTTATGTTACCAGGCATCTTGTATGCATTAGCAAAGTATGTTTACAAAAGCCAGCTAGTACGTAACCTTAGATGGTTTGGCAATTTAAAAGAATTTGTTGTTTTGGTTACATCGAGTATGATTTAAGCCCTTAGAATACATAATGAAAATAAATAATTATTGTAAGATTTACTAAAACATTTTGTCCAGTATGATCATAAACTGAAGAACGATAATGTTAATACAAAATATTAAGGAGATTAAAAGCCGAATTAGACAAATAATCGTGAAGCGTATGCTCTATCTGTATGCAGGCAGCGCGATATAGTAGAAGTTTGCACCAAAGGACGGGATCTAAGTTTGTTAATTTCTCATACTCAACTTTATCAATCTATGTACTGGTAACTTCGTAATTTGATTTGGACCGACTTAATCTTGGCTAAAAGTAATCCGGGCTTGGTTTAGTCTCGGAATTCAATAACATATTTCCTACTAGTTGGTGCCCGTAACTCCGTTGTGCCAAAATTCGTTTATAGCGCGGGAACTGTACATTTTTATGGGATGATAAGTATCAGGACCACAGAATAGACTTTTCGCGTAGTTAACATTATCACAGGATTATCGGATTTCATTAAAGTTTAATAATAATAATTGATGTTCCGATAGTTTCCAGTTTCCAAACTTTTTTCATGTAACCCCTTCAAAAATAGCTTAAAAGCCCTAAGCAATAAAGACATTCGAGTAATCTAGATAAAAGTATAGATAACAATTTTTCATTTAAGACGAAGTTGGACGGCGGCAGTTGGTGGCGAGTGGCACTTTAAATCGTAAAGACAGAGGACGGGTCATGCTGAGATATTAAATTTCAACCCTCCACAAACTTTTTTCATGCTTAATTACATCAGACTTCCTATTACCGTCAACTTCGTTTGTGTACAACGAATTTTAATTTCCAGGACTTTTGCCCCAAAAAATCTATACAAATATTATTTTTTATATCCAGGGCTCACAAAAATCCATAATAATAATAAATAATAAATACAGAAGTGTTATACCTCTTGACGTTAGAACCGCTACCAACTTTGATGAAACTTTGAATAGGCAAGGACATGAGCAACATACGATAGTTTTTATACCGGAAAATGTGCAGGCTGGTTTTATCGCTAAACATTTCGGCAGCGCTGTTTGAGCGCACGCGTTAAATGCTCAGCGTTGAGGCGCGCTCGACTAAACGCTACTATTACTCATACATCTTCGAAAAAACCAGCGTTTTTTTTGTACGGGAAATGCTCCTACGCACTCCGCCGGGGAGGGGAAGTGCAGCCGCGGATATGTCTTTGTGGTCGGTAACGTGGTAAATTGACCGCAGTTCTACCCACTAAAACCTTTCCGTGCCTTCTCCTCCGTTTGGCGCTGAGCCACTGGACCCACCTGAGGCGAAAACTGCAGCGGCGCGGCAGTAAACGGCGTCTGCTTTCAGCGCAGATACTCCGCGCGGCAGTTTGCCGCCGCCTATTCCGGAAGAGCTGCCCAAGACGCCGGGCGCTCTACGTCCGGAAGGACTCGTGCAATAGACAGCGGGTTCCCGCGATAAAACCAGCCTACGATTTCTGCGCGAATGACGTTACGGCCTGAGAGAAATTTCTAGTCTTTTCGATATTTTGAAAGCTATGCTACGGATGCTGTAGCTTATGGTAAATCCATAAGCTACAGCATCCGTATATATAACTTTGAAGTTTATAATTATTACAAATGTGCTTTCTGCATTAGTCACAATGGTTCCCCGAAATTAAAAATGTGACCATTAAAATACATGAGTCCTATCTACGGTAATTTATTGTCTGCCGTGATGGTATATTTACATTAAGAGCGCGGCAGACATTCGTTAAAAATTATTATTTCCACGAAGGATGATAAAACGTTTTCATGGGAAAAAGGATTTGGAGCCTCCGCATACTGCAAACTTGTCGCACAAAAAATTGTGGTGGAATTTGTAATGTGTATTAAAATGAAAAACGCTTAGATAACGGGGTACCGTTATTACATAAAGGTTCCGCCACCACAAAAGTTTGAGAATCGCTGGAATAGGGATTCCAGCGGTTCTCAATAAATAAATTTTTGGCGAAACTGGCAAAAGAAAAAGTCAAAGCTATTGTGAAGAAAAGTGGACATTCATCACGGATTCAGCATTAAAAATTATTATTGACTAGCATTAGGCATTTCGTAAATAACTCCATAGCGTTTGATGACATTTGTAAAACCGACCCAAGTCGCTTGCGGAGACCTTACAAAGACCCGGGCCTCCGCGGAGTACACTTTTGAGTATGTGGCTGGCCTATATAATTATGAATGTTATAAATTCAAATTTGACTTTGATCTTTTACCTCTTCGTTCTTCACAGATACTGATGAGATCCTTTGGTCAAGACAAAGGATTTTGATAATAATATTTATAGATAACTTCTATAAGGATAATCAAAATCTTTTCCCGCGTCAACTAATGCGCAAAGAAGCGAATATTGTAAGTTGTTTAATACGATTTATTGAATGTAGGTAAAATTAGGGGCAAAACTTAAAGTACTTTTAATATTTCGATCGTTGATTCTTAGAAATATATTGTTATTCTATTGTGTCTCGTAATAACTGGTGAGCTTATGGGAATTGATGGGTTAAAAACGAGAAGAGAGATATTTAATTGTTGGTAGCTGCAGAAAGTAATGTTTTCAAAGTTAAACAATACATAAAAGTAAGTTATTCCTGTAGAAGAAAAATACAGGATGCAATAAATGAAAAAAATTGTGAATAACTGTACTGAAGTAGCCGTAGAAACGGACTGAGATATCGTTCATGAAAATTCATTACCATCTTAAATTAGCGCGGAATTCACGTTTTATGCAGTTCCTAGTTCTCACTTTAAATACGAAATTTTCTTCAGGTTATGAGTTTAAATAACTTTATATTCGAGATACGCCTTTCATTCTCTTGTGAAAACTTATCGTAAGCCCGGATTTAATTTCTAGTGTACTCTGTAACTATACGATCTGCAAAATAACTGTTTTCTTTGTGATTATTCGTAAATCGTATGAAATCGATGAAAATATGGGAACAAGTACAATATTTAACTGACACATAGTAAGTATACATTCTTTAAGATTAAGTATATAATTCAATTTTTTTTAACCTCAAAAACTCCAACAAAACGTTTTAACTTTCTTTGTACAAGATTGTACTATAAATAGTTATGATCTAATACAAAATGCAAATAAAAAATTGACGAGATGAAAAAACCGAATAAGGAGGATTTACTGTGACAGGCGAATTTTTATATCCAAGAGTATCAGCTTACGAAAATGGAAGTAGGGACCATATTTGCATAATATTGTCAACGATACCAAATCGTCTTACGCTGACGAAATTTCCTTTTACGCACACGAAAATTGGAACATTTTTCATCGCTCGACGTTAGCAGGATAAATTACTTTTGATAACACTTATTAATGTTTGTTGAGGATCTTCTGATTGGGTTTTTATATTCAATGTGGAATGCCATGTTCATTTTTATATTTAATAACAGAAGGACGAAGAATTATGACATTCGACTATACTTAAATGCGACTAATTCTTTACGACTTGAGAGCCCCTAGCCAAGACGTTTTCTTAATCGCTTCTTCATAGAATCGCCCATCAAAATGGATGGAATTGACATAAGCGTTCGATAATCTAATATATATAAATCTCCTGTCACGATGTTTGTCCGCGATGGGTTCCTAAACTACTTAACCGTGATTATTGTTTTTTAATGTGTGCTTTTTTCCAACTTGAGAGATAGGATAGCTTAGATCTTTAATTATAGTCGCAATTTTATTTTATTGCAAATTATTTGTCTATAAAGAGCGACCATTGTTTATGCGACGCGGGTCACGGGATAGCGATGGACGTTGCCATGGTGATATACTTATATTTTAGTCACTAATTCAATAAAATAATACGGGCGATATACTTAATATAATATGGCAAAGAAACGTTTGTCGGGACAGCTAGTATTATTATGAATGTCAAATTCAGTTATTGTATTGTATTATAATATTGTATTATAATTATTAATGTCAATTATTATGAATGTTATGTCAATTCTATACGTTTTGATCGGAAATTCTATAAAGAAGCGTTAAGGAAAACGCCTTGACTAGGGTCTGAGGTCCGCTTAATAACAGTAAAAGTAACGTTTTATTTGTATTCGTGCACTTTGGTCCTCTCCAAAAAGACAATATTTGATTAAAGTCAAACGGTCCAGAACAAACTAGCCTCCCCGGTATCGGCCAATCGAAAACCGGCCATATATTTTCCCTTCATGGGATAAATCCCTGTATCTTTCGTAACAATAAGAATACCCACGGTAACCGTAACTTTTCGATTTTCCCAATTTGTTATCGTAAATCCTAACAAGGGGACGCAGTCGACTATTCGAGAGCATTGTAGTGGAAGGATAAATAAAATATCGAAGAGTATCCTTTACAACAATTCACATTCGGCGGTTGATTTTTTTGTTGCCTGGGGATTTACATGCTCTGAATAGGCACGCTCTTTGTCAATATATCAAATAAATATTTATACTAGTATTATTATTATGTGAAAGTGTGTCTGTCTGTCTGTTACCACTTCACGCTCAAACCGCTTAACCGATTTTGTTGAACTTTGAGTGATACTTTGAGTCCCGGGAAAGGACGTAGGATAATTTTTATCCCGGAAAAGTGCACGGTTCCTGTCCGATAAAAGAACTTTGGCGCAATGGAATTGCGGGCGTCACCTAGTTATGAACTAGAAATGACGCGGACGCCCGCCCGCACTTTCATAAAAATCATTTCAGCGGTTTGGGCGTGAATAGGTAACTGACAGAAGGACTGACAGACGGACATACACTTTCGCATTTATAATGTTCTTAGTTCGCCGCCGTGGTCGACCTCGAAAAAGATGGCGCGATGAACTTGACACACACAAACCACTAACCACGTTGGGCCGACGGTGACGATGGATCGAGACCAATGGAAGGACTTGGTGGAGGCCTTTGCCCAGCAGTGGGACAGCATAGGCTCTTAAAAAAAAGTATGGATATTTGTAGAATAATCGATTTATAGACCAACGATAAATTATATTGCACACAACATCGTTGCACCAAAATCGGGACAAAAATCCCAGTCTTTTTGAAATTGATTTAGCGATTTAGCAGAGAGAAAGAGAAAGAAACTTTGAGAGAGTTGGGTTGCGGTTGGGGGTCAAAACATTTTTTTTATTATATTTAGTAGTAGTACTACTAGTAATACTACTGGATGGCTGTTATAATAAACAATTCCAGGTAAAAGGTTGTTACAGTTGGCCAAACCACTCTCAATTCCAACTTCAGAGTTACTCAACTTTAAATGAATTAGGAACATGTTTTGCTGCGTATCAAGTCTGTTGTATTGTTGGTGGCGCAAAGATTAAACTCGAGTTTGCGGTGCACATACACTTTATAAAATAACAACGTTAAAGTTGATAGTGTTGTCTATTTCGCTAAGTGGTTTTATACCGAGTGGTTTTCCATTATTTTCATATCATACAATATTATGTAACATGACTCAATAATATGTTAGAACATAGAGCTTAGAATAGATAAACCCTTTCTATAATAAGTTAAGTTTTTTCTAAATACTTACTTCTAAATTTATTAAACTCAAAGGTGACTGACTGACATGGTGATCTATCAACGCACAGCCCAAACCACTGGACGGATCGGGCTGAAATTTGGCATGAAGTAGGCATCCGCTAAGAAATGATTTTGATCAATTCTACACCCAAGGGGTTAAAATAGGGGATGAAAGTTTGTATAATATATAATAATACTTCTTGACGCGAGCAATGCCGCGGGCAATAGCTCGTCTATTACAAGCGCCTGTCGCTAAGTATAGAGTAATTGAAGACATTATTATTAGCTAGATGATGAAGTTGGTAAGTTACGAGATTTTTTCAAATTATGAGGGAAAATAGTTATTGCTCTTACGTTGTAAGATGTTAGCTCTACATCGTCCACTCATGTCTTCCATTCGCCTATTGACCTAATAGCTGTTTACCTCTTTTACACGTGTAAAATATTGGTATCTTGTTTCTATTTTCCATTATTTGAGCCAGATGAGAGTGGTTAGATGAAGATGATGAGAATATCTCTCTACCTGCACCCGTAGCATGGCTATAGTAGAAATAAAATACGAAAGTATAGACAAACAGCGGAGATAAACTGAAGATGTCGTTCCGATCTTTATCGCGGCTAGCCGCGATCGACAAAAAATCAAATAATGCCACTTTATGACATAGAGTGTAGTCCTAAAAATTCAAATAAAATCCTACTTTATGATTAATTGATTATTGTCGATCGCGGCTAGCCGCGGTAAAAATCGGAACGGCACCTTCAGTTTATCTCCGCTGTTTGTCTATACTTTCGTATTTCTACTGTAGCCATGCTACGTATGCTGGTGACGCTTAATTTAGCTAATATTTCACTGCAAGTTAATGATAATGTCTGACCAAAAGAATTCTATAACTTGCCAGCAATATACTTAAGGGTCTTCAACATAACATCTAACATCTTTACACTTAGTTAAATAAAGTTTTAAAATAATACATTTGAATTATCAAATGTAAAGAGGAGGGTTTCTCTATTCTTGCCAAAACCATTGTTTCAACTGCTAAGAATATATTATTAATTATCAATTGATTTTACCGCGTTCCACGGCGTACCTAATAAGCAATAACAGCGTTCGACTATTGATCTGATGGTCGAAGCGCGAGGCTGGACGGCACTCGTAAATTTGGTCTTTTATGACCCATTAAATTGCCGATAATACAGGCCAGGGCCAGCTCGCTACAGGATTTTACAAAGTGAACTCCGCTCCGTAACAATTTATTTATGAATATTAGTTTCTTAATCGCTTTTTCCAGTAGTATCCTGTTATTAGGTACCTTGGTAGTTGGTACCTAATTATATCAGCTTTTGACGTTTGGCTAGTTTTGAGTAGGTAAAATTTCGTACTGTTAATAATTTATAAGAAGTTTTAATTCCCGAAGTCCAAATCATTTAAATCCTGAAGTGCATAATATATGCAAAGATAATTTCAAATATACAGTACATTATACTAGTCATATTATTATCTCTAGAAAAAACACGTCAGTTCAATATTTTTTACTAACATTTTATAAATAGAGGCTTCAACTCATGTGAAACGTTGAAGGAAACATATTTTTATGCTTTGCACGCTCCCATAACATTTTGTGCATCTCATCTCCTATACAACACGGAACTGATCCAGGAGCTTTGTTATCGAAATTGGATATCACACGAAAGTTATGGTCGCGTTAAATAACGTTTGTAGAGACCTCTTCTATCGGTTATTCTATGCTTGTATTCTTTTGTATTTCATCAATATGGAACCATACCAGTGTATGGCTGTACAAAAGTACAGTATGTCATTGATATGGAAAGTTATCATCGATAGCTATTACCAACGTGATTTTACCGTACCGTGCAGTAAAATAAGGTTACTCTAAAACAGCTCAGTTGTTAAAGTAAGTTGTGCAATGTGCATACAAAGTAGTAGAAGATAGTACGTGAGAAAATCTCTTCAGTAGCTCTACCATGAGTTTAAAGCTATAGTTTTTAATTTTAATCGATACTCGATACCGACTCACAGTGTGATAAAAACCTCGATTTTGTTTCACCGCGTTTTTCTTTTAAAATACTATAGTTGATAGCTATATAAACATTAGAGTAAAACTACGAGATCGATATTCTTTATAGTTATTTTTTTAAAGAGTGTCAAAGTTGGCGTTTTTCCGGGACAAAAATTTGCATAAAAATTAATAAAAAAAAAAACTAATCAAGTAACATTAATTTTGTTTATACCAATTGAACAAGCACTTAATATTTTACTTTTTCTCCAAATTTGGTTAACCTACTGTGATCAAGTAGGGAGATATATATTTATTTAATAATTTTAGTTTTTCATTTTTAATTTCGCGATTAGATCGAATTAAAAAAAGTTTTAAGCATGAAACGATAGTGTGAGTAATCCTTTATCAATATTATTAAAAATCACACTCTAACAACCTCTGTGTCAGAAGTTATATCCAATTCAATTTTTTTTTAATAAAAATTCGGATTTTTTTATACCTAGGGTTGTCACTAAAGGTCTCTTGTTTGATTTATACGGTTGATACGCAAATTCGCAATCGATATCCTATACGAAAAATACATTTTGACATAAGCCAGTAGCAAATTCGCGCAAGGCCTCTCACCACCATGGAAGTTGAAAACCTCGACGCGCGTTTCGCTTCAACACCGGAGCATCCTCAGGATGTGGACTCTACGAACAACGTCCGTCAAGTTGTGGACTCTACGAACAACATCCGTCAACTTGCATGGTGGTGATAAGCCAGTTATTCCTACAAGCGGTAGTGGATAGACCAACTTTAGCAATGATATTATATAAAAAATTCAAAGCAGATAAATTACTACCGCGCGCGTTGTGAAGACTCAAATACGACCCAATTGGGTCTTTTATTTAGTCTGTCTCTTTTATGTGAATGGCATTTCGTATCTTTTGTTTCACTTACCTGTCAAAGTCCAATTTTGAATTTCAAAATTGTCCGGAAGAGATTTATGCCGGAAAATAGTATTCAGAACGTAACAGATCTGTATAAGTAGAATATCATTGTCTTTAGTCAAATACCTCAGAAAATTTTAATGAAACAAATAACTCACGTTCCTCGTAAGTTTTATGCACGGAAGCTGTGATTATATTACACGTAACTGCATTAGAGGAAGGAAGCGTAATAAATTGTGCACGGTGCGCCGGCGGGGTAATTAATGCGCAGACATTGTTCCCAAACGTCTACTGTTTACACCTGAATTCCGCTGGATTGTGTTGTGATGATCATGAGGTTCATGATCATCACAACACAATCCAGCGGATCATGAGGTTAGGTTTAGGCTTTTGTTAAAAACTAAAAGATATTCCCGGAAGCTTCTTGCATAGATGGCTGTTAACTTCAATGAGGTATTTTTTTAGCGACACCAGGTATTCTGGCAAATGATCTCAACTGCTTACGTAGGTATATCGTATTAACTATAACCTATCATCTGCACTTCCTACTCCTCTTGTTTTCTCATTAAGGCCGTCCCCCGAGCAAACGACCTTGGCTATACATTTGCCGCGTTGCCGAGATCGCACCAAACCCCTATTTTTTCACTTATCTTAGTTCAAAATTGTCCTAAAAAATTTTTAAACGGGGAATATGTAGTTTATGATATTGTCGATCTATTGGCGTGTGTTTCAAATAAAAGTAATTTGTAAATCCTAAGGAGATGCTGAATGTAGTCTTGAATTTTAATAAATTGGTTTTACTTTGGAAGCAGATATCATAAGTACAATAAACAAAAATAGAAAATTTAAAACGGGGTAATGAATGTTGATATACTGAAAATTATTGCTGTATTTTTATTATAACTTTGTAGCTTTCAAATTATGAGTTTATAAGGCTTGAAATACGGTAAATTACGGAATCTCCGTAAGGAACGCCCTTAAGCCATAATTGCAAAACTTTTATCGCGGGCTTTGAGCTCGGTGACCGAATTAAGAAGTTTCGTAACGAAAATAAGCCTAACACTGGGGCTGTTAGGTTTACTCCGACCAGGTATGGCGTTGTAAGCCGTGCATCGGCTAATATTCAGTTCGGCAGACTTCGGTACTATGTTTATGTGCATGCGATTATGTTGCGCCAAAAATCGTTTATCGAGCGGGAAGTGGTAACCGTACATTTTTACGAGTTAAAGTGTCCTTTCCTGGGACTCAAAGTATCTCCATACCAAATTTAAGCAAAATCGGTTCAGCGGCTTAAGCATGAAGAGGTACCTAACAAACATACAGACACACTATCACATTTATAATATTAGTATGGGTATCAAAACCTGAATAGTGTATTTAGCCTTATCCCCGTAAAGCCTACAGTCGCCTTTGTAGAGGAGACGGTAACTCATTTCCGGCCACGTCTCCGACGATCTGTCCAGACTCGAGTGGACAATTTGCTCAAAAGGATCATTGAAAATTCTAGTAAACGGCTATTCTGCCGTTTGGTCTACAATATAAGGCTTTTATTGCAAACTATTCACCACAGCAGAAGCTTCCGTTCATTTTTCTTGAAACCTGGAAAATATTCTTATAGCACTAATCACTATACACCGTCGAGATACCATTAACCATGATGGCGATTTGCTACCTAAAAAACTCTGTAAAAGACACTATAGGGTTACTACCTGACTACCTCGTTAAATAATTCGCTAGTTTCAATTACGAAATTTGTTATTATGTCAAAAATTTCTGTGATAAATTGACCTTACTTTCAATGCACTTTGATTAAGGGCATTGGTATCCATTTGGTTATTGGCTCCAAAATTGGCTCTATTTCTATACAATTCTTTGGTAGCGGCCACTGGTTGCGCAGGCACGGTGTCTCAGCGAAATGTAGCCTTTATTTTTGGCTTATCCTTGTAAAATGTTCAGCTCTGAATAATATTATTTGATAGCTGCAAACACTTAGGTACGATAAATTCATATAGATAACTAACAGCCCATAACTTCATAAAATATCATATCACATCATTTTATTTTTGTACCATCGAGAAAATTGATTCATAGGCCGTTGATGGCGTCATGTGGTCGGCTTATGTCAATTCAATTAGCTCGGTCGGTCGGATGGGTTTGACTACGCGACCAAATTATTTACGTCTACCATCTGCCTAGGAATCAACTTCTCTGATAGTACATTTTTCGCAGTACATAACATAGTGGAGTGGAGTTTAAATACGGTCAGTATTTAAACTCCACTCCACTATGTACAATCCATAAACAGGTGATATTCTAAACCTTTTACAGCAAAAATCACAAAACTGTCGCGGGTTTGAGTTGGGTTATTTAAAAATACTTTAAAAAATAAAAAATCTAGCTCCAACATTAGATTATAATTGAAATGATCTTACATGTTGTGCATTAAAACTTATAGAAATACTGTATTTTAACTGTTAAATCACGTCTGTAAAATCAGCGAAATCGGCAAATTTCGTAACGGACTCTTAAGTAATTAGGGATGTTAAAAAAATGGATAGGCACTAGAACACATACAAGTATAATTCGGTTATGACTTATCGAGTATGGGACATGGGTCCACATTTAATGAAAGTAATATAATCGTCCTCAACATTTTTACACTTCTTTGCGAATATGAACAGTGTTAATTAGAAGTGTGGATCGTAATTCCGTCCCGTCCCGTCCCGTCGTAAATTCCCTCGGACTTCCGTCCCGTCCGCCGCTGCCCTGGACGTTTTGTCCCTGGGAAAGTTTATCAGGCCGCCATGACACTTTATGAAGACAGCTGCTAATTTACTACATTCAGAACTTATTTTTACTGTCACACGTGCAAAGTAGTTGGGACTTGGGATGTTTCTTTATAGTGAGACTTCAGATTGTTTAGTGTATACTAATATTTTAGACGATCAGTGTTCTATGAATACCATGTGGCATGTACTATAAAATAATTTAATTCATATTAAGCAGATAGAAGATCTACGTTATTTCGTAGTTTTTTGTCAGTCAATATTAGTTGTTGACTTAAAATAACAAAATTCGCCATTTGCCTATGAATCTATTTCTCTGGTAGATCATTGCACCTTGGACGAATTATAGTAGCTACTAATTATGATCACACTAATCATGATCACGTGGTGCCCTTGCAGAATTTTTTCTCATGATCATCCGCCATATTTAATATATACTATGCCATAACTTTTTAGGGCATCAAATATGTTTTTATATTGCAGATAAACCCCTGTTGATAAATGAAGGCTGCAATTCTCTCTTATCCTAAACGGTCCGAAGCGTTAGCCATTAGGAGAAGTGAGGAGATAATATGTAACAATTTTGGCTTCGTGCAGTCGCGGTAACGTGCTAGAGGAAAAAACCATTAAAACTTAGACCTGAGATGTCTGGAAGTTGAGATTAGTTCCGAGGATGAAATCATCAATCTTCACAAACTCTACCGAAAGAATACTGAAACTCTTTTACAGCTTATAGATAATATTTGCCATGGAAAATATATTGCTAGCATCAAGTTACTATCGAGCTTTGCTTGATATTCAAGTCATAATATAAAGAAGAGGTCAGAGGAAAAACATTTGAAAAGCTAGGATTCGTCCCAACCTTTACTTGCCAACAATAATAAAATCCATTTGTATAGCCCGTCAAGACTTGTTGCCTATAAAGTATGAGATGTCTATACTAGTTACAAAGTTCTCCAAATTAATAACATTACATTATACTATATAACTACCACACCGGTTTGGGTGACGCTGGCCGGTACCATTGTAGTTTCGCAGGATTAAATTTATAGTGCCCAAATGTGTGCGCAGTACATAAGAGCACTTTCTATTCTTTTTACTCCCATAACCCAATGGGATGGAAGACTGCAACGACTGGCGAGATATAAGGCGCAGGCGACTTTTTACATGCCCATCCAACGCATGGATCATCTTACTTGTCATACAATCAGGTGATCGGCCTACATTGTCCTTACCAAACTTGGAATTAAGGTGACGCCTTGATAATTTGGCTGTAGCGATGCCGATTTTTCTCAGCAATGACTAAAGCTAAGAAACTAAAGTTCATTGTCAGTATTCATCATGTCTTTGTCTTTGAATTGCCCATAGCATAACACGATTGGACAACTTTTATAACACAGAATTATCAATCGAAAAGACCTCTGTAAAAAAAGGGATTCCTATTTTTCCAACAGAGGAGAGTGATTTAAGGTTCCAAAATTTGTACATAAATTGGTTGAAGCATACACTTTAATATGTGCATAGCTTATATGAAATGTATTTATGGTTTTTAAATTACGCGACAAAAACCATTTTGTTGCTTATGCCCTTTCCATTTTTTGCTGTTCCATTGCTTGTTTTCTATGAGAGGCCGGCCCGGCCTCTCATAGAAAACAAGCAATCTAAAACATATCCAACACGGTTTCTTACTTTAACGCGGCGTCACCTTAACATGTTTTTAATGCGGGAATCGAACCCACGGCCTCCGGAGTCGAGAGCCACGCACTAACCACTAGACCACGGAGAAACATTACATTGATCGGGTGATTAATGGTGTAAACAGAAAACTATCAAAGTTTTATTTGCGCTTCCAAATGGCTGTCTTGTAAGGGTACATATAAAACTTTAAAGTTAGTTCACTGTAGGAAACATATTCTCCGTAGTTCACAGTTTGTCTATTCTCATAACTTCCATAGGATTTAATTTGCAGTAACTTTTTGTTTATTACAGCAAGTGCGGGAACAAACGCGGCTCGGTAGTAAACTTCAATATTAACTTCAACCGGCTTCATATTTGTAAATTAAAACTCAACAACTTTCAAACTATATTTTTTCTTACAATTAAATTATTGTTTGTGAAATGGAGTCATTAAAATTAAAAAGTTAAGATATAAGCTGTTAAGTAAATAATTATATTGTTGCCTGTTATATGTATGTATAAAACTAATTTAGATAAAAAAAATAATCGGCGAAATTAACCCTAAAATTATTTACCAGCAGACATCGCATGTCCTTTGTTTTGTATTGTTGATTCTACAGTAATTTATTGTGACATAGTACATGTAAATTCGGGAAATGTTACTATTTTAATTTAGTAACACCGCCTTAGGCAACAACCGCACTGTTCTGTGTTCACAATTTATTTCCTCCCCGTCACAGACTAATAAATTAGAATTCTCTTTTATAGGACTTATATATTTTGTTACTGGTACAAAGTTACAAAGGATACTTTGAACTGCAATTATATTAGGAAATGCATAAATAGATGAAAATATCAATGTATAAACAGTAACTATACTGACTACTGGCTAACTTTACGAAAACTTATACGATAAAAATAACAAAACATACTAATCCACATACAAAACTGTTGTCTGTCTCATTTTGATTAGATGTGGACCTTCTTGGGATTTCAAGTACTTAAAAAATACAGTTCCCTCGCGATACATGATGTTGCGAGCAAAATAATTTACAAGACTAAGGTACTAATTAAAAAACAATCCAACATTCAAATAATAAACGAAATAAAACGCTACAGTGAAGTTGCATTCGTTTTGCATTCCTTTGTGTCTGAGTACATTAGTCAATCGGTGTTCTGCGAATTTGGATGTGCATGCTAAAATGTATTATCATTATGTGCATAATAACTAACTTGACAGCACGGACGTAAAAAAATATGGACGTACCCTTGGCTAATCACGAGTGAAGCATAGTAATGGCCGCCCGTGTAGGATGTGTGCGTGTCATTCCGTCAATCAACGTACAATGACAGCGGGTTGTAGTACCTAGTTGCGTGTGTGAGTGTCGGTCACGTGTACAATAAACGAAATTCCTCCGTCCGTATTTTTTTACGTCCGTGCTTGACAGCTTATTATTTGGTAATATCGGCAACGATCTTAGCAAAAAAATAAAAAAGTCGAAGAATAAAATTAAGAACTCGACGAGTTTTTATGAGACGAAAGACTACTATTAGAAAATACGATGCATCTTTCATCTATCATAATACACGTTCCTACAACTATTAATGGAACAGGATTTGGACTGGAAAAGAATTATTAACTAAGAATTCGATGCCCTTTCGTCTCTAACGAGAAGTGCACTACACTTTAACGAGAGCTTCAAGTGTGCCAAACTGTGCATTCCTAGTCTTCACTACATTTTATCTCAAATTATATTCTAGTTTTTAGTAAAATGTTTTTAAATAAATGCAGATGTAATATTTAAAATAAAGTAAATGAATATAAATAATATTTCATACAACTAAATATGTACCTCCACGCAAATGCACAGGTACTATGGAGGAAATTGATTCCTAGGCAGTTGACAGACCAACGTCATTTGGTTGGATCATGTCAATTCAATGTTAATTGTTATCTCTTATCTGTCGCTTGGCTGGGTTTGACGTAACGCAACCAAACTACGTAGGTATGGGGGACCTAGGAGTTTAAAACTTCTCTAATAGTACATAATATCGATATTTCTTTTCGAATATGCCACACAAAGATCATACAGCAGACTTTGTATTGTTGTTCGCTGTGTTAATACTATGGTGGTAAATCTAATATATAAAATTCTCGTGTCACGGTTTTCGTTGCCATACTCCTCCGAAACGGCTTGACCGATTCTCATGAAATTTTGTGACCTTATTGAGTAGGTCTGAGAATCGGCCAACACCTTTTTTTCATACCAAAAAAAATTATTTATATGGCAAAACAACGTTTGCCGGGTCAACTAGTAATATATAAAAATAAACAGATTAAATATTTGAAATAAAATAAATAAATGTAAAATTTATTTTATACAATTAAGTTTAAAACCGTAATAAAATTTCGTAGTTAAGGATCGTAATTCCTATAGACAGTACAATATAGCAATATGCCGATCCTTACACCCCAATTTGCCTGGCCTGAGCTATAAAGTAGGAGTGATAAAATATATTTTATTCCTTCAATCTTTAGGTCGTAAAAGCGTAAGTGTCGATTTATAACGTAATTCCCTTCCTTACTCCTGAACAGGGTAGTTCACTCCCGAGAACTGAGGAGATACGCTTAATATTATACCAGTCTTTTATACCACCTAAATTGAAAAAATCACTACTTAGTAAAGGAAAAGACAAAAGTGTAACAAAACTAAGTGATAATACTTTAGATGACAGTGACAGTGACATAAGGAAATACACTTCCTTATGTCACTGTGAAGGGAAAGGGATTAAATAAATTTGAAGGGAATCTCACTGAAGAGGACCGTCCTAATTGTAAAGTAATGGAGATTTTTCAGGACATTACTGTACGTAATTAATTACTATGTGCAACATTATAATTTAGTGTATGTAACTATTCAGCTATAACAAGCTGGTCTATATAGCTCTAAAAACAAACATAATATGTTTGAAAATCTAATAGATATGAACATTTTACCGGTATTACTTAGTTGATAAGCAAGAATTTATAAACAACGAACAATTTTATGCCGCAACAATTAAGTGCAGCATGCACTTTACAGGGTTTCCTTTTTTCAGGTCTCGTAACATTAGTTGAAAAAAAATCCAAACTGATACTATAAATGCGAAAGTGTGTCTGTCGGTCTGTCTGTCTGTCTGTTATCTTTTCACGCCTGAAACATTTTTGCTGAAATTTGGTATCTTTAAGTCCCAATGAAGGACATAGGACACTTTTTTTCCTGAAAAAATGTATGGTTCCCGCGCGATAATTGAATTTAGGCGCAACGGAGTTGCAGGCGTCATCTAGTTAATTATAAATTACATCCATTTAAATCTAGAAACTTAATATTTAAAATCTAGTAACCGCTGTAAAAATTAAACACGGTATATAAATACATGAGGTAAATGAAGTAATATTTTAAAGTACTGTCGGGAGTGCGCCTGATTTCCCCCGAGCACGGGAACTGGGTAATGTACTTGACCCCTAACGACTTTTTAGTTTTTAAGTTTTATTTCCGACGATTCTGGTCCGCTTTGATTTATTACCGTCGACATCTGTTAAATACGAATTTCGGGGAATTTTTATAGAATTTGGGGAGCACTCGGCGCGAATGGCGAACAGCGGTTTAATTAAAATGTATTTGCAGTTTGTGTAACCTCGTTGAGATGAAATGGTTTATAAATAAAACTATTCAACAGATTTTTGAATTGCTGTGAAGATTTTCATAGTGTAAAAACAATTTATTATTCATCACAGAGCAGCCCGCGTCACAATTTTTTTCACGGCCGGTATCTTTCGAAAAGAGTTCCCTGAGAGTTTCGGTTCGATTTCTGAAATTGTGATTATGTGGCGTCTAAAATAGTGAGTAAACTTTTGTAATTAGTGGATTATTTTATTATAATTACTAGACTTACTAGAGTAAGGGCCTGTTTCACCGCTTCCTGATAAGGTGCCCGATAGGCTTATTTGACAGATTCTCCATACTCTATGTGTCAAGTTAAATGGTGGATAGCCTTATCAGGAAGTGGTGAAACAGGCCATTAGTCAGCTTCTTTCGGCGTGTTCCTTATCTTTCTCTTCCCGTCTGAGACATTGATCGGCTGCATGTTCCCGCGTTCTTTCTTCTCGTCGGCGAAACAACTCTTGCTGACGCTCCTCGTCTCGTCACCGTTCTTCTCGATGACGCTCGTCATCTCGTCGCTACTCCTCTTCGCGACGCGCTTGCAATTCTTTCTCAAGGGGGACTTGCGAACCAGCCATAAATAATACCACGATCGTGGGTATCGCAGAGATGATACATTTTCTATGTTATGCGACAGCCGGGTGCCGCTTGGGGATTGATGGGTTAATGTGGAACCGAGCAACTGGTATGGACGAGAATATGTTTTAGTGGGTAAACCCAAAGTCGGGAGTCCCACATACCCCCGGGGCACTTCAGCTAAACTGAGCCACATCCCCAACCCGGGGCACACATAAAGGGTTTCCCCTGCGCATCAAAAAAAAAAAAAAGGTGACTGCACGAAGGCTCGTTACAAGCTGAACTTACTGAACCACTTATGGTATTCGAGGAATTAATTTTAACTGCCTTTACTGATAAGAAAAAATTATAAATTTATAAATTAACTTAACTTAATTAAATTAAAATTCATGTAAACCCCCTCGCCCAGGAACTGCTCGACTCCCGCAACGTGGTTAAAAGATTGAAAAGAAACCACTTATTTAACTGATTAGAGTATGAAGCACTGGCTTCAGATCCTCTTAAACGCCATTCAATCATTCAAAACATCTAATCATAGTCTGGCGACTGATTGTAGATCGAATACATGGGGAAAAAAAAAAAAATTAACTAGCTGTTGCCCGCGACTTCATCCGTGTTAGCATAGTATAATAACGGAGATGGGTTTCATGTTCGTAACTTAAGAAATGACGGACTTTTATTCAAACTTTCAACCCCTATTTCAGCCCCCCTTCGGGGTAAAATTTTCAAAATTCCTTCCTTAGTGGGTGTCTACTCAATAAAACAACCCTACTCACCAAATTTCGTGGCTGTAACTTTAATAGTTTTTGCTCAGCGATGATGAATCAGTCAGTCAGTCAGGACAAGTAATTTTATAAATATAGATTTCTGCGTCGCTAAATGGCGATAACCTTATGAATGGTAAAAACCAGATGAAGTTGACCGGTTCAGGTCATTTCGATAACTTTTCCTGTTTTTACTCACCCGCTACCGCGTCCCTTGATTATGTCAATGAATGAAACAGAGTAGTTTTACTCCGCTCCCTTCCTCTCTTTAGAAGAAAAAAGTGGAAGCGATAAGGCTCTTTGTTTACTTTAGCAGATCTACACTGCTTTAAGTCTTGTCCGCAGCCACCACAGCCTGTATCACCGCTGAACAGCTGCCGTGCAGTATCTTATATGCCAGTAGCTTCAGCATAATCCAGAGTCTTGCGAGCATTAGTGTTAGAATGTTCAGAGCCTACGTGTCGAGCTGACACTCCCTCAACGAGTGAAGGCAAACAAAGATTATTATTATTTAATATCCATTTATTTGACCCGACAGTAACCCGACAGCAGCTAACAAAACACATTAAGAATAGTATTATCACATCCCAGAATGACACTTTTATATACTGTTCGATCACAGACTTCGCTTGTGGTTTGGATGGTGGAAGAATTCACACTTATTTCTTGAAGAACGCTCTCGTGGCTGCGGCCACGACAGCTACCACCGCTGCTGCTTGAGCCCACTCTGCACCTCTCCGAGCTTGGGCGGCATGTCGCGTAGCTGCCTTGAGTTGTTCTCGAGCTTTTTCTTCCTGTTTGCGACATCTGGCCGCATATTCCTGAGCTTTTTCTTCTTGTCGGCGAAGCTTTTCAGCTTGCCGATACTGCTCCTCTTGTTGTCCCTGCTCTTGCAGGGAGTCTTGTAAATCAACCATGAAAACGTAGTTGGGAAAATAGTAGCTCATACGTGGTAACTGCGTGAGTGCTCGTTATAATCTGTACAGGTGACCTCGCTATAATATATCGGAGTGTGCTAGCGAGAGAATTAACAAACGAATGACTCATACGTAATACGTTACGAGTTCCGATGAATTGGCGCATTGGCGGTAGGTATTTGAACATTGGCCGGCGCGCGTGAGAGCTTACCGCGCGGTGTCGGAAACATCAAAGGACACTTGTCGCGAGCTTTGCGCACCATCCACAGACCACACATTGGCCGCGCGATTAGTTTGCCCGGAGCAGCGATGATGAGTGCAAGTTTTCTTTTTGCGGCGAGTTAACACCAACTTGACGAAATGGCGAGCAATATGAGTAACGAGGAAACATTTAAATTTATTAAGCTCTATCTGAGTGAAAACTGCCTGTGGAACCAAAAAAATAAGTACCCTAAAAATGATGGAAACTCTATCAAAGGCGCTAAAAATAAGGCTCTTGGACATGCTATTTTCCTCACGTTATAAGCTGTTTCTATTTCCTCACAATGTAATTATTATTTTAATATTATAAATGTAAAAGTGAGTTAAGTTGTTTCTTTGTTTGTTACGTTTTCACGACTTTTACTTTTTTTATTTCAAGAATACCCTCTATAACCCTTTTGTTATATTTAAAAAGTAATTATAATCTGTGAATAAATATACCTACAGCTGCAGCTGCAGCTGTTAGCTGTTAGCGACTCAACATCCATTTTGAATCCCTCCGCACATTGGCCCGAACTAAAGCACTGAGCGACCTTCTAATGTGTGGATTACTCACAAGCGCGTTGGCGAATCCGCTTGCCTATGTGGAGAGGCGGCATATCCTGATATTCTTTTCCGTATATTGTACCCGTAATTAGTCGCATCTAAAGTCGGGTCGGTCTCCATATTTTTGAGTGATATAAATCCCATAAAAACATACCTGTTAAAAATGGGGCCAAGTTCCTATTGGCTAATTGTTCGCCTTAAAAAACAGTTGAAATCCAATCCAATGGCATCAAATCGAAATATTAAATCATTTATATCTCTGTTAGCTACAACTTTCGAGAATTTCCGCAAAATAAATTGTTGTTCGTATTTATATCACGAAAAATTAGCTTGATAGTACATGATAGTACTAATAAAAAATAAATTCTAGGGAACCCGCGGACTATAGATTCTCATAATCTCCAATATGATACTATAGTTCTACCCTAAAAATTCTAAACCAAGTTATTAGAGTATCCCTATACTTTCTCTGGATGTAGACTATGAATCGAAAGCCTTTGGTGTCTTAAGGGCTCGGGTTACGCGCTCGATCAAATGAAATTCGATACCGCGCCAGTACAAGTTTTATATGTTTCTGTCTCGCTATTGCGAGGTACCTACCCCGTGCCCCCCGCGCGCCTCCGGCAGCGTATTATATGTGTGCGTGCGTCGTCATTCATAATTATTTTACTCTGATCAAGTTATTCAAGCCGTGCGTTTGTTGCGATTTGCGAACTATTATATTTTATTGTTTCATGAATCATTAACAATATTGTTTTTGTGGTTGTTTTATATATTGGAATAGTAGGAATACGGGCGCGGGCGTAGTGTCGTCGATCTTGTCACTGAACTGAACAGAATACAGATTCTACATAATATATTAAAATAATATACTTACTATAATATCTACATTGGACTCTTCACAAATCACACCACGTCAGCCTGGCCCCGTGCTAAGTACACTAAGGACTTGTGTTACAACTTACAAGTACCAGACATATAATACCGAATATATTATAATTTATACTAGCGACCCGCCCCGGCGTCGCACGGGTATAAAATATATAGCCACTGAAAAAATGATTAAAATCAATGATCTATCCTATGATCTACTTCTTAGCCTATGATCTACTTCTTATCTGTGCCAAATAACATAAAAATTGCTCAGTAATTCGCGAGATAATTTTCCCCCGTTTCAAATAATTTCCAACGTTTTATCCACATACTCCTATTAGTCTTAGCGTGATAAAATATAGCCTATACTCTATAGCCTTCCTCAATAAATAGGCTATCTAACACTGAAAGAATTTTTCAAATCAGACCAGTGTTCCTGAGATTAGCGCGTTCAAGTTAGCCCTTTCAAATAATTTCCCCCGTTTTTTTCCACATTTTCCTCTATTTCTTCGCTCCTATTAGTCTTAGCGTGATAAAATATAGCCTATAGCCTTCCTCGATAAATGGGCTATCTAACACTGAAAGAATCATCAAAATCCGTTGCGTAGTTTTAAAGATTAAAGGGAACTAAGGGACATGAGGGAAAAAAGGGACTTTGTTTTATAATAAGTACCTATAATATTACTTCAGTCGGAATTTCCAGGAATTGCTATTGTATTCTATTGTTGTCGCGATCACCGGTGCTCGCGCGGGGCCTGAAGGATTATTTAGATATAGATTTCCTTTTTATTATACTCAACTTATTTAAGATCCATACTTCCATACTAATTGTAAAAAATTAATAAAAAAGTGTGTCTGTTTGTCTGTCTGTTATTAGCTTATTACCTCTTCACGCCCAAACCGCTGAACCGATTTTGCTGAAATTTGGCATGGAGATACTTTGAGGCGGTCCCGAGTCTTTGTCCTTTGACATATAATACTTTTTATCCCGAAAAAATGCACGGTTTCCGCGCGATAAACTAGTTTTGGCGCAACAGAGTTGCGGGCGTCATCTAGTTTTTACAATATTATTATACACATCCATGAGTCATGACTCATGACTCATGAGTCATGAGTCATGACCCAGGAAAACGTTTTGTTCCGTCGGTGGGATTCGAATTTCGAACCAGCGACCCCCGGCTTGAGCTACCATGCGCTCAACCACTGCGCCACAGAGGTCGACGCTTTTATTTAAAAATTATTAAAAGACAGTACGTAACAATAAAGTTTCAAAAACAGAAAAAAAGCTACTCCAAATATTCCTCACATTGTTATCATTCAAAATAATAAAATCGGACAAGTGCGAGTTGGACTCGCCCATAAATGGTTCCGCAATCCGCAGCAACAATAAGGTTTATTTTTATGAAATTATAAGTTTTTTTTTTATAGTTTCGGAGAAAAGTGGCTGTGACATACGGACAGACAGACACACAGACATGACGAATCTATTAGGGTTCTGTTTTTTGCCATTTGGCTACGGAAGCCTAAAAATCAAAAGAGTATTATTAATTACTAGCTGTTGCTGTTCAGTGTTAGATAGCCCATTTATCGAAGAAGGCTATAGGCTATATTTTATAACGCTAAAATTAATTGGAGTGAAGAAATAGAGAAAAATGTGGAAAAACGGGGGAAGTTATATGAAATTGCTTATTATCTTAAGATCTACTGGAGCAATTTTTATGTTATTTGGCAAACATAAAGAGTAGACCACTTGAAGGGACATAGGCTATTTTTTGCGGAAAAATGTACGGTTGCGTGAAATTCCTAAATTACGCAAGCGAAGCCGAATAATAAAATCGTAGGAAAGTCAATTATTCTGTACATTGAATATTTTTGTACAAAAAATAATACTTGGGATGTGATCTACTATGATAATGCGAACGAAGTCGCGGGCAACAGCTATATTATAATAAAGTCGTAGGAAAGTCAATTCTGTACATTGAATATTTTTGTACAATAAATATTAATACCTACTTGGGATGTGAACTACTATGCTAACGCGGACGAAGTCGCGGGCAACAGCTAGTATGGAATATCTATTTCTTCGCTTCTATTAATCGTAGCGTGATAAAATATAGCCTGTAGCCTTTCTCGATAAATGGACTAACACTGAAATAATTTTTCAAATCGGACCAGTAGTTCCTGAGATTAGCGCGTTCAAACAAACAAACAAACTCTTCCGCTTTATAATAATATTATTTAATTATTAAAGTATTTATATTATTTAATTGAATAAAACTGACATCAGGAAATAATTACTAAAAATACAAACTAAAATAAAATATACAAACATAGGTATACAAACTTAGAATACAAGTTCACTTTTATATTTTATTTTATTTCAAGACAGAAATTAGCAAGTCTGTTCAGGAGTTCTCGAGTTTTAGCGAGACTAACGAAATTAATTATACATAATATCAATGTAAGTATATTGTATAATCATATTATAATATTATGACTATCGCTAATATTCCTAAACGTTATTTACAAAATACAGTATATAAGAAAATAGTAATATTATGATTTATGATATTCATAATTATTATTTATTTTAAACTACTGTGTGATACATCATACATCCCACCTTTCGGTATCCATTATTAATTATTATCAAAAGTTTAAGCAATAAAAGCAAGTTGTTCAAGCAATTGTCTTCAAGTATCACATAAAAATTTTCAAAATCAACATTCAACAACAATAACATTCTCTCGATCGCGGATTCTTGGAAATCTACTGTTATCGCGCGCGCGGTCGCATGCGACCGCTTGGAGCTTGAGGGAATATTGTACTTGAAACTCCGCCACCCGGCCCGTGCCTCCCGCGCCTCCCGCGCCCCCCGCCCCGTTGCCCCGTTGCCGCGCTCTGTCGTGTGAGCGGATCGGCACGATACCATGTTGGAAATTATAGAGAAATTTCGTTGCGTTCACGAATACCAAAAATGATGAATGAAAATTTATTATATTGCCATTCTTTTGAAGACATTCTGTAACTACACAATATAAGCTGTGTTCCCAGGTAAAATACATTACAATTCGATGAGTTTTTAATATAAAACAAGTGTGCGAAAAGTATGTCGACAATGGCGTAAAAATTTATGAAATGTAATCGCTTATATTTTTTAGTGTGTAAATATTTTGAAGTTAATTTTTGTTCAGGAACCTAGGTAATTACTATTTTAAGCTGAAAAATAACTCAAACATGTTAAATATTTTCGTATGACAAAATGATTTTGGTATTACGTTTGTATGAGAATTTCGAGGGTAACCCGGCCCCTTAAGAAGTTTTTGCTTAGGTTGGGTTTCACCAACTTACTTGAAATATAACTGTAACTATAATTATAATTATTATAACTATTACTACTGAACTGAATATAAGATAGCTGAATCTTTAGTTCTCTGACAGAATATTTGAAACTTTTGGAACTGGCACCGACTTCAAAATTATGAAGATTGAGTACAGAAATAGTTGAGGTTTAGCTGAATTCGGAAAAAGGCACTATTAGATAGGAAAAATTATTTAATACTTTTTAGTTTATGTATTAGTGTTATTATTGTTTTTATCTTGGAAGTCGGTTTTAATTTTTTGTTAAAAATAATAATTTCATTCTTTTTAGTTACACTAACTAAACCATCGCGTACCTATATTTTACGTATCTTATTACAATTTGTTAAGAGTCACAACTCACACTCACAAAATAATTTATATTATCAGTGAAGTGAACATATTGTGCTAGGTAATTTAACAATGCTTCAAGCCCCAAGCGGTCATCGGCGATTGCGATAACAAGTCTCGTTTTTCCACGATCGAAGGATCTATCAGATAAAAAATTGTATAAACTTGCATGAGATGTAGCGTAGCTACTCAAAATATTTAATATTTTCCTAATTGACAGCTGTTCTTATAATCAAGAAGTCAAATCAATACTTAGTGCGCCATCTATCGATAATAAGTGTAACTAATTAAAAGACACTTAATGACTTTGTTTTGTTTAGATGCTCTTTTTAAATAACTTTATTTTAATTCTATTTGTCTATTTAAATTTTATAAAGTAGTTAGTAAAGTATTCGATCTGTCGTCTGCCGCCACGCCGCCGTCGCCTCTGCAGCGCGGCGCCGACCGCCGTGTATAAACAAACAGGTGTTTTTATACAGTACATAGTTATTATTATTATTGTATCCATACCTATGCCTTTTACTATTATCTATTCTGTGCCATGAGACATTGGTGACCTTAACACGACGTGGCAATGATGATGATGATGATGAATATGAATTGCATAGTAGCATATGCTTTCTGTTCTTAAAACAACGCCGAAACTCCCAAACGTGTATCTATAAGGAGTCAGGAGTTCTCTCAGCATCTTCGAAACCATGGTATATCTTGACCCAATATTTGACTTTTTGGTAGCATATTCTTAGTACACTTCACATAAAACTAAAATAACCATATTATGTTTCCATATACATTTCGAGGGGTTCCATCGATTACTCATGGATCCCATCATCAGGTCACCACTTTTGTGAACATGGTATCAAATTGGAGAGAAAGTTGAAACCTAATACAACAAAACAAAAATTTCTAAAATCGGTTCACAAGCGGCGGAGAAATCGTTGAACATACAAAAAAAAATATATCCACAGCCGAACATATTATAACCTCCTCGTTTTTTGGAAGTCGGTTAAAAATCCTACTAAATGTTAATATAAAAATCCTACTAATCCTACTAATATTACAAATGCGAAAGTTTGGATGGATGTTTGTTACTCTTTCACGCAAAAAACTATTAATCCTTCAGGCCCCGCGCGAGCACCGGTGACGCGACAACAATAGAATACAATAGCAATTCCTGGAAATTCCGACTGAAGTATTAAATGGATTTTAATGAAAATTTACAATAACATAGCTTATGCATCAGAACAACACATAGGCTACAATTTTAACCCACTTTCAAAATTGAGGTGTTATGACTAAAGAAACAGACTAGGAAAATATGGAAAAAACGGGGAAAAATATTAGAAAGGGCTTATCTCACGAACTACTGGAGCAATTTTTATGGCAATATTTGGCACAGATATAGAGTAGACCACGTGAAGGATCATAAGCCATTTTTTGCGGGAAAATGTACGGTTTCCGTAAAATTCCTAATTTACGTAGGCGAAGCCGCGCGGGACACCTAGTATATTTATATTTCCCAGTATCATCCGAGCAAAATCGGCTTACCATACATAGCCGATGAGCTAGTCAGCCAGTGACGTAGTCGTGTATGACGCCGGAGCCAATTGCATTATGCAGAATGAGTGATCACAGGATCATTTCGAGCGGAGAAGTCGATTAATTATGTGGAATCATGCAACATTCAGGAAATATCATCTAAAGTAATTAGTGAAATGATGTGCAAATCAAATGAGGCTGTATTTGGAAATTATGTATCGTATTTGACTTATCGAATCGCAAGCGCTATGAGTGCTAATAAGCTACGTCAAATCCCCATATAATTTAATGCCAACCCACACGTACCACAACCACACGACAACTACACCACGTGGTCGGGCCTATCTATATTTAGTATTGTAAATGAACTGGACCATTCACACGTACCACATTTTGCAATCTTGTCGACCGCTTGTCAGATACCGACCACATCGCAACCACGGCCGACCACATCGCAACGACATCGCAACCACAACGTTGCGTCGATGCAACGACAGTGCGCTCAGACATAACTTCTTTGAAACTGGCGAATGCATTTTGACTTAGCACTCAGCTGGCGGTCATGTGACTTTTTCAGACGATCACAAAACTAGTAGGATACAAGATGTATTTTTCATAGTGTACTGTCGTATTTTCGACTATAATATTATGAATTTAGAGATCAACTACGATAACATGGCGCACCCCTTCAAAATTCAAAACGTTTGAAGTGCGTTGTCAAAACGTTTGAAGTGCGTTGTCTTGCGCGGTAGGCTAGTTATGATTAGTCGACCAACAAATCTTGGTAATGACTAATAAGTGACATTAACTGAAATATTACGTACTGTGATTGGTTGAATACTTACTACATACAAACTCTTTCATAAGGATGTGACTACACACATTGAAACAGTCATTTGGAGGGGCGCGCCACGTTATCGTAATTCGTAGTTGATCTCTAACGATGTTTCATACTTGTGATTAATACTCGATTTTTCATAATATGACATAATTTCCATTCTATTTCTTCAGCTATTTTAGCGGCATCATCTGTATATTTTTCTAGTACTCTGAGCTTAGTTTGGAATCCAGAAAAGAATTCCATTTCCGTTTTTCTATCGCAGTAATGGCAGTCGGACCCATTTTGCTTTCGTTTAATCGAAGTTTCCAGGTACCTGATGCTATTTTCATGAAATTAAAACCTTTATATATTGCGTTAATTTCGTGCAGTAATTTCGTGCGGTAGTTTCGAGTGAATTTATTAGATCGGGAAGTAAAAGGCTTTTACGTTTTCTCAATGTAACCATTCGCTGTCATCATCATCGGTAGTCACATCTGAAATAATGTAATAGATGAGGTTATTTAGGAAAACTTGGCGTCTTAAAGGCGCTTTGATCGCGTTGTAGTGACTTCACAGTGTCGTCATGATGGGGTCTTAATGGCCTTACAATTACGAATCAATGGCATTATAATTCCCTTAAAAAAGAAGCTTTCACAAATTTTTTGGTTACCCACAATACATAAAATTTAAGAGATTGAAAATATGAGATTTCTTGGCTATAAAAATCTTCACTTAAAAATAATAATAAGTATGTTACATTTCACAGTTGGAAATTCTAAACATTTATCAATAAAACGAGCTTTAACTTCAACAATACGCTGAGGAATAATGGAAAATAATAAGCATGTCTTAATGAGTATGCATTCGTTTTAATTTTTAATAACGCAGTCTCAACTCTCAGTTACTTCTGGAGAAAATAGACTTCCGAGCTCGCGAGTGTTTCATTGTCTCAGTTTTACTGCGCCTTTTTAATTTTTCAATGCAATGAGATCATTTACAAATTAAAAACTAACAATTAATATTAAATTACCGTTCGTAAAACGCAAAATACATTTTTTTAGTTCGCAAATTTTATTCATGGTTTTTTAAACTTATCTACTTAGCCAAAAAATTAACAAAACTTTGTTTATTAAATTATTATACATAATTTCGTATACTGCCGTTAAAGCTGAAATAGGTAGAGGGAACCTGCTCAAACTACGTACTTAAATTCCACGGTGTCCAAGTACGATAAATACCTACTAAATCTATTTTAAGCAGTTTGTTTTTCATAATTCTTCAAAATTGGAAAAAAAATCTTAATTAGGTATTATCTTCGATAATCCTTTCGGCAGTTATGCAGTTTGATTACTAGAAGCTGCGAATAATAAACTGTCAATCAATCCTGAAACTTTTACTCTAAAATTTCAACAAATTATTCTTTTCTTGTTCCTTTTACACTTAAAAATGTGATTTCGTAACTGTGTATCTGATAAATGAGAAGAGAGCCCTCGGCGTAGCTGTAATTACTAATTAGGTTAGTTCGGGTTCGAAGTGACGGGTGATTTTATCACCACACTCCCAAAGGGCCGAACCAACGAACTGTGGTTTTTAAGGTCGTATATTACGTGCCCACAAACATTCATTGGAAAATTGCCTACGGAAAATGTTTTTGGAAATTGGAACATTTTCTTGTGATCGAAGACAGGTAATGATCGAGTCCTTAATTCTAGATACCATTTTAATGTAGTAACTAATGATAGACTGATAATGCTAGAATCGGGATGCTATAATTAAAGTTACAACGAAATCATAAGCATTATATTATTATTATAGGGTGACACATTTTCTCTATTCTAAAATTAGAGGACGAGTTATAACAAACAGATTGCACTCAAATAGCATACAAGCGACGTTGACATCAAAATGCCAATAAAAAATTAAGGAATTAAGGGCCTTTCCTACGGAAAATCCGTAATTTACCGTATTTAGAGCCTTATAAACTCAAAAATTGAAAGCTACAGAGTTATAATAAAAATACAGCAATAATCTTCAGTATGTCAAAATTCCTTTCCACGTTTTAAATTTTAATTTTTTTATTATACTCATTATATCAGCTTCCAAAGTAAAGCCAATTTATTCAAATTCAAGCATACATTCAGCATCTCCTTAGTATTTACAAATTACTTTTATTTGAAACACACGCCAATTATTATAGATCGACAATATCATAACCTACATATTCCACGTTTTAAATTTTTTTTAGGTAAATTTTGAACTAAGATAAGTAAAAAAAAAAAACCGGCCAAGTGCGAGTTGGACTCGCCCATGAAGGGTTCCGTAGCAGCAATAAGGTTTATTTCTATAAAATGAAAAGATTTTTTTTGTTTATTTTTATATTTTAGTTGATTTAATGAAAGTTAAATTAAGGTTTATCATTTATGACGTATAAAAAAAAACTACTAGTTAGATCTCGTTCAAATCAATTTTCGTTGGTAGTTTTTATAATAATGTACATCATATATTTTTTCTAGAATTATTATGCCCCTACTTTAGAAGTTAGAGGGGGGGGGGGACACATTTTACCACTTTGGAAGAGTCTTTCTCGCAAACTATACAGATTAGAAAAAAATGGTATTAGAAATCTCAATATGATTTTTGAAGACCTATCCATAGATACCCTATACTCATAGGTTAGACAATTTTTTTTTTTGTTTCAGTTGTATCTATGGGGACTCCTAAAATTTTTAATAATTTTTCCATTTTTGTATAAAAATCTTAATGCGGTTCACAGACTACATCTACTTACCAAGTTTCAATAGTATAGCTCTTATAGTTTCTGAGAAAAGTGGCTGTGATATACGGACGGACAGACAGACAGACATACATGACGAATCTATAAGGGTTCCGTTTTTTGCCATTTTGGCTACGGAACCCTAAAAATAGGGTTTTGGTGCGATCTCGGCAACGAGGCAAATGTATGACCAAGATCGTTTGCTCGGGGGTCGGCCTTAATGTAAAAGGTGAACACTGAATAATAATATACATAAAAAATTATAATACTTACGCGTTTGTATGTGTCTCTAGTACAGAGTTTACTGTGAAAGTATTAGCCCTGAACTCTATTTATTCTATACAAGTAACATGTATGATACACGGTTCTATTATAATATTTTTTTTATGTTTTTCTTGTATTTTATTTTCGGTTGGAGTGTTAAAAATTTGTATAAAACAACTGCTTGCGTACAACAAGCTTGGAACGTTTTATCTTATATCTTTAAACGAGAAATTCTTGTATATAATAATAATAATAATAATAATAATAATAATAATATAAGATTAAGCAAAAGAAAAAGCAAAAAACTCTACATTCTGCCTTAAAAACAATAGACTTACATAAAAATACATACATACAAATGCAAAAATCAATCGTCATTGATACCTGTTCTATAGTCCGTCGTTTCCTTAACCCATCTTCATCTTTCACCACACATCAATCATAACTCTTAACGTGAATCAGGTTACTTGGCATTAGCCCGTACCTGGATCATTTATCCGGCAAATAGCCGAGACTCAAATTCATTTTAACATAATAATAATAATAATAATAATAATAATAATAATAAATAAATAAATAATTAATTAGCACATCACCTGTAGTTGTTTGGCCACAAGCCCGCAACTCCAGTAGAACCCTGTAAAGGAGAATGGAAATCCCAAAAAAAACATAATAATAATAATAATAATAATAATAATAATAATAATAATAATAATAATAATAATAATAATAATAATAATAATAATAATAATAATAATAATAATTGTTTATTGAATAACATTTACATACATCTGTTACAATATTTTACAGGTGAGTATATTATATTATTTTAAGATTACAGACGTTTTACTCCTGAGTTTCTTTGATTTCTGCACTAGGCTGAGCCTGTCCTGCAGATCACCAAAATAGTACTTAATTAAAAATAAAAAAACAAACTGATAATGTGACGCCGCGTTAAAGTAAGAAACCGTGTTGGATATGTTTAAGATTGCTTGTTTAAAACAAGCAATGGAACAGCAAAAAATGGAAAAGGCGTAAGTGACAAAATGGTTTTTGTCGCGTAATTTAAAAACCATAAATACATTTAATATAAGCTATGCACATATTAAAGTGTATGCTTCAACCAATTTATGTACAAATTTTGGAACCTTAAATCACTCTCCTCTCTTGGAAAAATAGGAATCCCTTTTTTTACAGAGGTCTTTTCGATTGATAATTCTGTGTTATAAAAGTTGTCCAAACGTGTTATGCTATGGGCAATTCAAAGACAAAGACATGATGAATACTGACAGTGAACTTTAGTTTCTTATCTTTAGTCATTGCTGAGAAAAATCGGCATCGCTACAGCCAAATTATCAAGGCGTCGCCATAAGCGAAATATTGAAAGTTACAAAAATTTAAAATATCGTTACCGCGCTCTCTCTCTGTGTGTGTGTGTGTGTGTGTGTGTGTGTGTGTGTGTGCTTAAGTATGTGATTATTTCTATCTATATATCTCTCTTAATATTTGTTCTTTCTCGTCATAATCTAGAACTTTTAGCCATCTTGTTACTATTTCTTTTACTTCTTTTAATGAGCTGTCTTTTATAATACATTCCCTGCTTATTTTATTATATATGGACCAAATCTTCTAGCGAAACTAGAAGATATATATATATATATATATATATATATATATATATATTTAACAGGAATCTCGGAATCGGCTCCAACGGTTTTCATTAATATTATTATTATTATATATAGGGGGTTTCGGGGGCGATAAATCGACCTAGCTAGGAATCATTTTATGTGTGTTATTTGAATTTTTTGAATACCTAGTACCTAATACCTAGTCATATAGCTAGTTTTCTTTACACGATAACTAAGCTCCCGTAACCACACAATCCATAATATTAGTACATACTGTAACTTTGGATTGTACTAGCATCAATCCTTTCCTTCCTCTTCCTTATCCTTTAATATGTACCAACATTATTACGTTGTATTTAATCCTGTAATAACAATAATAATTTATTATACTGACACAACATGGATATCAAATTGTGGATTATGCACACAATATACCTACCCGCTAACTAAACAACAATATCGAGCAATAGAGTTTTGGAAACTTTTTTGACCCCCTGGTATTAAAAAAATATTTCGCGATCTTCTTATAAACAATAATCCTTTTGTTTTGACCCACAAGAGGACGCAACCTACTGGTTGAAAAAAGACTGCAATAGAACACTAATTATAGAATTTTTATTAAGATTCGATTTAATTAAAGTAAACTCAAGGGGGCGTTTACTGCGCCGTTTGTTGGCAAACTCAAACTCAATTTTTTTTATTCAGAATAAATTTTTGCAAATATTTTCTGAATGTCTACAATCTACATGATGCCTACCACCGGTTCGGGAACAAACCCGGCGAGAAGAACCGGCGTAAGAAACTCGCAGGTGGCCCACTTTTTTAACCAAAAAAATCGGTTGTCTGTAAAGTCGGTTTACTGACGATAGTTGAACGTGAAAACATCATAGCCTTAACCCCTCAGTTCCAGGAAAAATCTATGCAAAAAGTTGGCAGGTCAATGTGCAAAAAAAAAAAATGGCGCCCGGCCTACCCTCTTTGTAAAATTAATGTAATATCCTTACATACAATCCACATTTTATGTTTGTGTGAACTATGTTAAATTTTCTATCTATCAAGCCATCATAATATAGTATTTAGTCCGATGTGATATTAGTTTCTCAATTATAAACTTTCGAAATTATAATTAGTGATTTGTTATAATGAACAAGAGGATCTTATTTCAATGATAATGTGAAAGGAGGAAAACCTTACAAAGTATAATTGAAGGTTTTTATTACCTACCACCGTAGAAGTTTGTCAGGATTCAGAGCTTGTAGGTAATGAACTTTGCTTGGTTTTTTTTCGGCTCATGCCAAAAAAATAGATAATATTTCAAATTACATGGTACCATAATTTGAGAGTGCTTCTTCGTCGTTTCTTTTCAATAGAAGATGGAGAAATATCACGGGCTCACAGAAAACCGGCGTGAAACAGCGCTTGCGCTGTATTTCGCCGAGTTAGTGAGTTTACTGGAGGCCCAATCCCTACCTTTTTCCCTTCCCTACCCTCCCCTATTTCCTTCCCTACCCTCCCCTATTCCCTTCCCTACCCTACCCTATTACCCCTTAAAAGGCCGGCAACGTACCTGCAGCTCTTCTGATGCTGCGAGTGTCCATGGGCGACGGAAGTTGCTTCCCATCAGGTGACTCGTTTGCTCGTTTGCCCCCTTATTTCATAAAAAAAAACGGAATTCTTAGTCAAAATGTATTCGCTAATGTCTTCGCTAACTGTCATGACTCATGAGTCATGACGCTTGCAATGCGTAATGTCAAACACCATACATTTTGACACCTAGCTTCGCTTTCGAAACTAGCGAATATATTTTAACTAAGCACTCAGCTGAGCGTTCCACTATACAGAAACCTACGTTCCAGTATTAAAATTAACTAAGCAGCTATGTTGACTTAATGATAATTGGCTAAACTTAAAATGAGTGGATTAAACTTTCGCCGCTCGTGATAATTTCTAGCGTATATTGTGCGAGTGTTTAGCTGTTTACCTGAGATTAACCAAGGATTACCGCTTAGCTGAGTTTATACTAATGTGTATTTGACTGTACATAAATATTCATTACGTCGGATTAAACTGTGAGAAATAGGTACACTCATGAACAGTAATGTAACTGAAATTAGTCCTAATGCGTGTAAGCTTAAGGGAGAATTTGCTTGCAAATTAGAATGGTGTATTAAAAGTATTACAGTTAGGGCCGGGACACAAAAACACGGCACGGCGCCGTACGGTGCCGCGCCGTGAGAATTCATGGTGCGTGTCGTAAAAAACTACGGCACGGCGCCGTACGGCGTCGTACGATGTCGTGCCGTAGAAACTCATCTTGAATTTCTATGTGAGTTTCTACGGCACGACGTCGTACGACGCCGCACGGCGCCGTGCCGTAGTTTTTTACGACTCGCGCCGTGAATTCTCACGGCGCCGTGCCGTGTTTTTGTGTCCCGGCCCTTAGTCGTGATTTTTTTAAATTACTACCTGAGAGTAGCTTGTTGATTATACATCAGTATACACGGCAGACAAAAGACACAAATCAATGAAAACTATCAAGCTGGAACTTCTAACTTTAGGATGGGAATCAAAAGTTATCGGAATAATTAATATAGATAGATTTAAATTAATTATATCAAATTAGGCCCAGTTCAGCCTTCTGGACAAAGGATAAATATCGTTCCAGTCGAACTACTTCATATAATTTTGTATGGTAAATTACATGCAAATAGGTAGGTACTTATATGTTAATCGTAAGTTCTAACGTGTAGGTATATTATACATTATACTTTTGTGTAATTTATGTTCATTGACGGGCCAGTTTTTAAGTTAAAAAATAAAACAAAGAATTCATTACTTAACAAAAGTTGATAAAAAATCAATTATTGATCTATTACGGGATTTATTGCAAAGAATAATAAAGCTCTCATAACTTTGACCGCAAAAACCCCGTTTCAAAGTCTAACCTCAATAATTACACTACGGTAAGGCTTCAAAAGTTCAAATTTAGAATTCCAGACGTGTAATAAATTATTTCATTAAAGTTCCAAAAAGTATTCGTTGTGAGCCCTAGGTTTTGGGATTGACCTTCATTTTGTATTATTCCATTAGATTATAGATACTGTGTATTATTCAATTCTTAAATTAAAAGTATTATTTTAAGAATCTCTAAGCTCGGTCTCTAGGTCATTCTGAAGTTTATTTGTCGTAAGTATATAAATATGTCATCGAATCTTAAGAGCTGACAAAATAATTATTTTATATTGTTTACTTCCAAAAATAATTTTACTTAGAAAACCAAGCATGTAATTATGATTGATTGAATATTATTTTCATTAAACTTTATTGCTTATTATCTAGTTCATAATTTATTGTATTAGACTTGATTTCTCTTTCCAAACGAAATACTACCCTGACTGAGAACAATAATACTTTCATCTTTAGAAGTTCCTTTATGGTTGGTTTGACACATTTCACCGCCTTTTCTGGGTTGCGAGGCTTGTCAAGAATCACCTTCATCTCATCAGATGAACTTGTCTGTCTCTTATCAGTTATCAGTGTTTGTGCGTTGTCAATAACAGCCACGCCCCCGCGTCTTCTGGCAGCTCTGAGCTGGGAATATGCGCGCGCATCCTTGCCTCTTTTAAAGCTGAATACTCACTATTTGATTACAAAATATACTGAAATACTCTTTTAATAATATTAAAAGTAAGTATTTCATTATTTGTACAACTATTGATATATTATATCAATAGTTGTGTGTAATATTTGTTTGCTGATTGATAACTTAATTGCGAATCACTGATTGATTATCATATCATATCATAATAAATAATGATTATTAGCCTGGAACTTTAAATCCTTATCGCTAAATAAGTAATGGCTAATTAGTGTAGTAATTTGCAATGACATTAAAGGTCTTTGAGTATTTGCGATTAAATAACGTTTTAATACTACGTCACCGTTTTGTTATCTATTATGTTCATTGTTTATTGTTATTTTAGTATTAATCCTAAAAGATTTATTAATATTATGTCATATCAAAAATGCGATATTATCAATGTCGTATTTTTAATTGATTTTTATTATACTTAATATCCAACCTAGATGGCAGATGCATTTACAGCGTGTATTTGACCTACGTATTTAACGTCTTCATATTCATGCTGACTTCGCAATAGTTCTAGGCTCTTGTCTATCTCTCTAGTGAGTACACGTCCTTATTTGACACATCGCTCACGCGATGCGTTGGAAAAATCTCTAGAATCAGCAGCGCAGCGCCGCGGCTCACCCGCCGAAACTAAACAACATCACGCCCGCTAGCGCCATCTCTCCGCGGCGCCGCGCATCGCGTGCCGCACACCTGCCCCGTGCGGTGCTTGCTTGAACAAGACCGACATTCGCCGTCGCGCTCGCACTAGTAGCGCGTAAAAATAACCTCAAAAAGACGAAACCTCCGATCGAGAAGCAAGAAATCGTCCGTCTATCGCATATTACTCGTAATTATCAACGTAGACAGTGACTAAAATCCAGGATTCGAGTGTAGTGCGAGTGGTGAAATAAAAAGGAGTCGGAGAAATTGTTTGTGTGTAAATCGTGAGTGATTCTCGATATCGAAAGTTACTTCGGATTGAAATAATGTTCATTTTGGAGGGCTGTCGACGGGCAGCCCCCGAATTTTGTGCCAATATGTGGTTGTACTTGGTATTATGTGCTGTTTATTTCAAAACAATTGGAGTATCCGCTAACAACACCACTGGAGTCCTACCTGGCAGTGAGTACACCTTCGTTAACATTGAATAATTAATTAAACAATCATTTTATGTTTACGTATCTTTATGTTTATGAATACTGTATCCTTGACTATTAATAAACAAGCCACTGTCAACGTTGATTTTTAACCGAACCATACTGTTTATTTTATGAATATTTTTAATTTGTATCGTAATTTATACGATATTATGTAGAATGTCATCTACTATCAAAACAGGTTTGTTACGTGGTGTTTACATTTCACGTTTACCAGATAATGAAGACTTTTTATCTATTTGCGTATTTTTGCCATTGATTGATAAGATAAAGGAATCACGCCACTTTTCGTATTGTTTTTGGTAATCCGCATAAACCACAGAAATAAGATCTAGATAAACACTTGTGTCATTGGGGCTATATTAAGCAAATTAGTTTTTTGTGATCGTTGTTTTAATTTTGATTTAGGGCTAGATATTGTGTTTTACATCTCTGACGGTAACAGCTTGCACAATCAAGTTTTTTTTTCTTTTGCAAATGCCCAATGTGTATTACAGACGGGAATCCTGTGACGTAGACGTAGAATATTACTACCATTATAATACTTACTAGGTATTTTAACATTTTTATTAAGTACTTACTGTTACTACTATTATTGGTATCATCATTAATATTTTTAAGTTATCACTTATCACCATTGTAGCGCAAAAAGTATCATTTTATCAGTATAAAATGTGTATTGTCTATAACACATGTATTGTTGTTTGAACAGGTAAGCTTAGCGGGGGGTCGGGGGGAGCCACTTGAAACAATATACCTGGCACGTTTCAGTTCTTCGAATAAGACCCTATCAATTATATTCTGTGATATTCTTGTTTTTTTCAAGTTTGGAGAAATTAATTGTAAATGTAGAAACTATTTTTCTTCCTAGTGTACAGGCTACTGAAATAGATAGAGCTACTGAAATGTGATTTTCTATTTTTGTATTTTTATGAATTACATAATATTATGATGCTGACAAGACTTATAACATTTCATGTAACGGATAACATGGATTTTTTAGTGAAGGCAGGCAAATGGCAATGTCAGGAATGCATTAAAAGAATATCTAGACTGAAAAAAATACAGTATCCACCTTACGATTGGTACGGTACAGTAGTCAGTACTAGACGTATTAGTAAAAACTGCTACTGGAAACAATTTTATATAATTTTCAAGTGAACTCAATTAAGTACTAAATTAATTTCGCCTTACGCAATGATACAATTTCTCCACGCATTCTTCTTAGTAATTTCAGGAACATACTAGGTAAACAAGTAAAACAACTCAAAGATCAGTAAAAAATCGGTGCTATTTTTGGAAATTGGGAGCCAATTTAAAAGATTCAAACCAAATAACTTCGGCATGTGACATGGAAACACAAACGATTGATGAATTAATTTATTTAAGCCTCCGCGCAACGGATGACGTTGTAAATTGGATCGTGCACTTGTTCAAATTGTCAGCTTCACAAATATCTCGCGTTGTATTTCACACAAATTCCTAGGATTTTTTTTATAATAATCTATATTTTATTTTATTAAAAAATTTGAGACAAGAGTGTATTTTCAAAAATAATAATCTAACACAGATAAAAGAACAAACGTGTTATAAAAAATAAAAGAACAAAACTTCAAAGAGAATGCAATATTATTGTTACCACTTATCAGTAAGGTACACATAGATAATGAACACAACTGTACTAGTAGAAGCTAATAAACGGGCTTACAATAATATCTTAGCAAAAACGATGGTACAGTACATATAATTATAGTAATTAGGAAGTATAATGTACTTGACTAAATATCGTTGAAAAAGCGAACTTAAACTAACCGAGGAAGCTACATACAATTATGGTTTGTTAGTTCATAATTAAAGATACTAAACGCATTATCCGGCTGCCTGGTTCAGTCTGGAGTTATCGTATATCAGAGCTTATGCTATTAGCATACTTAAAGGTTGTGAGATCCATACTCATATTATGAATGCGGAAGTGTGTCTGTCTGTCTGTCTGTCTATTCTTCCCTCTTCACACCCATACCGCTGAACTGATTTTGCTGAAATTTTATTTAGAGGTACTGCCCGGGAAAAAACATAGGATAGCTTTTATCCCGGAGATAAGACAGAAGACATAATAGGTATTATCTACGTTATTCGGTCGGGTTATGTCAGACAAAAAAAAACTCACGGTAACTGGCAAGATTGAGGGAAACAGACCACGAGGTCGCAGTCCCATGCGTTGGTCTACGACGCTCTTCAAGTGACCGAAGATAGTAACAGCTGGCGTAAGACAATTAGAAGGAAGGTCTTGGAAGGGGGAGGTTACGACCCTCATACATGAGGAACACGACTGGAGGAGGAGGATAATAATAATATCTATGGACGCTTCACACCACGTCAGTCTGGCCCCGTGCTAAGTACCTGAAGGACTTGTGTTACGGGTACCAGACAACGGAAATATATTTAATACTTTTATACTATACATAATATATTTAAGATTTTTATTATATGATACACATATTTAATACACATCCATGACCTAGGAACTTTGAAAACTTTTTGTTCCGTCGCGTCGGCCGGATTGGAACCCGCGACCCCCAGCTTTAGCTTCCAACAGCCCACCAACTGAGCCAGAGGTCGTCGAAGAAGTAGAGGATGTCAGATAAATGCTAATGGTGATCTGTAGCTTGATTGAATAATCTGACCAAAAGTATATATCCTCCATCTACCTATGAATCAATTTTCTCTGATAATACAATAAATCCTTCGATCGGGGATTCTCGGAAATGCTATTGTATTCTTTTGTTGTCACAATCACCGGTGCCCGTACGGGGCTTGATGGGTTAAAGTAAGTTACCCTTACGAAAAGTTAGATGTAACATACATTATGATAAAAAATTCATTATTAATCCTTCAGGCCCCGCGCGAGCACCGGTGATCGCGACAACAATAGAATACAATAGCAATTCCTGGAAATTCCGACTGAAGTATTAATGTGACATAATTCCTGACATTATGCGCACATTGTGCTAAAATCTTAATTTATCTACATAGTACTACTGAATGGGCGTCCAAAAACACATCGGCGCATCTTGCCAAAGTACCAAAATAAAATACATAAACATCCGAAAGTAACTGAAGATATTATATTTTCCTGAAACAGTACAAAGTTCAATAGCTGCATGGCTCGTAGCCAATTCAAAACTCTTCTTGTTTATCATGCTGTTACATCGATAAAATATTCCTAGTATCTCCCAGCGAGCCTGAGTGGGCTAATGGTACAATACAGTTTTCAGTTTCAGTAGTCATTTCGTTCGCTTTTGCGGTGTTCTTTCATAAATTTTTCGAAGAAGTACTCTTGGGTATTTTGTGGAGTGAAATTAAGCATCGGAAGAGAAAATAGGTCGTGCTCTGGTCGGAAAACGCCATTGAAAAATGTTATCATTATTATCAGATAATTTGAGATATTTTTAAGATGTTTTGATACAGTTTTCAAGTACTTATATCTTTGTTAGCAGACAGATTTCCAAGTTCAGGTGGTCATCCCCGCAAACGATCAATATTGTTTGACAAACATGTTTGACGTAATTTATGTTTTCATCAAACAGCAGCGCAGACGAACAAACGTGCATCAAACAAGTTTGTCAAACAATTAGCTAGAATCGGTTTGAGATCATGAGATCTTGTTTGACAAATACAGTGGAACACGTTCAAACACGTTTGTCAAACGCTACGCCAGTGAAAATTTTCTTCAAACACGTCAAACACATAGTTTGTTTGACAAACGCTTCAAACAAAGCTGTACACTATCAAACTGTTTGACAAACACGTTAAATTTGACAATTTGATCGTTTGCGGGGTACTTTAATCAGAAGCAGCGAGAGCAACTGCAATTAATTGTACTATCAGAGAAGTTAATTCCTAGACAGATGGGGGACCTACGTAGTTTGGTGGCGTTAAGGCTCCATTCCACCGCGGCGCACGCTGTGCACGGCCACGCGCATGCGTGGACGTGCACGGATTTATTTCTTTGACTTGAGTCAATTCGTGCGTAGCGTGTCCGTGGGTTGCAGACTGCAGTGCATACAGTCATATATATTTTCTAACAAAGCGAAGCTTGACGCACGTGCGTAGTCTCTCCGTCCGCCGCGGTGGAATAGAGCCCTTACGTCAAACCCAGCCGAAAGATCACAATAAGTAACATTGAATTGACATATTTCGACCAAATGAAGTTGGTCTGTCAACTGCCTAGAAATCAATTTCCTCGATGGTACATCAGCTAGTCCAATATTCACTGTCAAACTTTCTTCTGTAAACGCTGAAGGTACAAAATTCTTGAAAGTATTTCAGTTTAGGTTTCGCAATGAAAGTTAGAAGATCAAAAGAGCACAAACGAATTGTGAGGCTATAAAACCGGCTTTCCGCCCAAAGGAGTCGTCGACATGAAAAATGAAAAAGGAATTGCACTTGTCATACTTAGTCCTAGTTATTACGGTGACGTCGATCGTTTTACGGAAGATTTTGTAATTTCAGACATGAGTGGATAACTTAAAATTTAAAAAGTGACGTTATTTTGCATTTAAATTGAGGCTTTAGGGCCGGGAAAATGGTTTCAAATAAAAAAGTGTGGATTCAATCATCTAGCTGGATATAATTATATCAGCTATGTGATGAAGTAGGTAAGTTACAAGGTTTGTTCAAATTATAAGGGAAAAATGAGTGATTGCTCTTATATGTTGTAAAATGACAGTTTTTAGTTACCCACTTTATCCGCTCGTGTCTTCAATTTCAACCCGTCAGAAAAAATAACAGTACGATAGTTTTTAACGAGGAAACGTCTGTCGTTTGACCTGGCAGTGAGAAATGCGAGACCCATTGAAGGTTAACGATGTGTTTTTGCAGAGATATGCAAAATGTAAGACACATATTTGAATGGACATTTTTCTTGTGAAAGGAGTAAAACCCAAATCAGATCAATAATGTACTTTTATTATACACTAACACTTTAGTAACTAATTGCACTTGTCGGTTCGACGTTTAGAACAGTAATGAATTACCAATATGGCGACTATCCTATTTATACCTTTCGGAATATAACAGTTTTAGAACTACCTTATAAATATTTGATAAAATAATGACTTGATTTTATAATAATGAAATAAAGTAAATAAATATTGATTATGATTGTAAACTATTATTTAAACAATTTCTAACATTCGGCCATCCTGAATCAATGCCTGGCCTCAGGCAGAAAATAATGTTTAGTTACTTTCATACTATACTATTTTATGAGAAACTAACAATATAATATTTAATAATATAATATGCAAGCACACTAACATTTTAACATATTGATTAGCTTAATCTAAATTTAATGTTTGTTTTATTTTCTTAGTTACTTTCTTATTATACTATTTATGAGAAACTAACAATATAATATTTCATAATATAATATGCAAGCACACTAACATTTTAACTACCTATCAATGTTTATTTATTTTCGGCCATCCTATTGTGATTATTGAATGGCCCCATTCAATTTTGATTAACATTACAATATTCATTTCACTTCATTTTGTAGCTTTCTTCACACTGCACTCTATTATTTAATTAGCACTTTATAATTTCACTTCACTTTGGTTTCACTTAACTCTGAGCTAATTTTCGCATACACAAAACGCGCACTTTTCTAGGAAAGCACTAGAACAGGCTGCAGCCTGCAGGCATAACAATATAGCACACACGGGGTGCAACGGCGTAGTAGGCCGCACCACCGCGTACAAACACGAGGTGTAGCGGCATTGTAGCAGCTGGTGTAGCGTACACACACGGGGTGTACCGAAGTTGTAGGCCACACTACCGCGTACATACACAGGATGTATCGGCCTTGCAGCAATGGATGTAGCGTACACGCACAAGGTGCACAAAACGTGAGCCACACTACCGCGTACACACACAGGATGTTTCGGTCTTGCAGCAATAGATGTAACGTACACGCACAAGGTGCACAAACATGAGCCACACTACCGCGTACACACACAAGGTGTTTCGGCCTTGCAGCAATAGATGTAACGTACACGCACAAGGTGCACAAACGTGAGCCACACTACCGCGTACACACACAAGGTGTTTCGGCCTTGCAGCAATAGATGTAACGTACACGCACAAGGTGCACAAACGTGAGCCACACTACCGCGTACACACACAGGGTGTTTCGGCCTTGCAGCAATAGATGTAACGTACACGCACGAGGTGCACAAACGTGAGCCACACTACCGCGTACACACACAGGGTGTTTCGGCCTTGCAGCAATAGATGTAACGTACACGCACGAGGTGCACAAACGTGAGCCACACTACCGCGTACACACACAGGGTGTTTCGGCCTTGCAGCAATAGATGTAACGTACACGCACAAGGTGCACAAACGTGAGCCACACTACCGCGTACACACACAGGGTGTTTCGGCCTTGCAGCTGCAGGTGAAACGTATACACACGGTGTGTACGACTACACGTTGTCCGCAATATAATGCAATTGTAAATTTTACTTATATTTCGAGTCGCTTAAGATATTATGTAATAGTAATATAAATTCATTAAAACTATTTTAAAAATAACGATCAAAAATTATTTCGTTGTATAATTTGATTTATGTATAATGTATATATATTTATGCATAATTAAAGATATTGTATAGTTTTTTTTAAAGTTGTAAATATAGAGTATGTAGTTTATTACATATAAATAATGTTCATGGTAAAGTATCATTCCGCACTTGAATCATTTGAATCATCACTATCGGAGCTATTACCGATAGGTCCCAACCTTATCCAAGGCTTCATTTTATCCGCCGAGTACACATTTTTATATTTTCTGCTCGAAAAACCGTCTATACTGCAGACTTCGTAACGATCGTTACCTAGCACAGCAGAAACCTTGTAAGGTCCACTGTATGGGGGAACGAGTTTTTTGCTATTACCGACGTTATTACAGTTTTTTAATACCATAACTAGGTCTCCTACTTTATACATGTGAGCAGTACAACGTTTTTTATCGAATCGGGCTTTCATCGCACTCTGTTCCTTACGTATATGTGACGTTACTTCTTCCCGAGTTTTTTGAATATTTTCGTTTTGCTCTAAATTCATTGAAGTCTCATGCAAATGACTTTCTGCAATATTCACAGTCTGCTTACCGAAAACGATCTCAGCGGGGGTTTTGCCTATACCTTTATTAATAGTGTTGTTTAAACTCCATTGTACTTTGTTTATTTCTCTGTCCCAATTGCGATCGTCTTCGGTAAAGTTAAGAGCAGTCAATGAGCCAAGAATAGAACGGTTATAACGCTCGATTTGACCGTTTGCTCTAGGTGTTGCTACCGCGTTTTTGACGTGTTTTATTTGGTTTGATTCTATAAACCGATTGAACTCTCCTGATGTAAAGCTAGTACCTCTATCAGAAACTACAACTCTAGGTGAGCCAAATAACCCTATGAATTCCTGTAAGACCTGAATCGAAGTTTTACTCTTAGTATTCCGAACAGCCCGTAACACAATAAACTTTGTAAACGCATCGATTATTCCTAATATGTAAGTATTTCCGTTCCTACTGCGGACAAAAGGACCTACATGATCTATATGTACACACTCGAAAGGAGTTGTAGGTTTGGGTATGGGATGCAACATGCCTTGCTTCTTTCCAGAAGGTTCTTTCGCGTAGGCACATTGAATACATGATCGCACATATTTTTTGACAAAACGTGTCATACCCGAAAACCAGTAATCTCTCCGCATTTTTTCTAGGGTCTTTTCAAAGGAAAAATGACCACTTTCATCATGACACAAAAGACAAACCTTCCATCTAGCATCATGTGGCACTGCCCATCTCAACGTATCCCCAACTTTTCTATATATTTTACCGTCTTTTAAACAATAATTCTTCATAATATCCTTCGCTTCTGCACAATTTTTATCAAGAATACATTTAATGAGTTTTAATTTGGGATCAGCTAATTGTATAGATAATAAAGTCTGGGCATCTAAATTTATTTTAAGCACACTAATTTCATGTCTGTCTTCGTCAGTAAAGGGTAAAGAATTACGACTCAATGCATCTGCGTGTTGAAGCTGACTACCTGGTCTATATTCTACGGTAAAGTCGTAATCTTGTACAAGGAGCCACCATCGTGCAATGCGTGGAATTAGGTCTCGTTTTGTTAATGTTGTTCTTAGCGCATTACAATCAGTCACCACCTTGAACTGAATACCAATTAAATAAACTCTAAAGCGATTTAAAGACATTACTACAGCCAACGTCTCCAATTCGTACGAGTGAAGATGTTGTTCTTCTGGAGAGGTTTGTCGGCTGTAGTAAGCAACAGCTCGAAGAGACGAATTTTCGTTTTCTCTTTGCAATAAAATTCCACCAATGCCATGTTGACTGGCATCGGTATGGAGCTCAGTGAGATAACTGGGATTGTATATGCTAAGAACTGGTCTCGACGTTAGGGATTCCTTTATTTTAGCAAATGCATTAATTTGTTCTTCACCCCATCTCCAAGGAATATTCGACCTAGTTAACATAGTAAGTGGCCTAGCTATAGTTGCAAAATTATAAATAAACTTACGGAAAAAACTAGCTAGGCCAATAAACTGCCGTATCTCGTGCGGGTTTTTAGGAGCCGGAAATGCCAATATCGCATCTGTTTTTCGAGAACCAGGCCTAACCCCATTACGTGATATTTCAAATCCTAAGTATTCTATTGATTCCTTAAAAAAATGGCATTTCTTTAAATTTAAAGACAGCTTAGCTTCACGTAATATATCAAGTACCAATTTCAATTTGTGTATCCCTTCATCTATTGAACTAGATCCTATTACTATGTCATCCATATATGCAAGGACAGCTGGTATTTTATGCTTAATTAATAATTTATGTACCATCCTTTGAAATACCGCTGGAGCGTTCGTCAGACCAAATGGCATACGGTTATATTCGTAGTGTCCGTCTGGTGTGACGAATGCTGTATAATGTTTGGAGTTCTCCGACATGGGAATCTGATGATAGCCTTGGGTTAAGTCCAAGGTGCTAAAATAGTTTTGTCCCTGAAGACAATCGATTTGATCGTCAATTAACGGCATAGGATATTTGTCCTTGATGGTTTTACGATTGAGCGCCCGGTAATCGACACAAAGACGCAGTTCACCATTTTTCTTTGGTACTAATATTATCGGGCTCGCATACTCTGAATTTGATTCTCGAATTATATCACTCTCCAAAAGTTCGGATATAATTTGAGAAACTTTTTCGCGCTCTGCTAATGAAAGCCTATATGGACGGTATGTAACAGGAGATTTGTCATGCAGATCGATTGTCATTTCGGCTACCGATGTTTTACCCAATTCACCGGTTGAGAACGCAAAACAATCTCTGTATTCAGTTAACATATCAAGTAATTTATTAACAGCCTCAGGTAAAAGCGTTTTGTCAATATTCAGGTCATTATATGAAATTTGGAAGTTATCGTTAGACACATAACTAACATTTACGATGTAACTATTTTTAATATTTTCAGGAAATATTTGATTAGGTATACCTATACCTCGAACCAAAGTTGTATCTTTAGCTATCTGTATATCCTTTGAGTTAAGTGGAATCAACACAATACTCCCTAAGCCTTTGGTTACAGAATATAAGCCAGGCAAAATTAAATATTCGGCTTCTTTATTTAACCTAAGATCGGGTGTAATGCTAACAAATCCAGTGAATTCCTTATTACTATATACTTCTATTGAACAATTATGACTAACTGTAGCATCTTCTTTAGATTTAAGGATTATCACATTAGATTTATTTGGAGAAACTTGGTAAAGAATTAGATCTTTGTCCGATTTAAATACTCGGACTGAGGGATGTTCTGTGAGAGTCTGTCCAATTAATATATCCGCGGGTAAATATATTGCAGGAACTACAAATGCTGGTACTTGTAATTCAACCATGTCCAATTTTATATGAATAGTTATTCTACCTTCAGGAGTAATAGCGCTGTTTCCGAATCCTTTTAAAGTTGGCAGATTAGTATCATTTACTTCCGATTTTAGGATGCTTTTAACTTTATCGCTAATCAGTGTACATTCACTTCCAAGATCTACATATCCAGATATATTCATTCCATCAACGTTAACCTGTTTAAAATATTTATTATTACCGTTGCCTAAAGTTTCGTCGATAGTCATGACCTGCTTTGAGTTTTGTTTGGGATCAGCAACTTTTGGACTTTCAATATTATTATTGTTTTTATATTTATTAGTCAAACTAACTTTACAATTTAGCTCTAAATGACCGTAACGCTTACATTTGCCACATTTTAGAATTTCTTTTGTGCAATTTACTACCGTATGACCAGTTTCATTACAATTGTAACAGGTAACCGCTTGTATAATTTTTTTATTACTGGTACTATCGAAATTGTTTTTAAATTTACTATCTTGTGTATCGGAATGTTTTCGCAGGTTATCAAAATGACTACGGTCTCTAAAGTAATTCTTTTTGAATATTGCTGTATCCTCTTTTATATGAGAAATATTCTGAAAGTAATTAAGTACTTGATCAGGATCACTGAATTGTGCTCCTTCTATATTCATTCTAATATTACTGTCGTAAACTCCGTGGCTTAAACAGTCTACAGCTTGCCTGCCTTTTAGTTGACACCGATTAATCAACATAATTTTATCGTAAAAATATTCAACTAACGTTTCATTACGTCGACTTCTTCTATTAAGCATCTCAACCAAAAGATCAGCATAGTTGTGATCACTAGGGAACGTTTTCAATAATTTTTGTTGCCATTCTACCCAACTAAATTTAACGCTTGTAAGCCCATCGTACCACTTTTTTGCTAAACCGGAGAGTTTTGGTAAAGCGTAAAAGATAGTTTGCTGTTCTGACCATCCATAAATTTCAGCCGATTCATTAATTTTAGCAATCCAATCGTTTATGGTTTGACTCTTTGAGGCTGGGTCAAATTCAGTTATTATATTTTGCGATCCCTGCACATGACTAGAATTATTATTACGTAAATTGTTTCCTCCCTGTAATGCACTGATTAACTGATTAAGTATATTATTTGAATTATTGTCTTGCGAAGTGTGGGTTTCACTCAAATCTGCACTCCCACATGGTTTATCGCGATCATTCCGTCGTGTACTAGAACGAGACTTTTGTCGGTGTCGAGGCGTTAACGAATCTACTCGTGACCGGTGACATCGCGAACGAGACCGACGACGAGAAGTACGTGCACGGTTACGTGTTCCGCGCGAGCCTGATTGTGAACTGTGACGTGTTGAAGCAGAGTCACTAATTCGAGATCTACGACGCGAGTGTCTTGTACGTGAACGACTGTAGCGACGTCTTAGATATCGACGATGACGATTGTGACTACCCGAACTGCCACTACGAGAAGAGGAGCTGCCGGTAGACGGGCTACGATGTCGCTTACGACTTTTTCGAGTCGATCTAGTCAAATTATTTGAACGGTTTCTAGAAAAAGGTGTAGGGCCCGTCGGTGTACCTTCACGGTCTGACATATTGATATTTAGGATAGTATAATATAACTTGTGCGAATGAATATCTTTACAATGATACTACCGATTATTATTATCTTAAATTAAAACGAAAATGTGGGTATTTGAGAAAATTAGATATCAATAATTTTTATAGTCCAACGAAAAAAAAAAAATTGCAAGCTTTCAATATATTACTAATATAATCAATGGCTTAAGCGAGCCGAGACACAGTTAAAAACAATAGCACAGATATCTGAAAATAATCACTTCGTTATTACTTCAAAAACAGGTGGGTACTTAGAGTTAAAAAGAAATACCCGTTATTACAGTTATACTGTATATACATTTGTAATCTAGTAAATTATGAACCGTTAAACCAAATATATTGAATAATAACGGTAATACAATATCTCCAGAAAATTCTTTGTATTTCATTCATATACTAGTTAAATTTTTGCACATGAAAAATATGTAAATACAGTTAACTCATAGCAATACAAATTCACACAGCATGCACAGATTTAAAAGGTAAGCCGTAGCTCCAGAATGAACGTTAACAATTTTGAATTTATATCTGTAATAATGTCATACAATTGCGACTTACCGACTTTCACGCGTCATCACTTCATTACCAGATTTAGGCCGTAGGCGATCTTTATCCAACACTTCTGATTTGAAAGGAGTAAAACCCAAATCAGATCAATAATGTACTTTTATTATACACTAACACTTTAGTAACTAATTGCACTTGTCGGTTCGACGTTTAGAACAGTAATGAATTACCAATATGGCGACTATCCTATTTATACCTTTCGGAATATAACAGTTTTAGAACTACCTTATAAATATTTGATAAAATAATGACTTGATTTTATAATAATGAAATAAAGTAAATAAATATTGATTATGATTGTAAACTATTATTTAAACAATTTCTAACACTTGTAAGTTACGAGTAAAATCCATACTGATATTATTAATGCGAAAGTATGTCTGTCTGTTTGTCTGTGTGTTCACGCCCAGACTGCTAAAACCGAATTTGCTGAAAAGTATTCAGATATATTTGAGTCTCGGGAAAGGATATATATCACGTAGAATACTTTTTATCCCTGAAACGCCTGAAAGCCTTCGTGGTCTAGTGGTATAGAGCGCGGCTCTTGACTCGGAGGTCGTGGGTTCGATTCCCGCGTTGGAAACATGTTATTTCCAAGTTTGGTTAGGACAATGCAGACTGATCACCCGATTGTCTGACAAGTAACATGATCCATGCGTCGGATGGGCATGTAAAAAGTCGGTCCTGCGCCTGATATCCCGCCAGTCGTGTCGGTCTTCCGTCCCACTGGGTTATGAGAGTATAGGAATAGAGAGTCCTCTTGTGTACTGCGCACACACTTGGGCACTATAAAATTATTCCTGCGTAGCTGGCCTGGTTTCAATGAAACCGGCCACCGTCACCGAAACCGGTGTGGGAGCTATAATCCCCGAAAATATGGGGTTCCTAGCGATAAACGAATTTTGGCACTACGGGGTGCAGACGTCATCTAGTATCTAAATATATTTGAATCCATTTTATATCTATGAGCTTGCGTTATAGAAAAGTTTACTATCTTACAAATATTTTATGATGAAATGATCTAGAAACTTTAGAGTTGTTTTGATGTTAAGATAAGCTTTATGAGAAAAGCTCCTAAGTAAAATGCGATTGAATTGCTCTGCGAAACAATGAAAGTATTTTCAATAAGTAGCGACTTAGGAGCAGTCAGTTTTAAACTTTAGAAATAAAGCTTATACCTTTTCTATAAAACCTAACATTCTTGATTGGACGAAATGATCTATGTAAGAATAAAACAAGACACTTCTTAATAAATAAAAATATAATATTGCAGTCTTACTTTGACTGCAATATAGACTGCAAAATTATATTTACGTACAGTAACTAAATCTTTGCAGCAGTCCTCGTCTTCGGAAAAGTTTAGAGCTCTGATCACAAACAAACCCACAAGCGTTTATTATCAAAAACACTTAAAAATTCCAGCTGAAATGATAGCCTTCTTTATATTAGGAAAATCCATATCCATACTTATTTAATATTATAAATGCGAAAGTGTGTCTGTCTGTCAGTCTGTCTGTTACCTCTTCACGCTCAAACCGCTGAACTGATTCTGCTGAAATTTGGTATGGGGATACTTTGAGTCTCGGGAAAGGACACAGGATAATTTTTATCCCGGAAAAATGTACGGATCCCGCGCGGTAAGCTAATTTTGGCGCAACGGAGTTGCGGGCGTCATCTAGTTTTCTATACTAAATTCCGTTGCGCCAAAATTCGTTTATCGCGTGGTAACCGTACTTTTTCGGGGATAAAAAGTACCCTACGTCCTTTTCCGGAACTGATACTCAGCAAAATCAGTTGAGTGATTCGGTCGTGAAGAGATAAGACAGACAGACACACTTTCGCATTTATAATATTAGTAAGGATTCACAGATATATGGGTAGTAATTACTAGCAAATTCGATACCTGACTCGTGTAGAGCTTCACGATGTTTAGTCAAGGAATTGGAGATAACTAACCCTGACTATTGTCTTATTGGTTCAATTAAACCAATTCATTGCCTCTTGGCTTTGCATACATTGTCCATAAGTGAGAGCACAGACTACCATTACTGCTGTCTGATTGCGGATACCGTGGAGCGACCACGTTGGTCTGCCGGACGCATTCGGAGGCATTTAACGATAACTTAACTTTAATTTACTGAACAGTTAGGCATAAAAATGCGGTTGCCATAAGTATTAGCCATAAGTAAGAACCTAGACTAGTGTTACCAATACTACCGTGTGACAGCGGAAATCGTGGTCTCTTGTGGTTTTATCTGCGTATTTCTGCAATAACTAAAATATGACGCCCGCAATTCCGTTGCGCTAAAATTCGTTTAACGCGCGGAAACCATACAATATCTGGGAAAAGTATTGTATGTCCTTTCCTAGGACACAAAGTATCACCATGCCAAATTTCAGCAAAATTGATACTGCGGTTTGAGCGTGAAGAGGTAGCAGACAGACACGCTTTCGCATTTATAATATTAGCAAGTATAGTAAGTATGGATCATTCTAATATTCTTCATTAGCTTGCTAGTTTACCAATACTTAGCGTTAATATTTAAAGATAAAATACCTTTGAGAAGAAGTTCCACTAAGGTATTGCACGGAAACTGCTTAATCCAGAGCCTATACTGGCTTCTACATCAATTCTAAAGATTGATTATTATCAAAACCATCCTGTCGTTTTTTGTGTGAAAATACAACAGTTAGTCGCTAAACACACTATGCCGAAGTTCCGCGGCGGAAGTTTCGCATGATAACGTCACCAATGTCAAACGCATACAATATGACGCGACGGAATTTCGGAATAGTTCATCGGTAATTTAAAATACATTGCAGGCGGAATTTTGGCATAGTGTGTGTGTTACATCTATAATGATTCTTCACAATGTAGAGTAAGTAATCTATTGGCATAGAAGTATGCTAGTATGTATTTTCTTATGCCAGCGTTCAGATGACATTATGCGCAAAGGAATACTACATCTTATTTTAATACCACTGAAAAAGTGCCTGTTCTATTTCCACAATTATTCTAATAACTGTGAATGTTTTGAGGCGAGAATTCAGCGCAATATCCCAGCATGATGCGACTCCGAATATGTTAATAGAGTAAAATAGTTAAGCTGTCAACAAAATACGGTGTTCCTCTGCTCCACACGGTCGCATTCTAAACGTTTCACTGGACAACATTTCATGTTTTAATTTAGTCGCTTTTGTTGTTTATTCTGTATTGTTTTTTGGTACTTCTTAATTTTGATGAGATCATTTAGTTTTATGTTTATCATTGACTTCTGTGAATGTATCACGTTTATCAGAGAAGTTGATTCATATTCATAAGTTATTTAAACCTTCGATCGCGGATTCTTGGAAATCTATTGCTATTCTATTGTGTCTCGCTCACCGGTGAGCTTATGGGGCTTGATGGGTTAATATTTAATTGGTCTACGTTTTGTCAATCTTAGCGATAATATTTTCCAGCCTGACCAAATGAATTATTTAAATTAATGCCTTTAAAGCATCAGCCTTTTTGATTGTATATCCAAAATAATTCTTAACAATGATCATAATAATAATTATTATTCAGATCCAATAATCAACATACTTTATCAACTACCACTAAATGGGTCTCGTTTCCTTCATCTGCGGTCATTGTGTCTAATTAGATTTAAAATGTAGAAAAAGCAGACGTTTTGAAAATGAGCAACTAACGAGAATAGTTAAACGGACCTGTAATTTACATACAAATTGGCTTTCGGGGATGAACGCTTCATTTGTATTCCACCACAGGAACTCAGCTCAGTGGCTCAGTATTTATCCAGTTTCCGATTTAAACCGTATCGCTTTCTTATCGGATATCGATGTCTTCCGAGCTATTTAACGTTTCAGATGCTCCTCTAGCTTGTAAATTTTGTGCTGTCCCACGCTTAGGAAAATGTTTTTCCCGTTCCTGCTTTTTCTGCTTCTAATTCTTTTCTTTCACAGCCTATATGCGTTGTTCCGCGTACAATATTTAATCATATTTGGTCGCTGTACTATCGGCTAACCCACAAACTTTTTTTTTGTTAAATTATGAATGCAATCTTCTTCTCAATGAAAATGAATGATAACACAACTGCATTCATAACTCAATACAGAATTTTTTGTGGGATGATACAAAAATGCTTAGCAGCGTCCATTTGACTGAGAACGCGATGCAAAAAATATTTACGTAAATACAATACTGTTAGCGTCATTTATATTCTTGTAATTTATATAAGCCCTAATTCTTTAGTTAACCTAGTTTGTAACTAAGGTGCCAAAGTATGACTAATACAACTTACTTTTTTAACACGATGTCACAATATTATTATTACACTATCTACTTATTATTCCTAGTCGTTCTTCGTTCCGAAAACATTATGATCATGTTTCTGTTGTTTTTCTTTGAGTGAAGTAGGTACTTTAATTTAGGTAATTGAAAATATTTCACTTATATATTTGTAACGAAAAGCAACCTTTTTATTTTATCTAGTAGGCGCTTAAGAATAATTAAATTAACCTTAAACTGGAGTGCTAGGCTTATCTTGGCTTAATGTTAAACGTGAAAATTATCCTGCCTTTTCTTAGTCTTTTCAATCTAAAAAGTATAAATTGAATATGTAACACTAATGTATTTCATAAACAAGCCGCCTCATACTTGAATTAAAAATCATTATCAATAAAAAATTAAATAATTATTCAGAGAAATAGAAAAATGAGAAATTGAGTACTTATTTAAAGCAATTGGTAATAATAATAGTAATAAATAGTAATGAGGAATTAAAAAAAAATCGATTGCACACATACACACACGCCGACATTTTCTCCCAAGACCACTTCTAATAGAGAAGGCTGCTGAAGTATTATTCAACGAAGGTCCAAATTATGCTCTGACGTACTCCATCACCATCAATCATGCAGCCCCTGTTGAAAAATCCGTTTAAAATCATTGTCCGGTTGATTAAAAAAAATCAAAAATATCCCCAGTCATCGAAACACAATTTTGTTGGGGTCGGTCCCTCGGACGCAGAATAGCTCAAACAAGGGTCCTCTCACAGATTGGCTGTCAGGCCCGCACTGTCCGTCATGCTATGAAGTGCCTTTCAGAGTATCAATTAAATAAATTAGCACTCCAATCCCGCTGTCCACGTCTAGGGCCTAGAATCTAGATTCTAGAGCTTTCAGGATGACTTAAAACGTTATTGGGTATTGTCTTTCAGTCTGGGATTTGAAGATGACACCATTGCAGGCTTGTTGTTCGAAGAAGAAATAAATGTTTTTCGTTTTTGCGATTTTATGTATTTAGCCAATAGCTTTGAGTTTATGATGTGGGTTCCATTATTACTAACCTATCTTATCATGCAGTTATACTGTTCATCTCCCAAGTCTCGCCATGAATAAAATATTTGCTACTAAGTATTAACCGATACCCAATACGCTGGAAAATATTCTTTTTGATGTTATGGGCTCAATGCCGACCCAATTCGAGGCATATACTTGTATTTTACATGTTTTCCATATAATGTATTTGGGTCGACAAATCTTAAATGGGTCGATGTTTATTGGACAGGTTATACCTCTAGGGCTGGTCCCAAATAAATTCGATCAGTGCCCGAGACCTTCCGAGTTGGACGAATAAAAATGGCCGCTTCCTCCAAACTTTAAGTCATTATTTTCTTATAAATGACTTCTGCAGTACTTGCTTTAGCCGGGATGAATGATATCTCTGTAAATCCTGATTTATCCCTCTTAATCATGATTTATTAAATTATTAAACTAATTTTAACACACCATAACATAATAATATAAACTTAAAATCACAAATTCATTACAAAAAATACAAACTAAAATAAAATATACAAATATACAAATATATACAAACTTAGAATATCATGATTTTATTTTCGTGCACTCTTAAACCGTGGAACTGCCATTAATAAACTGTTTCATTTTTTGGTATAAGCTACCAATATAATTATATTCTGTGGTATAAGTAACTATTTTCTGTTTTCATTCGTTTTCATTTATTTATTCTAGGCATTTGTTTAATTTATTTTATACTTAATTCGTATTCAGTGTCTGTGGCGCGGGCGTGTAGTTTTTATTGAGTTGTGTGATATGAGGCATTATTTACATTGACGCCACTCAGGAGAATTTGTTCAGAAACTACGTTCTTAATATTTGTCTTACATAAACATTTTGCGGTTAGACAAATATGTTTAGATGTTTATAACTTTTTTTTTTTCTTATCAATGTCCTGGAAATCACCTTCACTAACCTCGTCTGATAAATTGATATTTCTAACTTTATTTATTCACAAGTTCTTTTAAATAGCTTACGAAATACAATACTCTGATACAGTCCTTTAAATTATATTCGGACGACTAATTAATAATAATGGATCTATTTAATAAGGCTTTTATTGAATAACCTATATTTAATGTTGATAGGCTAAATGTTTAGGACGTACTATAAGTTCTCATCCAAACCTTAATATAAATAGTGTCAGGTGGACTTTATTAAACCTTAAAATAATTAATGATTTTTAGAGTTTAAACAATAATTATTTTTTCTAGATATTAATCACTCAATTAGTTATTTATCGTAATTATGGGTTTGTTTTAGTATGTTAAAAGATAATTACTCAAATCAATTAACGGGAATACGTGCTAAATCAATATTAACAAATTTAAAAAACCGGCCAAGTGCATGTCGAGCCACGCGCAATATAGGGTTCCGTAGTACCGCTAGTTTTTTTAAAATGTGTGTATGGTCAATGAATGTACATTTATAACGTGTTTTACACTACTAACAACTTCATCTCAGTTGCTTTCAAAGGAATTTGAACGAAAAGTTCCTTTATACTTCGCCGAAAACATTTTTTTTAGTTGATCGACTATTACTCAATAACTTATGAAATCTTCTTAGCCGTGATAGTTTTCCTTTTAAATTCAGCATATTTCCTACTCCCGTGCATTTCTTCACATTTCCAGAACCAACCGTTTAGCTGGTAGAAGGGGGGATACTGGATTCTAACGATTTTTTCCACTTTAAAACTTAATATTTCACAAACGGATACCTAAATCGGAAAATGATCTGTAGATACTCATAATATTTTTAAAAAACCTATCCAACGACACCCCACACGATGGGGTGGACGCGAAAAAAAAATTCATCCCCACGTGATGTGTAGGGAAGGTACCATAAATATTTTTTTTCTAAGATTTCATGTACCATTTTGTTGGCATCATTAATATGTGCATTCATGCCAAATTACAGCTTTGTAGGTCCTATAATCTCTGAGTAAAACCGCGGACAGACAGACAGACAGACGGACAGACGGACAGACAGACGGACAGACGGACGGACAGACCGAAACTATAAGGGTTCCTTGTTGTCTACGGAACCCTAAAAATCATATCGGTAATATTAATATTATGATTACAAAAATGTTTACTCTAGTATGAAGATCAGCGTATATACAGGGTGCAATTAAACCTTCCTGCTAAATTTCTTCCAGGGCTTAGGTATCATTAGGAGAATCCATTTAACCAAAAAAAATTGTTGTGTTATTTTTTTGTTAACGACATATTTTATCCCATTTCAAATCGTTGCAGAGTGCTCACTCTCCGGCGGTGGGTATGATCGGGGGTGACGCGGGGCGAGGCGCGCGCGCGGGGGCACGTCACGCGCGGGCGACGCGTAGTGTCCATTAATTCTAGTGTTTTTTAGGATAACTTTCGGAGGCTATTTCTCAACATTTTAGTACTGAGTGATTATAAAAGAAAAAATACGTGTATTTTTATTTTTATCAAGGATCAATATATCAAAATTTGGCAGGAAGGTTTAATTGCGACCTGTAGGGTGAAATTATTAGTAATAAACTCTTTCAGCGCAGCTACTTTTATAGTGAACTCTTAATAATTAAAGTGACATATTATACACACCCTTACTACTATCACTTACTTTTGTTACACCCTGTTATATTATTGTGCGCAAACTTTTGCAACTCACAAAGCTGTAATAAATCATAACATAATACACTTCCGATGTGCTTTGTATCATTGTAGCCATTATCAGTAACAAAAGAAAGCATAATGTATGATCGAATGGAACCAAAGTTAAGATTTATTGCTACGTCTTGTAAACGATATCTTGTGTAGTATTCAAAACTATTGAGGGCCGAGGACTCGGAGGACTCAATACAGAAAATTCAAATTCATCGTTCAATTGGTAATCTATTATAATGGGGCCACTGTATAAAATTAACAAAAAATAATAATAAAATAATGTAACAAAGAGCGCAGCTAAACATTAATAAAAATAATTCAAGTAATAAAAATATTTTTCCGATTACTAGGTTACAAAGTACCTATAGCCCGGTCTAATTAGACGCAAAAAAATCGAAATCTCGGAATAATTCGCATAGAGCTGAAAATTGGTAGAGACGTTAAATACACCATTACAAATAAAACCTCAAAAGTCCCCGGCGATCCTCCTTGTGCTAAAAATTTTATTCAAGGTCAAAGGTATGAAAATGAGGTTTTTCCTGTTTTTTTTCAAACTGTACATTTTATCGCAAAAATAGGTACGGCAAGAGTGTAGATCATAGAATTCTCTACAAAAAATTTTCAGCCACTTTTTTCATACGACTTAACATTCCATTTAAATGGCGGGCCTAAAGTTTGGGAAAATCATATCTAATACTTATATTATAAAGCTAAAGAATTTGTGGAGCTACTGCTTTGAATTAAAAATTCGTTTTTTGTTGGATAGTCTTGTTTATCGAAGAAGACTTGAGCTATATAACTTCACGTTGGCACCAATAAGAGCAAAGAAACAGAGGAAAATGGGGAAAAACGGGGAAAACTATTTGAAAGAGCTTATCTCACAAACGGCTGAAGTATTTTTTATGTTATTTGGCACATATATAAAGTAGATCACGTGGAAGGATATAGGCTATTTTGTTTCTCGGGAAAATGTACGGTTTCCGTGAAATACATAATTAACAGGGCGGAGCGGAACTTCTTGTACTACAGCATACAAGGGCTGTTCACACCAAACATACTTATGTGTGACTTATTACCGTTACCAAATCTAAACTTTTCGAGTCGCGAAGAGCAACAGTACGCTTGCAAGTCACTCTGAAGTATGTCAGGCCGAGAACATTTCAATTTTTTCAAACAACCCTAGTATGTATTACTAGATGTTATGCGTGGCTCCGCCCGACCGCGTTAATTATAAATTTCACGCAAACCGTAAATTTTCCTGAAAAACAGAATAGCCTATGTCCCTCCACGTGGCCTATTCTATATTTGTGCTAAATAACATAAAAAATGCTTCAACCGCTTGTGAGATAAGCTCCTTCAAATAATTTTCCCCGTTTTTCCCTATTTTCCTCTGTTTCTTTGCTCCCATTGGTGGCAACGTGATGTTATATAGCTCAAGTCTTCCTCTTCCTATATATAAAATTTTTTGCACAAGGAGGATCGCCGGGGACTTTTGAGGTTTTATTTGTAATGGTGTATTTAACGCCTCTAACAATTTTCAGCTCTATGCGAATTATTCCGAGGTCGAATGTTTAATTTTCCTGGGCTAAATTCTTTCTGGAAAGGCACGCACGGCGCCTCTTTTAATAAGTTGGTCAAAAAGGAAATCATTGAGCTCCTGTTTCTACCATAAAAAGGATACGTTTGCATAACAAGCAAATAATAAAAAGCGAGACTATAAATTGAAATAATTATAATTTGCATCCTACATCCTTACCAGAACAATACCACCCATATAATTTTGTGTCTCCCAAACAAATAGACAATAAACGAGCTGTATCTTCGAGCACGATTTAATTTAGTGAGCGTTTCTCTTTACGTCCTTGTCGAGTGTAGAATGTAGTAAATGTACGTGAAATATACGACGTAGTACCACAGTACACATATGAATATACAGTAGACTAACATGAATGAATGAATGAATGACAATACTCTATTCCAACAAAACAATGTACAGGAAACACAGTACAAAGAAAGCTCGTCTGTAGATCAACTTTTAAAAATGTTAAATCAACTTTTGTACTTTTACAATCTACATGTAGTTTCCATCATAGAAACACTTAGGTGTAAAAGTAGAAAAGTCGGTTTAATTGTTACAAGCGACCTAAAGATCTGACAGCCACAATCGGAGAATACACACACAAGCCTGACGATCAGACAAATTAAGAACGCAAAAGAGTGTAGCTTTATTAGGTGAGCTTGTAACTTGCCTTTGTGCAACCCGAATTTAATCTTGAGAACATGTTAGAGTAAACCTACTGATTGTTTTTGTATTGTGGTACAACTTAGTGGCATTTATAATTTGTACTGATAAGGACGCTTTAATTTATAGACTTTGTTTGGCGAATAAAACAAGATCATTTCATACATTCTTGGCCTTGGTTGTAGGCAGATTAAATTGTGTTGATATTCATATAATATCAATATTAGATTGTTTAAAATCAGTAAGCTAAATGTAGTATCATAAAACACAGGGCTAACTTTGTTAGGGATATGCGCAATTACACTTTTTACGCATCCCTGGCGGATTGAGGACATCGGCCGGGATATGTGGGACTTCTTATGTCTACCCACTAAAACCCCATAGTGCTCTACTCAACGCTTTGGGTAGAGTTGCGGGTACAATAGAACTTACCGCAACTCTACAAGCGCAGGCACACCTAAGTTTATCTTTCCAACAATGGTGTTGGTGATAAAACCAGGTTTTTTAAAGGCTGTATACGGACTGTGTTTAGCGCCTCTCGTAGCAAGGGCTTATTAAAACTGGTTACGTGTGTTTGGATTCTTATAGCCTTTCATTTTGTACTGGTATTATTATTGTCACAATCCTTGTTCAGTGTTCCTCATGGTTCATCATCATTGTTTCAGACGTGTGCACGGCGAAGCAGTTCCAGTGTGCGAACGGGAAGTGCATATCGCTGGCGTGGGTGTGCGAGGGAGAGAACGACTGTGGCGACAACTCCGACGAAAACATCGCCGAATGCAAAAAAGGTAAGTCTTAATAATCTAGTTCCTGAAAGAAAAGGCAGATAAGCCACCCGCTAGGGCTATCAGAGAAATAGAGTCAAAGGTCTAGTGGACCTACGTATTTAGTCGGGCTATGTCAAGTCCACTCCAGACCTTGACTTTACATAACCCATCCAAATAATAGATCTATGTGAAATAATTTCTCTGATAGTGTAACACGCGGAATTTAACTAGGCACCTTCTGCGTCCTTCATCAATAAGCTTTTGCATGTTAAGTACTTGATTCGACGTCCATATTCTGAACTTTTTTAAAAGACTATAATATTATGTTATGACATAATATTATAATTATAATATTTCAAAGGTGTACATTCGATAGTTGTAAATAATCACAGTACATCACAATATTATATTTCAACACGGTTCAAAATTATATTATTGGGGCGGATTACTTCGCCTTAGCACATTTTATAAGACTCTAAAGATTCAATCTAATTATAAATCCTTATGTGTCGCTGTATAAATTCCTGTAGTGTAGTAATTAAATTGTTTGACGCTGAGAAGTGAGACCTTACAGCCTCAGAATACCGCAATACAACGTGCTCCTCTTGGCTCTCGATTATTAAACATCCTGTATGTGTATAAATCTCTATATTAGGTGGATTTTGTAATACAACAGTTACTCAGACATATTATTTTTAGTAAAATGTATCGCTTATTTAGAACTGTAACAGCTGAACTCAGAGAAATAATAATGAAGATTTTAAAATAATGTATTAACCCAACAAGCCCCGTACGAGCACCGGTGATCGCGACAACAATAGAATACAATTAATTTAATAAATATTTTAAAATAATGTATTAAATTGAAGCTAAGAAATCATTAAATTAGTTAAAGCTTTAGATTTTAATATGGTTGGGAATTTTACTTTCGGCGTTCCTTTTTTTTTGTTTCGGGAAATGCTATTACGCATCCCCGGCAGCGTTGGGGAAGGACCACCGGGGTATGTGAGACTTGCTACGGCCGAAGAGGTGAGTGGCCGCAGCTGTACCCACTAAAACCCGACCGTGTTCCTACTTTCGCACAGGACGGAGACGCGAAGGCCTACATGTCTTCCGTGGCTTCAGTCCGCGCTCGCCTGCTCACGCAAGCAAAAGCAGGTCCACGCTATTGGGGTTCCTTGTCCCCCTAGGCCGAACAGAGGCCCTACATCGGGGGCTTGCATAGGCCGGTCGTCTTCTTTGTATCGCGATGCGCAGGAACACAACGCGCATCGCGAATTCGCGACTCTCTCGGGGACTCGGTGCAATGAGTGGCGGCATCCCCATACCGTCACCCCGAGTTCTCTGGATTCCAGGTTCCCTTTTAGGATCAGGATTCAGGTTAACTTTTTTTAAATTACCATCAAGCTAATTTATACAAATAGAACGATCCATATTTTAGGACCATCAAATGGACCTATTTATGCATACCGGACTTAACCCACACGATGACAGTTCTGAGAAAAAGCCGTTTTTATTAAAATTGTGTATTCTTTAAAACTGATGTTATTTTAAGTAAAGTTAATTTACAATAGTATATTTGGTAATTTATTCTATGCGTACAAACAAAAATATGTTAAAAATTACTACTATTTCCAACAAAAATTAAAAAAAAAAAAACAGGAGGGTTCCTTTTAGCAAAACTATATTAGTGTGAGAGTGCTTATAATTTGGCAACTGTTTGTCTTGGATATGGGGTTATTCGGCTTGTTCTTCCTGGATTTTTCCCCTCTATACGATCGTGTCGTAGCGGTCGTGTCGTAACGGTCGTGTGTGCGCAATACACACGACCACTCTGGTTTCAATGAAACCAGGACAGTTACGCAGGAGTAATTTTATAGTGCCCAAGTGTGTGCGCAATACACAAGACCACTCTGGTTTCAATAAAACCAGGCCAGTTACGCAGGAGTAATTTTGTGTCGTGTCGGGCCTAGGTCACAATGACCCGTCGCCTTTATATCAACAAAAAACCAGCCACGTGACTGACGTGAGTCTTTGTTAAATATTAAGAAGTAAGCCTTTTTTAATATGCAAACGAGAACTAAGCCGCATGATTCTACTTGCCTAATTAAAAAAAAATCAAAGGACCCTGCAGCTTGGATCTTTTAAAAAAAAACAATACTCATTAATTTGTTAGTTGGTAACTTTGTTGTGAAAATGTTTTGTTCTGCCAAAATTTTTAGATTTGCATGATCTTCATAGGGTCGATAAAAGGTCCATTTTGGAATACTTCTGCATTATTAACTCAATTTTGGCAATGGTGTGGATTGGACTCATTTTGCATAAATAGGGTCAAATCAAAGTGTGAAATCCTTCCTATCTCTGTTAGCTACCACTTTCGAGATTTTTCGCAGATAAAAATGTTGTTCGTCTTAACAAAATTAAGCTAGGTACTGACAAAAATTAGCTTAAAGTAATAAAAAAATTGATCTAGGGATCCCTGACTATAAGCTGCGGGAACGCAGAAAATATTGATGTTGTACGTTCATACATTGATATATTATAATACTAGCGACCCGCCCCGGCGTCGCACGGGCATTAAATATAAAGCTACTGAAAAAATTAGGCCTATAGCCTTCCTCAATAAATGGGCTATCTAACACTGAAATAATTTTTCAAATAGGACCAGTAGTTCCTAAGATTAGCGCATTCAAGTTAGCCCTTTCAAATAATTTTCCCCGTTTTTTTCACATTTTCCTCTATTTCTTCGCTCCTATTAGTCTTAGCGTGATAAAATATAGCCTATAACCTTCCTCGATAAATGGGCTATCTATCACTGAAAGAATCATCAAAATCCGTTGCAGTGGCGAAGCGTCCATATAACCCGATTCCCATCGGCTTCCCTTAGGGCTTAGAAAAATCGAATATATGGGCCAACGACATATTTATCTAATAAATATTTTACATACCTACTTAAAAAACTTTGAATTCACAATGTTATATGCAATAAATTTTTCTCTCACTTGAAATACATAGTTTGAATTAATAACTATCGCCTACAAATTTTAAAAGGCAATGCAATGTGCGGGCGCAGAGAATCAAGCCGTGGATTAGCGGCTTATTTCTCCATACAACGACAGTTCATAGTAAGCATCTGTCCTTTTCATTCCTGTGAACTGGTCGTCATGTTCTGTCTCGTTCTAGCACGCGCGATATATACTTGGAAATAACTCGATGCCCGACGAGTTATTACGGAGAAAGGTTAATTAGCAACGCACAAGTGCAAGCGAGATAGATGAGTCATGAAGTAAAATTGTTATGATTCGAATTTAAGAATGAATGTAGCGACATTATACTTTTGCTGGCGCGTAATACATTTTATTTTGGTAGGATTTTTTGTAATACGACTTTATTAAGAATGCCTTTAGCGGTACTAAATATGACAGGCGCGTAATACATTTTTATTTTGCTGGTTTTTAGATTGACATATTAATATGGCGGATAGTGTGTTTGTAAACAACATGTCGTTTGTTTTGTTTTGTCGAATTTAAATTTTGTTTTAGCGTTAGAACTTAGAAGAGTGTAGTGAATTAAATTAATTTATATTGTGACTTGTGAATTGTGAGTCGTACGACGTAATCGTGTAGTTCGGAAAATATGGCATTAATTCAGAAAGACTGTTGTCTGACAGATTATATTTTGCTGTCGAAGGAAACTTTGTTTTCCAAACTTAGTTTTGAAAATTAAAAGCATGTCATTCAATTATAAATTACCAAAATTGGTAAGTAGATTTTTTACTCCGGCTTCCCTTCTCAAAATATTCACCCCTCGCCACTGATCCGTTGCGTAGTTTTAAAGATTAAAGGGAACAAAGGGACATAAGGGAAAAAAAGCGACTTTGTTTTATAATAAGTATGTAGATTATATTATGTTAAAGTGTTTTACTATTTATTGAGAGATAAGGATAGGAAGTAATTTCATCAGTTTCATAAATTAAATATGTATTTTTCCAGGATAAAAAGTTTACTAAGTATATCATTTACCGGGAGTCCGGGACTCAAAGTAACTCCATACCAAGACTGAAAAACGATTCAGCGGTTTGGGTGTGAAAAGTAACAGCCAGACAGAGATATGAACAGCTGTCTGTCTGTCTCTCTGCCTGTTACTTTGTGTGTCTGTACACACTTCCTCAATCACAATAATAGTATGGATTAATAATCTATATTCTGAGTATACATCTATACTCAGTGAACTTTAAAATGCTATATATACTATATACTGTATAATATTATAAATGCGAAAGTATCTCTGTCTGTCTGTCTGTCTGTCTCGCTTTCACGCCAAAACTACTGAACCGATTGTAATGAAATTTTGTACACAGATAGTCTAAAGCCTGAGAAAGGACATAGGCTACTTTTTAAATGGAAAAAGGGGTTGTAAGGGGGTGAAAATGCGTAAATTTGTTCAAATTAAGTTAGTTCCAAAAATTCATAATATATTGCGCCGTGCGTCTCCTACATCGCGCTATCGCTTGCTCATAAGTCTTTCTATAAGACGTGGTACCATGTTAAATTGCGTTTTTCGATACTTTCGATTGTTATACACGCTGATAGTGTATAACTCACTACTCAGTACTTCATCTATGTAGTGATGAGTGACGTAACCTTAAACCTACCAATCTATGATAAATAGTTTATGGGTTAAGCTAAAGTTATTAAATATTATGTGCACAGTGCACACTGCACAGCTGTGTTTGGCTATTTTGATTTTAGGGGTACCAGGGTTTTAAAAACCTTTAAAATTTGACACCAATTTTATTGACACCGCGCGCTGTAAGTACACTGAAGTCCACGCGGACAAAGTCGCGGGCAACAGCTAGTATATTAAAAAACAAAGTCGCTTTTTACCCTCATGTCCCTTTAGTTGTACGGTACGGTAGCTGTACGTGTACGGTAAATTATACGGCTATTGCTGAACCAAAGATTTCCTTTGGTAGGATTGGTCCTTAAGGCCCAAGGATGGATTTAAGATGTGGAGCCACCGTGATTTTTGATGTTAATTTTTTAAAATTTTAGCAGCTTCTGCTCTAGAGGAAAATAGTGTCTCAATCTGTATAGAGGCATTAATTATGGCACTATTCCAAGTTCGGTACCATATTCGGATGACTTAACAATGCTTAATTCATTTAAGGACTCATAAATTTTGCACGATAAGGATATAAAACAACGTAAAAAGAAGAAGAAGAAGAAGCATTATTTAAACGCGCTAATCTTAGTATGAGTAAGTAATTACTGGTCCGATTTGAAAAATTCTTTCAGTGTTAGGTAGCCCATTTATCAAGGAAGGCTATAGGCTATATTTTATTACGCTAAGACTAATATAAGCGAAGAAATAAAGGAAACTGTGGAAAAAACGGGGGAAATTATTTAAAAGGGCTTATTTCACGAACTACTGGAGTAATTTTTCAGTTTTTTGGCACAGAAAGTAGGAACGTGAAAGATCATAGGCTATGGGTACGCGATCGTAAATCCATCTTAGGGATATAAAGATCAATCCTACCAAAGGAAATCTTTGGTTCAGCAAAAGCCGTATTCCTCGTTCTTTTGTCTTGTACGCACACGACTACTTTGTTCCCTTTAATCTTTAAAACTACGCAACGGATTTTGATGATTCTTTCAGTGTTGGATAGCCCATTTATCGAGGAAGGTTATAGGCTATATTTTATTACGCTAAGACTAATAAGAGCGAAGAAATAGAGGGAAATGTGGAAAAAACGGGGAAAATTATTTGGAAGGGCTAACTTCAACGCGCTAATCTCAGGAACTACTGGTCCGATTTGAAAAATTATTTTAGTGTTAGATAGCCCATTTATTGAGGAAGGCTTTATGCTATATTTTATCACGCTAAGACTAATATGAGAATGTGGAAAAAACGGGGGAAATTATTTGAAAGGGCCTATCTCGCGAACTACCGGAGCAATTTTTATGTTATTTGGCACAAATAAGAAGTAGACCACCCACGTGAAGGATCATAAGGCTATCGATTTTAATCATTTTTTCAGTGGCTATATATATTTTATACCCGTGCGACGCCGGGGCGGGTCGCTAGTAATAAATAAAGGATACATTATGTTAAACATAGGATTTAAATGCAGTAATAATAAATTCACAAGTACCTCGGATAGTCGCTCTAGGCATGCCGCCTGTCACGTGGATAATACTGTACACGTGAGTACACAAGTGTACATGTAAATTGTAATGTAATATCTGAGTACACTCGTGTTAAATATCTACCTACTGTGCGTGTTTTGAACTTGTAATAAGCTGTAGCCTGTAGGGCTTTTAGTACAAGTTACGATATCATGGTAACAACCGAAAAATATCCATACTTAGTAATATTCATCCATACTTACTTACTTAATGTTATAAATGCGTAAGTGTGTCTGTCTGTCTGTCTGTCTGTCTGTCTGTCTGTTACCTCTTCACGCCCCAACCGCTGAACCGATTTTGCTGAAATTAGGTATGGAAATACTTTGAGTCCCGGGAAAGGACATAGGATACTTTTTATCCCGGTAAAATGTACGGTTACCGCGCGAATCGCGATAAACGAGTTTTGGCGCAACGGAGTTGCGGGCATCATCTAGTTAATTATAAATGCGAAAGTCGCCCAAATCGTTGAACAAATTTTGCTGAAATTTGGTATTGAAATTGAGATTTAACTTGACTAGTTTTCATTTCATCAGTAATTGCATAAAGTTATTCCTTTCCAGTTGCTTTGCTTGGATTTGATTTTGCCAGGCTGCTACGTAAGATCCCTATGTCATATTATGTCATATTATATTGTTATGTTATAAACTAGATACCAAAGTGTTAATTAAATATTTCCTATATTATGCAAAGGTCGGAGCAGAGGGCGCTTCTAGCGCATCATGATCATATCAGCCTTTATTCGTCCACTGCTGGACATAGGCCTCTCTCAATGAACGCCAAGATGACCGATCTCCTGCTACTCGCATCCAACATGGACCCGCAACTAAACGGAGATGGTCGTCCCACCTAGATGGAGGTCGACCTACACCCCGATATCCCAGCCACATACAGTATTTATAATCCGACCAAAACCCGACTTGTTGCACTTGTCATATCAGAATCACGGACGTAAAAAAATACGGACGGAGCATTACACTATAAAGAGGTGAAGCATGCAAGGTACGACAATTTCGTTTATTGTACACGTGACCGACACTCACACACGCAACTAGGTACTACAACCCGCTGTCATTGTACATTTAGTGACGGCGCCAATGACACGCACACATCTTACACGGCGGCCATTACTATGCTTCACTCGTGATTAGACAAGGTTACGTCCGTATTTTTTTTTACGTCCGTGATCAGAATATTGACAGAAACGTCGAACAAAACTTTTTGTTTACTGTCTGTACTGGTGCTGCCGTTTAGTGTGAAAACATTAACAGTGATATCTCCTATTCATACTATACTGTCATATTACAATGTAAGCCCTAACACAAGCTAACGGTTGTGTATATTTTAACTTCTGTTTCTCCCAAACTATTAATTATTTATGTTACTTACCGTTTCGTATTTTAGCACGTACCATTTACTGATAAATATGCGCGCCGCGTAGCGACTGAAAATTAGACGAAGCTGATTTGACTATTGTAATGTTTATTGAAAAATGCAAATGCAGTTGCAGCACAATTGTTCTAATTTACCCGAATATGACGTCAAAAGAAAGGTTTAAGATTTCAAGATGATGTAAGTTACACTATGACACAGAAGTAGGTAAGTGATAAAGTGAATCATGAGTCATGTAATAAGACTTTTTTCGGTACTACCAGGCCTTTCCCACTCGCGCCTGTAGGCATCGAACTGTAAGTACCCCCCTAGGGGGGCAGGGACTCACAGGCGAGCGATGACGCGCGCGCACGAGTTTTTACTTAGTTGATCGTTGCATGCTTACCTGCGTACTTATTCATTCGCTGTCACAGAATTGATAAATTAATCTGATCACAATGGACAATAAAAAAACCGGCCAAGTGCGAGTTGGACTCGCCACTGAAGGGTTCCGCAGCAGCAATAAGGTTTATTTCTATAAAATTAAAAGGTTTTTGATTTATTTTTATATTTTAGTTGATTTAATGAAAGTTAAATTGAGGTTTACCATTTATGACGTATAAAAAAAAAACTACTTGATAGATCTCGTTCAAACCAATTTTCGTTGGTAGTTTTTATAGTAATGTACATTATATATTTTTTTTTAGAATTATCATGCCCCTACTTTAGAAGTTAGAGGGGGGGGGGACACATTTTACCACTTTGGAAGAGTCTCTCTCGCAAACAATTTAGATTAGAAAAAAATGATATTAGAAACCTCAATATGATTTTTGAAGACCTATCCACAGATACCCTACACACGTAGGTTAGACGAAAAAATTTTTTTTTGTTTCAGTTATACCTATGGGGACCCCTAAATTTTTTAATAATTTTTCCATTTTTGTATCAAAATCTTAATGCGGTTCACAGACTACATCTACTTACCAAGTTTCAATAGTATAGATCTTATGGTTTCGGAAAAAAGTGGCTGTGACACATGACGAATCTATAAGGGTTCCGTTTTTTGCCATTTTGGCTACGGAACCCTAAAAACGGGCAAAGAAATATCGCGCAGTGTTTAACTGTCTTAACACGGAATGTGAACCAAATTTAACTTTCTTTAAGCTCCCTAAGGACGATGAGAGTTAAGAACTTTTTAAAATTGTTTTATAATTATTTATTATAGATTTAAATTTTGTACAATTTATTATAGAGTCAAATTACGATTACTTATGATTTAAATAGTTTTAAATACTAGTTGAAGTAGAATATATTAGTTGGGTTACCTTCGTAGACGTATAATTAATAAAGGTATTTCATTGAAAAAAAAACACATTAATTAATAAGGTTAGGTATTTAGCATCGTAGGTTGGTGTCGCGTCTTTGCTGTTATATTTCGTGATGCGTACTATTCGAAACCTCATTTGTTTACAAAAATAACTAAGTTATACTCTAAGACCGGTTTCAAAAATTAAGATACTGTACCCATCGAATCTAAGTACGCGTAACTAGTTACACGCGAATTTATGATAATTAAATCTACATAGAACTAACACATAATATCTTAGATTATTTCGAGTTAAATAAAATGTGGTTAATTAAATATAAAGATTATAATATTATTTTAAAAAACAGACAACCCTGATTTCTTCAGAAAAGGTACGAGTTATGCGATAGAAAGAGAGCGGAGATGTAGGCAAATATAATTGTAGACACCTTGCACTGCGCGGTCGGAATTTGAACTTTATAGTATCGTGGCATGAATCGTTAATTCTTTAAACGGGTTTCGCCAGTGGGAATTCTGTTGGTACAATTAATATATATTCTGTGGTACTACTCGATAGATATTTTAAATATCTATCAATAGATTAAAATCTTCGAGAACTGTAATTATAGGTACTCTTAACTATTTTTGAAGTTAATCTCTCATCTCAATATGAAACACTTACTTTTGAATGCATCATAATTCATAATCGTAACAATTATTTCTTGAGAACTACTCGGGATAAATATTTTCAGGATACTATATTATCAGAATACTGAAAAACTTAAACTTTTCTAACGGCGAATGTACGCACATGAAAAAATCATACAATTGAAATCCCGTTTGCACTCAGATTAATTAATAAGGAATTAGTATGATCTAGTTCTGTTTAGTTCCGTTAATCGAGCCGCGGCGAAATGTAATAAGTTTAGTTCACCCCACTAATGAGGCCGGTTTCAAGAGCCCTCACTATGAATTATTAAGCACTTCACAATACGCGCTAACTACCGTTTAATTTTGAATTATCTTTTTTTCCAGCAAAAAGAATGCTTTTAAAATGCGTTTAAGCATAAAATAATTTAATATGTTTACCTTGGTTAAGCAACATATTATTTAGATTTAATGTTGATTTTATTTGTCAAGTATTTTATACGTTGCTCAATGCGGAATGCTTATGTTGATACGGGTAATTATAGCAAGTTTTAGTTGTGGATAGACTTCAATTACTCATTACTTAATGTAGTAGTTATTTCTCCTGTAGTGAAATCTAATTTATAAAAATAAGTCGGGTTCTCCTTCCTGACGCTATAACTCCAGAACGCATGAACCGACTTCCACGGTTTTGCATTAGTTGGAAAGGTCTCGGGCTCTGTGAGGTCTAAAGAAAAAAAATCATAAAAAACTTCAAGAGAAAAGCAGGAAAACAGGGAAAATCATTTTTCCATCCCTCACGAAAATAAGGCCCGTATAAATAGTCAGTACTTAAGATGCGACCCTGTCTCAAGACGCGGTTCGGCTCTGTGATTGGTCTAAATTTTAACAGCCAAGCAATCACAGAGCCTGAACCGTGTCTTGAGACCGAGATGCATCTTGAGTACTGACTATTTATACCGGCCTAAGTACGTTTAAATATTCTCAACTTAACTGTGCAGTCTGCGGAAAATGACTGCGTCGTCGTCGATGTTTCTGTGAATTGACCTGGGAATCATTTTGCTGACCGTGTCTTTCCTGGGTAGGCTTTTTGCGTAAAAGGAAACTACTTTCTCTTTTTTACCGAGCCGAAATTGTACCTCCCTCCAACTCAAATATTTTCAATTAACCATCCAAAGCAGTGCAAAACGCTGCTAAAGAAGATTGCACTTCAAAAACATATTTTTGTCACATTAAATTATCCAATAACAAATGATCAATTCTGATGGACATCGGACAGGCTGGCGATGGGCGGCGAAATTGTAGCAAAAATTTATTTGTGAATTTGTATTTGGGAACAAATGTATTCGCAGCGATTAGTTACGAGGGAAATGGTTGTGACATTTTGCTGAAATGTGCCAATTGAATGTATTACTCTATTCAAAATGGACGATTGGTGTTCTTTTAGATTTCAATTAATTAAAATTTACTCGTGTAAATTTTAGATCTAAGGTACTTATAGGCTAAGTTAAAGATTGAAATGTCTTTATACACTATACATACATAGCTTATAGGTAATCATTATACCGTAAAGTAGGGACAAAAATCAAAATACAAACAACAGTCAACGAATTATTAAGGCGAAGTACCTAGTATTTTCTACCAAAAGACATCGCGGTAAACAGACAATTTATATCGCGGCCAAAATGTAATATCGTCAAAAAATTTCTTTGAACCGTTAACAAAGGTTTATTGGTGGCCTATTAATATTTATTGAAGAAACAACCGCGTAATATGACCTTGGACGGTCCCCAATTTTTGACAGTCCGCTTTGTAATATTTAATATTGAGTGACTTCTGTTAATTTTTCGGCTCCCGGAATTTTGTAGCGACAAGTTATTAATATTTTGCATAGTAAAAGAAGATTTTGAAAAACAGAAAAGAGAGGAGAGTTTCAAGCTATGTACTAGCAAAGATTTCTAAAATTTACCTGTTAGTGTTCGCTAGTGATTTTGTATTTACGTTGCCATTTAATAATCCTGCAATATACTTTAATGTGTCAGGTTAAAGCTCCTCTACACGTATCCTGAAACCTTATCGTCGGATCGAGGTTATCAAAGGAATGTATGGGCGCTGATTGGCATTGGCTTCATATTGATGGCGACGCGACGCCGTGGCGCCAGCGTCGCGCATGCCCATGCCCCGTATAAACATTTAATCATATTACAAATGGGCTAATATGTTGGGTATTAATAATAAATGGATGGTAATGTGTCCCTTAAATAGGCTGTGCGCTTGTCAAAATTAAGGGTATGTCTACCCCTGATTATGAATGTAGGTTCGAAGATTTAGTAACTAAGTAGAGTTCAGAATATGCTATTACTAATTACTTTAAATGTCGGATACGCCGAATCAAGATGCGACATTTTTAGTTAAGGCGCTATATTGAAAAACTGTCCTTTTTGACGTAATACTATAGGACCCTCAGAAATGTTACAAATCTGGTAATGAGATATACATATCTTTATAGCCTTATCTAGGTTTGAGAAGAACCAGAAACACGATTAATGTATTTTGCCTCGATACATTTAATTTTCGAAATGACCTCTTAAAAATACGAAATTTGAAGATTATTTTTAAACGAAAATAGATGTATTGTAGGAAATTAGTCTAATTGATAGACACCTTTGCAACTCAAAATCGTACCTATAGAAGCATTTTGCTTAAATGCTCCTAGTTATTTTTTAAATAATTAAAATTACGTTTTTCGCATGTTTTCCGAGCGAGCCGATAGCTTTTGGCCGCAGCGTATTTACGACTTTATAGTCATACAAATTAAGTATAAAATTGCCCTTGCGGTAAAATTACTTTCAATATAGCGCCTTAAGGCGGCGTCGCTTCAGGCGACGTCGCGTGTACCTTTTGGGCCTTGTTTCAGGCCCTTGCTAACCCTGTTACGAATTGATGTTGACTGCAAAACTGGTCGAGTTAAAAATATTAATAAAATGTACCCTTTAATTATTTTTGTCTAAACGACGAAACGCTAATATGTGAATTGAAATCTCAAGTGTTATAAAAGTAGATAACACCCAAACAAATCGGTCTTGACTTTGATCCCGAACCACTGAACTGACAAAGCAACAATGAAAATAATACGATTCCTTCAATTCGGGTGCGGTTTCGCTTAAAATATATTTTTCCGTTTCAGGATGCTTCATACATCTTGATTACTTAATGCTCGCTCAAGCGCTCAGGCGAGTCATTCCGAGGGTTTGACAATGGATGAAACATGTTTTAGGCAACGATTACATAATATCATTTTGTATCTAGACACGCGGTAACGTGTCAAGCCAAGTTCCAGCATAATTCGTTTTACAGAAAATGTAGAATGTACAACAATATATTTAACCCTCAAGCACACCTCAAGGAAAACAAAGGTGAAAGGAGTGAAATTTAAAAACATAGATGTTCATGATTTATGATGAAATAGATCTATTTGTAAAAATTTGGTATGGAGACACTTCGAATCCCGGGAAAGGACATGGGATGCTGTTTATCGCGCGATCCTCGGCTGCGCCAAAATTAAAGGAATTTTGGCGTCATCTATAGTAAAATATAATATATATATGTTACAGGTAATGCTAGAAGGTGGAGTAAGCCTAGGTTTACCCGCGTTCACTTAGTATTACCCAAGTCTTTTGGGTAAAGTCCGAATAATAAGAAAAATAAATTTTAATTCGGGGTTTACCCATACTCACCTAGGTCTACCCAACTCTGGCTGGGTAATGTTAGGTGTTGCGTAATTTTCGAGCCTGTGGCATAAAACTCCCCGCTACTATTGAGGAAATGTTCTCAAGGAATCAGTTTTCCGTTTGTCATGATAAACTGATTGATATAGAAAATATATCACACGAAAAAAGTTTACGACAGCTTGAAAATTACAGTCGCTTTCAGGAGGCCAGGGTTATAAAAGGTGTAATTGTAAAACAAAAATGTGCTACAAGGAAGTGTTCATGCAAAGCTGCAGAAAACTTGTGCAACTCAAAATGTCACAGCAGTTTATCTTGCTCAAATAAACAATTTCAATGTGAATTACAACAAGCGCTAATTAGTTTTTGCCATTGAAGCTATTAAGTTTATGTTCTTCGAGAAATTACGTTTGCCTTTGTATGTTTTTTAAATAATAAATGTTTAAAATACCCTTGGATATTAATTTTAGTAATTAATTGGACAAATTTTTAACATTACCCAGCCAGAGTTGGGTAGACCTAGGTGAGTATGGGTAAAGCCCGAGTTAAAATTTATTTTTCTTATTATTCGGACTTTACCCAAAAGACTTTGGTAACTAAGTCAACCCAGGTAAACCTAGGTTTACTCCACCTTCTAGCATTATCCGTAACATATATATTTTTTTTATGACGAAGTAAGAAAAGTCTTTGTTATTCGAATTAAATCATCGCACTGAGCGTTTTGAAACCGTGTTTATGTATGTGTATTTATGTACTAAAGTTTTTTTACTTTTTCGTCTAATTTTGCTATGGAAACTATCGCATCATCGCATGTGCAATACAAATAAGTACCCTCGTCTGTTTTTCCGAATTTTCAAAGCAATTTATTTCTCAGTCGGTTCGCTGGATAATTGTAAACTTTATTTTACAATTGGCTTCAAGGGTTTGCGGTTGAGAAATGTAAAGTATTTTCCGTGCTGTTGGTGTGGCGAAACCTTTTTTGTTGAATTCCGAGTTTACTGGAGTTTTGTAAATATGTGCCGCTGGCTTTTTGTTTTTATACCGGCAAGTTGGCTCTTAAAATAATTATAAAATACAAAGTCGACGATCTTGTATTTTATAACTATTTTTAAAATTGTAAAACACAAAAAGTAGAAGATAATCAAGGCCCTAGTCACTATATTATTGATTTTTATTATAACATATTCCTGAGATTAGCGCGTTCAAACAAACAAACAAACTCTTCCGCTTTATAATCTTATATATAAAATTCTCGTGTCACAATGTTAGTCCACGAACTCCTCCGAAACGGCTTTACTGATTTTTACCACATTTTATATGCATATTCAGTAGGTCTGAGAATCGGCTACTCGGTACTTTATATATTGATAAGTGCATTTGTTGAATAAATAATAGTAAATTAATACAACCTGAGACTGACGGCGGCCATTGTTTGTGCGACGGGATAGCGATTGACGTTGCCATGGTGACATACATTATTTAGTCACTTCAATCAAATGATATGCGCGAAATATTTTAAATTATTATGGCAAAGCAACGTTTGCCGGGACAGCTAGTATTAGTATAGATTTCCGTTGTCTATAGCAACCATGAATTTTATGCCCGCAACCGTAATCAACATACAGTTAAGGCGCTTTATTGAAAAAACTGTCCTTTTTGACGTAATACTATAGGACCCTCAGAAATGTTACAAATCTGGTAATGAGATATACATAATTATTATCTTCATAGCCTTATCTAGGTTTGAGAAGAACCAGAAACACGATTAATGTATTCTAATTGATAGACACCTTTGCAACTCAAAATCGTATAGAAGCATTTTGCTTAAATGCTCCTTGTTACTTTTTAAATAATTAAAATTAAGTTTTTCGCATGTTTTCCGAGCGAGCCGATAGTTTCTGGCCGCAGCGTATTCACGACTTTATAGTGATACAAATTAAGTATAAAATTGCCCTTGCGGTAAAATGACTTTCAATAAAGCGCCTTATTATTTTTAACAAAAAAATTAAAACCGACTTCCAAGGTAAAAACAATAGTAATATGAACTAAAAAGTATTAAATAACCCTTACTCTTTAATAGTGCCTTTTTTCAGAATTCGTCTAAATCTCAACTATTTCTGTACATACTACAGTCTTTATTACTTTGAAGTCGGTACCAGCTAATTCGTGTGTTCAGTAATGTCAGAATATCTGAAATGGAACTGGTACCGACTTCAAAGTAATGAAGACTGTAGTATGTACAGAAATAGTTGAGATTTAGACGAATTCTGAAAAAAGGCACTATTAAAGAGTAAGAGTTATTTAATACTTTTTAGTTCATATTACTATTGTTTTTACCTTGGAAGTCGGTTTTAATTTTTCTGTTAAAAATAATAATTTCACTCTTTTTAGTTATCTACAAAATAACGGCCGTATGAATAAAAACTTAGCGAGGGTTTTAACTACGTAAAAACCCTCGCTAAGTTTTTATTCATACGGCCGTAAGGCTTTATGTGTAAATAACCAATACGAATGTTAACTATTCACATTATGTTACTTTAAGCGGAAGCTTTTTGTGGTAAATGCTTGCAGTAATATCTAAGCGATGCTGTAATTTCCAATCTTTTATCTTTAAAGGTTCAGGAGTTCTGTTCAGTGCCTTTGAAATTTCTCTTATTCGTAACGTATGTTTAAGTTACTAGAAACAACATTTTAACCACTATGAGTGTTTTGATAAATTTCAAGGATTTCCCTCGATTGCTCATAGATCCCGTCATCAGCTCACCACTTTCGTAATTGTTATACAAAATTAAGATTATAGCCTATACAAAAACACAAGAATTTTGAAAATCGGTCCACAAACAGCGAAATAATCATCAAAAACATTTGCTTCGATGCAAAATATCACGAAAAGTACCAATAATTGGGTCATAATGTGATGACATATGGTATAATTATGGTCATGATGATGATGATCAATCAAATTGATGTGTTGGTTTATGCTTTCAGTTCTTTAAGCAACGCCGAAATCCCCAAACCTGTATCTATAACGATTCAAAAGTTCTATTAGGTACCTTCGGATCCAGGGTATAATCTGGTGCGAAGTTTTACTTTTTGGTAGTATTTACCTTGAATGCTTGAGAAAAAATCGAAATCACTATATGTTTCCATACAAATTTCAAGGAGTCCCCACAATTTCTCATGGATCCCATCATCAGATCACCACCTTTGTGAACATGGTACCAAATTCGGATTCAACAAAAGAATTACGAAAATCGGTCCACAGACGGCGAAGTTATGGTTGAACATACAAAAAAAAAATACGGACGAACATATAACCTCCTCCTTTTTGGAAGTCGGTTAAAAACACTCTAAGTTAAGGAGGCGATAAGGAAATTTCAACCATAAAATAAAAGTGCTAAGTTAGTTACTCCTTTGGCCCTATATATTCAAATGTTCTTTCATAATATCTCCTATGTCGTCGGTGATGAATTGGGGAGTATGAGTGATGAGTTTCCTCAGAACAATGGATCTCAAAAAATGGTAACGAGAATTTCTACCTGAACGGGTTATCTATATTATAATATGACAAGCAATAGTTGATTATATTGGCTTTTGTATGGAATGAATAATATGGTAGCGTATAACATTATTATAATGGAAAACGGAGATGTTTTGGGAAAATGGGTCCGGACTCCGGATTATCTGATTACATGATTTGGTTTGCCTGCTGATAAAAATAGAACTTGTATGGAGATTGGTCGACATATTATAATATTATGAATTTGGCAATTTATGTACCTACCATGTCAAGAGTTAAAAGTTGTTTTTTTTTAATGGAATAAGGGGGCAAACGAGCAAACGGGTCACCTGATGGAAAGCAACTTTCGTCGCCCATGGACACTAGCAGCATCAGAAGAGCTGCAGGTGCGTTGCCGGCATTTTAAAAGGGAATAGGGTTATAGGGGAGGGTAGGGATGGGAAGGGAAGGGAAGGGAAGGGAATGGGGGAGGGTAGGGAAGGGAATAGGGTAGGGGATTGGGCCACCGGTAAACTCACTCACTCGGCGAAACACAGCGCAAGCGCTGTTTTACGTCGGTTATCTGTGAGAACGTAGTATTTCTCTGGTAGAGCCGGCCCATTTGTGCCGCAGCATGCTTCTCCCACGTTTAGTTTGGTTAGTTCCAAAATAATGTATCTTCCTTATAGATATTAGATAATATGTACTGTAAAAACTCTTACGGCCAGAATAATTAAAAAATATTAAGTGGCCATTTCAAAATTTCTTTAGCTTAACTTGACCTATCAAATTATAAGTTTTAGTCAAAGGGCAAATTTTGGATTAAATAATGAACCCATTTTCAAAAGGGACTGATACTTTCGATAATTACACACTTAGGAGTTATAAACGAAATGAAGCTTTTGTGGAACTTCGTAACAACATCAATTGTGGAATTGCTCGTAAAGGCAATGTTTGAGAGAATTTGATCAATCTGTATTTAAGAGAATTTGATTTGTTAATGGTTTTGCCTGTTAACGTTTTACATAAGTAGGTTTTACGAATATTTTGTTATATTGTAAAACGAAGCTTGAACTATCTGTTCGATCGATTTTGCTTTTGTTACAAGCAAGAATAGTGTTTTGTCACAAGCAATCGGAATAATATCTTTCAGGTCTTTTGTTTTTAACGTTTTACGTAATATTATATTGTAATAGGTTAGCTAAAACTTTACTAACTGATCTATAGACGTTACTTTTTATTCCGAACGAGAATAGTTTCAGTCGGATGCTTCAAATCTGGGACGAAATCTAGTTAAACAAATGGAACTAATAGAATTTAAGGTCAAAAACTTGGAGTAGTAAAAGTTAATATCGGTGGCTCGTAGCCCGGATCAGGACACATTAATTCATTGCGGTAGTCGCTACCCTTCGTCTTGACTCTTGAATATCACGAAATTGGTTTTGCGTTTTATGGCTCTTTGAAAATTGTGGTTATCGTTCCCATTGATTAAACTTCGTTGGCACAACCGAAGATTTCAAAATTTACTCACTCTTATCTTAATACTTTTACTACGCAGATTTTAGGTTGCTGAATTCAGAATGTATAATTTTTTAACTTGCGAATGAATCGCGAAAACGTTAGAGATACTGAAATATTCATGTAAGGAATATTCACATCAATGTTTCAGATTTGCTCCATGTCAGAATCTAAGAGTAAATATTCTTGTGTATGTTTTCAACCTCGTACGTTCTATAATTCTACCTTTTAAACATACCCCTTTCGTTATTTTGCTGTACCGCCTGTAGCGTTTCAACCGGGCCGGCTTTAAATATTTCAGCGTCGACCTACATAGCCCACGTAAACCTTTGTTTATTTCCATCTGGCTGATATCAACCGAATTCAAGATAAGCCCGTTCGGATTCCATCCTTCCATTAAAAGATCACATTCAAAGGCACATCGGTTTCGCATTCCGCCCTCCGGCACACGTGTACGAAATGGGCAGATTTGGATTTTAATTAATGAATTTGGATAAACTAACAAAGGGATAGTGTCCTTCGAAAAGCTTTAAACCTTTATGTGCTGCTGTTTTTGAATATATTATAATTTATAGCGATCAAAAACATTTTAGTTCACCAAGTTTAATTTGGTTCACATTTTTTTTAATTTTATGTAAGCCAGATAGTTCTTTCCAATAGCATAGATGAGCGGTTTGGTGGCGGTATCCTTTTAAGAAGTCACGTTTTTGAAGGACCCCCATAAAAGAGAATGTTTTGTCTTTGCATGTTTTCTCTGTACGTTGGTGTCGGGACCCTAGGGCTCCGCGGAGCACACTCTGAGATTGGCTGGCCTAGATAATGTGGTACTATCAGAGAACTTAATTCCTAGGCCGATGGCGGACCTAAGTAATTTGGTGGCGTTACGTTAAATCCATCCGACCGATCACAGCTAACATTGAATTGACATAAGCTGACCACATGACGTAGGTCCGTCGACTGCCTAGGTATCAATTTCCTCGACGGTATAAAATATAAATAATCAAAGAAATGATTCATAAGCAAATCGTGAACCTACGTCATCATGTTGTGTGTCAACATCGTCATCTGCCTATGAATCAATTCTTCTTATACAGCATATTTTGATGTTGGAGAAAGGAATTAATGTATAGTTTTCAAAGCTGGCAATAAGAATATTTAAATGTGAGCAAGTTGTTGGACTCATACTAAAATATGGTGACAGTCACTTAAATTCAGTACTTTTATGAATACGTCCTAACAAAATTTTTATTAGTCAAACACTTAGCAAATTGCGAGTGACTTTCATATTGAAACAGATTAAAAATGCCATAGAATTTTTCGCTTTATTTAGATTTTATTGTCAACGTAAAACAATTGTGTTTAACTGGAATATGGTTTAAAAGATTTTTGATGAAAGGTTTTCTAAGCTTATTCCCAGTAGCGGTGACCATTATTTTGCTGAAAATTGTGTTAAAATTTCTCTGCACTCTGTGGGTTAAAACATTTCAAATGATTTAGTTTTTTTATCGTTTTATCGTACAGACATCTTTCATACGTGTTTACTTGATTTTTTATTGCTTTATTGCAGAGTCGCATTATTCGTATCGTTTCTGTGTGTCCAGACCCTCAGTAGACTAAGATCACGTCTCATTACTAACCACATCTATCTGTTGCAAGGTAATGAAACTGTTTACAGATAATTTGGATCACTTACGATGTTAAATGATGGTCGATCTATACTCTATGGTCAATTAGGTACTATAAGGGAAGCAAACATGTACTTTGATTGTATTAGAGAATTTGTAATATTATTCTTGAATTGTATATATCTATTCTACTTATATAATATGTACTTAGTTTATGCCTGCAACTCCGTTGCGCTGAAACCCCTTTGTCACGCGGGAAAATGTGCCGTATTTTCTCGGGATAAAAAATTTCCTATGTCTATTGTCCATACCCGAGACTCAAAGTACTTATCTCCATACAAAATTTAATCAAAATCTGTGCGGATTTAGCATGAAGAGGTAACAGACAGACAGGCCGACAGATACACTTTCACATATTTTATAAAACTATAGTAGTAAGTAAGACGTATTAACGAAGAAAGCGTACTATATTTTTAGACATCCATGTACTGTCTTTAAAACGTTTCTTACTAATTAGTTACTTTCTTCGTGTAATGGTTAAAAAAACTTGTGCACATTATAAATTCTTCCCTATGCTGGATTGGATTTAATGAACACTGGCCAGAGACACCGCAACAGTATGGGAGTGATTATATTATAGTTGTCGATCATAGTATCTACTTTTATTATAATTCATTATGTATAAGCCTGCCTTTCTACCAGAGCTGAGTGGAGCTGTGTTGCGAGGAATGTGTTTTTGGAAACCAATAGAATTGCATCATTGACATCACTTTGCCATGACATCGCTCAGCGCGGCGATGCTATTGGTTCTCAAAAACACATTCCTCGCAACACACCTCCGCTCAGCTCTGGTGGAAACGCAGCCTTAGACGACGACGCTAAGCTTATTGTCAATTTTGACTTTCGATTTAGTTCCAGGTATTGAAGCTCAATAGCTTTGTCCACACTGTGCCCTTTTCTGTTCGTCAAGGGTATGCGTTATAACTTATAGCGCAGTCAACAGCGAACGTGAGGCATGCCCGCGACGCATGCCCTCTGTCCGTATCTAAAAGACAAAAATGACAATGTTGGCGTTGCATCGCAACGCATTCAATTATTGAATGCTCCAAAACGAAAGTTGAATGAAAGAAGATGACGAAAATTGAGGACGAAAGCGCAAGTTCCACGAAATATTCATATTGCTAAGAACTGATATACGGTTTTGCTCGATAGTTTTACTCCAAATCGAGTAATAATTACTGTGTGCACCGCAAAACTGACAGCTCGAAGGCGCGCATCGAGCCAGCTCGATGGAATTAAATGTATCGATTTAGAGTAAAACTAACGAGCAATGCTGAATATAGAATGTGTGGACGAAAGTCCGAGCCGCAGGTGCTGCTTGACGTTATTGCTCAATCGAGCAAAACCGTATGTACTTATCATATGAGTGTTTTATTCCTCCGAGTATTCATTATAACCATAGAGAAAATATACATAACGAGGTTTTGCCCGCGGCTTCGCTCGCGTTAAGAAGTATTATTATATACAAACTTTCATCCCCTATTTTAACCCCTTGAGGTTGGAATTTATCAAAATCCTGTCTTAGCGGATGCCTACATCTTAACATCTACCGGTATGCCAAATTTCTGCCCGATCCGTCCAGTGGTTTGGGCTGTGCGTTGATAGATCACCATGTCAGTCAGTCACCTTTGAGTTTTATATACAAAGATTGATATGTATGTATGTTTGGTCTCTGTTATAACTCTAGAAAAATGAACTAACACTAGTTAGTATGATTTTATTAGTATTATATCAGTACATAGTATAAAACGAATTGGCTCCCTCTGTTCCTATATTATACTTAGATATTTTCACTAAATAACGTATTTCATACGGTTTTTTTAATAAATATAATTTTTCAAAGAGATCATGCATGATAGAAGCCGCACACGGGTCAATGTAAAGTCTATGATAAATTAATTTTATTTGTATTTTGTAATTATAAGCAATTGTTCATAGCGTCTCTGTACTTTGCTAAAACACACACTTAATAAAAACTGCTATTTAAGTTACTTTAAAATTTATATTTGAGTAGCAAACAATAAGGTAAGGAAAGTAGGATTTAAATTTTCGAATGTAAGTACTTGAAGGTTGTAATGGAGACACTGTAGGCTGGCAACGTTGCCAGTCGAGTCACGTCCGAGGGGTTGCCATGCTGTAAAATTGTACGCAGCTGCCTGAATTTACGGAGCTAACCCAATTACAAAAGAAAAACTCATAATTCTGTTGTAAATGCACAATAACTATTTATACATGTTTTTTGTACAGCGTGTTTCACATTTTATAGCTTTGTTTTATGATCATTTTATGCTAATGCTTTGTGGCTAGAAATTGTCGCTCTTCAGTTTTAATATTTGTTTCAAAATTATGTTATGACGATACATCATTTTAATAACGTACTTGTAATAATGTATATAACAGGACTCTGGACTGCCGACTGCAAGACTGTTGTTGTCTGTTGAATATATATATTTTCTCCAATTATGATGATTAGTTCAAAAATTTCATGAGAATTATGTACAGTGTACATAATTCTCATGAAATTTTACATGTGTTTAAAATAAATAGGTACTCAACTAAATTTTATTTTCTTTAATTTCAGGTACGTTACAATAACAACTTGATATCTGTTGAGCTGCTAAATGTTGCTCACAGCAGCAACAACGTAAGTCATAATTTGTACTCGCAATTTCTGGCAACATTCCCGAAACACTGATCACGGAAACAGCTATCTTTATTTTAACCTTTTTTCTATTTTTATCTGCATCGTTGTAAAAAATTAAAAATAACAAAAAACTTAGATTCACACTAAACTCTTATTTGGTTTTAACTATTTGTACTTTTGTAATTTTTTTATGTTTCATTTTACTTTTTATTAGTGTTCGATATGTCGTATATGTACGTATGTACGTAATACGTAATATGTCGTATATATTTGTATGATTCGGCTGGCTCTCCGCTCTTGATCCGTTTTAACGAATATCTATACTAATATTATAAATGCGAAAGTATCTCTGTCTGTCTGTCTCGCTTTCACACCAAAACTACTGAACAGATTGTAATGAAATTTTGTACACAGATAGTCCAAAGCCTGAGAAAGGACATAGGCTACTTTTTAGCTGGAAAAAGGGGTTGTAAGGGGTCGAAAATGCGTAAATTTGTTTAAAATAAGTTAGTTCAAAAAATTCATAACAGATGGCGCTTTGAGTCGCCTACATCGCGCTATCGCTTGCTCATAAGTCTTTCAATAAGTTATGGTACCATGTTAAATCATGCTCTTCGATTCTTATACACGTTATTAAATAACTCACTACTCACTAGTCACTACTCAGTACTTTATCTATGTAGTGACGTAACCTTAAACATACCAATGATAAACTATAGTTTATGGGTAAAGCTAAAGTTGTGTAATGGGGGGCTAAATAAGCTTTAAATTAGGTACTTATAAATATTAATTTAAAAAAATGAAATATTATGTGCACAGCTGCTGTTTTTGGGTATTTTGATTTAAGGGGTGCCAGGGTTTTAAAAAGCTTTTAAATTTGACACCAATTTTGTTGACACCGCGCGCTATAAACTGAAGTCCACGCGGACGAAGTCGCGGGCAACAGCTAGTTGTCTTATAATAATAGTTGTTGTTTAACTTTGGTTGTCGTGGCTTCATTATTCTAAATAATTTCGTGTTATATCTAACAACTTCGAAAATGCTCTATATTTACTTTTTATTGTTTTAATAAAGATAACTAGCACAAGATTAAACGTTAGTACGTAGATCTGAAAGCAAATAAAGGAGCGGTAGCTCAGTAGATTTGCATGATTTTATGCTAAATTTTTACCCTCCGCCTTAAATGGTAATGGCGCCGGTAGAAAATATTCGGAATCTGATTAGATTTTCTCAGCGCTTCTCCATTCGCGTTAAATGAATGATACCAAGATATATTCTAGCTTTAACCGTTTTGGCGTCTTGTACTTTATCATCTATACAAATATTACAAAAAAGATCAACATTACGTGTGTTGAAACAGTGAAAACTTTATAATTATTACACAATGTTTTGTCCGTGTCTAAAACGTTAGAAAATGGGTATCGATGTCCATACTAATATTATAAATGAGAAAGTGTCTGTCTGTCTGTCTGTTACCTCTTCACGCCCAAACCGCTGAACTGATTTTGCTGAAATTCGGTACGGATATACTTTCAGTCCCGAGGAAGGACATAAAATACTTTTTATCCCGAAAAAATGTACACGGTCCCCGCGTGATAAACGAATTTTGGCGCAACGGAGTTGCGGGCGTCAGCTAGTGACGAATAAAACATGCCTATTATAAGTTATAACACTTATTATACGCATTTGTTTACACAGTGTGCATCTTTGTATGGTTATGAAGTTTTGAAAACAGAAAAATATGATTATGACCAAAGAAATACAGATCTTTTTTCATACCAGAATTGTTGAGATGCAGAATCAACTGGTGTGTCAATCAAAAACCAATTTATTTACAATTACTTCATTATTATGTAAACTAATAGTCCGTATTCCCTAGTTTGAGCACGTGGCGTTTGACAATTTTTATTTATTGCTCAGCTGGTATTGTATTCTATTCTGGTGTCGTCCATTTATCTTCGTTTCTGATCGTTTCTCTCGTCGGGTGAAGTGGCGGCCGAGTCAAAATCGATTCCAATGCTAAATTGAATGAGAACTTAGCTTCAATCAACGAATCACATGCTTCGGATATTTTCGCCTTTTCAAGCACTTATTCGTAAAATTGATTGTAAGAATAGGCATGAGGTAATATGTATAAGAATACTTCGAAATATATTCGAAATATATTCGAAATAATAAAATTAAAAAGCGAAATACTGATTGGCAATTTTTTAACAAGAGCAAGAGGTATTTTGGTTTAAAAATGTTGCTACATTATAATTGTGTGTATTTTGTAAGTAGAAGTACTTACAAACAATCGATTGACTGCAATTTATTTTGTACGCTAAGAAAGGATCGTACTTACGATCTGAAATGTAATGAAAATTGTGTGTATTTTGATGTTATCATTCTTCGTAAAGTTTACGTAACGTGACTCGGCGGTAATAAGGTTGGCATAATCCCCTGTATCTTTCTGCATGAGCCCTGAACCACGTCTCCGAATTATCTGTGCCATTAACTCGCTGACGCGGGGATCAACTGTATCCCTGTATCATCACTCTCAATGGGATAACTCTAACTGTTATTAGTGAGATTTGTGGATTGCAGCTTGCAAGCAAATGTTTCATCAAAGTTTTATGAGTGTAGTTCAAACTTTCAACCACATAACATGTTTTATGAAAATATTTGAAAGATCGTGATAATGCAATATAACAAAGTTTTCTTTAACATAAAATATTTCCGAAGGCACTAAACAGATTTTAAAAAGGAGACAAATTTTAAAGATAAAACTTTATACAAATACGAGAAAAAAAAATTAAATTATTGTGTTCAAAGTTTAAAATTTTTCACCAATAACAAATAATGAATTCAAAACCTAACAAATGAACCAGAGAGAAACAAATGTTACCATTACTGAAGCGGACCAAGTTAGGACTGAATTAAATAAATCGTTCGTTATTTATTTAAATCTACGCCAGAGTATTCATTAGCAACATAATGTCAATACAAAATATCCCCTACTGAATCGAGCAATACGTAAATTAAACTTGGAGCTAATGGCTGGAATGTAACATGGTTTAGCTGGAGGCAGTTGTGTAGTTGAAAATATCGATAATATAATTCACCTGGCTGCAAAAAGTAAAAGGGTTCACCTCGAGTTTTATTGAGGCTATTTTGCAGAAAAATACCGCAAGAGATAACTAATTTACCGTCGATCGAAGAACCTTTTAGTTCTATGGGAAATTTTAATTTATAGGTCACTAGATGTTTTCCGCAATTTCGTTACACTGAAAAAGGTTTACCAGGAATTGTAAGTTTTTCCAAGTCCTTTTCCAGCGCTCAAAAGAATGCCATACCAAGCGCAGCTTGCTTAATATGGGGTTTGTTGTCTATTTTTTTTAAGTATCTAATTGTCCATCATTATATCAGTATCAAGTATTTTATACAAAACCAATTCTCCATTCCAAAGTTATGACGTGGCAGCACATAAATTAGATGTTGGAATATTGAAAAAATCTTCGCGAACATTTTAAGGCCGAGTTATTTTTGTTGGACTGTCGAACTTTAACTCCGCTTCAAAAATCGTTTGCGAACAAATTTCCGCAAACAGCAGCCGCCGTTGGCGAACGTCTACGTAAATTAGGTTACGTTTACTTGGGACAACTTTCCTATTTCTTTTTATTCTTACGTGACGTGCATGAGAAGTCTTATTGTTCGTAATTGTGACCTGGAATAAAACTTCTTCTGTAAGCTTTATGTCGTTTCTTTCTTATTTGTATTATAATAGTATTTTCTCGAACTTATTTGAAAAGTTATGGTTATAGTTAAGGCTAACTTAGTTTTAACCTTAACATTAACCTTAACTTTGACCACAGAAATTGACAGATGTCTGTAATGTTTATTATGGGATTGAGAGTATAAAAATGGAATTATCCGTAAAAATTGATAGGAAAAATATAATACTGTGAAACATAGTAAATTTTCACGAAAAAATTTAAATATAAGTATGAGCGGTCATGGTTAAACATGGCGTCGGACGCCATATTTAACGGTAACCAAAGATTTGACATTTTGTACTGTAGTTATAGTTAAAGTAAGTTGGTGCAACCCATCTTAACTTAATATTTAATTCCTTAATATTGTTTCCATTATTTTGTCGTCTAAAACATTTTCTTTTATTGTAGTTATACTTCAATATATGTATCAATTTAGTTAATCCAAAATTGCTCTTAAAGCCCATAACAGGCAATTATGCTAAGCTGATTTATGCACGATTATATCCTCAAATTAAGATAACAGCTTCTTGGGGCAGACGACTAATTTTGCTCAATTCGATGGTTAAACAAAATAATTAATCGTCTTAACATAATGACTGGTCTTTTAACTAACGACCTGATAATCCTTTAATCTCACAATCGCAGCTTCGTTTGTATCTTATTAGCGGTCTTATTTATCAAAACACCTGAGCTCTACTTAAAATTGTTAAAATATTTGGTTAAATAAGGCAGCGAGGCTGTTTTGTTTATTTTTTAAATCATTTTTAAGGTGTGACTTCTGTAATCTTTACCCAGAATATGTCTCATCACTACTTTTAAATTTTCGTTACTTTCTTTCTCTATTTATAAATTACTACTTACCTTTTTTACGTTCTCCTCCAAAAGACCTATTCTAATATTCAAGTCAATCTCACCGTAGAAAATAAGACGTAGCATTATGTGGGAACTCCACATTCGAATGACACGGAATAGTCTAGGTAAAAGGAAATTGTTTACAGTGAGGGCGAAGTTTTATACGAAATGTCTACACGATGTTCGCTTTGTTACTTTCGGCATGTTAACAAACTTGACCCATTTGAGACAAGGACTCGCCTGAAGATTGGGAATTTGTTGAAGATTTAAGTACATAACAGTTATGAGAGTTTTGTTGGCGTAATGGTTTGAATGTTTGTGACTTTTAATTGTGGGAAAACAGATGTAAGCTTTATTCCAGTACTTGCATTTTCGTTTAGAGGTCTCTTCTCTCTCTGGAAAAGTTCGATTGCTTTCATCTTTTAGTCGCTGATGTCATTGAACATTTAGCTCAGATACCATACCATTATTGTGCATCAATTTATTTATTGTTGATAGTAGACAACATAGAACAAATATAGCAAATTTCTGTCTCATCATTCAACAATGGTTACATTTTAAACGATCCACTAACTCCCCAAGGTCACAATATAACTGCTTCGCCGCTTTGATTAATATCATGTCGCGTTGTTCCCTCCCCCCACCTCGCCTCGCCCCGCCGCCACACTTCTATTAAGATAACGCTTTATTACTCCAATCTGTTAATTAAGAGGAGCTTTTATGTTAGCGTTTGCTTTGAACAAAGCTATCTGATATGTGCGAATGTTATTCCCTGTTAATACAAATTCCAACTGTCAAGTGAATTCTCAAATTTCCTTGAATGTCATAAAGTCATTGGATTCTATTGGTGACAGTTAAATTAATTACGTAACTGTTCAAGTCGTAACTGATGCAAGTGTAATATTAGTGTGATGATGGGAAGAACGACAGTGCTATTCAGATGCTCCCAAATTTTTTTGCATATTGTCGAAAACACAAAGAAAATCGTTTCAAGACCCTAACCCTTAAAGATTACTGCATAAGCAGAGCCATGAAAGCGGAAACCATTCTATATATGGGCCTTTAAAACAAAGGCGTAAAACAACGAACGTAAGAAGCATATTCGTAAAATTTTGGGGTCTGTCTCTGGGTTTTAGTATTTGCTTGAAAATGTAGCGGAAATAGCAGTATATGTTGTTGCATATGTAGATAAAGGTCCCAAAGCCATGGATAATCATAATAGCCGCCACGATTGTGAAGCTGTCTGTAACATGAACATGCAACATCGCTCATAGGCAGTTATAGACGAATATGCCTCTACATGTGCGTCATTGCTTGTATTGGTCCACGATGGACCACCGTGAAGGCCGCAATAACCTAAACACGTAAATATTAAATAAAAGTGCAAAATAACGTATCCCTCAACGATTATTCTGTAACATTTGTATCCCGCAAATGTGACAGCGTACACAATAATGTTGGGCCCGCGGTAATGGCGCGCCCTTGATTTATACTTATTTCTTTTATGTGCTGTAATGGCCTTCTTTAGTGTTTCTTTTTAGTTAAAGCTACAAGTCAACGCTTGTAGCGCCTATGATGTTTTCAGATTAAGTGAACCCGTAATCCGGGTCGGCCGGAGTTTATATAGGTGATTTATTTTTATGGACCGTGTCAGCTGAATATTATGAGATCATTTTGAAGCGCACTTCGGGGTTCCTCCTAATGATATTATCATCACCATTTCGTTACTGATCGACTGGTTATATCTTACACTATGACAGTAAATGTTTGATTAAATTAATAAATATATATCGTAGCATTCAAATTATTAGACCGTACAATTAATTTTGTAAAATCAGCTAAAAAGTATGTGGATGAAAAGCCCTCAAACGACTCAAATTGGCATTAAAACAGCTAATGTATTTCTATTTAGTTTTAAGGTATTCGATTTTATTCGAAATTTAAAACCTAGAAACTTCAGCTTAACACATCGTCCTAACGTGACGTAGCACAAAGTATATTCACACACTTTTGAGTCCCGACACGTTATAAATCAGGCGTGAAAAGTGAACGCGACACGATAAGAGGATGGAACAAAAGGGCTCCATAAATCGTTATTAACTACGCCCCTTGTCCCGAGTGTGCTGAAGTATGTCAGTGCATTGTTATTATAAATCCGACAGGCGCTTTGACGCGCTATCGGAGCTCGAACGTAGAAAATGCAGGCGCTTCCTACAGATATTATCGCGAGATTTTCTGTCCTGAATTAGCTGACACATAAGCGTTATATTTTCAGAATATAATTTTGAAGATTGACAAATTCATATTATAAAATATGATGAATGAAAAGTGTGTTTGTCTAACCTCTACCACAAAATGAATTTTTATAAAATGCAATATGTATGTACTTTGGAACCTGGATATGGATATAGAATAGTTTTCATCCCAAAAATGCGAACATCTACAAGTCCATTCACACATATAATTGTAACAATCCAAAATAACATCGCTATACATATAATAATTATTATAGCAGATAGCTCTACCATTAATTTCGATAACATTTAAAATATCGTACTATGAAATGTTTTTGGGTATCGATTCGCAGTACACTGGTAAACAAAATAGCTTTCCATGTATCGCTCCCGGCGTGCAGTGATCAAAGTTATTTTGACTTTGTAAACGCATTGTGTAAATCTTTCGGTATATTGCCTGACGCCTGTACAGTTTATAACCATTTCGTGCTATTTCGAGGTGCTAGTTTATATTGTGCAGACAAACTGGCTTGATTAGAAGTAACTGTATTGTAGGAAAATTGGCCTATAACTTATCGACGAATTTTCTAGCTATATGTAACGGAGGAGTATGGGTTCGTGTTACAGAAATCCCATACGTTTCCATAACGTTTCCATTATTAAGAATGCATAAAGTTTAATAATAGGAACGTTATTGAAAATTATTTGTTTAATTGATTTTCGATTTTAGTTGACGTTACGAAACTACGATTACGTGCCTGTCTCATCCCGGACAGACCGACGCGACGGGCGAACCATTAAATATAGAGGTGTGCGTCATTCTTCTTTTCTTCTTCTTTTCTCGTTCTTCCATCTTGTCGTCCGATATAGGCCTTTTTCATTATCTGGATTATTATCACTATCATTAATTTTACTAGATATTTGATATTATCTTATTTCTTTCTCATAATACTCAAATGCTCTAATTCACTTCACATTTACTCAATACACAGGCTTTTTCGGTGAGGAATTTCGAAAAGGAAATTCCTCGTTAAGGACCGGAAACGAATGGTATTTGATACAACGAAAACCCGAAAATGATGTTGATTTACTTCTACTTCATCATGCAACATTAGGGTTGCCTCTTACCGAATATTCTGCTTTTGTTAAATTGTTTAATTTGTGATTTGTATATTATAATGTCTTAAGATTTGTAGTACAAGATGACGCCCGCAACTCCGTTGCGCGAAAATTCGTTTATTGCGCTGGAACTGTAAATTTTTCCAGTTAAGTATCCTATGTCCTTTCCCGGGACTAGACGTATAGTATAGGAGGTAGCAACGTTTTCGAGAAAGTACTTTAGGTCGGCTGATTTTGTGATATATCGTCATTCTTGCTCGTCTGGTTAGAATCTGGGCGGTCTGGCTGCCGGTAGTCGTTGCGTTCATTAGTGCGTATTTCATTTATCCAGGTTATGCTATTAATATAAGAAGCGACTGATAAAAAGAAATGACAATCTCTCGCTTCTGGCTCTTGTCATGTTAAGGGCCAGGCTTTAACAATTATTATTATTATTGTACACAATTATTACGTTTGTGTTAAGCACTCCTTGCTCACTAAAATTATTTTAAACTCCAGGATTATAGCCTGGACAAAAAGGTTGCGCACTAATGAACGCAACGACTACCAGCAGTCAGACCGCCCAGACCGTAACCAGAAGAGCAAGAATGACGACATATCACAAAATCAGCCGAACTGAAATACTTTTTTTTCAAACGTTGCTACCTCCCATACCAGTATATGCGTACAGAATTTCAGCAAAATCAGTTCAGCGGACTTTCGCATTTATAATATTATAATATTAGTATGGATATGGATTTTAAGTACACCTGCATTATTTAGGTATTCTCTAAATCGTATGTTTACATTTAAAAACATCTTGATTCTTGACAGAGTATCAATTCATAAGTTTGTTCTATAAAGTTTAAATATTAGATTAAAATATTATATCTAAAATATCCGTAACTGATTTAACAAAAACTCATTATCCTTAAACATCATAATATTTTAGTCACACCTCCATTCTAACATAACGACTATCTATGAGACGATGCTTATTACACATTTGACAATACACTGATGATTTTGATAGTTATAACAATGGAAATCATAGACAACCCTTAAGAGAAGGCGGAGCGCACCGTTTTGCGAACAATTCTCACCCCCACTATTAGAAGCTGAACAGATACAAGAATTCTCAAGGAAGGTGACCTACATTCGGGCAGAATTTACGAAGTGACAGCCCCCGATATCCGTCCAGATATTTATTGCAATGTTGGTATTTATAGCGGAGAATATCGAAACAATCCCGAACCGGATGTTGGTATTAGTGGACGATGAAATTATTTTAGCTATTGGAACATTAAAATTGTCTGGATTGAGATCATGGTTGAACTAATGTAATTTAGAAGCATTTTAAGCTAAAATATGAAAAAATAATCGATGAAGATCAAGATTTAAATAAATTTTGTAGAGCATGCTCTACAAAATTTATTTAAATCTTGAAATTATTAATCGCGTTATTCTGCGAATGCAGTGACAGACGTAAACGATTGGGGAAGAAATTTTTGGTTCGCTATCTTTCGTTCTCTACACACCTTTTAACATAATATTATAGAGTGTCAAACTCTCATCTCAAAAATTTGCCATTTCTCTATGCTAAATCTAGGCTAAGCGCTTGCGAAAACTTCAGCTCCTTATTAATGTAGTAATTTCCACGAATATATTTTCACCGTCAGCTGAACGCGAGGAAAGTTGGAACGATCGTCCGAAGACCCGTAAGGATGATGGGCTATCCGTAATGGGAGACGGTTGACCAAATTGCATTTTCTGAAACGTGACTCTCATTCCCAATGGTCTATGACCTTTATGTTTAATCATCAAGAATCTTCTTGACGATTAAACATTAGTATATTTATTCTATACAGTTTTGGGGGTTCAGGAAAAGATAGTACATATTATTGTTTAAATGTTGGATGCGTATCCACCGATAACAACAATAATTTACTAATTATAATTTCAAAAGTACTTAATTATAATGTTTACTATTAACTTTGAACTTTGTTCGAGTTTTTACTTCTTTGTATTAAGAACAATTTCAACAGGGCGACAAGTAAGGTAGATAAAACGCATATTATTATATTCTATGTAAGTAAATACACGTTATTATTTAATTATAAGTACATTTAAGCATTAAAATTGTTAATTCCAGGACTTAGGCCCAATTTCGCAATGCTCCAAACGGACAATTAACGTTAGCTACATTACCTAAATTGTCCTAAATTTTCTAAAAGATCTTATCTTCTTTCTCTAGAATAAGAATGTTCCTATGAAAACACGAGTATAAAATTGCGTACTTTTGGCGATATATTTTACGACTCCCAACTTAACCAATTTTTATGTAACGCGATATAAAATATTTGTAAAAGACGGCTGGTCTTTGAATAAATGGTATCTCTATTTAACGGCAAGCAATAAAAACATGACTAATGGAAACATAAAAATCGGGGCTTCGGACTGTTATTTTTTAATATTCAAAATTTACATCGCTACATTTCTAGACAACATTTCCAGTTTCAATATCGTAGACTACAGTGTCACCGATGTGCCCTTAAAAATAAGGCCTTTCCATACGTTGTGGACGACCAATACAGTATTTTGAGAGCAAAGTCACCACTTTTCAAATCAAGTTCCTGTGGTTGTCTAAACGCAAACGGCATTCTCGTAGTATAGTCGGCCTGCCCTTAAGCACACTGGCCACCGGCCACAACCACAAAACGCCGCTACCGGCATTATTTTCTGTAGTTTTCATACATTTTATATAAACTCGCCGCACACAGTTGACGCCGCGCCGGTGGCCGTCACACGCTACAACGATTCACTTTACGATCAATAGACTAGCTTACGGCGTTTGTGGCTGTCGCGTGTGGTCCGTGTGCGGACACTAAAATATCATCGTAACGAATACTCGTTACGATGTTTATTTTAATTACCACGATTAATCGTGGTAATTCAATGCCTGAAACCTAAAGTTTTCAGTCTTTAATGTAGTACGAGTCTTGAGCAAATTCTATGAGCATCACGAGCGAGCTTAAAAGAATTTTCTTATGATACTTAGCTGCTTCTTGACTTATTCAAAGGCTTGCTCAATGTCCTTTAGTTTCTCGTGGGATCTTTTTACTGCTGTTCACTATCTACAATCGCTTATACTTTGTAAATAAATAGCGCGACCATTATTTTTAACACTGTAGTGGCTTTTGTAATTTCTTCTTTGTGAAATTCGTCAAAAACTGAAAAAGTTAAGAGACACTTTTACTACTACATAATTACAAAATCTTTCGCTCTTTCTATCGCGTATCGTAGTTATATTTTGAATAGGGAATATTACGATAAGGTCGGAGCAGAAAGCGCTATTAGTACATTTTGGTACATACAGTAGTTATAATAATCCAACCAAAATTCGACATGTTTGATGTTGCACATATTATTATGTCCAGAATACTGACAGACACGTCGAACGAAACTTTTTGTTTACTAGGTCTGTGCTGGTGCTGACGTCTAGCGTGAAAACATTGCAGCAATATATTATACTAGATGATGCCCGCAACTCCGTAGCGCCAAAATTCGTTTATCGCGCGAGAACCGTACATTCTACCGGGATAAAAAGTATCCTAAGTCCTTTCCCGGGATTCAAAGTATCTCCATACCAAATTTCAGCAAAATCGGTTCGGCGGTTCGGGCGTGAAGAGGTAACAGTCAGACAGACAGACAGACAGACAGACGGACAGACAGACAGACAGACGGACAGACAGACAGACAGACAGACAGACGGACAGACAGACAGACAGGCACACTTTCGCATTTATAATATTAGTATGGATTCCAGTAAAATTAAATTGCCATGTTTTGCCATCCAAATGTTCAAGGTTGTTCTAGAATATTTTCTAAATCTTCTGAGTAATAAAGCGCTTTTCTTTCAAGAATTTACTGCAACAAGGTGTGGAAACTTGCAGGTGCAAGAGTGCGACTTTCGAGCTGTTGGAACAGAGTAAAAGTTTAATACTAGATGTAATAGTGAGATGCTCCAACTTAACATTTCAGCTCAGACATTTTTGCATATTCTAAAGATTTAAACTCAATTTGGTAGCTTTTGTTTAATATTGATTTTTGTTAAGTTATTTCTAATTATTGTTTTCTTTTTAAGTTGTACACTGTACAGTGATGTTATAGTGTGACCAATTTAGGAACTGACTCCGTCTTGTGAATTTTCACTGTATTTATTTTATTTATTTAAATCAGGCATCTTGGCCCATATTATATATACCTTATAAACTAACATACATTTATACTGAAACTAACACTGCACTAAACACGTATTGTCTGTGACGTGGGGCGCGACGTGTTCGGAAGTCGTCCTCGGAACCTCCTGTAGACGACTCCAATGGGCCAGAACTCCTCCTTCTCGAAGGTCGGTAGATGATGCGCGAGACCCTCACTACAAAGGAGCTAAAATTGACTTTGTAGCGGGACTCCAAGCGCTCGACCCTCAAGACGAAGTAGGTCTTGCTCCTAATGAAGTCCACGACCTGCTCGACCGTCGTGGACCAGTGCAGCTAGTTGAAACCTGTTTTACAATGTTATCTAAGTATTAGTGATATCGAACAAGAATCAAAGCATAACGCAATACACAGCATTTATAAAACGAAGAAAGAAAGTAGAAGAATTAAGGTACCTAAGTGTACTCGTTTACTGTAAACAATTTCCTTAAAGTTACTATTGCTTGAATTAGAATAATGGCTTAGCTAGAAGCTTAGAAATAATAAGCATTGCTTTGAATTTCCTTCGAAGGATTCCGACCTACTTTGACTAATTTAAAATTAATATCTCAAAGTCGAGCGAGAGAGGTGGCGCTCACCAGCTTTATTTATGTTAAAATATTAACTAAGCAACACTTTACTGATTGCAAATTAAATACCAATAATTCTACTTATTATATCAGTATTGGTAAAGATTATGAGGATAAATACGGTTTTCCCGTGAAACAAATTACGCTCAAACGTTGCTAACTGTTACCACAAAATATTTTATTATAATATGTATTACGAAAAAAATTGTTACTAGGTACTACGTACACTTTATTAAGTCTTGTTTCAGTTAGTTACTTACAATTTTGTTTTAAACATATTAATTTATAATTCCTTATTTTTACAAATTAACACATTACTAGTATACTAATCACATTACTAGTATTTTTAATCACGTTTAACAAAGGGCGAACCTTTGATCTGTTGAAAAACACCGTAAGATGAAAATTCTTTGAAAATTCTTGGAGAACGCTGGCTAAAACTATGCAGATTTTTGCAAGCGGCTAAAAGAGGTTGGAGCAATATTAAGCTTCTGTATTAAATATTAACACCGTTGGCGTAACTATCAAAGTTTTTACCGAGCACCTTACAACTTCAAACTATCCAGGGGCTGCGCTACTGATGAAATTTGAAATTAAAATGAGCCTGTTAATTTTCATTCGAAGTTTCCAGAATGAAAAATGTCGGGAATTCATACGAAAATGTTGTACAAAAAGCCAGTCCCGGGAGTATAATGAGGGCATCAATCAATTATAAAACGTCGACAAGTTTTTGATTGAACGTAATTTGTGAGATCGAATGTTGCAAGAACCTAATTGTACGAGCACGGTTGGTTTAGAGTTTGATGTCATGTTACTGTATTAACTATTAGTAACGCTGTTTATTTCTGGCATTATCTGTAAAGCTTACGACCTGCGTATTTATTAAATATCTTCTGCTTGAAACACTCGTCTAGACTCTAGACTCTAGAGTATTATATTATAATTATCAATTAATTACTAAAATGTTTATTGACAGTTATAGATAAATCATTATTATTTTTAACAAAAAATTAAAACCGACTTCCAAGGTAAAACAATAATAACATCCTCATAATATAAACTAAAAAGTATTAAATAATTATTCCTACTAATAGTGCCTTTTCCGAATTCGGCTAAAACTCAACTATTTCTGTACTCAATCTTCATCATTTTGAAGTCGGTACCAGATGAATCTTCTGTTCTCTGACAGAATATTTGAAACTTTTGGAACTGGCACCGACTTCAAAATTATGAAGATTGAGTACAGAAATAGTCGAGTTTTAGCCGAATTCGGAAAAGGCACTATTAGATAGGAATAATTATTTAATACTCTTTAGTTTATATTATAAGTATGTTATTATTGTTTTACTTTGGAAGTCGGTTTTAATTTTTTGTTAAAAATAATAATTTCACTCTTTTTAGTTACCTAGTAAGCAAACGCGTACTATACGTAGAATAATACACCTGTATATTATTCTATATATATATATATATATATATATATATATATATATATATATATATATATATCCACAGCCGAACATATAACCTCCTCGTTTTTTGGAAGTCGGTTAAAAAGTAGCGTAATTTTTTTTCATGTAAAATGAAAGAAAAATGTACACTATTTTTGATTAATCTGTCTTTCAAATTGAACAGTCGATTAACGATTTCCTATAAGTAATAAGTATAATTGAAACAATTTAAAACAAAATATGATATTATACTCGATAAAAGGAACCTACGCAGCTTTTAAAATATCCTGAAACCGTCGTTTTAAACGAGACGCGTTAGGAACATTTATAAACATTACCAAGACCCTAAACGGAACAAATTTTCGTCCAAAATCACTTCAGATCGCAGATTACGCGTTGTTTACTGATCTTCTACACGGCTACCCAATTTGATTGATGGCTGCTGGAAAAAATCTAAAAGTGCTCAGACCCCTTTGATAGCAAAACATATTTCATGCCAGCGAGCTTTGTACGGACGATATCAGTCAGATGACGCCGCTTTTGCCATTCAGGGATGAAATGGATAGGAATTTGTGGAAGTTCCGAATCTGAAATTCGAATCGGATAAATAATCACATAGCAATTCCTCTCAATCAATTCACAAAATGAATTGTCAAAACTGTCACGAATTTAGACCAATCGAATTGGTCTAAATTCGTATTAATTTGATTTTCGTGTTTTTGACAATTCTGACAATTCATTTTGTGAATCGATTGAGAGGAATTGCTATGTGACCATTAATCCCCGCTGAACCCCGATTCATGAATAATGATTTCACTGCGGTAACAGTTACATGCTTTCTGAATAATCGGCCTCCAAAAATATTACTTCCCAAGAATAGCGAAATTTATATCTATCATCAAAGTATAAAATATACTGCGTCATATACTGCGTAACTTATTAGGGTTCCGTACCCAAAGGTAAAAACGGGACCCTATTACTGAGACTTCGATGTATGTCCGTCTGTCCGTCTGTCTCCAGGCTGTAACTCAAGGACCGCTATAGGCTAGACTTCTGAAATTTTCACAGATTGTGTACTCGTATTTCTCTTGCCACTATAACAACAAATACTAAAACTAAATAAAGGGCTCCCATACAACAAACGTAACTTTTTTGGCCTTTTTTTGCTCGTTATCAATAATGGTAGCAGGTAGTCACTTTAAATTCTCACAAAATTCCTAATTATATTTTTTTCTTTAATAATTAATAAAAAATATATATAAAATATTCAAGCGGGGATCAATACAAGAAACATTTTTTTGACAACTTTCGCTCAACATATTATAATGGTATGGAACCCTTCGTGCGCGAGTCCGACTCGCACTTGGCCGATTTTAGAACATACCGCTGTGCCGAGTCCGATTTTCCCACCTCGAATGTAGCTTCGAGTGCACCCTGCCAATATTACTTAATATATAAATACTAGCTGTCCCGGCAAACGTTGCTAAGTGACTAAATAAGTATGTCACCATGGCAACGTCGATCGCTATCCCGTCGCACAAACAATGGCCGCCGTCAGTCTCAGGTTGTAATAATTTACTATTATTTATTCAACAAATGCACTTATCAATATATAAAGTACCGAGTAGCCGATTCTCAGACCTACTGAATATGCATATAAAATTTGGTGAAAATCAGTAAAGCCGTTTCGGAGGAGTTCGTGGACTAACATTGTGACACGAGAATTTTATATATAAGATAACATATTACATAAACATATTACCTGTCAGACGAGACGAGACGACTAGAGATAAACTACGATAACATGGCGCGCCCCTCCAAATTATTGTTTCAATGTGTGTAGTCACATCTTTATGAAAGAGTTTGTATGTACCTACTATGTAGTAAGTATATTCAACCAATCAACCAGCCGGCCTAAGATGCGTAAACGAGAAAATCTCGAGATATCTCACTCTCGTGTGTAGTTATATTGTCGATAACGACATAATGTCAAAATCATTTTTGACATCATGTCGATAGATTTTAACGACAGATCTACACGAGAAAAAATGTATGTTATGTTAGGGTCAATAGAGATGAAGAGAAAAGCCATCAAACATCGAGAAAACGTGTAGACAAAATTTTCTCGTTGGCGTATGCTAGAGGGGCAGTACTCGTAATATTTCACCTAATGTTACTTATTAGTTATTACCAAGATTTGTTGGTCAACTAATCATAACTAGCCGACCGCGCAAGACAACGCACTTCAAACGTTTTGACAACGCACTTCAAACGTTTTAAATTTTGGAGGGGCGCGCCATTGTATCGTAGTTTATCTCTACGAGAATCGATTCCCTGGCTACCGTTTCTCTCACGTCCATTCCCGTAACAACTGCAATACTGGGCCCCATTTATACCAATATATTTTGTTTAGGTCCTTAAAAATAAACGAAGCAATCAATTCGAGCTGTAAGATAAATGACAGTCGTTAAACGGTCCACTGCAAAAAGCTAAATGAACTCCACATCGAGGACATTTTCCGTTCGAGCGATACATCGATTAGGATAATACCGGTTTATTGTAATCCACCGGATTACAATAAACCGGTATTCTAATATCGAGTGGTATAGACTATAGTGGATACATTTGAGGAATCAGAGGGGTTGGGATTGAACCAAAGTGCACTTTGCTCTTAGTCAGATAGTTTAGACAAATTATTGCCTATGACTCTCGAAACACTATATTTTCCCCAATACTGAATAATGTTTGCAGTGAAAACTTCTTTAGCGGCGTTGAGCATTTTTGTGGGACGACGGGTAAAAACTGTCAAACTCGCGTCAGATTCTCGTGCTGATCGAAAAACCTTGGAAAAACCGTAAGACGGTTGGAGAAGAAGGTTGGAGAGTAGTGTTTTGTGTCGAACTCGAACTCGAATTGATTGTAAGGGTTTCGATTAATTAAAAAAATCGATTTTTTAAAAATCAATTTTCATAAAAAATGGGTTATAAATTTAATCGATTGTAAGGGTTTCGATTAATTAAAAAAATCCATTTTTTAATCATCGATTTGCATAAAAAATGGGTTAAAAAATGCACAACGTTAATAATCAAGTTTTCACTTCTGCCGGCACTCCCGGAGTGCAACCCGTCTTTTTTTTTAATTTATCAAATTCGTTATACGGCCACTTGTAAGTTGAAGGAAAATACCGAGAAAACACGCATATTATTGGTCCTAGATATTGTATTGACCGCTAGGCTATTCTCTAAGGAACACGTCTAGGCTGTTCTCGTAGCTGTTATCACGGATGTCGCAGCCGTGACATAGTTGGCTGTAGTCACGGCGGAATTTTCGGTATTCTCTAAGCTGTATTAGCTCGTCGACGATGTCTCGGCTGCGTGAGCGCTCGGCTGTCGGCGAGGCTGCGGCTAAGATAGTGGACTCGACTATAGATACATTTTTGTCTTAGGAATTTTAGTTATTTTATCGCTATAAACCTTTTATCACTAGAACTTTTATAGTAATAATCAGTACATACTTGAACAAATTCAAATAGACAAAATCATTATTGCATTGAAAAAATATCCAAAAAGTTGAAAGTACCAAGATATGAACCTCGTGTCTATAAAGTTCTCGTAGTTAAATTAAAAAAAAACTCGCTTAACCTTCTATACTTACGTATGTAAACAAAATATAAAGTACGGTACGGTATGTAAACAAAAGTGCAAACCAAGGGACATGGAATAGATCGAACTTCATTTAGTTTTAAAATAAAGAATTTCTACTACGCGATAAGAGGTATATGTTGTGTACCTCGGCTCGAGTGACCCGCGCTAACCACTTGAAATATTTCGTGGAACATATTTCATAATAAACATTGTTAACAGTCTTAGGCTAAGATTCGTGAAAGTGTGATTGCTGTTTAGTATAAGTAAATCAATGTGGTTTAATTGTATAATAAGTGAAAAAGTAATAATTATTATAAAAATCTAAATGTGCTGCGTAAAAAATACTAATAATTATTGAATACTTGGTGCGCCGTATCCGCGTATGTTTATTGGTGTTCTCTATAAGTGTAAAAACTTGATAAAACGTGGTATGTAGAAGAAAGTTAGAGAATAAAACGATTTATACAAAATGTGAATTTCAAGCCTTTTGTGTGTGGAGTTACAAATTTGTCATATTGTATCGTACTCGCAAGTCGGGACTCGGAACTCTAGCGACTTTTAAGGTAAGAGTGTTAAAAAGAGTTTTAAAGTGATTTAGCACTTTACTTTCGGTTTTTATGTAACAAAAATTAAAACTGTACATTAATTAGGGTATATATTTTAGCAAATAAGTAAAAAATCATACAAAATCTTTGGCGACAGCCACGAAATAGTATCTTTTCGTTTGACATTAAAAGTTGTAGGCGTACGCCGAGGCTGCAATCGAAGCTGTAGGCTGTGGAACTTAGAGAATATGAATTTCGTACATGAAATGTCAAAAAGTGATTCCATATCACCCCGCTTTCAGCCGTGCGGCGCTAGTGTCGAACTGCCCAGAAAACATAAACAAGTGAATACCGATCTCGATCTCACGGCTGTAACAGTCGATGCGATTACGGCTGTTTTGATTGTTGCTCTTAGAGAATAGCATGGCAGTTCATTTACCTTTCCTTTTGGAGTAGGCCGACCATAGATAAAGTAATAAAGTATAGATGTAATCTTAGCCCGTCATCGCATGGCCATTTTGTGCTTATTTTCATACAAGTAGTGTGTGTTTATTTTCTTGAATATTTCTATTTGTCGATCATTTCGTAGCACATTATAATACAGAAAAGAAAGTCATTTAGTTCATGATATCGATAAACTATAGTTCAATTAATGAGAATCCGTAAACATACGTAAAAAGCTATGCAATTTTTGTTGACAAAATAACTGTATTTTAAAAGGATAAAACCGACTTCAAAATTGTACGTACTTAATTGAGAATTGAAATTCCCTATTTCAAAAACTACTGAACCAATTTTGATGAAACTTGCAGTATTCCCTAAGTTGAATAATACCTAGTACAATAAAAAAGAATCATTTAGATCGGACTTGTAGTTCCGGAGATATGCGTGCACAAACATAAAACATACATACATACATACTTACATACATACATACATACATACACTTTTGAAATTTGGCACATTTGTTCGGAAGCTGTTATAGATTAACATATACAAAAACTGGGCAGTTCTGGAAATATTACATACATACGCGTCGAATTGATAACCTCCTTTTTTGAAGTCGGTTAATTATTAATTGATGTGTCATTTTAGCACTAATGCCTTATATAGCACGAATAAAGGATTATTGAACTCATAAAATATACTCTTTTTAGCTTACAAAAATACCGATTGCAAAGCCCAAAAAACGTTGTTCAAAACTTACGTATTTAATGTTAAATCTTCGTGTTTGAGGAATTCTTTGGCCATTATTATAGTTTATTATTTAGCGGAACCACAAAACTCAACAATATCTAGCATAAAATTTTCAATAAAAACCTTTATTTACACTTTTATTACATGAAATATGCAGACCGACTCCTTTGTTATGTCCTAGTAAGTAGGACATAACATCACACGCTTTTGACGCTTATACATCGATATAAGGCTCTCTCCTGGTCTATATTATCTCAATGAGGCCGACCATAATGTTATAGCGAGAGTTCTTTCATTTAATATCCATACTGTTATTATAGGACGGCATAGAAAATAACTATTCCGCTATCTTGGATGGTCGGCCGTTTTTTATTTTATTTTTAGTGACGTCACATACTGTATCGTGCATTGTCATTCAAACCAAACGTGTATACAAAATTTCAGCTCAATCGGTTACAATATTATATTATATGTATTAAATATTATATATACAAACTTACTTCGAAATTGAGTTCAAAAATTCCACCCGAACTTACATAATAATGTAAATAACTAAATAATAATATACAAAGCAAGTTAAATAAAAGATTTTAATAATGTTTAGTAAAAATATTTCTTTTATTTTATCCACTTTCAAATACAGTCTGCGTTCATTCGAGTGTAGGCACAAAACTTTGTCACTTCTGCGGTACTGATCTATAGCCATCACCGCTCCGCCTCTCACCCCGCTCATTCTTCAAGTGCGACATGTTTTTTGTTGGCAATAGCAACTCCATACATCTCAATGTTGACAACCTTATTTTTCTGTTCTGAGTTGACAACCATACGGATATTTTAAAAAAATATTTTGATTTAGGCACAAACAACTACAACTAATTCGATCGGGAAATACCTAAAGTATTTTAAAATGCTCTTCTACATGCATGTCATAATATTGCTAATTATGTATTACTTATTAATGATGTTATTATTTTCATCAATTGCAAAATAATAATTAATTATTCATTTATAGTACTTATGATGTTATTAAAATTTATCAGTAGGTAATAACTTTAACGATTGTATCAACGTTACGTCGTTAGTTTAAATATTTCATTAATTTAATTGACACGGAATAATGTATTGCTGTTAAACCAAATAGAGCACGTTGAATAACCTAATGAATAATGGCCTATTATAATATAACTCTATAGTCTATAACTCTATACTCTATAGTTTACGTGGTCTGAAGTTTGTTATAACTTATAGCTGTTAGTTTTATGACGATCAATTGGTTATTCAGGTAATAGGACATACTACTGCAGTATTTTCAAGCTAGACGGCAGCATCAGCACAGACAACAACAAAGTTTTGTTCGACGTTTGACAACGTTTCTGTCAATATTCTGACATGACGTGTGCAACATGTTGGATTTTGGTCGGATTATTTACTTTCCCATGACTTTCCCGGCATTCCACTTAACGTTAAAAACTCAAATCTTATTTAATTATTATTAACTTAAAGGCTCAAAATGCCTCCTATTTTGAGTGTTTGATCGTTTTTAACGCTAAGTGGAACGCGGGGTTCATGTGCCCTTTTCATATTGATGCAATATAATATTTTTACCGGCTGCTGTTAGTTACTGTCAAAAACGTACTTTTTGCTTTGTCGACGTATCAGATAACGTCAACTACACAGAGGCCGGAGTGTGAGTTTTTATTTCACATTCGATCGTGAACGCGTTTGGCGTTTACTAAGATTTTGTATGGAATTTGTACAGCGCCACATAGCGATGCTCACGGGAGTGAGCCCAGCTCCCATACAAAATCTTAGTAAACGCCAAACACGTTCACGATCGAATGTCAAACAAATGTATGGCCTTCATAAAATAAAGATTAAAAAAAAAACTCACACTCGGCACACAGATGAGCTTAACATCAAAGAGGATGTAAACTGTATACTACGTAACAAGAGGTCGGACTTAGAAGAAAAAAATAAACATCCGTTATTTTCTTTAATTTGAAACTAAACGAGAAATTTTTAAGTGCAAAACCTTTCAATCTAAACATACCAAAAATTAAAAAAATAAAATAAAAAAGAAATGAGCTCAAATAAATGTTTTATTTCAATAAAAATTATTGTACATGGCTAAATAAATAGGCTAATAAGGTAAATTAAACAATAAAACAGATTTAATCCACAAGCTTTTGTTGATTTCTATTAATAATATTACAGTACAGTTTTATTTAGTATAGCTGTCTATGCTACTCTACTAACTACTTGATTGGCTTATACAGTAAACTCTATATAGGGAGGGGATTAAAGCTGCGCGTCCACCAGGTCGGAATCGGGACGTACGGTGCGGACGGCGCGTCGTGTAGTCATATATTTGTCAGGCGCAGAATGACGTTCCAGTACTTCTAGTGCAGTTCACAGTAGTCAATACTATAAATACAAAGCAACAAATCCGTCCGCTGCGTACCTACGCTCCGATTCCGATCCAGTGGACGCGCACCTTTATACATACACACTTAAGTATCATTACTTTGTTTTGTTACAACCTGTGTACAACAGCTGAAATCTATCGCGTGGGCTCAGGCCAGCTGCATACCACCTCACGTCTTGATCAGAGGATTTTTCCTTGGTGGCCGTACCACTCATTATCCCATACCTTCCTTCTCCTCCTAAGATCTCCATAACAGCAATTGCTTGCAAACTAAAATGTTGCAAACTAGTATAGGGACCTAAAAATCTGAAATTAATGAAACATTTTTCATTTACTACATTTCCATACAGTTTACATAAATTATTATGTATACTTATCAACCTTTTGTATTATTACAATAAAACAATATACACATTTTAACATTTTCCAAATTAACTGCATACTGATATACATTATAATATTTTCTATGAAATAATAATCTATCTTTTTCATATTAATATAGTTTAAGTTGTAAATTATTGTACAAATATGCAAATATACTACGACATACTTTGTATTAGAACATGGTATGACATAGTTATGTTTTGCTTCAATTTATCAATTTACGGTTACATTTAAATTTTACAATGGCTTACCTTTCGCTTATCATTAATTAATCCACTTAATTTACAATTTTTGTATGAGTTGCTAGTTGCTACAAAATAATTTTCACAAAATGAAAATCGAACTTTGAATTTTAAACTCCTTCTTCGTCTTTTTTCTCATGTAGTTTATATTCTCTATGGTCTTTTTTATCAGCCAATCACAGTCGACCTTGCACAGATTAGCTGATTAGGTACAGTAGCTACGTTTAAATTTGGAACCCAAATTTTTTTTGTTCGGGAATTCCGTCCACCTGCATAACATATTACTAGGTTGTTAATTCCAGCTCTCCGTATTTTTGCAAAAAAAAAAACAAAAAAACCTTTGCATATTTTAAATATTGATCTTTCAGTTTCAAGTGAACCTTAAATCATTTTGAAACCGTACATAATTTTTCACCTGTCACAGATAATACATTTAATGAATTCCCGACTAACGGGGTGAAAAGCAATTACTCGGCCACACTGCCACGTCACTTCATACGCCAGTTATTCCGGTGCAAGCAATAATTCCTTGTACTGTAATATGAGGCTGTCTCGCACAGGCTTTTGTTAATTACTTGTGGTGTACGCATGAATTCTACTATAGTCAAAATGAAATAAGGTATCCTCAAAGGTCAACTTTTTTAGTCTCGGAGCTTTATGATAATGCTCGCACTATATTCAGTTAACTTAAAAAAAAAACTCTTAGTAATAAGTTTATTTATTCACAAAATATACTTAAAAGAGTTATTGTCTGTATACATAATCTGTGTCTTTATAAATAAAGACACAGATATTATAGATTCATCGGAAAACCTCTTAGCAAATCATATGATGATAATCTCAACTTTTTATGAGTTCAAAGTGATATGCTTCACACTGAGTTCTCATCGAGTATGCTAAGAGTATGCAAAATACGATATCGCCCTTAGACTAGAAATATCTGTCACTTCATTGTCAATCGCAGTTTGTATTTGACAGGGAGCCAATGACCGTTACGGACAGGATTCAGGAACCTACGAGTTACGACCGTTATAATATAAATCACACTTATTTAAGCAACAACTCTGTGACATCGTATCGTAACATTCATGAAAAAAATATAAATGTGCTAGTCCTTTTTCATACATACTATAAAATATATTAAGAGCCCGGGCTACCCTCGAAATTCTCATACATACGTAATACCAAAATCATTTTCTCATACGAAAATATTTAACATATGTTTGAGTTATTTTTCAGCTTAAAATAGTAATTACCTAGGTTCCTGTACAAAAATTAACTTCAAAATATTTAAACACTAAAAATTTTTTAAATCTCACCAGATAGCAAAATGGCCAAAATTGAGTTAACGATGCCATTGAGATGTGTGATTTTTTTTCTATTTTTCTGTGTTACCAGTTTATCGATACGATGCGTACCTAGTTTCAGAGATAATTTATGTAAAAACTCACTAACTTCCTGTTTTTGAATGGACTACGATAGCGAAAAAACACTTAATGGACTTAAGTAATTATAACTACTAACGGAGCACATTTTTACGTAACTAAATTGATTTAATTACTTTTCGTCCTAAGAACAAATCATATTTCAAATGACTTAAGTAAATCGAAAATTCACTACATTGATTTAGTCACAACTCTCTAAATGTTTGCATTGAAAAATGTTAAATGAAACTTACTAAGTCTACTTAGTGAATTTTCGATCTAGTAATTTACGCGTTTAGCGTTTGTGTTTGGTATGCGTATAAATTCACTATGTCATATTTAGTTACTTTTAGCATAAATATATTATAAAAATTCTTCAACTAAACCATTTTAATGAGTTTTATACTTCTTTTGAATATTGCAAATGCGAATTATATGTTCATCTAACAAGAGTTAGTGACTATTGTCTGCTACTTCAAATGCATAATATTTATTGCTGTTAGACCGGGAGATGGTGACACAAAATATTAGGGGTTCTTCAGGGGTCTAATTACGTAAAGGCAAAAAGGAAAATGATGGTCATAGCGCTGGCACCGGTGGCGACCTAATCGCGAGAACGGGACCGACAAGTAAACTGCGTCAACAGCGACTTTGGCATTTTTAATCGCCAATCGCCATAATAGTCGCTGATTGTCTCGATTTGGTTTGCTGAGAACTGACCCTTAAACTATAATGTTATGTGAAATCAAACATCTACATTTTTGGCTGGTTTATTTTTCTTAATTTAATTTAATTTTATGCTTTTGAAACTTGTGTTAGTTATACTTTATAGTGCAGAATATTTCCTACCAACAGGATTATCCCAATGAATACTATCTATAAATGTTGTCTTGGATGAGGCCGTCAATATGAGCCCAAACATGAAACCTTCACTTTGGGTTCATACTGAGCTCAACTCTTATAAAATCCATTAGCCAGGTGATGCTGCAGCAGCAGCATGCAAATATGTACTGTTTATCTGCGTCTTACTGGTTGTCGGCTATCGCAATTAAAATGAACCCAAACACGAAATCTCTATGCTCTGCTCTAAGTTGGTGAGGAGTTGGGTATCCTATGGATTACCAGGTGATGCTGCAGTACCAGGTGAACTTTCCATTAATGTGTATATTATATTCATAAGTGCCACAAACCAGTGTGCAAAATATAAAACCCATCAAACGACTGCAAGTTGCTAATCGGCCTATCACGAACCAGATAAACCGTGATTTTCCAGCAATGAGCAGGCTGATGATTAAGAACTATAGCTAAGAACACTTTCGATCATATCAGCTTTCAAACAAAAAAAAAAACTTGATCAAAATCGGTCCACCCGTTTGGCTGCTACGATGTCACAGACAGACACACAGACAGACAGACACGTCAAACTTATAACTCCCCTCTTTTTGGTTGGGGGTTAATAAAACAATTCAACAATCACCTTTTTTGTAAGAAAAGGCAGGTCGTTGTAGCCCTGACGTCACTGTAACCCATAGAGGATCTATTGTGACTCAAGGCGCACTAGAGTATCGTCCCCAACTTTTTCCAATTTTTTCAATTTGTCAAAAACTCACAAACGAAGGGATAAATTACTATCGATAAACAGAACTCAGAAACCCGGCGTATGTATAACTCAGAGAATGTTGGATGTTTTTCGATAATTTTTCATTTTAATGCAAGTAATTATGAATGTTACAAAATAATAATAGTTTGCTTCGTTTTCATGCTGTGAATTTTATAACGATTACTGATTAAATTAGTATGTTTTTATTATTAAACGAAAATTCCAACTTTTCACTAAGTGAGCATTATTGATTTTTATTTAGTTGAAAATTAACCAAACATACTTATAACCCTTTTAATTTCTTCAGTTTTTATGAAAAAACTCACTACATGCACTTAACAAGCAATAAAATTACACTAACGAAAGAAACGTTGAGGGCGAAAAGTAACTAAAGTAGTTTTTATTGAATATTCAGTATAAAAATACATTTAAATTCATTAAAAATGAATGTACAAGTAACTTTGGTATACCATCCAAGCAATAGCAAAAAGAAAAAGTTTATATCTCATAACAGAAATCTGCAGGAATTTTTTGAAAATTTTAAAACTTTAAACGCTCGTATCTCAAAATGATGAAAAAGCTATCTGGTGAATTTTAGCTCTACGGGGACGATTTATTCGCTTTCGATTTTTAGGGTAACTTCCTAGAGTTTAAAAGGAAAAAAGGTCAGCTATTACGTCAGCTGACCTTTTTTCCTGTTGTGACCATTGTAACGACGTGCAATTATTAAGATCAGAATTTGTTTATTACGTTTAGAATTGTTTATCAGTAAAATCAAATCATTAAATAATTCGTATCGGTCATATTTACAATAAATATGTAATCGTAATTGAAAAAAGTTAATCAATTGTGCAGTTATAACAAAATGAAAATATTTATTTTTTATGTACGTCGCTATAAGGTTACCTGGTACAATTTTGATGAACTGTCAAATGTGGCCTATTAAAATGTCCCGACTTTAGGTGTTGCACTGCCGTATGTATGAATTAGCTGTAGAATACGTAAAATAGGTTAATTTTTTTATTTTGTTCTTGTTGATATCAGTTCTGTACATTATGTCATATGTGTAACATTTAATGGTGGCAGAATAAACGTTTATTTATTTATTTATATTTCAGAATGGCAAAGCTACTTTTAAAATAAATAAAAATAAGCTTTAAAGTCTACAATTTATTACTTAAGAGTCCGTATACGAAATTTTGCCGATTTCGCTCATTTAACAGACGTGATTTAACAGTTAAAATACAGTATTTCTATAAGTTTTAATGCACAACATGTAAGATCATTTCAATTATAATATAGTGTTGGAGCTAGATTTTTTATTTTTAAGTATCTTTAAATAATCCAACTCAAACCCGCGACAGTTTTGTGATTTTTGCTGTAAAAGGTTTAGAATATCACCTTTTTATGGATTGTATTGACGTCTTAACGGTATGAAAAAAATACAATGTACTGTTAAGAAAGTCGTCTATACAATGTTGGAATTACTTTTTACCACTTCAATATAAAAAACCCTTTAAAAACAGAAAACCTCTGTCTGCCCGCTAACTTGGCGATCGTCCTTTTTCACCTGGCATATGAAAGACGGGCGTGAGTGTGAATAGAGCAGTAGAAAAGAGAGGACGGGCTCTTAAGGAAATATAACAATCTATTACTAATTACAAAATACATCTTAATCGTATTTCCTTAATATGTATTAGTAGCTAAAGCGTTACTTTGATGTATTATCAGAGAAGTTGATTCCTAAGCAGATGGCGGACCTAAGTAATTTGGTCACGTAAAGGCCGTCCCCCGAGCAAACGACCTTGACCATACATTTGCCGCGTTCCCGAGATCGCACCAAAACCCTATTTTTTTACTTATCCTAGTTCAAATTGACATAAAAAAATTCAAACGTCAAATATGTAGCAAATTAAATTGTCTATCAATGGCCATGTGTTTCAAATAAAAGTAATTTGTAAATACTAGGGAGATACTGAAAGTACGTTTGAATTTTAATAAATTGGTATTACTTTGGAAGCTAATAATATTTTATTTATTATAATTTATTTATTTTGTTCAATACATAACAATGTTACAAAATAATAAAAAATCTTGCCACAAAAACCACAATAAGTTTATCTGGACAAGATGTGGTCGCATCATTAATTAATTACCTTTACATAATAGATGTTTTTTCAGTTGCCGTCAATATTTACATCTGTCCCGATACAACTTTTGTAGGTCTTCTGGCAGCTCTTCTACAAATGAAGGTATTAATGCCTTAAGCATTCTGCTTCCGTAATAATTATTACAGTCCGGCTTGACAAATTGTGTTTTACAAGTTGGTCTTAAAGTGCTTACTTTTTCTATTAATAGTGTAGGATCATTAACTTCATTTAAAATTGAAAATTTAACAAGATCAAAAATGTGCATAACATTACAATACTATAAGCCTTCTTCATTTGTTTTAAATTTATTTTTACAGGCTTAGGTACAATTACTTTTAACATGTGTAACATTAATGAATGTATATTAAGTAAGTGACTTTCAAACGACCTACCATAACTACTCAATCCATAGTTAACAACCGACTGGGCCAACGATAAATAGAATAACCTTAAGGTTCTATAGGGTAACTTGTGTTTAAGAATATAGATTTTACTGAGTACACATCTTAATTTAGAGCATACATGGTCTATATGTGGCTTCCAACTCAGTCGGTTGTCAATTATAAGACCGAGGTAAGTATGTTGATTTACTTTTTCCAATGCAGGACATTGACAGGCATTATACACTACATTTGAATGGAAACAATCGTGAGTATGTGTTATAATCGTGGGGGAGGTGAGAGGCACATTATGAGCTGAATGAATATGAATATGTACAAATTTATCATGAGTATAATGAATAAAATAGTAAATTAATAACGGTGAAAGGAATGTTTATATGCTGGAGATTATTACTGTATTTTTAATATATTTTTGTAGTTTTCAAATTATGAGTTATAAAGCTCAAAAAAGCGGTAAATTACGGCATCTCCGTAGGGGGATGACCTTAAGTCAAACGCATACGACAGCTGAATTGACATGAGCCGACCGAATAACGTAGGTCCGTTAATTGCATAAGAATCAATTTCCTAGATGGTACAGGGTACACGATTGCATTCCTATCAAGTTCATGTAGCTCTTAGGGTCTAGACAGACGGACTGCATTTCAACTGCAATTCAACTGCAAATTGCAGTTCAAGTGCAGTTTGAATGCAGTTGACACGACTGCAATACGTCTGCAATAGAACTGCAAACCAAACGCGCAGTCGGAATGCAGTTCAGTTGCAGTCGGCGTGCAGTCGTGTGAACTGTTTGGTTTGCAGTTCTATTGAAGTCGTATTGCAGTCGTGTCAACTGCATTCAAACTGCACTTGAACTGCAATTTGCAGTTGGATTGCAGTTGAAATACAGTCCGTCTATGTAGACCCTTATATTTTGATAATCTACATTCAAATATCAATCAATTATGATGAAAAGAGCTTCTCAGTAAGGGTCTCCACAGACGGACCGCATTTCAACTGCAATCCAACCGCAAATTGCAGTTCAATTGCAGTTGGAATGCAGTTGACACGACTGCAATACGACTGCAATAGAACTGCAAACCAAACGCGCAGTCGGATTTCAGTTCGGTCGCAGTCGGCGTGCAATCGTGTGAACTGTTTGGTTTGCAGTTCTATTGCAGTCGTATTGCAGTCGTGTCAACTGCATTCAAACTGCATTTGCGGTTGGATTGCAGTTGAAATGCGGTCCGTCTGTGTAGACCCTAAGAGAAAAGGGTTACAGTAATGAGTAAAACGCATTTAACCTTATTTTCAAATATTTATCTCAAATTTTTTATCTCGCCCAGAACCGCGAGGATGCTGCGAAACCTGCAGGGTGTTGTCCTGACTGAGGTCCATGGTACTGCTGCTAGTGCTGTTGGTGGTGTGCGGTGACCACCGGTTCAGCCGGACGCTGCTGAATCTGAAATACGTTGTTTGTTTACTTATAACATACAATAATAACATAATAATGTGTCCGACATCAGTTTCGGTGACGGTGACCATTAAAAGCAGGCCCTGCTATTATAAAAGAAACTAATTTTATAGTGTTAGTGAAAACTCACAAAATGATGATTTTACCACGACAATGATAACTGACACAAATAGTTTAAGCTAACTGTTTATAAAACACGTTGACGACAAGTCAAAGTTACCTGTAAGAGATACTCACTTTGCTTGAAGGTCCTTGTAAATTTTCCTTTTGAACACAAATATAAGGAAAATGAAAACGCCGACAAGAAAATTGAACATGTCGGTGATGCACCATCCTTTGAACTCAGGATATAATGAACCGACTACTTCGAGGAACCAGTTCACCCCCATTATTACTGAAAGCTTTATGTAGAGGACGAACCTGGAACGAAACAACATTCTTTGAACTGTGATTTTAAATTGAAACAGTTATGTAATGAAGAGTCATAAGCCGTAGTGGACATGACATTTTGAACAAATAATAATAATAACTCTCACACCGGTTTAGGTGACGGTGGCCAGTTTTATTGAAACCAGGCCAGGTACGCATGAGGATTTTTATAGTGCCCAAGTGTGTGCGCAGAACACAAGAGCACTCCTTTACTCTCATAACCCAGTAGGACGAAAGACCGATACGACAGAGAGATCAGGCGCAGGATAGACTTTTTACATGCCCATTCGACGCATGGATCATCTTTTGTCAGAGAATCAGGTGATCAACATGCATTGTCCTAACGAAACTTGGAAATAACATGTTTCCAACGCGGGAATCGAACCCGCGACCTCCGAGTCAAGAACCACGCGTTAAACCACTGGACCTTGAAGGCGTTTTTAATTTTTTTTAGAATACAAATAACAAATTTGAACAAATGATAATACCTTGCACACATGCAACGGATTGTAGAAACCTCAGAACTTACGAAAACGATACACATGCACAGTTCAGTCTTCATGCCAAACCGTGTAGTTCGGTCACGGACAGAACAGATATGAATGAATGAGAAGTGCGCTGATTCAGTAGTCGCAGCACTTTTCATTTAAATATATGTTGCTATATGCTGTTCTGCCCGTGTTTAAATCGTACACTATATTATAACTATAGTCGTATCGTATACGATGTCAATTGTAGATTGAAGAGTAAGGTAGAGATCAACTACGATAACATGGCGCGCCCCTCCAAATGACTGTTTCAATGTGTGTAGTCACATCCTTATGAAAGAGTTTGTATGTAGTAAGTATTCAACCAATCACAGTACACGTAATATTTCTGTTAATGTCACTTATTACCAAGATTTGTAAGTCAACTTATCATAACTAGCCTACCGCGCAAGGCAACGCACTTCAAAGTTATTTTGAATTTTGGAGGGGCGCGCCATGTTATCGTAGTTGATCTCTACCTCAGTTTGTGGGCGTGATGGGCGGCGGCGTTGCCGGACGCCGGAGAGCGCACCACCGCTGTGCCGCGGCTCACTCGCCAGATGTTGAACACGGTCAGCAGGAAGAACACCCAGTTGCATATTATCAGTATGAGCATCGGCACATACAAGTACACAAATTTTTGACCCGCTGCAAGTAGAAACACCAAAAGTTGTTAAAAAAATAGCGTGACAACCTGTGACAACGGTTTTAGTCGTGCGTCTGTGTCCGGTTTTAGTGTTCCGTACCCAAAGGGTAAAAACCGTCCGTCTGTCCGTCTGTCCGTCTGTCTCCAGGCTGTAACTCAAGAACGGTAATAGCTAGAGAGTTGAAATTATCACAGATTATGTATATCTCTTGCCGCTATAACAGCAAATACTAAAAACAAAATAAAATTAATATTTATGGGGGGCTCCCATACAACAAACGTGCTTTTTTTTTAGCATTTTTTGCTCTATATTAATAATGGCAACAGGCAGGTACTTGAATTTTTCTCAAGGTCCTCCGTTATATGTGTACTTTAATATTTATTGATGATATTAAAATAAAATAAAGAATTAAGGGGGGCTTCCATACAAAAACACAATTTTTGGCCTAATTTGCTTTATAACGGTACGGAACCCTTCGTGCGCGAGTCCGACTCGCACTTGGCCGATTTTTATTTTGTAAATGCTATTATTATCCAGTACCTAAAACGATAGCTCATAGCATATTGACTGTTTTTTTATGAAATAAGGGGCAAACGAGCAAACCGGTCACCTGAAGGAAAGCAACTTCCGTCGCCCATGGACACTCGCAGCATCAGAAGAGCTGCAGGTGCGTTGCCGGCCTTTCGTGAAACAGCACTTGCGCTGTGTTTCGCCGAGTGAGTGAGTTTACCGGAGGCCTAATCTGCTATCCTATTCCCTTCCCTACCATCCCCTATTCCCTTCCCTTCCCATCCCTACCCTCCGCTATACCCAATTCCCTCTTAAAAGGCCGGCAACGAATTTACAGACATTAATGCAGGTTTGTGCTAAGCATAAAACTAAAGAGCAGAATTTAGAATTAACCACTTTAAAATTGATCAGTATACTTGCTAAAAATGCTACAATGGCTGCTTCATAGCAATATAATATAATATTCAGATTTACTTCTACTTCAAACCTCAGTTAAATATTTACATATTTACGGCCTAGAAAATATAAATATATTCAAATGATGAGATAATAGAATTCACATACCCATTAAAAAGCATCCCCTATCGTTTATCAGTGGTTTTATAATCCAAGGTTTGTCAGAGAAGTCGGTATATTGCATCATGAGCATCATGGCGGTGAGCGCCAGCGGCACGCCCCACGCGTACAGACAGTACATCGCGAACTTGAAGTTCTCACGGGTTCGGTGCACGCGCGCCTTCGCGTAACTCCTATCAAGTTAAACTTATTTTATGGTTGTGATCCAGATCTAGCTAAAGTTGCAGACCTCTATCATAGTAAAAGGAGGGGAAGTAGGTTAAGGGTTGGACCTCATCTGGCAGCACGGAATCGCCTTTTTCCGTCGCTCTTTCTCCTTCTGTCGCTTAGAACTGCCATTTGCTAGACCGAGACAGAAAGCATAATGCGATAGCCTCGAAGATTCTGCCGCGTGCTATCGCATTATGCTTTCTGTCTCAGTCTAGCAAATGGCAGTTCTAAGCGACAGAAAGAGAAAGGGGGACGGAAAACGCGATTCCGTGCTGCCAGATGAGGTCCAACCCTAACTCCGGCCCAATCCGCGATATAATTACCTACTGTCTTAGGGTTGTCAATTTTAGGCGGCGGCGGCGGGGTGGTGTGGGAGCGGCTATCCGCGCTTCGTTCGCAACCGTATGAACAGCGGCAGCGTCGCGGTCTCCCTACTTTTATTAATAAGACGTGACTCTTGAATGTGCAATATTTTGTGTTATCAATTATCATAGTTTCGGCCATTTTTCGTGCATATTTGCTTGCATATTTCGGCACTTTGATCGTGGATAATCTTTGAGTATTAATAACAGTGTTATTAATACTCTAAGGTGCATAATAATATAATCTGATGTCTAAATAAAATTATAAAAATACCCTGTAAAACAACATTAAAAAACTACGAGTATAATCAAACCTTTTTTTATGATTCGAACTTTGCTTTATGTGTATAATTATATATCTGATTTACAATTAGTCAATCAAGTCAGTACTTATTTTTAATCGTAATTTTAATTACAATTAAAAATAAGTACTGACTGTAGGTATGTAGTTAGTTAATATACCTACAATACAGAGAAGTCGGCATTACTAAACGTAAACAATTATTACTGTGAAGCATGACTTTCCACCAAGAAATTACGGTACATTAAAATATATCATTGAATGTAAATACTTTTATTATCTTATATTTAACTAGATCGCTCGATGAAATTCGTATCACTTTCAGCTCCTAGTATAATAAACCTTCCTTGAACTTCTACTCGCCAATATTTAAAACTATTATTATTATTTTTTAACAAAAAATTAAAACAGACTTCCAAGATAAAAACAAAAGTAATACTTATTCTTAATCTAAAAAGAATCAAATAATTCTTATTCCTTATTATAGTGGCGTCTTCAGACTTCGCCTAAACCTCAACTATTTCTGTACTCAATCTTCGTACTTTTGAAGTAGGAAGTGCGGCCAGCCCAATCCCATTTTCGTTTTGCCGTCTTGGGTCCTACATCTTTGATACCTGTTTAGGAGCGCAGTGAGGTGTTTCTTATTTTGTTGACAAGTTTTACTCAAAAATACTGCGATCCATCGCTCTTTGGCATACCTAACGTGACCATACGTCCAGCTTTGGGCGGGACAGTCCCGCTTTCAAGTAGTCTGTCCCGCTGTCCCCCGCGAGGCCGAAATTGTACCGCTTTTGCAAACAGACCAAACGACAATAATTGAAAAGTATTTTTATGTTTGAGATGATGATAAATTAAAATATAGCCTATAGTCTTCCCCGATAAATGAACTATCTAACACTGAAGAAATTTTTCAAATCGGACCAGTAGTTCATATATATATGGGGGGGGGGGGGGGGATTCTGTATTTGTCCCGCTCTGACATACGCCGAAATAAAAAAATAATGGTCACATTAGGCATACCCCGAGTTGGGACATTTACGAATCGGTCAATGACAAAGTTTGCGCACCGTAGGCTAGGACGGGCAGAATACACATGTCGACGAGACTGCGTTTCAGGGAGATTGGTAAATCTCCATTCATCAGCGTCTTCATGGACCAGTAGCTCTTCCAGGCTTTTTCCATTCGTTCCTTCCCTTGTCTGATATGAAAATAAACTAACTGGCCCAGGTGGATGTACTCGTCGACATAGTGTATTTCTTGCTCGTCTACCTCCACCCTAAGACTCGTGCTGTTGGTTATTATTTGAGTTTTGGACTTGTTCATTGTGAGTTAATTATTATTATTTATGTCCACTTACTATTGAGTTCTACTCACCGAAACGTCCAAAATATGTCGTAAGACATAACGTTCATCCAACAAAAGCTCGACAAAAAACCGTCGTATATGATTGCAGCTGAAACGGAATAGTAAATATATATGTCTAGTAAGGTACCTGTCCCTTTGATCTTCATAAAAAGCCAAAGACAACAGAAAGCAGAGCAAATGAGACCAGTGTATAAATAATCCCACCAAAAACATAAATGTAAAAATGGAGAGCCAAGTTCCATACAAACATTGTTTTTAACCGACTTCCAAAAAAAGGAGGAGGTTATATGTTCGGCTGTGGATATATTTTTTTATTTTTATTTGTGTATGTTCAACGATTACTCCGCCGTTTGTGAACCGATTTTCAAATTTTTTCTTGTGTTGTACCTGATGACGGGATCCATGAGTAATCGAGGAAACTCCTCAAAATTTATATGGAAACATATAGTGATTTTGATTTTATGTGAAGGATCCTAGGCATATGCTACCAAAAAGTAAGATTTTACATCAAGTATGCTATGGTTCCGAAGATACTAAGAGAACTCCGATTCCTTATAGATATAGATATGCAAATTACATTCATCATCATCATCATCATCATAATTATCAGTACCATCACACGATACATCGTTATGAGTTACGACCCTATTATTGGTACTTTTCATAGTATTTTCGATCGAGACTCGAGTTTGTCGAGTGATTTTGAAAATTGTATCAATGTTGTTACAAAGTAAAAGATTTAAACTTGTTGTTGTGGTTACCAAGTTGGTAATTTGATCTAGGAAACTCCTTGATTGGGACAAAATATATAGTTATATTATTGTAGGTTAAAGTAGTTAAAGCATAATATTTTATTATGTTGAATTACGCCGGCGTAGTTTCCGCCGCAAATGTCAAACGTATACAAAATACGACATAATAGTGTGTCACCCCTCGCGTTCGGCCCGTATTTTGTATGCAATTTCAACGCGGCGGAATTTTCGCCGGCGTAATTCAGTCTAGTGTGTTTAGACCTATGGGTCGGTTTTTGAAGTCTTTTTATAAAAAGGCCCGATTGTACCTGTTTATAAGAAGGGGAATCAATCAGATGTATGCAACTACATGCCTGTTTCCATACTTTCTTGTTTTTCAAAATTATTTGAAGCTGCAATACTTCCAACGATCACTTCTTTCACTGAGCCTAATTTAACAGATCATCAACATGGTTTTCGAAACGGACGTTCTACTGTAACTAATATTGTGCCATTTGTTTCCGATTTATGTGAGCCTGTAGATAATGGTGATGAAATTGATGCGATATTTACTGATTTTAGCAGCGCGTTTGACAAGGTGAATCATCGTCAGCTAATACAAAAACTCAGGAATTTTGGCTTCACAGGTTCTCTCTTGGAATGGTTTAAATCAATCAATCGACCGCAAAATGTAGTTGTGAAAGGTTTTGTGTCGCGTACGTATTGCGCAGAGTCAGGCGTTCCACAAGGTTCCCATGTGGGTCCAAAGCTATTCTTACTATTTATTAATGATATTACATCCCGAATAAAATACTGTCTGAAATCTTTATATGCAGATGACTTAAAAATATATAAAATTATAAAAAATAGTAGTGATGTTGCTTTAGTCCAAAAAGATCTAAACGAAATAAAATCTTGGTGTGACTCTAATAACATGATGCTCAACGTGAATAAATGTTTCCATATAAAATTTTCACGAAAAATAAAACCACTAGTTTCAGCGTACAAAATTGATGGATCTACTGTAAAAGAAGTTGATGAAATTAAAGATCTCGGTGTAATCTTAGATAACAAATTAAAATTCATCAAACATTATGATAACATTGTAGCAAAATCCGCTCGTATGCTCGGCTTTGTTAAGAGAAACTCTAAAAATTTTAAACAACCCAAAACTAAAATCTCTCGCCCGTAGCCACTTTGAGTATGGTAGCATAGTCTGGAGTCCATATTACGTAGTGCATTCTCAAAGGATCGAAAACATGCAGCGGGCCTTTACTAGATACCTAGCTTACGGCACTAACGTAACGGAAACAAAACAGTAGGTATTTGTTTCCGTTACTTTCAGTTCAGTATTTGAAATACTGAAATGACGAAAAAAGATTTAATCTTTTATTACTTTATAAAAAGAAGCTATCTAATTCTGAAAGAATATTTCAAAATTTCAAATCGTACTAGTAGTTCCTGAGATTAGCGCGTTCAAACAAACAAACTCTTCAGCTTTATAATATTTGTGTAGATAATAACGCAATCGCATAAAAAATGTCGATAAAAATATATCGATATTTTTATCGACATTTTTTATGCGATTGCGTGCGATTGATACCAAAATCTGCATCACACCACATCACTAGTGCCTTAGTTTGATAGTTCACGGAACATCAAACGGCCTGAAAACGGCGGTGTAGCGGCGAATATTTTTCGTGAAGAATAACTGATTTTTAAACATTGAGTTTTTAAATTACAGTGGGCTGTGATAGGTGACCCGCATTTTTTTTGACTTAAAGTTTCGCTGCGATTACTGCACGTAATTATTGCACATGTCGGCATTTTGTTCACAATTTACAACGAAGTACAACGTGTAAGCCGTGGAGCGATTTACATGTGACTGACAACTAGTGCCCGAAGGGGCTAAATTTGGCGACATGTGCCACGCCCACATAACATATCTCTTACTTCTAAAATCTTTGTTAATATTATTAACGACTTCATCCTTCTCCATTTGGCACGGGAGGACAGCATTTTTGACGACCAAGGTGATGAAGAATAAAATGTTATATTATTTGACTGATTTATTATTTGAGTGATTATTACATATTTGACTAATTATTTAAATTTTTTAAATTGTTAATGTTTTTTTATTCAACTCATTATTTAAGAAAAATGTATTTGTTGAAACTTTGCTCTTAAAATTTTTAAGGCGCGAATAAAAATTAGAAATTCGTAAATCTCTAGTATGAAACACGATTCAGAAAAAATAAAAATATTGTAGTGTAAATACTAAATCAAAGTATTTTTCAGTATGGACAGAACGTGCGGAAATCATATAGAAAAGCAGAAAAAAAAAATGTTTAAATATTTAAAAACATTAAAATCTCAGGAACTACTTGAATTGTAGGAATGAAATAAAGTACAAAACTTGTGTCTCTTAATGATTAATCTAATCAGCTGGGTAGCAAGTTTACAAACCCTCGCAATTAATTTAAATAAAATAATTTCGTTTTTAGGGAGTCCAAAAATGACCAATTTAAAATTTGATTTTCTCATAAACGAAGTAAAATGCGCACACGGGAGTTCTACTCTTGCATTTAAAATATAAGACGCCATCGACTCATTGCATTAACTTAGTCATGTCCGATTTTGGGGATTTCTAAAACACTGTGCGCCGGCAGGGGGGTGCCAGCTGGTGCACTTGCACCCTATGGGAATCTCGGGATCAACAGGAATTATTGAAATAAAAAGCCGTCTGTAACCCTATTACCATGCTGCGCGGCATGCCGTACATTATTATTTTTAACAAAAAATTAAAACCGACTTCCAAGGTAAAATCAATAATATCATCCTTTTAATATAAACTAAAAAGTATTAAATAATTTTCCCTCTAAAAATCTAATAGTGCCTTTTCAAAATTCGGCTACACCTCAACTATTTGTGTACTCAATCTTCATTATTTTGAAGTCGGTACCAGATATACTTAGCTGAATCTTCAGTTCTCCGAAAGAATATTTGAAACTTTTGGAACTGGCACCGACTTCAAAATTATGAAGATTGAGTACTTACACATATAGTTGAGGTGTAGCCGAATTTTGAAAAGGCACTATTAGATAGGGAAAATTATTTAATACTTTTTAGTTCACCTTGGAAGTCGGTTTTAATTTTTTGTTAAAAATAATAATTTCACTCTTTTTAGTTACCTAGTAGGTAAACCATCGCGTGTATTCTACGTATCTTATTACAATATTTTTTATCTGTAACTTTAACTACAGTGCGAAATGTCAAATCTAAAAGGGGTTTTAAGGGGGTGTTTAAATACGTCAATTTGTTTAAAGTAAGTTACTTCTAAAAATTCATAACAGATGGCGCTAACAGGTCATTTAGATCGCGCTATCGCTCGCTCTCGCGTGTTTCTATAAGAGGTGGTACCATCTCTGATCACATTTTTCGATTCTTTTGATTGTTATATACGTTGTTTAACTCATGACTGCTCAGTACTTTATAGTTTATCTATGTATAACCATGTGACATTGGTGACCCTGATGTGGTAATGATGATGATGATGATGAAGAATGTAATTTGCGTAGTAGCATATGCTTTCAGTTCTTAAAACAGCACCTAAACCCTCAAACTTGAATTTATAAGGAATCCGGGTTCTCTTAGTATCTTCGGAACCATAGCATACCTTGGTGCAAAATCTTGTGTTTTGGTAGCATATGCTTTTTTTATAGCCCCTCATATGCTCATATACTTCTCATAAAACCAAAATCACCATATTATGTTTCCATATAAATTTCGAGGAGTTCCCTCGATTACTCATGGATCCCATCATCAGGTCACCACTTTTGTGAACATGGTACCAAATTGGAGTGAAACCAAATACAACAAAACAAAAATTTTGAAAATCGGTTCACAAACGGCGGAGTAATCGTAATACACAAATAAAAATAAAATAAAAATATCCACAGCCGAACATATAACCTCCTCCTTTTCGGAAGTCGGTTAAAAATAGTTCGTAATATTTCGGTACTAAATTTACCTATTCTGTTGACGTAAATAGACGGTCACGGTTCGTAAAAAGAAAGGGAAAGAAAGAAAACTAAAATCTGCACCCCTTGGGAATTATTTCTGCCAGGCGCCCACGGCTTACACACAATTACCGAGCTGAATTCCAAATTTCAGCCTTCTAGGTCATCTGGAAGTGGGTTAGAATTTTGATCTAAAGGTCAGTCAGTCAGTCAGTCAGTCAGTCAGTCAGTCAGATAGTGATAAAAATGTAGATTTTTGGACGTTAATATCTTAATTACCGTTTGACCTATGTTTATGAAATTTAGATCATATATTTATCATGAAACGTTTATGTGAAATAGTTTCTGAATTATGAGGGCGTCAAAAGTAGCTGCAAAGGAAATGGTTCGTGTAATATTTCACACGGTGCTGTTCGCCAGTTTTGTTATGCTGGAACTTGGCTTGATACGCTGCCGCGTGTCTGGATTTTAAATATTTTATTTTACTTACTCAGAATTACACAGGAGATAGGTGGCACTTGTGATAACATTTGTATCATACTGAGGGAGATGAATGCAATTATTTGACTTAATACGTAGGCCATAAGAATCTTCCCGGGTAGGTTCCGCAGGTCGGGTAGGACGGCATACACCACAAGTACCAACATCAGAAAAAATGTCGAAACAAACATTGCTGAAAAATAAAAACCTATTATAATTATTGTTGTCTATATTATTATGTTCTGATTCCAAACTCTGGATAACTTTACCACTTTACACTACAATAATAACTGCACTTACACAGTAATTGTTCATTTAAAATTAGTTAAGTACTACTATCAGGGACATTGATTCATAGGCAAATGGTGGATGTAGTTTGATTGGGGTTAACACTAATAAAACAATAAAAATCTTCTTTCATTTTAATAAGTAATATTATACCTCCATTACGTTCAATAACTGTATGGCAACTGTATGGGATTTTTCAAGTGAATACTGATTGGGTTTGATCTGTTGGAGTTTTTTTTTTTAAATATAAAATAAGGAGGCAAACGAGCAAACGGGTTACCTGATGGAAAGCAACTACCGTCGCCCATCGACACTCGCAACATTAGAGGAGCTGCAGGTGCGTTGCCGGACTTTGAGGAGGGAATGCGCTCTCATTTTGAAAGTTTGCAGGTCGTATTGGTCCGGAAATACTGCTGGTACCGGCCTACTGGCCGCTCGCGAAGTCCCTCAAAAAAGATACGGAGAGCGACATGCCTCCACTAAACAGACCAAATCGTCCTCCTGCACTGGAGGATATCGACAAGGCCGAATGCTTGGCCGACACCATAGAAAATCAGTGCCGACCTAGTACTCTCCCGACCGACCCTGATCATGATAATCTAGTCAATACTGAGGTAGAAAGCCGACTCATGGCCCCACCATCAGAGCCCCTCAGGCCGGTGGATATGGAGGAAACCAAAGATATTATTAAAGATTTGAATTCCAGAAAGGCCCCAGGCCTGGACGGTATCACAAATAAAACCTTTAAATTACTACCTGCCACTATAATTGAATTGCTCGTGAACATCTTTAACGCCCTTTTACTAGGATGTTCATTCCCAGATATATGGAAAGTAGCTATAATAATAGGTATCCACAAACCGGGTAAACTCCGGACGGAACCAAGTAGTTACAGACCAATTAGCTTAATTAGTTGCCTCGGTAAAATTTACGAAAGAGTTATACTAAGACGCCTAAAAGACGTCATAGTTGATAAAAAACTCTTACCCGACGAACAATTCGCATTCCACAGCTGTCCCGCTCAGGTACACCGCCTAACGGAGTACATATTAGAACAAAAGAACAATAGGAGACCGACTTGCGCTGTTTTCTTTGATGTCGCAAAAGCATTCGACAAAATTTGGCACAATGGGCTAATTTATAAACTTTTTAAACTCGGCATTCCCGATAGTCTTGTTATAATAATAAGTAACTACCTCAAAAACCGTAAATTTCGTTTTAGAGTCGAAGGCATTCTGTCTTCACTTAGAGATCTAGAGGCTGGAGTACCGCAGGGCTCGGTTCTCTCCCCGACCCTCTACAATCTCTACACGTCCGATTTGCCCACCCACCCTCGAGTACAGAAAGCGCTATTCGCAGACGACACGGCCCTGTTCTTTGCTCATCGCCAAATAGCTTTCGCGTCCAAAAAACTCCAAGAAGCAGTTACCGAACTCGGTAAATGGTTCGCAAAATGGAGAATCGAACTAAACCCAAAAAAAATTATTTAACGGACTAAAACGTAAGAAAATGCAACCTATTAGTCTGCACGGAAAATTAATTCCCGAAGTCACGGCTGTCAAATACTTAGGAGTAGTACTAAACAAGTCGATGTCATTCACGAACCATATATCGAATACCGTACGTAAAGCGAAATTTGTATTATACAAATTATATCCTTTACTCAACGCGAGTAGCAAAATGTCCTTAAGACATAAGCTCACCTTATACAAAACATGTATAAGAACGATACTCACTTATGCGTGCGTCTCTTTCGCACACATAAGTGACAATCAGATGAACCAATTGCAACGAGTTCAAAACCGTTTTTTGCGCATGGCAACAGGTGCCCCCCGTTACATGCGAAACATCGACTTGCATAGAGACTGCGAGCTTATCACTATCAAAGCCTATATCAAAGAACTCTCGGAGAGATTCTTTGAGAAAGGAAAAGTACATCCCAATCCGCTCATTCGTAAGGCTGTGGACTACGAACATGACGCACGGACATTCCGATACCCCTTCAGGCGGCCTAAGCATATCTTAGCCGACCCTGTAGATCCCATCACAGAATACGTAACGTACTGTGTACAGTTACGCAAACACAAATCACACTCACCTGCGTGGTTAGTACTGCACCGGGGACGACGCCGGCGTCTTCCCCGAGGACTTAACACGACCCGAACGACAAACAGACAGACCGACCGAAATCCGGTGCCGAGCTCGATCCCGGGTTCGAGTTCGCATGCGGATAGCATAGGAACACACCTAAATCATGACCGCGACCGCGACATTGTCGTAGAGAGCTCTACCAATTACTTTGACATTAGAACATACACGCGTATGTCACCCCAACCGGACTCGGAAGGGGAGAGGGACGGCCCTCTTTTATGCAATAACATTAATAACTTGAGCTCATCTACCGCGATAACTCGTACGCAGCTAGTTTGTGCTACCGCGCGCGAGCAGCCTCACTCGTCAGAGAGTGAGTAAGGGGTCGGACCCCTTAAGAGCAGGAGGGATCCGTGTCCCCACGTCAGATGAAAATAGCTTATTTTCGTAGCTCTCCCCAATATTGCCCGATTAGAATGTCACACGTGTGACTTTAGGGGAGGGGGCCAGGCCCCCTCATTGTTTATCTCCAAACCAACTAGCAACAGACTAGTTATAGCCACGATTAAACTACCATGGTCTTAACCAGACCAGTAGCTTAGACCCTTTCGAAAAAAAAAAAAAAAAAAAAAAGACCGAATAACGTAGGTCCGACCACTGGGCACTGACTATAATAATAATTAATTTCTCTATTGGTTTTGAGAACACGTGATTTTGGTTACTTACCATATGTGTTCATCGTGTTGTCTAGTTCCGGAAGTGATTTAAGTAGAACATAGAAGCCGTAATCAGTATTCTCGAAATCAACACAATAGTTGTCAGTACCATAAATAGTCCATCTCTCATAAGCGTTCGGACTTTCCACTTGAAGCTTCCCGTCCTATAAAGAGTTTAAAAGTTTTAGGACTAATGTTAGGTTGATTTATTTGTTACAATTTGAACATTATTTACATAGTTTGTAGGGTTCCGTACCCAAAGGGTAAAAACGGGACCCTATTACTGAGACTTCGATTTTTGTCCGTCTGTATGTCTGTCTCCTGGCTGTTACTCAAGGACCGCTCTAGATAGACTTCTGAAATTTTTACAGATTGTGTATTTCTGTTGCACAGCTATAACATATATAATTATTACTAGCTGACCCGGCCACGCGTTGCTGTGGCTAAAGTTTTTGTTATATTACATTATAGTAAACAATCTAAGAGGAACAATAAGAGAACATCAGTCACTGAGTCCACTATGCTTTTTCACACAGATGGTATTTGTAAAAAAATATGGAGATCTCCTTATTTGACTTTCTACTACTAAAACCCTTTAGTACAATGAAATTATTTACGAACAAAGACGAAAATGTTGAGCTGATATACAAATTCACTGGATTGAGATTTGAAGGGGAAGTACGTTGAACACAATTAATTAAAATGTTCTTACACTTGATATTAAGCAGAAATCAATAGGTACAAAATAGAAATTAATTATATTTTTTAATAGAGGTTAAATAAAAACAATAAAAAAAATATTTGTACAACTATTGAAAAAGTGTAGGAAATTGTGTATCATTTTTGCATTGACATTTTAATTAAATTTTATAATTATGTGATAATACTTACATACATATATTCAAATTAAATTATAAAGTTTTGATCAATGAAGCACAAATAAGTAAAAAACAGGATTAATTTCACTGTATTATCTTCATTATAATATGAATTCAATTTACACTTGTCTAAGTAACACGTGGCCGGCTATGCTAACACCAAAAATTTAAAAAGTGGAAATAATTGAATTATACGGTATTTCGTTCACTACAAAATAAATTTAATTAATTTTATAGCGTCAACAACACATGGTAATTATGCTATTAAAATGTAGCTTATATGACACGTTCGTAGATTTACCATAGCAGCGCCATCTATTGATTACTTACTTAACCCAGTCGAAAGGTATCGACATCTCTTAGAATCATTTGGAGTTAACAGATAATTGTGACTGTCAAATAATAACAGACAAATAATTAGCAATAAATTAAAATTGCGACTATAATTTGAGATTTAAACTATCCTATCTCTCAAGTTGGATCGAACTGCACATGGTGTGCGAATTTTATTATAATCGGTTAAGTGGTTTAGGAGTCCATTGAGGACAAACATAACATAACGTAAGTATAACTATGTGACGCATGGCGTTTGTGGTAAGAAAACGCCAATTAAAAATAAAAATGATATAATATCTATAAATAAACAACTTGCCATTCCAAGGTATCCTCTTGACGGTAGTAATGTGGATGAAGAAATACCGTTCGTCTTGAATTCATCACTTGCATTGGAAAAAAAGGATGGTATAACAACGAAAGCCTCCGTAAATTTTGTATCCACTTTTTCACCGTAAATATTGTTGCTGTACAGTTGTATAATCGAGAAATCATGACCAACATCACTGGTATTACAACTACACACATAGTTTACACACTGCAAATACTCGCCTTCCGCGCAGCATCTGTTAATACAGGTCTTGCTGGAACATATTATGGCACTTTCGCTTCGGTCAATGTAGCTGACGGGGCTAGACGAATCCGAAGCACTAACAGTTAAGCCTAATCGTGGCCACAAAGTCAAAATTACCACGAACAATATCATTTTAATACACACGAACTATATTTTAGTATGTGTTCCTAATAAAGAGAGGAAAACCACTGAATTAAATTTTCTAACGCTGAACATAAATAACCACACACACACCACCACAGAGTATTCCTATTTCCATTTCCATTAATTAACATAAGGATAATAGCAATATTGTTCCTTGTGAAGCTAATCAACTTGTAACCTTATTTGTTACAAATAAATAATAGGCATAACGAATATTTCTTTTTCTTATTGGTAAGTACAGGACCAGTCAAAAATAGAAATATGGGTGAAAAAATGACTTTGATAGCTTAAAAACTCTCCAAGATACCACAATTCAAAACTCACATAAAATAGACCTTCCCAAAACCCTCCATACAAAATGTCGGCTAGCTATGACGTCACGCCTAACTACTTTGTACGCATCTCGAGAAGATTTTGTTCGATAGATATGTTAAATATTGCGTTTATGAAAGTGGTCTTATAAGCAAAATTGTTATAAATTGCATAACTTATCGAATAGTACTTACTTATACAAAAATTAAGAAATTTTATTAAAAAAGATAGACTTGACTATCCAAATTTGAAGGCTCATAAGTCATAACAAAAAAAAAAGTAAGTTATGAAGCTGAAATTTGGTAATACTTATTAAGATGTATGGAGTTGACACCGCAACGCAGTGCTTGGTCACATTCAAGAGACGCTATATAGCCGCAGTGCACTTAGTCGGCCGCGAGCTCTTCTGCGCACTTGACGTATGACAATTATAAAAAAAAACAAAATAAAAGTCACAAAAATGCCTTGGTGTGTCTTAGGATATTGTAAAAATAATTCCAAAAACACTTCCAAATGCGAAGGCATAACATTTCATTGGTTAGTATTATTATTTAATTGTTTTCAATTAAAATCCGAACATTCAATTACTAGGCGAAGACGCGCGCCATTTCGCATTGTCATAGAGTAGTAGATTCAGAGGGGAATGTAGGCAGAATACAGATATCTATGATGAGACGACGATGCATTAATTAGTATTCAACAAGTATTCACGTAGACGAGTTTGTATTTTGGTAATAATATAAATACGGTATTACTTATACATTATACATGCGTACATTATAATTGTATTTATAAATATATAAGTAATTTGAATTTAGTAAGTATGTAGTAGACTTTGGATCAATACTTATTATAATATAATTATTATAAATGCGAAAGTGTTTCTGTCTGTCTGTCTATCCGTCCGTCTGTCGGTTTGTCCGTCCATCTGTCTGTCTGTCTGTCCGTCTGACCGTCCGTCTATCTGTCTGTCTCTCTCTGTGTCTGTTAGGGCCGGGACACAAAAACACGGCACGGCGCCGTACGGCGTCATACGGATTCGTACTGCGTCGTACGGCGCCGTACGGTGCCGCGCCGTGAGAATTCACGGCGCGCGTCGTAAAAAACTACGGCACGGCGCCGTGCGGCGTCGTACGATGTCGTGCCGTAGAAACTCACATAGAAATTCAAGATGAGTTTCTACGGCACGACGTCGTACGACGCCGCACGGCGCCGTGCCGTAGTTTTTTACGACGCGCGCCGTGACTTCTCACGGTGCGGCACCGTACGGCGCCGTGCCATGTTTTTGTGTCCCGGCCCTTACCTCTTCACGCCTAAGCCGCTGTAATGGCTTTGCAAAATTTTGGTATGTAATAGTTTGGTTTTTGACCGACTTCCAAAAAAGGAGGTAATACGTTTGACTATATGCATCCTCTATCAGTTGTATCACGGGGAGTGCTCTGAAGACCATCCCATCACCTTGTGGCAGTCTTCCACCGATCATTTTTCGCGTAATTTTCTTCCGCGCACTGCAAAACTGTGAAACGAACTATCGCCAGAAGCATTTTAAGAAGAAGGAATATTCCCACGCATCCGCAGCTCTTCTGATGTTACGAGTGCCCATGGACGACGGTTGTTGCTTTCCATCAGGTGATGTGGTCTATTCTTCATGTGTACCAAATAACATAAAATTGCTCCAGTGGTTCGTGAGATAAGCCCTATAAAATAATTTCCCCCGTTTTTTCACATTTTCCTCTATTTCTTCGCTCCTATTAGTCTTAGCGTAATAAAATATAGCATATAGCCTTCCTCGATAAATGGGCTATCTAACACTGCAATAATTTTTCAAATTGGAGTAGTTCCTGAGATTAGCGCGTTCAAATAAGCCCTGTCAAGTAATTCCCTCCCGTTTTTTCCACAATTTTAACTATTTCTTCGCTCCTATTAGTTGTAGAGTAGAAAAATATTTCTTTTTTCTTCGCTCCTATTAGTTGTATAGTAAAAAATATAGCCTATAGCCTTTCTCGATAAATGAACTATCTAACACTGACAGAATTTTTCAAATCGGACCAGTTCCTGAGATTAGTGCGTTCAAATAAGCCCTTTCAAATATATTTCCGTTCCGTTCTTTACATATTTTTCTCTATTTTTTCGCTTCTATTATTCTTAGCGTGATAAAATATAGTCTATAGCCTTTCTCAATCAATGGGCTATATAAAACTGAAAGAATTTTTAAAATCGGATAAGTAGTTCTTGAGATTAGCGCGTTCAAACAAACAAACAAACTCTTCCGCTTTATAATATTAGTATAGATAAAAAATCTAATTAACTTCTATGTCCTTGAGAAATCGTACTTGATGTTGATTAGTGAAAAAACCGTGCCTATATTTAGCGACTCGTAGTTGACTTAAAAGTTGGATTTCACTTAACTATTTTTAACTGAAATCCAATTCTTTAGTCATGCACAAATAAATGAAACTTTGTTTGTATTCCCCTATTTTAAATGAGCCGCCATATTGGATGTAGAATGACATTACATTAGTTTTCGAGTTACTCTCAAAAAGTTCTTTCATTTAATATCCATACTGTTATTATAGGACGGCATAGAAAATAACTATTCCGCTATCTTGGATGGTCGGCCGTTTTCTATTTTATTTATAGTGACGTCACATACTGTATCGTGCATTGTCATTCAAACCAAACGTGTATACAAAATTTCAGCTCAATCGGTTAAAATATTATTTGTACATACAAACTTACTTCGAAATTGAGTTCAAAAATTTCACCCGAACTTACATAATAATGTAAGTAACTAAATAATAATATACAGAGCAAGTTAAATAAAAGCTTTTAATAATGTTTAGTAAAAATATTTCTTTTATTTTATCCACTTTCAAATAGAGTCTGCGTTCATTCGAGTGTAGGCACAAAACTTTGTCACTTCTGCGGTACTGATCTATAGCCATCACCGCTCCGCCTCTCACCCCGCTCATTCTTCAAGTGCGACATGTTTTTTGTTGGCAATAGCAACTCCATACATCTCAATGGGAATACTTATTTTTTATCGCTATATTAGAGCCACCTAAAGGCTTATTCCACTTTTCCCCGTTGACAATCCGGATTCATTTCAATTCAACGGGGATAACTGAACTTTTTGTTGAACTAATTCCCGTTAAAGACAATATTAGCTTCTAATGGGGATATAATATGAACTAAAAAAGTTCATTAATCCCCATTAGGTACTTTAAAAATAAAATACTAATGTAAGAATCAGGTACCTTTTATTTATTATTGGATAAGAACTCACTTATTTGTATATTTTTGTAATCAAATTAAATGAAATTTAAGCCTGATTACAATACTTAAAAAAATACTTTAAAATTAACAAAAAAAAAATACAGAAAAAAAACAGAAATCAGAGTCACAAACGTTGCTGTCAACTTTTATATTACCTTGACTATTTTTAAAACATTCAGGCTTACGTGTGCGACGCTTCGATGCCTCGAGCGGGCCCGTGGAGACCTCGGCGACAAACGTATTGGTGGCGTCCCGAGCAACACCAACTGAAGCGGGAATGCACTGCGGCACGGCGCCGTTACAAGCGATACCGCAGGCGACTCACAAGGCACCAGCCAGAAGAGGATCGCTTGCACGACGAGTACCTGTCAGCTTGTACCACTCTACGCGAGGCCATAATACAGGCGAAGGCCGACGCGTGGAAGGAGTGGATACATACACTTGAAGACGACCCATGGGGCAAGCCGTACAAGTGGGTAAGAGAAAAACTGCGCCCGGCTGCCCCACCACTGACACAGACAATCGACCCGGATCTTCGCAATAGAGTCATCGCAGCCCTTTTTCCATCTGGGGCTGAGTGGACTCCATACATGGCTCAACGGGAAGAAGACTCTCCGGACAATGACGAGGAAATACCGCACGTCACCTCGGCAGAGCTGGCGGTAGCGGTAAAAAAGATGAGCAGCAAAAACACGGCACCCGGTCTAGATGGAATCCCGGGCCGCGCATGGGCTCTTGCTATGAAGGAGTTAGAGCCGCGCGTACTCACCGTTTTGACCAACTGTTTGGTCCAGGGTAGGGTACCGTGGCGCTGGAAGACAGGAAAGCTGGTCCTACTGCGGAAGGCCAATAGACCGGAAGACCAGCCGTCGGCGTACCGCCCTATAGTACTGCTCGACGAAATAAGCAAGTTGCTTGAGAGGATTATTGCGGCGCGCCTCACCAAGCACCTGGAGAATGTCGGGCCCAACCTGAGCGAAAATCAGTTTGATTTCCGCTTAGGCCGATCTACTATAGGCGCTGTAGCGCGATTACGCGACATAGTGGAGGAGGAGGTGTCCCGGGGCGGGGTAGTAGTGGCAGTGTCGTTGGATATTTCCAATGCCTTTAACTCCCTGCCCTGGGAAGTCATCAAGGAGGGACTTAGGCAGCACGGCGTTTCGAGATATTTGCGCAAAACCATAGGCAGTTACCTCTCGGAACGCTCAGTGCAGTTCCCAACCCAAGACGGATGGGAGGAGCAGGATGTTGACTGCGGAGTCCACACCGGAGGGATCGGCACTGGGGCCGGGCCTGTGGAACATTGGATATGACACGGTGCTCTCCGGCGACACACTGGACGGCTCCGAGAACTTATGTTACGCGGATGACACGTGCTCCGTCAGTCGAGGGAAAACCTACAGAGAAGCGATCATCCGCGCGACAGCTGCTGTCGCCCAGGTTGTACGACGGATCCGAGCGCTAGGATTAACGGTGACATTGGAAAAGTCCGAGGCTCTGTGTTTCCACGGGCCTAGGAATCGCCCGCCACCTGGACTGGCTGTGGAGGTCGGCGGGACCCGGATAAATGTCACTCCAACTATGACGTATCTGGGTCTTGTCTTAGACAGCAGATGAAGGTCCATCTGCTGTCTAAGACAAGACCCGAAGAAAGAGCATTTTAAGCGGCTTCAAACTAAGGTTACCAAGTCGGCCGGCGCTCTGGCTTCGTTGCTCCCGAACCTCGGGGGCCCGAGCCTGAGCTGCCAGAAACTTTACATGGGAGTCGTTCGCTCAATGACGATGTACGGGGCGCCGATCCGCCGAACAATCTGTTGCCAAAAAATCGTCTCGTACTGGGAAGGATCCAAAGGGTGATGGCGACGCGGGCAGTGCGCGGATACCGCACGATATCCAAGGATGCGGCATGCCTGCTCGTGGGTGCCATCCCATGGGATTTAGACGGCAAAGCCCTCGCTGACGTATACTGGCGTTGCGCAACGGTCCACGCGGGGGGCAGCAACCCCTTAACGGACGACGTACGTCGGTGGAGGGACAATGCACGAGAACGTGCCATAGACTTATGGGAGGAACGGCTGCAAGAGCCGCAAGTGAGTGTCAACCTAGTACTGGCTATCCGCCCAGTGCTAAGGGACTGGATCAGCAGAGAGACAGGCGCCCTCTCCTTCCGACTGACACAGGTACTGACCGGGCACGGATGCTTCGGTCGGTACCTTTGCGAGATCGTTAGAAGAGAGGAAACACCAAGCTGCCATCACTGCGACGCGGATAGGGACACGGCTGAGCATACCCTGACGGCGGACGGCCCTCAGGGCTGTCATTGGCAATGACATCTCACTGCCAGCACTGACCCGCTCGATGCTGTGCGGTGAAGAAGAGTGGAGGGCGGTCGTACACTTCGCAGAGGAGGTGATGACTGCCAAGGAAGAGGCCGAGCGCACGAGAGAAAGGGAAGCACTCGACCCTAGAAAACGGCCCAGGCGGAGACGTCGCGCCCACAACGGCGACACCCTCCCGCCATAAATTTGGAGCTCAGGGTGACGGCAAGGGGAAGCCGTCACCCATTGCACCGAGCTCCCGCGAGAGTCGTGATGCGCAACGTGCTCTCGCGCATCGCGACGAAAATGAGAGGAATGGCCTAGACAAGCCCGCACTGGGGCCTCTGTTCGGCCTAGGGGGCGAGACTGACCGAAGAGGGGTCTGCCGACCACTAGGCAGACGACCGCTGGAGGAGCTGCGGTCGCGGTGTCGTACCCGTGGCTCCGCCGTCGGAGAGAGGGCGCACCGCCAAGTTTTAGTGGGTAGGGCTTTTTGAGCGAGTCCCACATATCCGCGTCAGGATCTTAACAAAACAACAAAAACAACAACGGTGATAAGTGAACAAAAAGTTCACTTATCCCCGTTGAAGGGAATTGTCAACGGGGAAAAGTGGAATAAGCCAAAGGCAATCACTTGGCCACACTGCCACGTCACTGTTATACGCCAGTTATTCCGGTGCAAGCAATACTTCCTTGTACTGTAAATCTAAATGATAAGTTGAAAATGGCGAAATATAGAGATATGGCTCTTAAAAATACGTGCGTAGCTCATAAGATCCGGAATGACGTCTAGAAAAATGTATCGGAAGCGTGTATTAGCATACAAAAAATTTATATAAACAAATTAAGTTGCAAAAAAAAGGTATTACGTTTTTTGTTAATAACTCAGAAACTATTAATATTTAAGAAATAAAAAAATAAATTCTTAAAGAGGAGGAAATTTCCATAAAAAACTTCCAACTCCCGGAATTCTATCTCTATTATTTATAATTTTAATTTAACGTTGAAAGTAGGCCTCCGCACGGCATTCAGTGATCTTATTAAGTAGGTACGTTTATATCAAGGGCTCCGCGAAGTGAAAAATGTTTACGAAAATTATTTAAACATTTTTTTAAATGTATAATGAAGACGGAAGTTCGAAAAAAATTCGATAGTTAACATATTTTGTCTAATTTGTTGAAAAAATAACCTCTACGTGTGCTTGCAGGGAACAACTCATTGCTTACTTGGAATACTAGGCAAATGCCGTGCGTACCCCAAGCACGTATAGTCGTGTGCGTACAAGACAAAAAAACGAGGAATACGGCTTTTGCTAAACCAAAGATTTCCTTTGGTAGGATTGATCTTTATATCCCTAAGATGGGTTTAGGATGTGAATGAATCGAATGTTTAAATGCCAATTTTGAAATGCCAACTCTTCAGCTTTGTAATATTACTAGCTGTCCCAGCAAACATTTCTTTGCCAAATTATATAAAGTATATCGCCCGCATTGAGATGTAATCGCCCGTATTATTTTATTGAATTAGTGACTAAATAAGTATGTCACCATAGCAACGTCCATCGCTATCCCGTGACCCGCGTCGCATAAACAATGGTCGCTCTTTATAGACAAATATGCAAATTATTTATAATAAAATAAAATTGCGACTTTAATTAAAGATCTAAGCTATCCTATCTCTCAAGTTGGAAAAAAGCACACGTTAAAAAACAAAAAACATTAAAATCGGTTAAGTAGTTTAGGAATCCATCGCGTACAAACATCGTGACAGGAGATTTATATATATTAGACTAGACGTTCGCCCGCGTAAATTAGATATTTCACAGACAAATTAGTCCACAATAAATAGCCTATGATCTTTCACGTTCCTACTTTTAATCTGTGCCAAAAAACTGAAAAATTACTCCAGTAGTTCGTGAAATAAGCCCTTTCAAATAATTTCCCCCGTTTTTTCCACATTTTCCTTTATTTCTTCGCTTATATTAGTATTAGCGTAATAAAATATAGCCAATAGCCTTCCTTGATAAATGGGCTACCTAACACTGAAAAAATTTTTCAAATCGGACCAGTAATTACTTACTCATACTAAGATTAGCGCGTTTAAATAATGCTTCTTGTTCTTCTTTTTATGTTGTTTAACATCTCCATCGTGCAAATATGAGTCCTAAAATGAATTAAGCATTCTTAAGTCATCCGAATATGGTACCGAACTTAGAATATTACCATAATTAATGTCTCTATACAGATTGAGACTCTATTTTCCTCTAGAGCAGAAGCTGCTATAATAAAAAAAAAAATACATCAAAAATCGCGGTGGCTCTACATCTTAAATCCATCCTAGGGCCATAAGGACCAATCCTACCAAAGGAAATCTTTGGTTCAGCAATAGCCGTATAATTTACCGTACACACGCAACTATTAGGTCTTAGAATATAATACAAGGCTGACACGCACAGGCTTTTGTTAATTACTTGTGGTGTACGCATGAATTCTACTATAGTCAAAATGAAATAAGGTGTCCTCGGCCTCAAAGATCAACCTTTTTAGTCTAGGAACTATATGAAAAATGCTCGCACTATATTCAGTTAAGAGGCCGGGGTGCCCTCGAAATTCTCATACATACGTCATACCAAAATAATTTTGTCATACGAAAATATTTAACATGTTTGAGTTATTTTTCAGCTTAAGATAGTAATTACCTAGGTTCCTACACAAATATTTACAATAAAACCAATAGTATTTTTTAACAAAACTTGAATTTATCTGCAGTTTATATGCTAAATAAATGAAAAATTAAAGAAAAATTAAAAAAAAAACCTCCCCTTTAGGGGGATGTACCCAGACAGGTACAACGGCGTGTTGTGTGGTACTTAGGTGTGATAAGGCTTAGAACTAACTTTTTTGATACATACTTTTTATTACATTTTTTACACTGAAAACGAACTCCTGCGTGATGTTTTACATTTTGAAACTATTTAGAAACATTTTTGGTATAGTGATCGATACTATCTTGAGGTAAACTAGACTGACGAGGAGGATAACCTCGTTTTTCGTTATATTTTCTGACACAAGTAAAATGTTACGATGTTTCGTCGTAAGAGAATATAAACCATGTTTTCATCAAGAGTCGTGAGTGGTCAATGCAAACGCTAATTATTAACAATAACAAAAGAAAAAACATAATTCAAATAAGAAAATAAAATCCATCATCATCTTTACCCAAAGAGGTGATTTGCGTTCCGTCTTTTCTCATAATTAGTAGTGATATCTGTAGCTTAAGCTAGTAAACTTTCGTCCTTGATATCCACTTATAGGTATATGAAGTAAAAACTATACAGGGTGATTTCTGGAGTCATATTTCGTACTTACAAAGGAGTGTCTATATTAGCTTATGTTACGATTACACTTTGCAAATGACAAATTTTGTAGATATTTTAATATATATTCTAATTGATACTAGCTTCATTGTTATTGATAAGATAGATTCCTCTTATAAGGTTTAACTACTGTCAAATCTTTTAGCTGCTAATTTACCTTCATTTTTCTGTCTACAACGTCTGTAATTTCAGGACAAATAAATGTATAAGAGAGCGAACATTTCCACTATTTTATGAGTTTTCTGAATGTATATGATAATTTTTATTTACAAAAAAAGCACAAAATATTGAATGAAAAAACAAACACATAAAGTGGTTGAATATTATGCGATTAAAATAAAGAGAGAATTTATGAGCTTACCTACTCCTGCAGGTCGCAAAACTGTAAGTTTCAAACCTACCTTATGACTAAAAATATTGGCTGCCAGTAAAAATTTGCTAAAAAAAGTTGAAGCTTTATCTTTAATTAAATATATAAAATAATAAACTGAGATGTGATACCACAAAATTTTGAAATATCCTTAATTTTGTATATGTACCCAATTAGGTACAGCGGCGGTAAATGGGTTAAACACTAAAAATATTTTTTGTGTATACATTTTTTGTAGTAAATTTACTACAAAATATTATTTAAACTCAAAAAAAATATATTTTTATTTCAATATTTTGTAGTAAATTTATTATTTATTTATATATTTTTTACTGTTTTACTCAATTTTTTAGTGTTTAAATATTTTGAAGTAAATTTTTGTGTTGGAACCTAGGTAATTACTATTTTAAGCTGAAAAATAACTCAAACATGTTAAATATTTTCGTATGAGAAAATGATTTTGATATTACGTATGTATGAGAATTTCAAGGGTACCCGGCCCCTTAACTTAAAAAAATAACTCTTATAAAGACAAAGATATTATAGATTCATTGGAAAACCTCTTGGCAAATCTTAAAATGATAATCTCAACTTTTTATGAGTTCAAAGTGATATAGTTCACACTGAGTTCTCATCGAGTATGCCAAGACTGAGTATGCAAAATACGATATCGCTCTTAGACTAGAAATATTTCTCACTTCATTGTCAATCGCAGTTTGTATAGAAAACGATGACATATTGTGACAAATTATTTGACACGGAGCCAATGACCCCTACGGACAGGAACCTACGACAGATATTTTAGAATGGCAGTACTACTTTAAAAATTAATAAAAATAAATTTTAGTGTATTATATTTTATTAGGTCTACTTAAGGTAACTTAACAATCTATACTTAATTACAAATTCTTAACCGCATTTCCTTAATATTTATTAGTAGCTAAAGCGGAACGTTGATGTGTACTTGTACATCAACGTTTCGCTTTACGTCGTGTACACTACAGTTATCGTGTACACTGTTTTTTTTTTTCAAAAGGGTCTAAGCTACTGGTCTGGTTAAGACCATGGTGGTTTAATCGTGGCTATAACTAGTCTGTTGCTAGTTGGTTTGGAGATAAACAATGAGGGGGCCTGGCCCCCTCCCCTAAAGTCACACGTGTGACATTCTAATCGGGCAATATTGGGGAGAGCTACGAAAATAAGCTATTTTCATCTGACGTGGGGACACGGATCCCCCCTGCTCTTAAGGGGTCCAACCCCTTACTCACTCTCTGACGAGTGAGGCCGTTCGCGCGCGATAGCACAAACTAGCTGCGTACGAGTTATCGCGGTAGATGAGCTCAAGTTATTAATGTTATTGCATAAAAGAGGGCCGTCCCTCTCCCCTTCCGAGTCCGGTTGGGGTGACATACGCGTGTATGTTCTAATGTCAAAGTAATTGGTAGAGCTCTCTACGACAATGTCGCGGTCGCGGTCATGATTTAGGTGTGTTCCTATGCTATCCGCATGCGAACTCGAACCCGGGATCGAGCTCGGCACCAGATTTCGGTCGGTGTACACTGTAGTGTACACGATTGTATTCCTATCGAGTTCACGTAGCTCTTACACTTTAACCGATTCGTAGCCACTGCCGCGCCCAGCGCGTCATTCAAAAAGATTCAGTGAGGCCGATGATGCGCCAGGCGCGGCATACGATTGTTAAAAAACACGTTAAAACTAATTTATTATACTGTAATTACAATTCCTTAGTCTAAATGTGCATAAAACACAACCAATGGCCAATGCCGCACGTGGGGCGTCATCGTTTAGCAGGGCCGATGACGCTTATGACGCGTCATCGAACAAACTGTTTGGCCTGTGGTAAGAATTCGTGAAAATGAAGGTGGCAACGAATCGGTTAATAATCTACATTCAAATATCAATCAATTCTGATGAAAACAGCTTCTCAGTAAGAGAAAAGAGTTACAGTAATGAGTAAAACGCACTTAACTTCATTTTCAAATATTATTTCTCTCAAAGTTTTTGTCTCGACCAGAACCGCGAGGATGCTGCGACACATGCAGAGTGATGTCCTGACTGACGTTGGACTCCGTGGTACTGTTGATGGTGCTGTTGGTTGTCGACCACCGGTTCAGCCGGACGCTGCTGAACCTGAAATGCGTTGTTTTTTAATACTTTCACAATCTAATTCACAATAATAACATAATAATGTCTCCGACACCAGTTTCGGTGACGCTGACCGGTTAAATTAAAACCAGGCCCTGGCCCTATAAGCAGAAGTAATTTTATAGTGTAAGTGAAAACTCACATGATAGTTTTACCACGACAATGGTAACGGATACAAAAATACTATAAAACATGTTGACGACCTCCGTGGCGCAGTGGTGAGCGCGTTGGTAGCTCAAGCCGGAGGTCGCGGGTTCGAGTCCCGCCGACGGAACAAAAAGTTTATGAAGTTCCTGGGTCATGGATGTGTATTAAATATGTGTATCATATAGTAAAAATCTTAAATATATATATAGTATAAAAGTATTAAGAGCCCGTACTCTCTTTTCTACTGCTCTCTTCACACTCACGCCCGTCTTTCATATGCCAGGTGAAAAAGGACGATCGCCAAGTTAGCGGGCAGATAGAGGTTTTCTGTTTTTTAGGGTAATTTTTTTTATATTAAAGGTGTAAAAAGTAATTCCAACATTGTATAGACGACTTTCTCAACAGTACATTGTATTTTTTTCATACCGTTAAGACGTCAATACAATGCATAAAAAGGTGATATTCTAAACCTTTTACAGCAAAAATCACAAAACTGTCGCGGGTTTGAGTTGGATTATTTAAAGATACTTAAAAAAAATAAAAAATCTAGCTCCAACACTATAATCTATATTATAATTGAAATGATCTTACATGTTGTGCATTAAAACTTATAGAAATACTGTATTTTAACTGTTAAATCACGTCTGTTAAATGAGCGAAATGGGCAAAATTTCGTATACGGACTCTTAAATATATTTCCGTTGTCTGGTACCTGTAACACAAGTCCTTCAGGTACTTAGTACGGGGCCAGACTGACGTGGTGTAAAGCGTCCATAGATAGATAATGTAACCTGTGTGAGGTACTCACTTTGCTCGAAGGTCCTTGTAAATTTTTCTTCTGAGCACAAATATAAGGAATATGAAAAAGCCGATGAGAAGATTGTACATGTCGGTGACCCACCATCCGTTGAGCTCAGGGTAGAATGAACTGATGACTTCGAGGAGCCAGTTCACTCCCATTATCAAGGACAGTTTTATGTAGAGGACGAACCTAGAACGAAACAACATTCTTTGAACTTCGATTTCAAAATTCAAATTGAATCACCTCTTTAATGAGGAAAATTCGTGGACCGTGGTAGACATGAAATTTTGAGCGAATGATAATAATATTATTATGGTAATTGACCTTGCACACACACAGCTGATGGAAGAAGTTAATTGAAGAAATTTTAAATATGTTTTATACTGCCAAACTAACCTCAGACCTAACGACAACGATACTCATGCACAGTTCAGTCTTCATGCCAAACCGTGTGGTTCAGTCACAAATAGAACACATATGAATGAATAAGAAGTGCGCTGATTCGGTAATAATTAGCACACTTCTGATCGTATACGATACAACTATAGTCTTAATAATTATGTCGAGTAAGCCTAGGTACCTAAGTTTGTGTGCGCGATGCGCCGCGGCGTTGCCGGACGCCGGAGAGCGCACCACCTTCGTGGCGCGGCTCACCCGCCAGATGTTGAACACGGTCAGCAAGAAGAACACCCAGTTGCATATTATCAGTATCAGAATGGGCAGATACAAGTACACAAATTTTTGACCCTCTGCAAGTAAAAACACCAAAGTTGATAAAAAAGCGTGACAACGGTCACAGACATTAATAACACTTTAAAGATCAGTGTAGGTACTTGCTACAATAGGATACAGTAGATGCATAATAGATTAGCTATCTATCTAAGCAGATTAGCTTGTATTTTAAACCTCAGTTTTACGGGCTGGAGATATTTTAAATGATGAGATAATAGAATTCACATACCCATTAAAAAGCATCCCCTATCGTTTATCAGTGGTTTTATAATCCAAGGTTTGTCAGAGAAGTCGGCGTATTGCATCATGAGCATCATGGCGGTCAGCGCCAGCGGCACGCCCCACGCGTACAGACAGTACATCGCGAACTTGAAGTTCTCACCGGTTCGGTGCACGCGCGCTTTCGCGTAACTCCTGTGGAGTGAAACTAATTTTAAGGTTGTAATCTAGCTTGTACAGTTGCAGACCTTTGTGACAAAAGTGCTAACACTCTTCATTATCTAGATGGCTCAGTGAAATTCGTATCCCTTTCCTTCATTTTAGGGTTCCGTAGTCAACAAGGAACCCTTATATTTTCGGTCTGTTCGTCCGTCTGTCTGTCCGTCTGTCTGTCTGTCCACGATTTAGCTCAGAGACTATAGGACCTATAAACTATTTGGCATGAATACGCATGATTAGTATGATGACAAAATGGTACACGAATCTTAAAAATACATTTTTTATGGTACCTTCCCTACACATCAAGCGGGGATGAATAATTTTTTTCGCGTTCACTCCATCGTGTGGGATGTCGTTGGATAGGTTTTTAAAAATATTATGAGTAAGTATTCATAGATCATTTTCCTATTTAAGGATCCGTTTGTGAAATATTAAGTTTTAAAGTGGAAAAAATCGTTTGAGTCCAGTACTGTGATTGGTTGAATACTTACTACATACAAACTCTTTCATAAGGAAGTGACTATACACATTGAAACAGTCATTTGGAGGGACGCGCCATGTTATCGTAGTTGATCTCTACAAGCTACACGGTTGCTTCTAGAAATGTGAAAAAATTAACGGGAGTAGGAAATATGCTGAATTTAAAAAGGAAAACTATCACGGCTAAGAAGACTTCATAAGTTATTGAGTAATAGTCGATCAACTAAAAAAATGTATTTGGCGAAGTTTAAAGGAACTTTTTGTTCAAATTCCTTTGAAAGTAACTAAGATTATGTTGTTAGTAGTATAAAACACGTTATAAATGTACATTCATTGACCATACAAAAAAATTTAAAAAACTAGCGGTACTACGGAACCCTATATTTCGCGTGGCCCGACCCGCACTTGGCCGTTTTTTTAACCTTCCCTTCTACCAACATTTTCAAACTAAAATTAGCTATAGCGGTCCAGCCACTCTTGATTTTTAGCGATACTAACAAAAAAAAATATATTTTTATTAATATGTGTAGATAGATATCTGAATGACCGAGCTTTGTTTGGTAAAAAAACTTAGTGTTAAAAATGATCCCCTAATATTACGTTTTGTAACATAAGAATAAACATGAAAAAAGCGATAAATAAAACTTCACCTGGCCCAAGTTTTGGACCCAACCCCTCTAAATTCAAGATTCAATCACCTACCATCAACTTACCAGCTGAACTGATAATTTTAGACTTATTTATGCAAATTGAGTCCAATCCACACCATTGCCAAAATTGAGTTAATAATGCAGAAGTATTCCAAAATCGACCTTTTATCGACCCTATGAAGATCATGCAAATCTAACAATTTTGGCAGAACAAAACATTTTCACAACAAAGTTACCAACTAACAAATTAATGAGTATTGTTTTTTTTTTAAAGATCCAAGCTGCAGGGTCCCTTGAATTTTTTTTTAAATTAGGCAAGTAGAATCATGCGGCTTGGTTCTCGTTTGCATATTAAAAAAGGCTTACTTCTCAATATTTTACAAAGACTCACGTCAGTCACGTGGCTGGTTTTTTGTTGATATAAAGGCGACGGGTCATTGTGACCCAGGCCCGACACGACACAAAATTACTCCTGCGTAACTGGCCTTGTTTTTTTTGAAACCAGAGTGGTTTTGTGTATTGCGCACACACTTGGGCACTATAAAATTACTCTTGCATAACTGGTCGTGTGTATTGCGCACACACGAAAGTACTATACGATCGTATATAGGGGAAATCCAGGAAGAACAAGCCGAAGAACCCCATATCCAGGACAAACAGTTGCCGAGTTATAAGCACTCAAAGTTTGACATTGAGAGCTCGGCAACTGTCGAACATCGAACAAAAGCGGCCATAACTCCGCTCCCAATAGGCCTAGAGGAACGGGGTTTCTTCTAACATTAAAGGCTCGGCTACCCTCTCCCTGAATTTGAACTAAATCGGAGACATCAACTTTTTCTCAATTCTGAGGCCAGGATCGAATAGAGGAGAAAAATCCAGGAAGAACAAGCCGAAGAACCCCATATCCAGGACAAATGTTGCCGAGTTACAAGCATTCAAACTTTGACATTGACAGCTTGGCAACTGTCAAATGTCTTACAAAGGTAGCCATAGCTCCGCTCCCAATAGGCCTAGAGGAACGGGGTTTCTTCTAACATCAAAGGCAACACCTCGGCTACCCTCTCCCCGAATTTGAACTAAATCGGAGACATCAAATTTTTTCTCAATTCTGAGGCCAGGATCGAATAGAGGAGAAAAATCCAGAAAGAACAAGCCGAAGAACCCCATATCCAGGACAAATAGTTGCCGAGTTACAAGCATTCAAACTTTGACATTGACAGCTCGGCAACTGTCAAATGTCTTACAAAAGTAGCCATAACTCCGCTCCCAATAGGCCTAGAGGAACGGGGTTTCTTCCAATCTCAAAGGCAATACCTCGGCTACCCCCTCCCCGAATCTGGACTAAATCGGAGACATAAAAACTTCAAGGACGAATCTTCTACTATACTTACATTACACATTCTTTGCATTTAAGGTGACGCCGCGTTAAAGTAAGAAACCGTGTTGGATATGTTTTAGATTGCTTGTTTTCCATGAGTGGCCGGGCCGGCCTCTCATAGAAAACAAGCAATCGAACAGCAAAAAATGGAAAGGGCGTAAGCGACAAAATGGTTTTTGTCGCGTAATTTAAAAACCATAAATACATTTCATATAAGCTATGCACATATTAAAGTGTATGCTTCAACCAATTTATGTACAAATTTTGGAACCTTAAATCACTCTCCTCTGTTGGAAAAATAGGAATCCCTTTTTTTACAGAGGTCTTTTCGATTGATGATTCTGTGTTATAAAAGTTGTCCAATCGTGTTATGCTATGGGCAATTCAAAGACAAAGACATGATGAATACTGACAATGAACTTTAGTTTCTTAGCTTTAGTCATTGCTGAGAAAAATCGGCATCGCTACAGCCAAATTATCAAGGCGTCGTCTTAATGGACAATGAAGGTCCGATACATATAATGGCTCATTATTTTGTAAAATGGCAATGTAAGATACTCCATTACTTTTTTTTTTTGTATTATTATTATTTTTTTACATTAAGATTTTTGCAACGTTGCTTGAAACCATCACTACTAATGCGAAAGTGTGTCTGTCTGTCTGTCTGTCTGTCTGTCTGTCTGTCTGTCCGTCTGTCTGTCTATCTGTCTGAATGTTATGTATCTCTTCACGCCCAAACCACTGAACCGATTTTGCTGAAATTTGGTATGCAGATACTTTGAGTACCGGGAAAGGACAATTCGTCCCGGAAAAATGTACGGTTCCCGCATGATAAACGAGTTTTGGCGAAACGGAGTTGCAGGCATCATCTAGTTTTAAACATCCTTGTAAAAACCAGAAAAAAGTAGGAGCGCCACATTATATCAGGTAGGTACTTACTGCCGAAGCATACAACAAGATATATTTAGGATATGCTCACCTAGATACCAAAAAAATATTAAGTTTTAAATCTAAATTGTGAATTTTTTTCATTTCAATCTTTTTTTTTTTTTGGAATATAAGCAACAATATAAACTAAAAAATAATGAATATATATTTCATTCTATTACTACATAACCGAAAGAAAAAAATGCCGGTTTTCTTCAAAATTTGAAAGTTCATGAGGCCTCAGTTTATTTAAAAGCAAATTTTATAAGTTAAAATCGTTGTTTCTATAACTAATTAGATGTTAGACATCCAAATCGGGTGCACAGATCTCATGCACGAAAATCCTGTTGACTTGTGTAATAAATCTAAAGAGATGGTTCGCTTTGGATTATATGTATCCCACACTAATATAGTTTTGCTAAAAGGAACCCTCCTGTTTTTGTTTAATTTTTGTTGGAAATAGTAGTAACATTTGACATATTTATGTTTGTACGCATAGAATAAATTAACAAATATACTATTGTAAATTAACTTTACTTAAAATAACAATCTGTTTTAAAGAATACACAATTTTAATAAAAACGGCTTTTTCTCAGAACTGTCATCGTGTGGGTTGAGTCCGGTATGCATAAATGGGTCCATTATTGTTCTTGGGAGGTTTGTACGGTGAGAAAATATGTTTGGAGGGAAGTGATGGAAAGTTCTCTGAGTCATCTACAGTTATTTATGTCCACTTACTATTGAGTTCTACTCACCGGAACGTCCAAAATATGTCGTAAGACATAACGTTCATCCAACAAAAGCTCGACAAAAAACTGTCGTATACGATTGCAGCTGAAACGGAACAGTAAATGTACATGTTTAGTAAAGTACTAGTCCCTTCCATCTTCCTAAAAAGCCAAAAACAACAGAAAGCAAAGCAAATTAGATGAGTGTATAACAAATTTTAAATATCTTTATTTTACTTACTCAGAATTACACAGGAGATAGGTGGCAAGAAATATAAAATTTGTATCATACTGAGGGAGATGAATGCAATTATTTGACTAACTACGTAGGCCATAAGAATCTTCCCGGGTAGGTTCCGCAGGTCGGGTAGGACGGCATACACCACAAGTACTAACATCAGAAAAAACGACGAAACAAACATTGCTGAAAAAAAAAAACCTATTAATATCTTTTTTCATACTTTGAATTACCTTACCACTTTACACTACAATAATATTATAACTGCACTTACACAGTCGTTCGTAAATTAAGTACTATCAGGGACATTGATTCATAGGCAAATGGTGGATGTATTTTGGTCGGGTCAACACTAATAAAACAAAATCTTCTCTCACTACTTTACCAACATTACAATAATAATATGGGCTATTTCAAGTCAATGATAGGGTTTTCTCTACTGGAGTTGACAAAACCCGACCAAATAACGTACATAGGTCCGACCACTGACCATAATAATTAATTTCTCTATTAGTTTCGAAAACACGATTTTGGCTACTTACCATATACGTATATCGTGTTGTCTGTTTCCGGAAGCGAAAAAAGTAGAACATAGAAGTCGTAATCAGTATCCACGAAATCAACGCAATAGTTGTCAGTACCATAAATAGTCCATCTCTCGTAAGCGTTCGGACTTTCCAGTTGAAGCTTCCCGTCCTATAAAGAGTTACATTTTTTAGGATTTTTTTTTATACTTAAACAGATTTTATATAATTTAAGCGCTATTAAAAGTTACTTATTCTAGGTGCAAAACAGACGTCATGTTATCGCAGATTTTTTTCTATGTGAATATTAACCCATCAAGCCCCGTAAGGCCCATATGGGCCGCGATAACAAAAGAGTTTCAGGAATTGGTGATCGACGGATTAAATTGAGGATCGAATACATCTACACCCATGGATCCTTGCGATGATGTGGTGTCCTTAGAATCGTCTATGAAAATTTTGTAGTGTGAGGAATAATATGCTAGGTATTCAGTAACTACACGATGTCGGAGTCTAATCACGTCATATTTCTTTTTAGACCTATCTACACCTTCAATACTAATTTTTTTACATAATTCAATTGATACCAACTTATCCAATAGTCTAGTGTATTGGATGAATTGGTATTAATGTCGCAGTAATCTGGTTCAATCTACTGTTTGACCGAATGCCTAGCGCGGTCATTGAATACCGTTGTTGCCGTTTAATTGAATAACTAAAGGACAACACGTCAAGTCGTTGACTGTAACGTTTAATATTTTGACCAAACGTCATTTAGTAAAGTTTTTGAATAGGATATAGCCGACTTTGTAATGTTTGGTGTTTTGGGTGAATAATTATAACTTAAAAGTTAACCTACATCAGTCTTGTATGTAGAATGCAAAGTTAAAATTATTATGTTCAGAGTATGTAGAATTTAGGGGAGTCTGGTAGTCTGGAAACAACTATCAAAATGTCCTTCAGCGGAAGACAAGATTCCTACAGGTATCTCGAAGAAAATAAGATAGAAAAATTGGGATTTATACTATATCCAAGGTAAGGTAGACCTTCAGAACTGGATACCTCCCAAAGTAACAGCGACCGAAACCCAACAGCTGCTGGTTGTTCTTACCTCTATAGTCATAAACAGGAAAACATTCAGCTTTTATAATAAAATTACGAAATTCTATCTGTCGCCGGCTTTTAATCTAAAAGCTGAAGTACTTCTAAGGACTATGATATAACAATAAGTGACCCAAAACGTTCATGGTATTAAGAAAATGCCAATTCAAAATAAAAATATGGTATCTTATATATATTAATAACAATAAACAACTTGCCATTCCGAGGTATGTTCTTGACTGTGGTAATTTGGACGAAGATATACCGTTCGTCTTGAATTCATCACTTGCATTGGAAAAAAACGATGGTATAACAACGAAAGCCTCCGTAAATTTTGTATCCACTTTTTCACCGTAAATATTGTTGCTGTACAGTTGTACAGTCGAGAAATCATGACCAACATCACTGGTATTACAACTACATACGTATGTTTCACTGTCACACTGCAAATACTCTCCTTCCGCGCAGCATCTGTTAATACAGGTCTTGCTGGCACATATTATGGCACTTTCGCTTCGGTCAATGTAGCTGACGGGGCTAGACGAATCAGAAGCGCTAAAAGCTAATCCTAAGCGTGGCCACAAAGTCAAAATTACCACGAACAATATCATTTTAATACACACGGACTATCTTTTAGTATGTGTTCCTAATGAGGAGAGGAAAACCACTGAATTAAATCTTCTAACGCTGAACATAAATAACAATATGTACCATGACCACAGAGTATTCCTATTTCTATGTAATTAATATAAGGATAATAACAATATTGTTCCTTCTGAAGCAAATCAACTAACGTTATTTGTTACAAATAAATAATTATGATTCATTCAACGCGGAGTTAGTCCCACTTCACACGTCATCGACATAACTGAACAGTCCATACTCAGTTCTCATTAGTTGTATATTATCTACAGAAAGTTCAGTACATACTCGTTTAGACATCTAGCTAAAGACACATTAAGTAGATATCTGAAATCTTATACGGTATCAATTTGACAACACTGAAAACTAAAACTTAAACTCTGGTTTCGTTTAAACCGTGCCATATTGCTTAGATGGACAACGTCATTCTAGTGACGCCATTCACCGCTGTATTGCGGCCGCTGCATGACGGCGCCGCTTTTGGAGGAAACCAGAGCTTTAGTTCTGTCTACAATGACTAAAACTAATTTTGATGAAAGACGAACTTGTGAAATGATTTTTAGTTTATCAAATTAATGTAGAAAGAAATTATTTTCACTTAGAATGAGGCCAGAAAGAGGGTTATGTATGTGTGAACTGTGATGTGTGTGTGTATGTTTGTATGACGAATGTTTGTATAACTGCTCGGCAAAGCTGCGGCAACGGTTTGCTGGATTTTAGATTGAGAGGTGTCGTTAGATTTGTCTTTGATGTGTGAGTATAACAAAATGCAGCTCTTCAGGTACTTTGTGTAGTGTCCAAATTACTGAATAAACGTTTATTTATTTATTTTTGACTTGAATCATCAGTTCTTGTTTAATAATAGCTCCATTCGTTATCGATGAGTCCCTCCGCTTACCACATCCGACGCAGAACGCAAATATTTTTTAGAACGAAAATATTTTTTACCAGGTGACGCTCGCAACTCTGTTGCGCCAAAACTCGTTATATTTTGTGCAGGTGCCGTACTTTTTTCAGGGATAAAAATACATATTATGTCCTGTGAATTTTACTTATCTAGTCATCTAGTTTATTATTAGCCCCTCACCAGTGGCATGCAAAATGGCCGATTTGTCGTATCTCTGGACCCCTGAGCGGGGTTCGCCACAGGCACAGACACAACCAGCATACACTAAAACTGCAATTTCATGTTCCTTAGTCTTGCGGAAGCCCTTAAAACGATCTGAATCATTTTTAAATTAAATTTTCTACCTAGAAAACAGTACTTTTGTAATATATTTGTCAGTAATAAATAATAATGTTATACAGCTGGTATAATTACTGAGGTACCTATGTTCAATAGATTTTGGGTCATATTTTAATAATAAACTTAAATAATAAACTTAATAATAATCTTATAATACTATTCACAAAAATAATATCACACAAGTCATGACTCTCACACAATTATTTTAAATAATCAACATTTTAAGTACTGAACAAAAATGGGTGCGATCCGTAACGGGATTCGCCACAGCTGATTGATTACATATTCCTTCTCTACCGAGCAGTGAAAGTATAACCCATTTATAAGGATAATCTGAATAAATGCTTACAGATTAAATCGAAAACCTTTCAAAACGGTTACATGTTAGTACAGTTAACACTTGGTAAAGGTTAATTTACCAACATAGTTAACAGTTTATTTGATAATCTTATGAAACGGATAACCCATTCAAACTGGTAACCCATATAAAAGGTTAACCTGGGTAAATTTCAAATTTTATTGGGTTAATAACAGATTTATTTCGGTTATTAACCTAATCCGTCACTACACTGGCTTGAAACAAGAAAAATAACCTTTATCATTCGGTTAGGGTTCATATTTATCCTGTTAACATATTTATCCTGCTAACACATTTAATTCTGTGTATCAATGTTTACATTAACCATATTGATAATGGTAACCACAATTATTTCGTGTATACTGTATACTGTTAACAATTTTTTATTGGGTTAATAACAGATTTATTTCGGTTATTAACCCAATCCGTCACTACACTGATACCGAGAACTCAAACGACGCTTGCTAGCTGTCTTGCTCTACATAAACGCGTTTCAATATGATAAACAAAGACAAAAGTAGTTTTATCGCTGTGTTTGCACACTTGAACACAGCGCCCCGGAAAGGGTTGCGCCACAGAAGCAGAATTTTGAAATGCGCACCTTAGCGGGGTTCGCCACTGGTTAGGGGTTAGCTAGCCAAGTTTAGGTCTTGGGCTTAGATCAGTTCTAGTACTTAGCCTGTAAAATCATCACTAAAAATTTAAAATTCCTTTCCATTCCTTAGGTAGCAGGAGTCTTTTAAGGGAAATACTTATTTGAATTTATAATTATATATTATATATGATGGAGTCAGGGATGGCGGATCCGTATTCTCGTCGTGATCGACAGCAGGAAAATCAGGATTCATTTTTGAAAATAATAAACTCCAACTCTTGTTTTAACACTGATTTATTATTTAGCGCACATATCACTTTAATTTAACTAAAACTGTGCGAACCGACTGTTTCGGAGCAAAGTAGTGTTCACTTCCCGACTCTGTCCACATGCCGCCACCACCACAAGATGTGACGTCACGGTGCTCGCTTAAACAAACTTCCTTCCGGTGAATATTAAAATTAATAAAATTAATATCCGGAACTCAAATCAAATAATTATTATTAACATCCGGTAAAATTAATTAAAAATTCCTTCCGGTTCCTAGGAAAATAAATCTACAGACTAAAGAAAAGAAGTATTCTACAACATTTTCATAAAAAAATTAATTAATATTATGATTATGAATCTTTATAAAATTGAAATACGGATAATACTAACAATCAATATATCAAATCATTTTAAATCAAAATATCATTTATTTCGGGCATCAGAGGCCCAATGTATAACAAATACCTTATATTACATATTTTAGTATGTGAGAAATAATAATATCAAAATAACATAGAGAAAGATATAAGTAGTAAAAAATATCTTAAGTTTCATAGTGCCCATAGTGGACTAAAACTAGATTAAGATTAAATAAAGGTATCTATAATTAATAATAGTAATTACTTGGTATAAATAGTTTAACGAAAAGGACAAAAATGATATATGCGAGACGTCTATGCATAAATTATTATAAAAAACATTACATTATATAAATTACAATTATAGTGATGAGCAAAGCAAGGACAATGACCAAGACTCTAATAAACACAGTGTAGGTCTTCGACACGGCCTAGTCTGTATTTGGGTCTTGCTATTTTGCAAGACAAAGGCCAATTTTGTTTATGACTAATTTTTATCTCGATCGCAGACCACCAAAATGGCGTGGATGTTTAGACACCTGCTGTTCTTGGCTGAGTTTCGACCCCGAAGTGCTATTGTTCGCGTTGTTGGTCGTGGACCACTGGTGGAGACGGATGCTGCTGAATCTGAAATACAATGATAATATCTAGATACGTGTTGTATATTTATATCTTCAAAATTACTTAAAAACATCCACAGTTTTGTTACTTTGTAAATAAATGGAGCCGCTACACCGCTCATTATACTACGTTACATTATATTAGTCCCGCCAGTGGCACACCTGTACAATATGCCATATGGCGTCAGATACATGACGTTTTGACCACTGGACAGTATACTGGGTTTTATTTCGGAACCGACACTGACACACTTCTGAGATTGACATCTCATTATATTATCTTCTATATTATCTTATATATAAAATTCTCGTGTCACAATGTTAGTCCGCGAACTCCTCCGAAACGGCTTTACTGATTTTTACCAAATTTCATATGCATATTCAGTAGGTCTGAGAATCGGCTACTGGGTACTTTATATATTGATAAGTGCATTTGTTGAATAAATAATAGTAAATTATTACAACCTGAGACTGACGGCGACCATTGTTTGTGCGACGGGATGGCGATCGACGTTGCCATGGCGACATACTTATTTAGTCAGTTCAATAAAATAATATGGTAAATATATTATGGCAAAGCAACGTTTGCCGGGACAGCTAGTTTTTTAAATAAGATTATAATCTATACTAATATTATAAAGCGGAAGAGTTTGTTTGTTTAAACGCGCTAATCTCAGGAACTACTGGTCCGATTTGAAAAATTCTTTCAGTATTAGATAGCCCATTTGTCGAGGAAGGCTATAGGCTAAATTTTATCACGCTAAGACTAATAGAATAATAAAATGTGGAAAAACGGGGAAAATTATATGAAATGCTTATTTAGTAATAGTTTGAACGCGCTAATCTCAGGAACTACTGGTCCGATTTGAAAACTTCTTTCAGTCTTAGATAGCCCATTTATCGAGGAAGGCTATATGCTATATTTTATCACGCTAAAACTTACAAAAGCGAAGAAATGAAGATGAAGAATGTGGAAAAAACGGGGAAAATTATGTGAAAGGGCTTATTTGAACGCGCTACTCTCAGGAACTACTGGTACGATTTGAAAAATTCTTCCAGTGTTAGATAACCCATTGATTGAGAAAGGCTATAAGTTATATATCATCATGTTAAGTCTAATAGTATTGAAGAAATAGAGGAAACTGTGGAGAAAACGGGGGAAATTATGTGAAAGGGCTTATTTGAACGCGGTAATCTCAAGAACTACTGGTCCGATTTTAAAAATTCTTACAGTGTTAGATAGCTTATTTATCTAGGAAGACCTAGCCTATGGTCTATTAGCCTATTTTATTACGCTAAGACTAATAGAAGCGAAGAAATAGATGAAAATGTGGAAAAAACGGAGGAAATTATATGAAATTGCTTATTGCTTATTATCTTAAGCATCTGGAGCAATTTTTGTGTTATTTGGCAAACATGAAGAATAGACCACGTTAAGGGACATAGGCTATTTTTTCCGGAAAAATGTATGGTTGCGTGATATTCATAAATTAAAAGTTAAAAAGTTAAAAGTATATTGTGTGGGACAATATACTTTTATGATATGATAGATGTTCCGCGCGACTTCGCCCGCCTAATAATTTAGGAATGTAACGTAAACCGTACATTTTTCCGCTGAAAAAGAAACCTATTTTCTTTCACGTGGTCTATTCTTTATGTCTGCCAAATAACATAAAAATTGCTCCAGTACGTTAAAAACTTTTATGATTTGCGCGTTAACTATTCAATCGATGTACGGGAACAACTATAAACTAAAGTCCACGCGGACGAAGTCGCGGGCAACAGCTAGTATAGGTATAAATGGTTGATAAAAATCGTACCTACTGAATTTCAGTACTGTTTGAAAAAGAAGGAAATCATAATAATGTCATAAACATACCACAAATAAGGTAAAGTCAGCAGCTGAAAATGATAACTTACTTTGCCTGTAGGTCCTTGTAAGTTTTCTTTTTGAATACAAATATAATGAATATGAAAAATCCGACGAGAAGATTGTATATGTCGGTGACCCACCATCCGTTGAACTCAGGATAGAATGAACTGACGACTTCGAGAAGCCAGTTCACTCCCATTATTACTGAGAGCTTTATGTAGAGGACAAACCTAGAACGGAAAAACATTATTTGATCTGTGATTTTGCATTAAACGTCTTTAAAATAAGATGGAATGTGCCATTGAAAAAATTGATTCATATGCATACGACGGACCTTCACATCATATTATTATGGTCGAGTTATGTAGTCAATTCAATGTAAAGGTGCCTCTTCATAATAATATAATGGTTCACACTTGCCCACTACAGGCCATTGGGTAGACGGACGAGTTCACACTTCACAGTAGCCACTGACTCACTGGGTGATTTCATATCTTATACTATAACAGCTCTGCAATACCTGAGTTTGTGTGCGTGATGGGCGGCGGCGTTGCCGGACGCCGGAGAGCGCACCACCGCTGTGCCGCGGCTCACTCGCCAGATGTTGAACACGGTCAGCAGGAAGAACACCCAGTTGCATATTATCAGTATGAGCATCGGCACATACAAGTACACAAATATCTCGCCCTCTACAAAGAGACAATTTAACGACTTTAAAAACTTGACTGCGATGTACTCGGTGCGATTGGTGCCTCTTCATACCTTTCGCTATCCGATTCCAAAATAATATTATATGGCTGCTGTTAAGCATTGGTGATCTATTCCACATAAAATCGGGTTTAACATAAGGTTTACGACAGTGAAATCCATTTTTTTGAAAACCCACTGTAGCATAATATTCTAGAGTACAAAAATGGTTAATGCTTATTCCTCCAAGTGAGGTTTTATATATAGCATTGATGTACTATGTTTCTAAAATGATTTGCGCTTAAACCGCTGAACCGATTTTGATAAAAATTTGTATGCAGATACTTTGAATCAATTTAAACGACATTAGATACTTTTTGTCCCGGATAATGTGCAGTACCCGCGCAGTCAACAAAAATAAATTTGGCTTATGATATCGATATTGACTATGTACAATATCTACAAGATATTACGTTAGGTTTTGGAGAAGGGCATAGGATATTTTTTGTCATGGAAAATGTTCGATTTTCACGCAATAATCTTTATTAATTTGCGTTTAAGCTGCTGCACCGATTTTGAATAAATTTAGTTAATGAAGAAATAATTAGTTTTATCACGTGCAGAGTTGGGGAAAAAGTAATTAAGTAGTAATTTTAATCAGATTACAAATTAATTAGATTGATGAATTAATTGTACATCTGAAATTACCCGTAAGTTGATTAAAATAATATTATGTACAAAATGTATTCTAATTTTAGTTTGCAATAATTAAATTAATATTTTAATTAGACTAACGAGTATGTACTTCAATAATTATGTCCAATGCTGGTAATTAAAATAAATAAAAAAACTCCCACACCAGTTTCGGTGGCGGTGGCCGGTTTCAATAAAACCAGGCTACGCAGGAGTAATTTCATAGTGCCCAAGTGTGCGCGCAATACACAAGAGCACTCTGGTTTTGAATGAAACCAGGCCAGTTAAGCAGGAGTATTTTTATAGTGCCCAAGTGTGTGCGCAATACACAAGAGTACTCTGGGTTCAATGAAACCAGGCCAGTTACGCAGGAGTAATTTTATAGTGCCCAAGTATGTGCGTAATACACAAGAGCACTCTGGTTTCAATGAAACCAGGCCAGTTACGCAGGTGGCAGGAGTAATTTTATAGTGCCCAAGTGTGTACGCAATACACAAGAGCACTCTGGTTTCAATGAAAACAGGCCAGTTAAGTAGGAGTAATTTCATAGTACCCAAATGTGTGCACTCTGCGGGAAGCGCGGGAAGGGAAGAAGAATCGGGAACTCTCTGTCCTTTCCCGAGACATAACGTATCTGCATACCAAATATCATCAAAATACATGTAGCGGTATAAGCAGAAATCATTTTATTTAACGTCTGAGAACCGTACATTTTCCCGAGATACAAAGGAAACTATGGCCTTTTCCGGGACTCAAAGTATCTCCATTCTCCATACCAAGTTTCATCAAAATCTGTTCAGCGGTTTAGGCGCAAAATAGGAAATTTTATAACGCGGTAACCGTACATTTTTCAAGAAAATAATTTTATCTTATGTCCTTTCACGAGAGTTAAAGTATGTGCGATTTTTATCGAAATCGGTTCAGCGGATAAGGCGCAAATAACCGTACCCTTTTCCCAGATGTAAAGTATCCTATATTATGTCCTTTCCTGAGACATACGTATCTGTATACCAAAATATATCATCGAAATCCACGTGGCGGTATAAGCAAAAATCATTTTTATTTAATGCCTGGGAACCGTACATTGTTTCGGGATAAAAAGGACCCTATGTCCTTTCCCGAGACTCAAAGTATCTCCATACCAAATTTTGAAGAATCGGTTTAGCGGTTTGGGCGTGACGAGGTAATTTTATAATATTTTGGTAAAATAAGCACTTAAATTTGTATTGAGAGAACAAATCAGAATTTTGCATTTATGTATTATATCACAAACGACCGTGCTATGTAATAACTAATAAGCCCTATAGCAATATTGCATTAATCATTTTTATACGTTTTCTCTTAAAACTGACTGTAAAATTAAAATGTTTTTTCATAATGATAATATCTACGCATTTCAACAAAAAAAAAAGATACCGCACAATAACATTTTTTTGCTTAAAATAAGCAGAAAATAAAGATTATTAAAAAAAAACTTAAAACGCCGATTACTCAAAACTAGTCCAATGTGGAATGGTATCATGATTCAACGTTTAACTGCATCCATATAGTCATTAGTCATGCCAAGCGCTTCTATACATACCGGCCTTTAATATTTCATTCATATTTTAGCCGACAAACTTGAGGCAAGACCGCACTTGGCGACATTACGCTTACGCGCGCAGCAAAACAACGCGATGTTCACGTTTTTACGTTCCTCATAAGTCATAACTCATAAGTCATAACTGATGTCGCTAAGGGGCTACACAGACAGACCGCATTTCAACTGCAATCCAACTGCAAATTGCAGTTCAAGTGCAGTTTGAATGCAGTTGACACGACTGCAATAGAACTGCAAACCAAACGCGCAGTCAGATTGCAGTTCAGTTGCAGTCGGTGTGCAGTCGTGTGAACTGTTTGGTTTGCAGTTCTATTACAGTCGTATTGCAGTCGTGTCAACTGCATTCAAACAGCACTTGAACTGCAATTTGCGGTTGGATTGCAGTTGAAATGCGGTCCGTCTGTGTAGACCCTTGGCTCCACTGCCACGTAGTGCGGCTTAGCTCATAGGATTTCATACACCAAATTATAAATTTCGGCCATGACGTGTTTTGCTGCAGCCTGCAGCGTAGTGTCGCTTGGTGCAGTTTCACTTACGACAACAATATAACTTTTTCTCGACAAGTCGTGACAATAGTATGCCAAAGAAAAATCTTTCTTTACATTAGGTCACATAATTCAGATCACAATTAATTAAATCGAAGTGAATTTATTTTTAAATGATTGCACATTATAATTATTTAACTAGTATCTAACTACATACCTATAAGAAAGCATGCCTTGTCATTTATCAGCGGTTTTGTAATCCAAGGTTTGTCAGAGAAGTCGGCGTACTGCATCATGAGCATCATGGCGGTGAGCGCCAGCGGCACGCCCCACGCGTACAGACAGTACATCGCGAACTTGAAGTTCTCACGGGTTCGGTGCACGCGCGCTTTCGCGTAACTTCTGTAAAAGTAAATTAAGAATGTGTGTGTCGGACTCGCGCATGAAGTGTTCCGTACCGTTATAAAATATGCCAAAAATTGTGCCCTCCTTAAATTTTTATTTTATTTAAATACTAGCGGCCAGCTACGTGCTTCGCTACGTGTAAAGTGAATTAATACAAAAATCAGTTGTAACATCGATTCGTTTAAAAAAAAATATATATATTACTCAATTGCTAGCTATTTAAAAACTTAATCAAAAACATTGGGATAAACAATATTTTTTGTTTTTCCATTTTAAGTATGAATTAACAAACGGCTGGGGGGTACCCACTTTGGAACAAGCAACATAAAGTTGGCCATGTGAAAACATGATTCTTCCAAATTCACACCACAAACGTTAATTGTGATTATCAGATGGAATACGATCGAGAGCAATTTTAAACAAATTTGAAACAATTGAACTAATTAGGGATTGTAATTTTTTAAATATTTTTGATAAACAGCTTTAAATGTGCATTATTTTCATAATATTTATATATTTAATATTCATTCTAAAAGTGCAAAATAAAACGTCTTAAAAAATTAACATTTTTTTAAGTTAGCGATTTTCACATGGGTGTAAAAAGAAAGAAATTAAAATAACAGTATCTGGTACTTTAAATATTATTAACAACTTAAAAATACCTTGATTTTTTAAGCATTTAAAAATGTAAAATTTTAGTTTAAAAGTAACAAGAAAATCCTAAGCAATCTCCGCTTTATCGACTACTGCGTCATTTTTGCGCCTGCAGCCGCACATCATCAAATTATGCTCCAAGATCTGCAAGCCTAGAGGTGGAACTTACTAAAAATTGGTCAAAGACACAAACAATGGTCAACAGTACGAGACGTAGGGTCGAAGTAGACGAGCAAGGAATTCACTATATCAACGAGTACTTGGGCCAATTAGTTTCTTATGATAACAGAAAGGCAGAAAAACTGGTCCATGAATAATGGTGACTTACCAATCTTACTGAAGCGCAGACTCGTTGATATGTGTATTTCGCTCGTCATAACCAACAATTCGCAAACTCTATTATTGACCTATTAACGATTTACAAAAGTTCCAACTCAGGGTCTGCCAAAGAGCAATAGAGCTTAAATCTCAAAAAAAAAAAAAACAATCTGCTCCAAAACTATAAGCACAGCCGTAGGAGTTCACGTTATCCGCATACGTCTAGGCTGGATACCGACTGACTGAGGCCTAAGAAAAGATAGCGCTACACTCTGGAAGTATTTCTTTTCCTCCGAAGGCAGATCACTGTAATCCTGACGATACGCCAATCCTACGGCCTCAACGGCCTAGAACACGGTTATGAACTCCCCACTGGAGCTGGACTGGTAAACGCTGACGCTGGAGCAAGATAAGTGAAAGATTCGGGCGGCGTCTTTGCCCAGCAGTTGGATAGTATATTTATATTTAGGCTATTGCACAGAATAATTAAAATTAACTAAAATAACTTAAAATATAGCCATTTAAACTTTAAATCAACATTTCGTTATATTACAAACTTACTTTAGTCCTTTATTTGATTAGATAGAATCACAAATCAGCATTGGTTACGTAAACAATTATAATTTATAATTATTATAACCTCAATGTAAACATACCAACATATAATATGTTGGTATGTTTATAGAAAAATTATTTTATCTTATGGTTATAGAAAAATATTGTATTCAATACTAGGAATTTAAAATATGTTGTTATTTCCTTTAAATAAAACGAAAAAATGTTAAGAAATGTAATTACAACCACTAAATAACTACACAATGGAATGTTAGACATACGAAATTCTGACTTTGGCACGTGTAGACCATGCAAAGTTGTGATAGCGCCTTAAAACAAATGTGAATTTGTATGTCAGATATTACACGATACATTTAAATAAATTTTATATTACGTAAAAGCTTCTTTTTCATAATTTTATCTACTATTCGAAAAAACCGAAAATCCGGATTTTGAAAAATAAAAATCCGGATTTTTCATAGGCCTTAAAAATCCGGATTACCCGGATATACCATGTAAACATACATTTTTATATGTAGGAAACCGGAGCGGCACCGGTCAGACGCCGCACCGCCGTCGCACCGCATCGTGTGGCATGGCACTTATGCTGATGATTGAAAAACCATTGAAAAGCCATCATAGCTCACGAATAATTTCTCGTCTTGTATTAGAAATAATTGCACAACGTTGATCCAATTCACGATTTTCATTACCAAAAAAATAAATTTGCAAAAATTGATGATCAGCGATGGGTTACGGCAATAATGAACCAATTAATGATAAATCTGGCCCTGAATCTGTAACATGTATGCAATTTTAGGTTGTTGGATTTAAATAATTTTTAAAACTATCGAAAACCTTATGATTAAGATTGATATTTAAACATGGGAAAAATCCAGTTGAAAAAATAATAATTTCACTCTTTTAAGATTATTATAAGGCTTTCTATTAAAACCTTTGTGTTCTGATTGTGACTTTGGAACCAGGATACACCTTCATAATACGAAAACTCATAATCAGCTGACTTCACTATCACCACTTAGTAACCGCAATACTAAGGGTCAATTTATACTAGTCGTAAGTTGAAGTGCATCGAATCGACTCACTAATATTGAACATAACAAATTCAACCTTAACTCCAGAGTATAACGCATACAATCACGTGACATTAATGACCCTGATGTGGTAGTGATGATGATGGTGATGATGATGATGAATGTAATTTTCATAGTAGCATATGCTTTCAGTTCTTAATACTTCAGTCGGAATTTCCAGGAATTGCTATTGTATTCTATTGTTGTCGCGATCACCGGTGCTCGCGCGGGGCCTGAAGGATTAAAACAGCTCCTCAACCCCCAAACTTGGAGTTCGAAGTTCTGTTGAGTACCTTCGAACCATAGTATATCATGGTGCGAAATCTTACTTTTGGTAACATATGCCTGGAGTACTTCATGCAAAAGCAAAATCAGCATATGTTTCCATTTAAATTTTGAGGAGTTCCCTCGATTACTCCTGGATCCCATCATCAGATTACTACTTTTATGAACATGATACCAATCCACGATCTTACCCTATACAACAAAACAAAATTAACTTCCCGGTCTAAAAAATCTAACCATTTATTGAATTCATTTGTTACAAAAAATGTGATAAATGAAGAACCACTCCACCGATTTTATGCAAACTTTACATAAACCATCTACTAAATAGTCCGAACAAACCCTGAAAATTTGGTCTGGATAGGTGAGCTCGTTCTTGAGTTATAAAGTGACAACGAAAATTGCCACTTATTTTTATATATTAAGATTATTATTAATTATTATTAAATTAGATATATTATAACTAAGGCCTTTATGAAAATTTCAAATGCTGCTGCCATTATTGATTACGAGCAAAAATGGCCAAAAAAAAATAACGTTTGTTGTATGGGAGCCCTCCTTAATTACTTATTTTATTTTATTTTTAGTATTTGCTGTTATAGCGGCAACAGAAATACACAATCTGTGAAAATTTCAGAAGTCTGGCTATAGTGGTTAAGGGGAAGACAGCTGCCAATTCGACATCTTTGTGCAGTTTTCTAGACGTATGTATTTCATTGATTGGCACAAAAAAATATGGGTGGTTCTACAAAAATTGGGTAACTTTTAGGGATATTTTGTTTACTGTAGTTTTTATGGTAACTTTAGACATGTTTGAGTTTATAAGATGGGTTATATAATGAATATATTGTTGCTAATCGGGCCAGTCATTTTATAGAGTAGTTTTTAAAATATTTCGATTTTTCTGAATTTGACTGCCAGAGGACTGACGAGGGTGACACAATACTGATATATAATGCAAACATAATATTAGAAATATATGACATTTGTGGCATTTATGAAACGCTTACAAACTATAATTATATCACTTTAATTATTTTAATGTATCAAGTTCTTAGTAAGTTAAATATCGAAAAATATTTTGTAATAATACGGAGAAAACACAATCACAACCTTTATAAGAATTTTGACAATTGTAATAAATATTTTTTTTACATTTAAGTACTTTTACTTAACAGTATACATTAATAATTAATATCAACAAATAACAGAACTAAAGTTTTCGTTTTTTGTCCATCTGTCCGTCAGTACGTCCATCTGTCTATCTATTTGTCTGTCACCAGGCTGTATCTCAAGAACAGCGATGGCTAGATAGTTTTTATTTTCACAAATGACGTATAATTGTGTTGTAGCTATAACGAAAATACAAAAATTAAAACAAAATAAATATTTAAGAGGGCTCTCATACAAGAAACGTGATTTTTTGTGCCCTTTTTTGCTCAATGTCAATAATGCAACCAGATAATTTTAAATACTCTAGAAATACTCAATATTGTTCTTACTTTAATAATAAACAATAAAATTATAAGAAAATAAATCTTTAAAAATAAGTCTTTAAGGTTGGTACAACAGATATACTTTTTTGTCCTTTCAACTCAATGTCAATAATGGCACCAGGTGGGCAATTGAAATGTTCACAAAATACTATTTTTTCTTCTTCTTTAATAGTAGATAACAGAATTAAAATAAAATAAACACTTAAAGGGAGCTCCCATACGAAAATAGCCATTTTATGACACGAGGGCTTTGTGCTGGAGTCTGACTCGCACTTGACCAATTTTTTCAAGTTAACCGTTAGCTTTTGAGGTTTCGTTTACATTTTTTCTTTGCCCTTTCTCCTTTCCTTAAGTACATTTTGTAATCTATGTTTTTTTTTTGCCAATTCAACTTATTTGAAGAGGTAGTTTGATTCTCGGCAAGAAAGTCTTTTCAGCTTCTCTTTTCTTATTTAATATATTATCCTGCAGTCAAATTTGTCTTTTGTCTACCACCAATTACCGCCGCCATTATGTTTTACACTAAAATAAATAAACAAATGGTTAACACACCTTAATTGTTGTGATAAAGTGATCTTAAAAAAAAAAACATCAGTACTCTGGCAACATGTCAGTCCGTTGGCACGATTTCAGGCAAAGGACTGACGCAAAAGGACTGATGATTTCGATATAAATTTAAGGTTATAATTAAAGTTAATGTTTCATTTCGTATTTTCTAATATCAATATATTAAATTTTTACAAATCATAGTAAACAGTATAGAAATCAAAATAAAAGTAAGATTTATAAGGAATTAACGATTACCCACAGTACTGAGTTTTTAACTGGCCCTGCACAAGATTATGTCATATCCGACGAGCTAGCACTCATACTGTAATAGTGGCAAAGAAATCCTGTAGTTCTTAGCTGACAATATTACCAACTAAACATAATTAATAGGTATTTGACCATGTATACGTGTTTTTTGGTGAAAATTTTCGCATTTGAAAGTTACACAAAGGACTGACGAATGAAACCTATGACAAAGTTTCCTCTCTTTCTTAAATACATTGTAAATATTTTTACATTATGAAAGTCCTGACATTCATTATTAAATAAAATAAAGATTATAATTATATATCGAGTTTTCTGAAATTAATCGTAAAATCTGATGTACAGTCTCTTGATTGAACGTTTTTGGGTTTGTGACAGGCCAAAGAACTGACGTTTTGAGCATACTCTTTTAATTTTATACAATTTCTAATTAAATTACGTATCTGAAATTGAGTGACCAATTAAAGGAGACTACATACTTTTAAAATTAAGTATAAAATCTTTAAAATATAATGTGAATTAATATATATTGACTGGTGACAGCGAGTTACCCAATTTTTGTAGAATCACCCATATATGTGATTTTTGATTATATTTGGAAAAGCTTGTCGAATTTAAATAATAAAATAATGTTCTCCTACTGGATGAAAAAAAAATACCAAAGTCACATCTTTCAGGAACTTTAAACAGTTCTAACTAAAGTAATAATACAATTTATGCTTTAAAAATTTGTTTATTTGATACCTTTTACAAAAATCCAAAGATTGCCGGATTTAATTTTCGGTTCTGACATATAGATTTCCCATAATATTTATTTTTTCCTCTAACAAACGAAAAATGTATCCACGCTACCGAGTGAACACTTCACATCTCTGTCTCTCTGGCATGAAAATCGACACAGGTGCGAGAGTGATGCGAGATCAAGGTCATTGGCAGTTGTCAGCATCTTAACAGACGGACAGATGTACAGACAGACGGACAGACATCGAAGTCTGAGTAATAGGGTCCCCTTTTACCCTTTGGGTACGGAACCCTAAAAAATCAACCTATTGCGAGTCGGGCGAGTCGGACTCGAGCACTAAGGGTCTTGTGTATTGATTCGAGCAAAAAATTACAAAGTAATGCAAATTTAATATTTGGTATAATCATACCAAATAATTACATACAGTTATACGCTTTTTTAAGTTTATATTATGTATTTATGCCTATTTGCTATATTTTAAGTCCTACTTACCGAAACGTCCAAAATATGTCGTAAGACATAACGTTCATCCAACAAAAGCTCGACAAAAAACTGTCGTATATGATTGCAGCTGAAAGCGACAAATTGGATTTATTTTTGTGGCCCAATAGAGTGAGAGCCTGCGACGGCTAGACCTTCCTCAATTTCGTAAAGTTGAAAGTTTAGCTGTTTCTGACCTTACAGAAGTAAGAACGACCAGCAACTGTAGAGTTTCGGTCGCGGTTACCTGACCTTCCAGAAAGAGTAAAGCTCAGTTTTATAGCTTATATTCTTCACGATAAGTGGAGGAATCTCGTCTTCCAGTGCCGGACATTTTTGACAGCTGCCAGAAAATCTTTCTTAAGGGGCCGGGTTACCCTCGAAATTCTCATACATACGTAATACCAAAATCATTTTCGCATACGAAAATATTTAACATATTTGAGTTATTTTTCACCTTAAAATAGTAATTACCTAGGTTCCTATACAAAAATTAACTTCAAAATATTTAAACACTAAAAAAAATTTTTTGTGTATAAATTTTTTTACTAAATTTACCACCAAATATTTAAACACTAAAAAATAGAGTAAAACACTTAAAAATAAATAAATAAATAGTAAATTTACTACAAAATATTTATACTCTAAAAAATATTTTTTAGTATTTAAATATTTTGTAGTAAATTTACTATTTATTTATATATTTATTAGTGTTTTACTCAATTTTTTAGTGTTTAAATATTTGTTAGTAAATTTAGTAAAAAAAATTATACACAAAAAAAAAATTTTTAGTGTTTAAATATTTTGAAGTTAATTTTTATACAGGAACCTAGGTAATTACTATTTTAAGGTGAAAAATAACTTAAATATGTTAAATATTTTCGTATGAGAAAATTATTTTGGTATTACGTATGTATGAGAATTTCGAGGGTAGCCCGGCCTCTTAAAGTATTAGACTTTGAGGGTGTCTAGCAGTGGGAACCAATTGTCAAAAATGTCCGGCACTGGAAGACGAGATTCCTCTACTTATATCGAAGAATATAAGCTATGAAATTGAGCTTTACTCAGGTCAGGTAGACCATCAGAACTGGATACCTCCTAAAGTAACCGCGACTGAAAATTCATAGTTGCTGGTCGTTCTTACCTCTGTAAAAGTCACAAATAGGTAGACTTTCAGCTTTACGAAACCAAGGAAGGTCTGGCCGTCGCAGGCTTTTGGTCTACAAGACAGTAAAAATATAATATAAATTACCTTTACGTATATAAAACTAGTTGCTGCCGCAACTCCGTTGCGCGAAACTTTCTTACTCCATACCAAACTTTATCAAAATCTGTTCAGCGGCTTAAGCGTGACGAGGTAACAGACAGACAGACATACAGATATTCGCATTTATAATATTAGTATGGATGAGGAAAACTATATTATACAATTAAAAAAAAATTGTTAATCTCTTTAAAACTGGAGGACGGAACAGATTTGGCTAATTTTAGTCTTCAAATATTCGTAGGGAAGGTTTATAATATTATTAGGAGAAAACAGATACAAAGTTCACCAGGTCATATTATATAAAAGATGTTGAATAACTTTGTTTTACTTACTCAGAATTATACAGGAATTTTCTGGCAACTCTAACAGTAATTGCATTATAGCAAGAGAAATAAATGCAATTATTTGACTTAATACGTAAGCCATAAGAATCTTCCCTGGTAGGTTCCGCAGGTCGGGTAGGACTGCATACACCACAAGTACCAACAGAAGAAAAAATGACGAAACAAATAATGCTGAAAAATAAAATTTCAATGCAAAAAAACTGCCGGAGAAGATGACTCAGGTACGGGCATGAGCCAAGTATCCTGGTTCATGGTAAAGATGTGTTATGATTAGGGTGTAAAGATGAGAATTGGTTTAGGAAACGGCGAACTAATGAGCATTACTGTCGATTATGATGGATTTTTGCATTTGTATATAAGTATTTTTATGCAGATATAGAGTTTTCAGAGAAGTGGCGAGGGTCTTCGGTATTACTGCGGTAGTAGAGATGATGATAGGGATAATTTTGATAACTTCTTGGTGCTACATTTGTTTAACTTCATCGGCCAGTCTAATATTTTTAGTTTTTCTCGTTGTGCTTTATTATTATTATTGTAATAGTTACTTACGATACATGTACGGATTAATATCTGCGTCCAAATGTGTCTCGTTTATTACGTAATAGACCTTTTCGTCGTCCACGATATCTATGCAAAATTTGTCAGTGTCGAAAAGATCATATCTTTTGTAAGCATTCGGAGTTTCCACTTGCATCTTCCCATCCTGCAAAAAAAAAAAAAAACTTACGAATTATTAGCACGCTACATCTAGCGTGCTAATAGTTTTTTCGTGAAATACACCCAACATCATCATGTTGGGTGTATTTCACGAAAAAACCCCATAAGGGTGAATTCAGACCGCAATGCGACGCGTAAATGCATTTGTAAAGAAGGAGGGGCAGGGTCACGTTGAAACATATACCAAATGAAGGGGCTTGAAAAGTTGAACATTTTACTGTCTGACGAAAAATCTCTAAACCCTGGGAGAAAAAAGTTAATGAGGGTAAAAGGTAAGAAAAAATCACAAAAAAAAAACAGCCTGTATTATTGCATCAATTTATAGTAATCTTGCTGGTAAGGGCAAGGAATCATTTCTGGAAAGTAATCGTTTATGGCAAACTTGAGGAAAGTGTTGTATTCTAGTATATTGATTCATATTTTTAAGAGGTCGGGGTACCCCCGAAATTCTCATACATACGTAATATCAAAATCATTTTCTCATACGAAAATATTTAACATGTTTGAGTTATTTTTCAGCTTAAAATAGTAATTGCCTAGGTTCCTGCGCAAAATTTTTCTACAAAATATAGTAAATTCACTACAAAACATTTCAACTCTAAAAAATATTTTTTAGAATTTAAATATCTTGTAGTAAATTTACTATTTATTTACTTATATATTTTTAGTGTTTTACTCTATTTTTAGTATTTAAATATTTAGTAGTAAATTTACTACAAGATATTTAAACACAATTTTTTTTGTATTTAAATATTTTGTAAAAAAATTTTACTATTTTAGCTGAAAAATAACTCACACATGTTGAATACTTTCGTATGAGAAAATGATTTTGGTATTACGTATGTATGAAAATTTCGAGGGTAGCCCGGCCCCTTAAGAAATGTAAGTATGGGAAAACAATAAAACCTTAAAAATTTAATCTTTCCTGGATTTCTGATTTCTTAAGGACTTAACTTAATAAAATTTAATAAATTCATGAAACAAAACAAACTACAATCAAACAGACTAAGAAATCTTGCCAGAGATAACTAAAAAAACAAAAAAATAAATTATAATCAAAAAAGTAAAAACTTTTTGAGAAAAACCATTTATTTTAAATACTGTAAAAAAAGAAAATAAATTTCTCCTTAAAAATTTTAACTGTAAAGTTATAACCTCAATCTTCTTTCTTCTTTCTTATATATAAAAATGGATTTTCAAATGTGTTAGTCGCACTAAAACTCTAAAACGGCTGAACGGATTGGGCTGATTTTAGTCTTAAAATATTCGTAGAAGTCCAGGGTAGGTTTTAAAGTGATTCGTGTCACTTTAAAACCGGGACAGCTAGTATATTATTATACAAGTGCGTTAAGACTTAAAAGTTGGTCATCAAAAATATTCAGTAGAAACATATTATATTTTATTAACAACTTGCCATTCCAAGGTATGCTCTTGAACTTGGTTCTTGTACGGATTCTAGTATAGCGTTAGCCTTGAATTCATCACTTGCATTGGGATAAAACGATGGTATAAAAACGAAAGCCTTCGCAAATTTTGTATCCACTTTTTCACCGTAAATCTTATTGCTGTATAGTTGTACATTTGCAAACATATGATCATGTGTGGCCATACTTGAATTGCTTGGTTCACAATGACAATCAAAATCACAATTCAAATATTCTCCTTGCGAGCAACATCTATTAACACAGGTCTTTTTAGCACAAATTACGTCACTTTTGCTTTTATCAATATAGTCGACTAGGCTAGACGAGTCAGAAACGTAAGCAGTTAAGCCCTGTGGCCACAAAGTCAAAATTATCACGAACAATATCATTTTCGTACTGCACTGGTCATCTTTCAGTTTAAAATGAAATGATGAAATCCTCTGCCGGATAGTTAGTAATAATTAGATAGTTAGTCATAATGTAACCAATATAAGGATAATTAAGTTTTCCCTATTTTCGCTTCGAATAAATCAATTATTCCAACTGAATATTATTTAGTCTGACTTCGTCAACATTTTTTTTTGGCGGGCAATTTACTCTGTGGCCCAAAACTCTCTTTTGTGAAAAGTAGACTACAGAGCCTGAAACTGTAACTTCATACGATATAATCTACGAATAACAAAACTAGATATAATATTATACGAGTATCACGTACGCGATTCATACAAACATAAGCAAGGAAGACGTATTTTGAGTATTCTTACGAAAAGAAATATGACAGAACAGAAATGTCAGACATAAATCACGAATTGTGTAATGTGCTTTTAATTACAAGACTAAAATAGAAAAATCGGCCAAGTGCGAATAGGACTCGCGCATGAAGGGTTCCGTACCATTATAGAGCAAAAATAGTAAAAAAAATGTGATTTTTGTATGGGAGCTCCCCTTAATTATTAATTTTATTTAAATTTTATTAATAATTATTAAAGTATAAATACAGATGAGTATTTTGTGAACATTTCATGTGCCAACCTGTTCTCATCATTGATACCGAGCAAAATATGTTTGAAAAATCACATTTTTGCTGTATGGGAGCCCCCCTTAAATATTTAATTTATTTTGTTTTTAGTATTTGTTGTTATAGCGGCAACAGAAATACATAATCTGTGAAAATTTCAACTCTCTGGCTATTACCATTCTTGAGTTACAGCCTGGAGACAGACATACAGACAGACAGTCAGTCAGACAGACAGACAGACAGACGGACAGACGGACGGACATCGAAGTCTTAAAAATAGGATCCCGTTTTTAGATTCCCCTTTGGGTACGGAAACCTAAAAATCATAATAATGGCTATTTATTTGGGTAACAGTATTAGAAGTTGATCAGTAATATATATTATATCTCATAAAGGAGATTTCCCTGGAGGCATTCAAAAAACATGGCCGCCTACTGCCTATTAATCGAAGACGTTGGACGACTTTGTCACCTTTGAAAATTCAGAACTATTTTTGATACAATCCGAATTGAAAGAAAGATTTCTCAAGTTTGCCATGCGAAGCAGTTGAGGCGCTATGGTCGATTTAACCCTATACATGGACTGCAAAAAATTATACATTTAGGGATACTATGCCCGGTTAAGCTCTGGATTGCTACTTAGGTAGAAAAACCGCTTTTAGCTTTTAGGTGCTAAAAAAATTACAGAAATAACATCAAATAACAATTTTCGAACTTGAAAATCTTTGTTCTATCCTGTCACTTCCATAACCTACATTCTGACCTTTATTATCCCGCTATAAAAGTATTTTCCGATGAACGTGCCGGCCTCAAGGGCCGACAATGCGGTAGTTGGGTTTAAGGGACGGTCTCACGGAGGGCGTTTTACATTAGCGTTATACTCTCCAATTTTACGATGTATGAATCGTTGGGTTCTCGAGCATTTGTGGCCAGTTTATGAAATGATAGTTATAAATCCCAGTAAAAAACATTATTTCATATACTTGTATATATGGGAAAATAGGTCTGTGTCACTATATCTATAGACTCTTAGGGCCGCGCTACATCGGAATGGCAGAGGCGAGGCGAGCACTTTTAGTGTCATATGCTTTTAAACTTCATCTTCATTACTGTAATACATAGTATCGCTTGAGAAATCTACGGCCTCCCTTGGCCGCTCGTGGACGCTGGCGGCGGCGGCGATTTCTCAAGCGATACTATGTATTACAATAATGAAGATAAAGTTTAAAATCATATGACGCTGAAAGTGCTCGACTCGCCTCTGCCATTCCGGTGTGTCGCGGCCCTTAATCCGTTGAAAAACTTTTGGGGAAATTTTGTATGATTACTTTGTGTACCGGGATAGTTTCAAGGAAGAATGTCCGGTTCCAGTGCGATAATCGAATTTCAAAGTTCCTGACAACACTTAGTGCAAAAAATTTCCAAGACAGGCTTGAATTGACTGAATAGCTTATATTACTGCATGTTTTCACGCTAGACGCCAGCATAGACGGTAAACAAAAATTTTTGTTCGACGTTTTACGTTTCTGTCGATACTCTGATATGACTAAAAAGGCCCATCCTGCATAAGCCGGCGGACTGCAATGCAGGTTAGTGAATGGGCCTTTTTAGCAACATGTCGGATTTTGATCGGATTATTTACCATATGTGCTAGTAGCGCCCTCTGCTCCGACCTTTGCGAAATATTCCCTATTATTATCAACAAGTTATCAATTTTTTTTTATTTATGAAATAAGGAGCAACGAGCAAACGGGTCACCTGATGGAAAGCAACTTCCGTCGCCCATGGACACTCGCAGCATCAGAAGAGCTACAGGTTGCCAGCCTTTTAAGAGGGAATAGGGGAGGGTAGGGTAGGAAATAGTGGAGGGTAGGGAGGGGAAAAGGGTAGGGAATTGGGCCTCCGGTAAACTCACTCACTCAGCGAAACACTGTTTCACGCCGGTTTTCTGTGAGCCCGTGGTATTTCTCCGGTCGAGCCGGCACCACCACCTTATTGCATCTTATTCTATTCATCGTGTATCGTAGGATTTGGCAGGCACAACAATGGATATCTATTCTGTTGATATCACAGAAAATATAATACTGCTATTTTCTTTCTTTGCGAAAATGTTGATCGTATGCTGCAGGTCTTAAAGTATTTTTAGGGTTTCGTAGTCAACAAGGAACTCTTATAGTTTCGCTCTGTCCGTCCGTCTCTCCATCTGTCTGTCTGCTTGTCTGTCTGTCCGTCTGTATGTCCACAGTTTTGCTCAGAGACTATAGGACCTACAAAGCTGTAATTCGGCGTGAATATTAATGATGCCGACAATATAGTATATATTTTTTTTTATGATACAGCTACCCTATGCATAATAAGCGGGGATGTTTTTTTTTGCGTCTACCCAACCGTGTGGGGTGTCGTTGGATAGAAGATTTTTTTTTTAAATATTACGAGTATTTGTAGACCTTTTTCCAATTTAGAAATCCATTTGTGAAATATGAAGTTTTAATGTGGAAAAAATCGTTAGAGTCCAGTATCCCCCTTTTACCAGCTAAACGGTTGCTTTTAAAAATATGAAATAAATCACGGGAGTAGGAAATATGCTGAAAATAAAAGGAAAACTATCACGGCTAAAAATACTTCATAAATTATTATTGAGTAATCGACCTTTGAACGTAACTGATGAGATGATGTTATTAGTAGTGTGAAATATGTTATAAATGTACATTCATTGACTTTTTCGGGATGAAAGTATCCAATGTCATTTCCCGGGACTTAAGCTATCTCCACACCAAATTTCAGCAACATCGGTTCAACGGTTTAGGCGTGAAGAGGCAACAGACCAACAGACAGATATACTTTCGCATTTATAATATTAGGTATGGATGTGTACAGCAGTATTTATTTAGCAATGATGTAAAACGAAATGTCAATTAGGGATAAGGGAGTAAAAGGTCCCTGTTTGTAATTAGTCGGAGTTTGAGTCCGATCCCGAAATAATTTTGTTCATTCAGCCCCTACGTGCGGCTGGTTGAGATTACAATGTTGACCACTACATAAATTAAATGTCCATGCAATCCTTACAAATCTATATGATATTAGATCATACGCTTTATGATTTGAAGAGTTTGTTATGAAGAGTTTGTTTGTTTGTTTAAACGCGCTAATCTCAGGAACTACTGGTACGATTTGAAAAATGCTTTCAGTGTTAGATAGCCCATTTATCGAGGGAGGCTATAGGCTATATTTTATCACGCTAAGACTAAAAGTAGCGAAGAAATAGAGGAAAATGTGTAATAAACGGGGGAAATAATTTGAAAGAGCTTATCTCACGAACTACTGCAGCAATTTTTATGTTGTTTGGCACAGATAAGAAGTAGACCACGTGAAGGATCATGGGCTATTTTTATGGACTAATTTGTCTATGAAATATATAATTTACGCGGGCGAAGCCGCGCAGAACGTCTAGTATTGTATAAATGTGAAAGTATGCCTGTTTTCTTTTTACGCTGAAAGCTGAAACGGCTAAACCGATTTACATGGATATGGAAATACCTTTAAAGATGGGAAATGACACGGATAGTTTTTGTTGCAGAAATACATTTCGATTAGACGAATTTATACGCATCGGAGTTACGGGAAAAAATTAGTAACACATTATGGCGCTATATTGAAAAACTGTCCTTTTTGATGTAATACTATGGGACCCTCATAAATGTTACAAATCTGGTAATGAAATATACATATCTTCATAGCCTTATCTAGGCTTGAGAAGAACCAGAAACACGATTAATGTATTTTGCCTCGATACATTTCTCGATCGAAATGACCTCTTAAAAATACGAAATTTGAAGATTATTTTTAAACGAAAATAGATGTATTGTAGGAAATTAGTCTAATTGATAGACACCTTTGCAACTCAAAATCATATAGAAGCATTTTGCTTAAATGCTCCTAGTTATTTTTTTAAATAATTAAAATTACGTTTTTCGCATGTTTTCCGAGCGAGCCGATAGCTTCTGGCCGCAGCGTATTCACGACTTTATAGTCATACAAATTAAGTATAAAATTGACCTTGCGGTAAAATTACTTTCAATATAGCGCCTTAACAGTGTGTTAAAATCAACTGCGAACATTTTACACGATGATCTTCTGCTACGTTTATGTCAGGCTAAGTCTATATTTTACTCGCACTTAGCGCTTAGGCAAAAAACATGTATTCGAGAAAATTTTCCTTAATATGGCTTAGTTTATTAAAGTGGAGAGTCAACCTTACATTTAAAATATGAAATTTTTACTTTAAGTATGACAATTTTTTGCCCCAGCATTTATAAACAAATAAGAGACCACATTTCTAGGCCAATTTCGATCACGGTGACTGCTAAAATGTTGACTTTGGTAATTGGTTTATGTTTCTTTACTGAAACCCATTATTAAGCCTATGACTGAAACCTATTTATTTATTTAAACCTATTATGGTTATAATGCTGTTTTTGCACAACAATAATGGTCGAACTTGTTTTTCAAATAAGCGATGTACAATGCTGATTGGGTAAACAACTGAAATCAACTTCTCAACTTCAACAAACATCGAACTAACCTGGACATTTAACCGAAACTTTTTCGTTTTCACTTCGTTATAGAATCGCCGAATAAAATGTATGGAATTGACATAAGACGATTCGAACGTCAACGTCATATTAACGAACGCTTATGTCAACCCCATACATTTTCATCGACGATTCTATAACGAAGCGAAAACGAAAAGATTTTGGCTCACCCCTGAATTCATAATCACAGTCGATGCACGAATGGATATTTTTAATCAAGACCGCCTGTAACATGCTTGTTTACACAAACGTGGAGAGTTTACCAAAAATGAAGTAAACATTTCAAAACAAACTCCACTGCAACAGAACGTGTCTAATACGGATACTTTTATGGATTTTACCGGTAAACTATAGTATCGTTTATGGTCGATTTACACAGGTAACTAACGGGTCGATTTTAGTCGCCCGGCAAGTCACCAGTGGAATCGCCTGTCCAAGTCGAATCGTCACCCCATTTACACATTCTACAAAAAGCGCCGACAAACTATCGATCGCAGCAAGCGATCGCTTGCGACTAAGCGTTTGCACGGTCGATTTTAGTCACCAGCCGCATGCGGCCATTGGCCGCACACCTTGGGGCTTGCGGCTTTAGCCGCATGCGGCGTAGTCGAATTGCCATTTAGACGGGTCGATTTTAGCCGTGCGGCGTAAATCGTGCGGCTTTAGTCACCCGGTGTAAATCAACCATTAGGGTCAATTCCTAATGCAGCGACGCGAGGCGTAGCGATAGGATGAGCTGCGATGCGTTTTTGAATGAGCCAAACAATGGCCAAATAACGGGCAAGCAGCAAGGCTATAAAATAATGTGTATCTTCATTTGTAATAATTAGTACCTCGAACGTGGGAATCGCAGACACAATAGATTTTCAATTGTTATGTGACAGCCGGGTGCCGCGTGCCGCTTGGGGATTGATGGGTTAAAGGTCAGTTTTGAATGCCGCATTAATTTACCGCCGAAATTATTTTGCCGCATCTTAAGTTTTGCCATATCTGCCATTTTTTAGGTTTTGCCATACCTTGAGTTTTGCCATATCTATATATCTATTTGCCATATCTATACATCTATATTTGCCAAGTTTTGCCACATCTTGAGTTCTGTTTAATAAACAAGTAAATAATACTGGTAGCTCAATTAACTCGATCCGCATTCCGCAAGTGAGTTACCGCAGCGGAATTGCTGCCATTCTTGCGTCCCCCACCCTGAGATACACGGGGTCAGTGGGTTGTGGGCTCAACTCATCATTGTTTTAATTATGCCGTGTTAATTACCAAGCAAACCTCTTGGCACTTGACACTCACACTTTTAACCAGTGAATTACAAGGAGAAAGTAGCGTACAACAACTTCTGATGCTGCGAGTTACTGTGGACCACGCAAATCACGCGGAAACCGTACATTTTGCATAGATAAAAAGTATCCCATGTCCCTTCCCGGAACTCAAAGTATTTCCTTACCAAATGTTAGCAAAAGTCGGTTCAGCGGTTTAGGTGTGAAAAGGCAACAGACTGACAGACGCATTCGCTATTCCCATTAGTATGGATATGGATTCTAGCAAACAATACCTCTGAAAAATCGTAAATTTGCTGTCTTGTCTGGTTTTACGCGTCCAACAAATAGTGTTTTGGATTTCGTATGCATGAAAGTATAATTTTCGTGTAACAGCACCCATTCAGCATAAATATTAAACGCAAAAGATTTTATGCATATTTTTATTAGTTACGACTGATAAATATGAATTGTTATTTTCCTGTTTGCGACATTTTCCTGCAAAACTCTTTCCAACTGATGTAGGTAATGCTATTCTGAATAATTTATAGGTATAGTGGACGAATATTCTCCTAAAAGGTATTTTGTAACGAAAAAACTCGTAAGGTACTCTCTGACCAATTTGGTTTTAGCAATTTAACCAAAACAAAAGATAGCTAAAATTCTATTTTAATTCTCCGAGTAATTGTTACATGATCCTACACTATTATAGGACTACATAATTATATTCTACTTGTGCAGAACCATAAGTTTCTATTAACGCATTATTATGTAAAATAATTTAAAACATTAGCATGTTTGGCAAATTCTTAAACTATAGGAGACAGCAAATGATCTTGGAAAGAGTTGCAAAGTTTATTTATTAAAAAAAACTTTAACTGCATTATTCATTCTTCTGAAAATCAATTCCAAATCCTTAAACAATCCTTAACAATCCTTAAACCGGCTTTACAATAAAAAACTTACATTATTACAACACCTTGAAGAAAACTTAACACTTTATGGCCAGTTTATATTATTTATTCCAATCCAGACATCCAATCCAGCGCAACATAATGGATTGATTAATTGAATTGGAATGATGTAAACCTGCTAATATACTCCTTACATACGAATTTTCTACTTTTGAATCAAAATAATCTAATGTGAAAATGTGAAATTTCGTACTCAATCGAAGCAAATCGTCGAAAGCTGTCGGCATTGTGTGACGTCACACTGCACCCTGTCTGTTAGGCCGTTTCTCCACCGCTGCCATCACCGCGTGATGTCACAGACAAACATTCAAATATAATATCACTATAGTAGGCCAGAGATTGCGAACCATACCTTATCAACGTGCCAGTTTTGTGAAGACCTCATTAGTGATGTCATAGAGCATAGACGTACCATCCCAGTAGCCCTAGCATGACCACCAGTAGAAATGCGAAAGTATAGACAAACTGTGGATATAAACTTAAGGTGCCGTTCTGATCTTTACCGCGGCTAATCACGACCGACAAAAATTCAATTAAAATGCCACTTTATGACGGACATAAAGTCTGATGATGTAGAGATGTCATAAAGTAGGATATTATTTGAATTTTTAGGACTATATAGTCTGTCATAAAGTGGCATTTTAATTGAATTTTTCGGAACGAAAAATGATCCGAACGGCACCTTAAGTTTATCTCCACAGTTTGTTTATACTTTCGCATTTCTAGTGGTGGCCATGCTAGGGCTACTGCAGTAGAAATGCTGGTATACTGGTATAGGTTTCATTTTGCTCTAAGTACGCTACTACAGCCTAGCTTTACTAGTAAGCGCGTACAATGAGATATCTCACTCTCGTAGTTATATTGTCGATATTTGGAATAAATAGTATCTTTGTACTAAAATGTATCTCTAATTTTAAGTTTTCTATATTAACTGATTATGTGTACTGTGAACATAAATTATTAAACAAATAAATAAATAAATAAATAATGTCAAAATTATTTTTTGACATTATATCGATAGATTTTGACGACAGATCTACACGAAAAAAAAATGTATGTCATGTTAGAGTCAATAGAGATGGAGAGATAAACCATCAAAAATCGAGAAAACATGTAGACAAAAATTTATGGATTGCGCATCTTAGGCCGGCAGATCAGCGGCGGCGTCGCCAGACCAATGTCGGTAGAAAATGAAACCCAATAGCCTAGGTCATGAAGTGGCAATTTGTTTGGATTTTTATCGGTGACGTCCAATGAGTTTCTAAAATACTAGAGTATCAACGTCTTACAAAAGATTCTCAAAAATGCGTAACCACTTGATAGTTCAAAAGACAATGTCGATTCATAATGTTATTATGTCATTATGTAAGTCAGATATGCCTACAGGCAGAGTAGACAGAATGATAGAGTATGCCGACTTAGAACTGATGTAAAAAAAAATAAGTTTGACGCATTATGACAAAAGTCGTCGCTAGGGTCGTTACCTACAAATTTAGTTGTTGTTTATATTTTGGCACATGCAAAGAAAACTGTCAGAATTCAATTTCAAAATCTTCTTTTTAAAAATAAATTATATCAGCCAGCGCGCCAGCCTTTAACTTATCCTGGCGAAACCCGACGAATTTGACAGATATTGAAACACGTCCGTCTCTTTGAAGTCGAAGTACTGGTAGTTATATCTATTGTGCTACAGGCATCTTCGAAGGGCAACGCGTTGCTACCGAAAACTGCCAATCTGGTTACGTGACATAGAATATCATTGGTGACGTCCCGGTGACAGGGCGGTGGACAAGCACCCTCTCTGTTATTGTTTGTTCGGTGACGTGGAAGCTCGCATCAGGCCCGGCCGGGGAAATCCCGACAGAGACAAATGTTTTATTTAGCCTCTGCTCAACCCTACCATGTATTTACTCCAGCTTTCACTCATTTTATGCGAATTTAGGTACTATCGAGAAATTGAATGGCGAACCAACGTAATTTGGTCGGATTATGTAGAACAGGTTTCTTCACAAGGTTCTTCTCGCTGGGTTAGTTCCCGAACCGGTGGTAGGCACCGTAGTATCAACATTATGAAAGCATTTTTTAAATCTACTCAGAAATAAAACAATTTTTATTTTTTATCTTATTTTATCATGGCAGATCACGGCTAATGTGGATAGGTCCGTAGGTCCACCGTCTTTCTATGAATCAATTCAACATCAATTCTTTGATGGTAAGGTTGATTTCCAATATTTACGGCAAACGACCGCGACCAACAAAAATTCAAATAAAATGCCACTTTATGAACTATAGTTACTAGTCTATAGGTTTTACGAATCTTAATCAATGTTAGATAAAAATCATGTGATGGTTTTATGAGTAAAAAAGTAAAAAACACACACCGTACGCATTTCATTCCAGCTGTCGGTTATTTTTTTTCCTACTAGAAACTCGATACAAACTGCAGCAGGAATAAAAAAAATCATGTGGCGATCCGCTTATCTTTTCTCTTTAAACTGTGGTTTTAATTTTGCCCGAGCTCTGTACTTTCATGATTTATTTCACTTATAAATACTGGTTTTTTAATTTCAGGTAACGCACGAGTTTCATTCGCGAGGTTTAACCGGCTAAAGATATATTTAAGGTAATAACAAAAGGTTTATCTCCACTGAAATTTTTATTGTGTCCATTTATTTTTCAGGTTTTTATTTAACTTGTAACCTTTGTTGTTATAACTGAATGGTTTGGTACCAAATTATGACTTTTTATTGCATTACGAAATATGGTTAATCTTAATAATTTAAATGGCAAAAATGTAATAGATTACAGAGAACAAGTAAAGGCTTTGTCCCGATAAAATTCTAAGAACTCTATATTTTTGAATAAGTATTACATTATTATCAAGATATATTATTTTAGTAATAGATACAGAAAACTAAATCTAAGGCTTTTATTAACATCATTTTACGTCTGGTTTTCAAATTCAAATTCAAAACAAAATTGTTACGAAAAAAACATCCATCGACGTGGTGCAAACTGTATTTTGCCCAATAAATCCCCAGGCTAATAAACCCAGTGTATTGTCGCATAGTAAAAATAGCCGTAAATTTTATACTCCAAGTGCGAACATGTCCCCCGGTCAACTGACACTGGGGACGAATGGACACAAAATAAATCTTTACTTCGACTGCATTGATATTGTTAGGTTTTGAATTTTGAAGCTCAAATTAAATATTGTGTTGTTGTTTTGTTCAACTGGATCGGAATATTCCAGTATTTTTGTGAACGACGTTTTACTTTAGCTGACTGAGAAATAGGGGTTATGTTTCTCGAGTATCCACGCACTATCTAGCTACGATGTATATTTTTGTAACACAGGTATATAGATCCTAAGTCCTAACGCATCTAAATGATATTTATGAGTGACCTTGAGTGTCTGGGTAAACTACTTTTAAAAGCTATCAAAGTATAATCTTTAATTAATAGGTAATTTTTAGCTTTAAAGCAGACTGTTTAAAGAAAAGTAATGCCTACTTACAATAACGAATTAAATCTCATAAGTCGTAACACCTGGCATACTAGTTTAAAGGGCGTGAGATTCCTGAAATAAGATACAGATACAGAGAATACTGATATAATATTCACTGAGATATTATAATGAAATGGTTTTCACTTAACTAAAATACCGTTTAAACTTTAGAGATTGAAATATACGATTCCGTAGTAGTCAGTACTTCAGTAGTCACCCCTTTTTTGCCGGGGGTTAAAAATATTACCAATAGGTGGGTAGAACTTTTTTAAATGATATAGAACTAAATATACTTAAGGATGATAATGAATAGAGCTGTTTAAAATATCAAAATTGATTATCATAAAATTTTTGAACTAAAAATAAATGGCGTGCATGTGTATGCTTACATCATAATATAAATACTTGTGCGAAATTGTAACTTTCCAGCTCCTATATAACTTTAAGGTTAAGTTATTTACAACTAAATACTTGCCAGTACTACAAGAGATTGCCACTTGTAAAGTAATAGAATCGAAAAAACCCACACATATAAACCGTAACCAATATACGTGCACTCACATGAGAGTACACTCAACCCTACTTCGATAGGGTAAAATTAAATTTGCACCAGAAATAGTACCACCAATCGATGCTGTCAAATTAGTCGAGCGAGTCAAAGTGACGCTTAACGTCATTATCGAGCGTGTGAAACGTCACATTAATGGCATTGTTCGAGTTCAAAGTTCGAGCAAGGTGCCGCAACTATGCTTGGATTCTGCGGCCAACCGCGTCCATTTTAGATCATTGATGTGCTTTATTTAGGGATGTCATGGATGTTAAGTGCACCGTGCATTTTCCGGGATAAAATTTATCGTATGACCTTTCCAGGGATTCAAAGTATATCCATAATATTATCCAATTTTTACATTTATACTATAAAAAAATCGGTTGTCTGTAAAGTCGGTTAACTGACGATAGTTGAACGTGACAACGTATGACGTTGTCACGTTCAACTATCCTTAACTCCTTAACCCTCGCTTCCGAATCTCTATAAATAGAAACAAACTTTTTCGAGTGTAACCTAAAGTTATTTCGACGTATTTCTTTCAAATGATTGTCTAAAAATATTTATAATGAGTAAAATAAACTATTTGCAATACAAAACGCTACATACATTCGTGAAATCCAGTAAAATCTTCGAACAAAGCACAAGTCATACCTTGACACGTAGGAAATAGAGCACAATTTTGAATAGCCGAAATAATACTAATAGCTCACAGATTGTTTATTTATTTTTCATTCAGAGTGTGGTCAATGTATCAAAGGTCATAACTAACCAAACTTCTTCATACAAAAGTATTCTCTAAGTCATCGAAATACGTAATATAATCGAAACAAACAGCGCGGCCCAGGTGGGCCTTACGGTTGTTGAAATACTTGAGAGTGTAAATGGAACGCCTCAGAGCGAGGTAACGCCGCATGAACTGTCATGTTTTTCGTGCGCGCACCCCATATCGAATTATAAGACGTTATCACGTCAAAAGTTAGGCAAAATGGATTAATTTCAAGAAATTAATAATCACTAGCATCAATCGATTAATCCATTTTGCATAACTTGAGGTTTTTTCGTTGTGACTTGTGATTAATAAACTCTGTCGAGTATCGTATTGCACTGATTGTCCAGCTACAAATGTATAAGAATTTAAGTAATACAAGATATTATAATAATGTATTTAAGACTAGTGACTTGGGCGGTGTAGTATATTATGGATAATAAAAAAATCGGCCAGGTGTGAGTTAGACTCGCCCATGAAGGGTTCCGCAGCAGCAATAAGGTTTATTTTCATGAAATTAAAAGGTTTTTGATTTATTTTTATATTTCGGTTAATTTAATGAAAGTAAAATTGGAGCTTACCATTTATGACGTATAAACAAACTACTTGCTAGATCTCGTTCAAACCAATTTTGTTGGTGGTTTTTGTAGTAATGTACGTCATATAAATATTAATTTTTAGACTTATCATGGCCATACTTTAGAAGTTAGAGGGGGAGGGACACACATTTTACCACTTTGGAAGAATCTCTCTCGCAAACTATTCAGGTTAGAAAAAAATGATATTTGAAAACTCAATATGATTTTTGAAGACCTATCCATAGGTTAGATGATTTTTTTTGTTTCAGTTGTACCTATGGGGACCCCTAAAATCCATACTAATATTATAAATGCGAAAGTGTGTCTGTCTGTCTGTCTGTTACCTCTTCAAACTCCAACCGCTGAACCGATTTTGCTGAAATTTCGCAAAATTTTATACTTTGAGTCCCGGGAAAGGACATAGGATAGTTTTTACCCCGAAAAAATGTACGGTTCCCGCGCGATAAATGAACTTTGGCGCAACGGAGTTGCGGGCATCATCTAGTGTTTAATAATTTTCCCATTTTTGTATCAAAATCTTAATGCGGTTTACAGACTACATCTTATAATTACCAAGTTTTAATAGTACCTATAAAATAAATTAAAATAAATTGAATTCAATCAATCAATTTATTTTAATTTATGCCAAAATTATAATTTTAGATTATTAAATAAGCAGTTTAATGAAATTTATTTAAAATATGAATGATTATGAATGTAATTTTTTATTGTAAAAATTGCATGCATTTAATTAATTTATTTAATTAAATTAAATTAAATTAATTATGCGATTTGGTATGTATATTATGAGTATGCTATAACAAATTGGTTTATTGAAATCTGATTTAACATAATACTAGTTATTGTTACGATGTAAAAATATTACCTTTATATAATTTAATTCTAAAAAATGTTATCAATTTATTTTAAATTGTTTCTTTAAAAATTATAATTGTTAAAAAAAAAAAAAAAAATTGATAAGTAATATACATAAACATTAATATATAATATGAAAAGGAAACTGTTAAAATTAAAAGTTAAATCAAGGTATTAAATTAGCATGCTACGATGAAAATGTGATATGTACTTATATAAATTAATATTAAAACATGTAAAAATGTTAAAAGTGTAAGAGTTAATATTGTAAATTGTTAAGGAATAAATGAGGCTTTATTATTATTATTAATAGTACCTATAGTTCTTATAGTTTGGGAGAAAAGTGGCTGTGACATACGTCCGTATGACGGACAGACATGACGAATCTATAAGGGTTCCGTTTTTTGCGATTTGACTACAGATCCCTAACAATTGTATATTATTATATCACACTGCGACCAAAATAGGTCTATCGCTGCCGTCTGTAGTTTGTGTTGTTCCCAAAATTGGTATGTCGATATGCTCATGATGAAAATAATTACGTCGTGCTCGAGCTGGACACATACAGTAATATTATTTTCTATCCTTTTTTTAAGGTTCGGGATAATTATAATATTTTTATTATAACGTTAAGGGTCAGGCTGCGAGTAAAAAAATTGATACAATGCATTTTACAATTAATTACCTACGAAAAAATACCTCGGGAACCGCTCATTTTCGTGTGGTTAAAAGTAGCATTTATACTGGTGATCAACTCTACGTCGCGTCAAATTTCATAAAATCAGTCCAATAGTTACGAAGTCTATCCATACTATTATATTTAATAAGTGTGTTTGTCTGTACGTCTTCATGCCCAAAAAGAATTGAACTAACCAATTACGGATTTGGTAAAATTTGGTATGGAGATAGTTAAATTTAAACCAACAAACAAATAAACTTTTTAACAAACAATTTTAAAAACTACTATTATTAAAAATACACGTGTTGTAACTATGAACGAACTACGAAGAAAGTTTTTACAAACAACACGTTCGCTGCCCACCTGATGCTAGTTACTGACGGTTAAGTTCAAGAGATCTCCAGCGGAGGGTCATTAGGTGTCTGTCTTGAAGTGGGCAGCTAAAAACAGACTCAACTTACCACTTCCCGACCTTATGACTCGGTGTTTGGACTCAAAAGTGCTAAGCTGGATTTGTCTCAGCCGTACCAACCCTCTTTTATGAAACCATTAACGCGCTCAAGTTTTTCGACCCTGTGGCTGTTATTCTTTGTTTATTGCCTTGGCCTTAGTCCCTATTTCGCCCACGCTATCTGTTTTATTAAGATGAGGAAAGGGTGGATGGAATCAATAACAGATATTTTTGGCATATTAAAATCTGGCTCTGGTAAGATGCTTGGATAGAGAAACAGTTTTTGTACCTACTCAGAAAAGTTCTATGTAGGTGACTTTACGAAAGACTAGACTTTATTTTGGGAAATCTGATAAAAATATAATTTTAAATATGAACAAAAACTCATTACATAACACAAAAAATTTACATCCATCTTCTTTTAGATTTTACTCTATGGTTTAAATAATTTCAGAAGTACCAACGATTTGGTAGTGTGCCTATTAGTCCTATTACTTGCTAAAAACTTTTTTCTAAGGCAGCTCCATTTATATATTATGTACGTGAAAATCAATAAATCGTTACGTACTTTGCTTGTGATCTCGCGGTGTAGCGGCCAAACCGCTCGTTCGCGCGGACCCGTATAAGTCGAGCTTAAGGTGACGCCGCGTTAAAGTAAAACAAGCAATGGCACGGCAAAAAATGAAAAGGGCGTAGCGACAAAATGGTTTTTGTCGCGTAATTTAAAAACCATAAATACATTTCGTATAAGCTATGGATAAATTAAAGTGCATGCTTGAACCAATCTATGTACACATTTTGGAAGCTTAAATCACTCTCCTCTGTTGGCAAAATAGGAATCCCTTTTTTTACAGAGGGATTTTTGATTGATTATTCTGTGTTATAAAAGTTGATCAATTGTGTTATGCTATGGGCAATTCAAAGACAAAGACAAGATGAATACTGTCAATGAACTTTAATTTCTGAGCTTTAGTCATTGCTGAGAAAAATCGATATCGCTACAGCCAATTATCAAGGCGTCGCCTTAAATACATAATCACAAAATGGCGGCTATGGCACTTCACAATGACGAATCATTACAATCGCTATTAGCTTGTAATACACTTAGTACTATTAACTATGTACCTGGCATTGTCGGAATGCTCACTGGAGGCATGTCTATTGAGATTTCTGTCCCAGATGTACTTGGGTGTACAATGCGATAGTTCCGCTGTAAGGGTCAATAGGGTTAAATGTAAATTAAGTACTAAAGTACTATTAAATCCATCCATTTATATTATAAATGTGAAAGTGTTTCTGTCTGTCTGTTTGTCCCGAGAAAGGATATAGGACAGTTTTTATCCCGGAAAAATGTAAGGTTCCCGCGCGATAAACGAATTTTGGCGCAACGAAATTGCGGGCGTCATCAATTTTACCGAAAAGGCGCTAAATAAAACATTTTTGGGGGCCCCAATGATTTTTTCGTTATTAATTATTGCATGTTTCTTATGTAAGACCTTCTGGGCAATAGTCAGAACCCAACGTTTTACTATTTTACACCTATCTCCTATCCTCACCTATCTACTCACTACTAATTTTGTATTCAGTGCAGTTGATACAATTATTTTGCTGAGTAGTAAAATAGGATCCTTATGATTTCCTTGTAGAATAATTTTTACATTTCACCGACTCGTATAGATTTTATGTACGTTAAGTTGGGATCCTTACGACCTTCCTTTGCATACGCGATAACGAGAATTTCCTCCTCAGCGAAAATAAATTTGTGATCCCATCTCGACAGAGACAAAGTTCGATTTAAAGGAGATGCTAACTCCGCTAAGCGTTATTTGAATATATTTCCCTTAAGGCGAAGACAACTGCTAATTCGACATCTTTGTGCAGTTTTCTAGACGTATGTATTTCATTGATTGACACAAAAAAATATATGTGATTTTTTATTATATTTGGAAAAGCTTCTTCATTTTAAATAATAAAATAATGTACTCCTACTGGATGAAAAAAATACTAAAGTCACATCTTCCAGGAACTTAAAACAGTTCTAACTAAAATAATATAATCAGCTATGCTTTAAAAAGAACAATGGCCAAATCGTATCAGGTGGCGTCCCAATATGCCATTGGTAGCAAAAATTCCCTAATATTTTAAGGCATCGAAAAAGATTAGAAATGAGTTTATAAATAGCCACAAAAAAAAGATCAAAATATTTTAGTTTCGTTGTTGTCTTTCATACGTTCTGACAGCTGGCGATCTTTCGCATTCGTTCTATTTTTGGGTAATACTCTAGGAAAAATTGAAATAATTAGAAACAAGATCGCCGAAAATACACTTGTAGGCTACACCGCAGTCGGAAAAAAGGTAGTTCTTAAGTCTAACCTCAAAATAATTGTAAACGTTAATAATTATTATAAAAAATCGTGACTATTTAGACTTATTCTTATTTATATATTATATCTTATTTATTCTCAAACGGAATTATGTTAAGAGCATAAAAACAACCAAATCTAACTGTAGTTTATTTTGGGACATCAAAAATAAAAGTCGAGTCCAGCTCCTATACAAATTTGGCCATGATTCTTTGTTTATTTGATACCTTTTACAAAAATCCAAAGCTTGTAAGATTTAATTTTCGGTTCTGACATCTAGATTCCCCAAAATATTAATTTTTTCCTCTAACAAACGAAAAATATATCTACGCTACCTAATGAACATTTCACATCTCTGTCTCTCTCGCATGAAATCGACAGTGGTGCGAGAGTGATGCGAGATTCTCGAATTCTCAAGGTCATTGGCAGTTATCGGCGTCTTAAGTTCTTTATGTGAATCTTCTATAATAGAAAGCGAAGTGTTAAGGTGACGCCGCGCTAAAGTAAGAAACCGTGTTGGATATGTTTTAGATTGCTTGTTTTCTATGAGAGGCCGGGCCGGTCTCTCATAGAAAACAAGCAATGGAACAGCAAAAAATGGAAAGGGCGTAAGCGACAAAATGGTTTTTGTCGCGTAATTTAAAAACCATAAATACATTTCATATAAGCTATGCACATATTAAAGAGTATGCTTCAACCAATTTATGTACAAATTTTGGAACCTTAAATCACTCTCCTCTGTTGGAAAAATAGGAATCCCTATTTTTACAGAGGTCTTTTCGATTGATAATTCTGTGTTATAAAAGTTGTCCAATCGTGTTATGCTATGGGCAATTCAAAGACAAAGACATGATGAATACTGACAATGAACTTTAATTTCTTAGCTTTAGTCATTGCTGAGAAAAATCGGCATCGCTACAGCCAAATTATCAAGGCGTCGCCTTAAAAGTTGACACGCATTCAATTATTTTTAAGACGCAGTATATAAATAGCAGCAACAGATAAATATCCATATTTGCGTAGTAATTGTCTGTCAGTCTGTTACTACACGCTGAACCGATTTGAGTTTGAGATTTAAATTTCGACCTTGAGTCCCAGAAGAGGATCATAAAAAATACGATACAGCAATAAATGAAACACAACGAAATTACGAAAACATGTATGTCGACTAAAATTAGATCAGTCAAGCGGCAACATAATATTTTCATGGCAAAAAATATGTCAGACAAATTATGTAACGATGTCAGTAGCGCAAAACTAAGTACGCATCTTAACCCGATTTGTTCTAGCACTTGACTCGCCTGGTGCTCGTGTGAAACTTACGTATACAACGTAGTTAAACGTATTACAACGTAGTTTATCGTATTACAACGTAGTTTGACGTAATACAGCGTAGCTTAACATAATACAACGTAGATAATTGACTTAAATATTTTCATGGATAAATGAGATAATTATTCTATCGAAGGATTAATCCTTCGATCGCGGATTCTTGGAAAACTATTGTTATTCTATTGCTGTCGCGGTCACCGGTGTCCTTGTAGGGGTTGCTTAGGTTAATTTATTAAGCTTCTATAACTGGAGTAGTATATTGATTTACAAAATATTTAAACTGCAAAAGAAGAGAGATTTTTCTTTTACAGTAAAATTATTTCAGCGAATATATGCGCTTATGCTAACGGATATTCAGGGATATTGAACGGTATCCCTTTTCAAACTCTTGGGTCATTTAACATAAATAAAATATGTTATGTCCTTTTTTCTGAAAAATCGGATCCGCCCAATAAATTGTGAGAGAAAACTGGTCGGCTAACTTCTAACGGCGCGGAATACTTTAGAAAAGTATGAAGCTGATGTATTTCAGAGGGTAACTCTGGCTTCAAATTGATTAAAAGTTTTAAATAAAATTTTAGGTGTCGATTCTGTGTGGGTTTTAAGAGCGTTGACTCGATATGAACAGTTCTTTGGGCCATGATCGATACTCAGAATTGACATGGTCATTGATCATAGGTATAAGAAATGCGATGACCGTTATTTATCACTAGATGACGCCCGCAACTCCGTTGCGCCAAAACTTGTTTATCGCGCGGGAACTGTACATTTTTCCGGGACAAAAAGTATCCTATGTCCTTTCCTGAGACTTAAAGTATCTCCGCGCCAAATTTCAGCAAAATGGTTTTAGCTTTTTGAGCGTGAAGAGGTAACAGACAGACAGACAGACACACTTTCACATTTATAATATTAGTATGGAAGTATGGATGGGCCATGGTGGAAGTGGTTGTATTGTGGATTTACACAATTTACACACAATTACAATGTCTGGGCTTCCCGCACACGGGCTTTTCGCCACAACCACAAAATGCCGCTACCGGCATATTTCCTGTAGTTTTCATACATTTATGGACTCGCCGCACGCGGTTGACGCCGGTGACCGCTACACGCTACACCACTCTTGCTTCTTGTGGTGGCGTTTGTGACTGTCGCGTGTGACCCGTGTGCGGCGACACTAAACCTTTAACCATCTACCATCTATTTATGTGACCATTCTGCGTGCGGTCCTGAAGAAAGCTCGTGAATAAATTCAGGTTCTATAGCAAGAGAGAGCACATTAGAGACACGACAGTTTTTAGACATACTATCGCATAATAAAAAGTACTAGACGCAGTTGAAACAAAACGTCTCATAGACAAAGTTGTCTAATGCGTACTTGAAGAACTGCACGGCGACAAGTCTGACGACTGTCGGCTTCCCTTTTATTTGAAGTGTATGCGAACGCGCACATCTAAGACAAAACTGTCTAGTGGTATACCTAGTCTGATCCGAGCGTTCTCTACTGATGAATATACAATTGTGTGCGTTGCGTCGTTGTAGACAAAACAGTTTCGCCTTGGTATGCGCCGCGTTGTAGATACAACTGTTTCTCTTTAATCGTAAAGCTGACTCGTCTATGTGAAACAAGATTGTCTAAAAACAGTCGTGTCTCTAATGTGCGGTGGCCCTAACAAAGGATTTCGTTATGTCGATTCGTATGTGAAGTGTTAGAGCTACCGCACACCTGAGACACGACTGTCTTAAGACAGATAGATAATAAAATGCACTAGATGCGCACATTTGAGACAAGACGTCTAATAGACAAAGTTGTCTAATGCGCCCCGCGACAAGTCTGACTAACGACTGTCGGCTTCCCTTTGAAGTGTATGCGAGCGCGCACATCTACGACAAAACTGTCTAGCCACAATAGACATAACTACCAGTAGTTCAACTGCAAAGAGACGAACAGGTTTCAATATATTATTTTGTCAAATTCGTCGGGTTTCACTAAGATTATGAATGGAATGTGCCTGGCTGATATAATTTATTTTTAAATAGTAGTTGACAATCATTCAGGCAAAATGTTGCTATGTATAATAATTAATAATATAATGATAAAAATAAACTTTAAAAAAAAGCAATTATTCTTCACGAAAAATATTCGCCGCTACACCGCCATTTTCAGGCCGCTTGATGTTCCGTGAACTATCAAACTAAGACACTATAGTGATATGGTGTGATGCAGATTTTGGTATCGATATTTTTATCGACATTTTTATGCGGTTGCGTTATTATCTACACTAATATTATAAAACTCAAGAGTTTGTTTGTTTGAACGTGCTAATCTCAGGGACTACTAGTCCGATTTTAAATTTTGAAATATTCTTTCAGAATAAGATAGCTTATTTTTATAAAGTAATAAAAGTCAATGAATATTTTTTGTCATTTTAGTATTTGTTTCCGATATTTTTGAAGTTTACCTTACTTTGGCGGACGACTGGCGATTGATCCTGTTTTTTAAGCTAAAGGCTTCCCGCTTAAAACAAACATTTGTGTGCATTAAGATGTTTCTCTTGGTTTCCTGTAGTGTATTCTATTAATGTATGAAAAAAATCGGCCAAGTAAAAAATTGGTCTCGCGCACGAAAGGTCCCGTATCATAATAGAGCAAAAATAGGCGAAGAATGTGTTTTTTGTATGGATCCTTAGTTATTTAGTTTTAAATTTTATAACAACTGAGTATTTTGTGAACATTTCAAGTGCCTACCTAGTACCTGTTGCCGTTATTGATATCGATATAGCAAAAATAGCAAAAAATCACGTTTGTTGTATGGGAGCCCCCCTTAAATATTTAATTTATTTTGTTAAGGTATCTGTTATTATAGCGGTAACAGACATACCGTACACAATCTGTGAAATTTTCGGAAGTCTAGCGGTTAATGAGATACAGCGTGGGCTTGTACCACGAAACCGTTATGAAACTCAAACATTCGAACGAGAATGCAGCATCCTAATCTAACAAACGCGAAATGGCGTTGTTAGAGCAGGACGCGGCATTCTCGTCCGATTGTTGGAGTCTCAAAACGGTTTCGTAGTAGACTTACTACGCCCCTTATACTCCGTACCCAAAAGGTAAAAAAGGGACCCCCTTTTTTACCTTTTGGGTACGGAATCCTAAAAATTATATAATATGCATGCTTATCTAAAGACTTCGATATAAAATAATTCAAAGGCCGAAAGGGGTTGAAATCATCCATGATTACGAAAAACTTTTACTATGGTACCATTTCAATTCCGCAAAATAATCAGCTGTTTGGCAAAAACGTAACGAGGCAATTATTGCCTAGTTACGATTCCCATAGTAAAAGTTTTTCGTAATTTATTTTGCCAAATTGAGTTGGTCCCATAGTAAAAGTTTAAAAATTTGTAACTTCTAAGTCGGTATACTCTATAATTCTGTCTACTCTGTCTGGGCGTTCTCTACTGCGGTCGCACTTATATTTTAGACTTTAACACCTTCACTGCGGATCAGGCCTAAATCGGCCTGCCGCGGAACTTCAGCTAGTGTGGACGAAGAAAACTATGTTCTCTCACTCGGCGCGGAACGATTATCTCAGGTGTTTGTAAAGGTACGACAGAAACAAATATATATTTGAGATTGTCTTCAAAATTATAGGTATTTCCTATAAAAACATAACGGCAGGTCTTTATCGGCCTACCATGCACTGACGGTTTCAAAAATCAACCCGGTGCGGTTGTCGCGTAGCGACATCTATTAGGCCTCTTTAGAACCTTTACGCCTAATAGATTGCGTCGCTTATCGATAATTTATAACTCGGAATGAGGTTAGTAGCGTCATCTTTGGGGTAATGGTGCAACTATTATAAGTCTTTGTTGGGATATCTGTTATTTTTACCAGATATTTTCCTTTTTTTATTAACTATTTCATAATTAAATAAAAAGTATTGTTTTAAATTACATCTACCTAAAGATATTTTTTTTTTTTAACTTAATTTTTTTTTTAAATTGTTGATGACTTTTAATTCGCGTCCTTTGACAGCTACCACTGTCAACTTTTAAAAAAAATATACCGGCACGAGGGTATAAAAACTCCCCGGCTTGGGCGTGACTTCACTTTCAAAGGACCCCCCGTTATCGGTGAGTGCGTGTTTAGTGTTGTGTTTGTAGGATTTTCCAAGTTACTTGTCTTTTAATACCTTTTATTGTAAATTCAGTTTAATTCTGTATTTGGTTTTTATTGTGGCGAAAATCGCATTATATATTTGTCTAAATTGTAAAATTTCTCTTTGTGATAGACCACGTGTTTGAAGGCTTCCTGTTTCAACCTTTTATTTTGTAAAGTGGATTCTTATTTGTAATATTAACTTTCTAATAAATTCTTTCACCGTGGTCAAATTATTTTCTTGGTTTTCTTTGTTGTAATAACAAAATTGGCCCTGACCTAGTTTTGAATGTCAATGTCAGAGGTTCAATAACCTTTTGCTCTTTAGTAATCGTATTTTGATTTTCTTAATTCCCTTTTTAATTAGTGTTTTTTTAATGTTTGTGATGGACCCTGCAACCACGTGCTCGAAGTCTTCGGGTGGAGAACACGTGCTTGCAGGGGGGGTCATCAACAGCGTGAACACTCTCCTAAGGCCTGCCTCGAACATTCCAGGGGTTCACCGTCTGGAGCAACTCTTCTGCTACGTCCTGAGCAACTCTGCTACGTTCCGGAGCAGCTCCTTGAACTCTGCTACGTTCTGAAGCAACTCTTCTGCTACGTTCCGGAGCAACTCCTTGTGCTTTGCTACGACGGGAGCTACGCTCCTGGAGGTTCTACCACCCCACCGGCTCGCCACGTGTCAGCCCATGCCGTCTGGCTGACGCGCCATCTGACGCCACACACCGTACTTGCCACCACATACGGGATCCCGAACACTGCCACCAACACCTGGCCATCGACGCTGCACCTGTTGCCGGGATCGCGGAGGCTTTAGGAGCTGGAGTCCCGCAAGTCGCTGCCTGTCCCCAGATAAGTGTCGTGTCCCTAAGCCCGAGAGCTAAGACTGAGAAATAGACCGAGGCTTCGTACCCGCGTTTCCTGCTCCCCGCTGACTAACTAGTTTTTTTATTTATTTAAATAAATTTGTTATTTGTTAATTCTCTTTTTATTTATCTCTTCTTTTTATTGTCCCTGTGCCGGCCAGGTGACACGGTAGCGGGCCTATTGCGGCCCGCCGTCCAAGTAGGCGGTTGGCGACCCGATACCGCACTGAACGCCCGCCTCGCACTTTAGTGTTGTGCAATCTATCGTAACTGACGTACGTCGCGTTTTTTAACCGACTTCAAAAAAAAGGAGGTTATCAATTCGACCTGTATGAATGTATTATTTCCAGAACTGGTTTTGGTATGTTTTAGTCTATATCAGCATCTGAACAAATGTGTCAAATTTCTTAAGTGTATGTGTACTTGTATGTTTTTATATTAATTTATGTTCGCATATCTCCGGATATGAATGTATTATTTCCAGAACTGCCCAGTTTTGGTATGTTTTAGTCTATATCAGCATCTGAACAAATGTGTCAAATTTCTTAAGTGTATGTGTACTTGTATGTTTTTATATTAATTTATGTTCGCATATCTCCGGAACTACTAGTCCAATAATTGAAGTAATTCTTTTTTTGTTGTCCTGGGTATTATTTAACTTAGGGAATACCACAAGTTTCAACAAAATCGGTCCAGGCCCCCCTAGACAAAGTCTCTTTCGTTAAAAACGATGACGAAATTCGTAATCAAAATGTATGCATTTTGACATAAGTCATCGCTATAATATGACATTTCGCTTGTGAAGACAAATTTCAAATCCTATACATTTTGATAACGAATTTCGTCATCGTTTTTAACGAAAGAGACTTTGGCTACGGCCTCAGTAGTGCTTAAGATAGAGAATTTTGAATCTCAATTACGTGCAATTTTGAAGTGGGGTTTATCTTTTTATAAAACTATTATTCATTGCATAGAATTATCAACGCACGATAGCACGAAACAAAAGATCATGTCTTTGAGATAAATGTTAAGCGGCGAAATTGTGCAAGGTGCTATAAAAACTGCGGGAAGCCATAAGGAGTGTTGAACAAAAAAGAAATTAAAACAAAATTAAAATATACTGCAGAATGTGCAAACAAAATTTTTGTGCTTTATGTTTTAAAGACAGACATTTAAATATATAAATAAAAATATCTTTCGATATCTCCTTATTTTTGTCTTTCCCATCACTACTAAAATTACTTTCTAGTGCCGTTCAGGTCGATATCGACCTGCCACTTTCCCTGTCTTATTTCTCATTTCCTGTTTGGCAGATCCCGGGGTGAATCAAATCTAAGGAAGTTGGGTTCAAAGTTATTCCAACAGTCCAAAAGCTGTACACCTACATTATGTTTTCGCAAAGTTATAGTAATTTAATCTAACCCTGTGCGGGTGGGTCGAGAAAGGCCTACCACGCACTGGCGGGAAAACCATTGGGGGCACACTTTGGCTCGCTGCCGCACCAGACGAAGTTTAAGATTTTACTTGCCGCAGCGAAGGTGTTAACTTTTTTATACTTTAGACTTTTACCTTCGACTTTCAAATAACACTTTTTTTACGTCACTTAGTAAACTTTACCATTCTATAGTATGTATGTAAGTCTGAGGCTATTGGTTAGTACGCTAAGTCACATCTTCGTACCTACATAAGCTATAAATCTTTTGATCGCCTATCCCTTCAACGAATCGATACTGACATGATGAATGACTTTCCCCATATATATCCTGGGCTTTTATTTATTGAGAAACTTTGTATACCTCCGTATGACGTCACTAGTTTCTCAAACGTACGCTTTGAGGCTTTCCTCTCTAGCTGAGTGACCTCAGAGACCTACGCAGTACTCAATAAGACTTAGATAAACACGTCATAGTTATTCTCTCATCGGCTGTGGAATTAAGCGAGAGTGAAAAGTTTTGTTGGTTGTACCTAGGCGATATAGTTGGCATACATAAAGCTTGTAAAGTTCTTAGTATTTCGGTCGTTTATTTTAGATATTATAATCCTTATAGTAACATAGAAATAATAAAAAGTTAAAAAGGCGTGACTTTCTAACCTTTTCTTGCATAAACCATTGAATAGATTTAGATGAAGTTTGGTGTAGAGATACCAATCATCTAGATTCCAAAAAAAAAAGGATAGTCTTTATCCCGCTAAAATGGTTACTGTCTCTGGTTTTATATAGATGAGTAAACGAAGTTGAATGTCACTTATTATAGTATTTCGTAGAATATAAATTAGCTTTAACCATTAAGCTAAAAATGTATCATTAAATCTTCGAAGCAAAAATAGGCCTCACAATAATAGCTATTTGCATGACCCTTTATCAACTTTCGGCCTACACCCCACGCTGTTAAAATATAAAACGAAATTATGTAGACTATTATTATAACACTCCCTCCCCCTGACTTCTCCCCGCTCATTCTTCGCCAGTATTAAAATAACCACGTTATATTTTACACACCCGAAATTAATTTCGAAATTATCTGATGGACTCGGTGAAATAAATTTGAATATTTATTTTATGAAAAGCTTTTTGAATGAAAAGATACAGAGTGCCGGTGTTACAATTAACTTTTTGCTTTTTTAATTACGGAAAATTAATTATGCACTGAAAATGGTAATAAACCGAAATGGAAGTGCAAGTTGATACATAATTTGACATATTAGATCGTCTAAAGGATTTTTTTTATTCTCGTGTGAGTCATCCTCGTACAATAAGTATAATAAGTTCATAACCAAAAAAACACACCGTACGAAATATAATTAAGGATGACTGAAAATGTGTCTTCTACAATCAATTAGTGCTATTTAAATTATGAGATTTAGGTTAAAAGTTATATTAAAAACTTAACTTCGTCGTCGTGTAAAGTAATATTATAGTTTCCCAAGTACTGTTACCTTAACACATCAGCTGTAGGAGTGTCCCAAACCCTTAACTTTGACAAAGTTTACGCATCTCATATCCAACAAAAGATGGCTTTCAAAAGTCGTTAAAACTGTCCACAATACGTCTCCTCGTGAAAATCATAAAAATGTACATCGCCAAGTACTTGGTGAATACTTTAGTAACGATTTTTTGTTTCAGAAGTTACATTTGAATCGTTTGAATAAACTTGATGCAAATGAATTTTTTACCAGTGTAATAAAAATTGATCGAAGTAAAAGGTGTTGTTTTTGATATAATATATTATGTATTTCGTAGGGTTTCGGTATTTTCCAGGTTACTGATACATAATATATAATTATGTTGATCTAGATTCTAGAGTATAAACTTGGTCAAAATCCGACATTTAGTTATTTTTGCGCGAAGAAATTATAATATACAAAATATTCTCGCCTTTACAATATTACTTTATACTTACATACTTAACTAATGTTTACTTTAGCGTAATGTAACAGTAAGTACCAAGTATCAAAGTATGTTTACCACAGATGTTTGATATTACTTAGTGATTTTAGAATCCACTATTACTTTTCTGCAGGGAAAACCCGCTGCTAATGCATCTCACTAAAGGCCATTATTCAATGGGCTACAAATGTACGTTAAAAGTGTTTGAAAGTGCATTAATGTCCTCACAAATTACTAGAGAGAGTAAGTAAACAGCAACAGGACGGGGAATCCTAGAATCCGTCCGACCGAGTAAAAGCGTTTTAGAAGTTTGGTTTAGCGCAAACGAGCGATCGAGTGTCGCACGATGTCGATAAGCATTTTAAATAATACTAGCTGTCCCGGCAAATGTTGTTTTGCCATATAAAGTATTTAGATTTTCGCCCATATTATTTTATTGAAGTGACTAAATAAGTATAGCACCATGGCAACGTCCATCGCTATCCCGTTGCACAGACAATGGTTGCCGTCAGTCTCGAGTTGTAATAATTTACTATTATTTATTCAAAAATGCACTTATCAATATAAAAAGTAGATGTTGTCCGATTATCCACCCTAGCCAGTAGCCGATATGCTCGCTAAGTTTCACGAACATTGGTCGAGCCGTTTCAGAGGAGTTCAACCACGCACACCGTGACACGAGAATTTTGTATATTATTAGAGATTATTCTACGATGTAATATTATAATATTATGTTGTAGTAGAATTTAGTGTAATGGCAATACACTACATTAATTATAACAGTAATGACGTTATTATACTCAATTGTAGCAGAGGGAAAAAAATATAACGTACACTTTCGTTGTGTTACGTTTTTATATATTACTAGCTGACCCGGCAAAGTTGTTTTGCCATATAAATAATTTTTGGTATGAAAAATAGATATGTTGGCCGATTCTCAGACCTACTCAATATGCTCACAAAATTTCATGAGAATCGGACAAGCCGTTTCGGAGGAGTACGGGAACGAACATTGTGACACGAGAATTTTATGTATAAGATGAAGGTTTATATTAATTATACTCAGTGATCATGAGAATTACACATACAAACGAGTGACATAAAGAGGCATTAACTATGTTGTCTCTATCGACTATAGCTGTTTAGTTCAGACTGTCTCAATTCCTCTAGTAGTAGATGTAAATCGACAGCTATCCTAGTCGCACGTTTGCACTGATGCTGCCTTCGATATAGGAAAATTTTATTCTCTCTGAGCATAAATAAGCTAAAGGCTTGCATACAATTGGATTTACTGTCTGTGCAGGTAGTTTTTATGACCAACTGGTATGTTTTCTTTATTTCTGCATTTATTAGTCGGGTGGTCAATTGTTCTTAGAAGTTTATTGGGCGTATCATAAATTTGTTCGAACGAAATTTTAATGTTCTCTATGTTCGCAGCTTCTGTTGTTTGTAAGCTCAACTTCAAATTCTTCTCTAAAAACTAAAAATGCTGAATGTGATAAAATAATCAAGGTTCCATGATGCTTAGTTTAACTCATTTTTAAGTTTAACACACAAATTCATTAAAAAGACACAAAAAGATACGGGTGAGAAGCCGTAGACAATTATTCAAATAATAAAAAATGGAACTAGAACTCAGGATGTGTTTTTTTTTAATTTTTTAGAACGAACAAGAGTAGAAATTACACGAGGCACGAATATTATAAGTAATTATTTAGCAACCTTCATTTCAACTTGATTGATTCGTTATTAATGTATTCATTGTCTCATTGTTATTATTCATGGAAGGCTATATAATATTAACACTTTCACTACTGTATTAACCTGCGTTGTTGATTATTATATAATACTAGCGACCCGTACCGGCGTCGCACGGGTATAAAATATATAGCCACTGAAAAAAATGATTAAAATCGATAGCCTATGATCCTTCACGTGGTCTACTTCTTATCTGTGCCAAATAACATAAAAATTGCTTCAGTAGTTTGCGAGATAAGCCCTTTCAAATAATTTTCCGCGCTTTTACGACATTTTCCTCTATTTCTTCGCTCCTATTAGTCTTAGCGTGATGATGATGAAAATATAGCCAATAGCCTTCCTCGATAAATGGGCTATATTCTAACACTGAAAGAAATATCAAAATCCGTTGTGTAGTTTTAAAGACTAAAGGGAACAAAGGAACATGAGGGAAAAAAGCGACTTTGTTTTATAATATGTATAGATGTATAATATAGATTTATAGTTTCTGAACGGAGAGATCATCAATAATAATAATATGTAGCAAAGCTTAGAATTAGCTGGAACTGCTATTAAGTATTACTAGAGTTTGCTATTTAGTTAACGCCCTATGTTAGTAATACTAGTCATATTTTATAAATATTTTTAATGAATAGTTTGAATATTTTTAACCACCAGTACTTTTTTACTCCGAAGTTTGGATATATGATATTGAATGTACCGTAACTTCTTGGTGGAAATTTATGTTTCACAGTAATAACATACACTTTTCATGCACATTTTCCACTTTTATTAATTTATTTTATTACAATTATGTTTCACACAATTGTAATAAAATAAATTAATAAAAGTGGAAAAAGTGCATGAAAAGTGTATGTTATTACTTCCAAGAAAAATGTCAAACGTTTCGACAGACATAAATTGTAAGCACACGGTTATCCTTTGTTACTCGCAGTTGTTCAAACCACAAAACATTTTTATTTTAATAAAATTACGTGCGGGAAAAGCGCTTTGTTAAAGTAACTCCGAGATAATGAAGTCCGCGGCCATGTGTCACCAGCAGCCTGCATAATGCTCTAAGGCGGGGAACACACGCGCCCAAATTCCGAAGTTTCGGAAAAAATCAGTTTAATGAAAATTGAACTGATGGTTCAGTAGGAAAAATGCGTAAGCAAAGAGTAGCTGCAAGCTGGTGTTGCCAATCTAAAACCTTTTTCTCCTTTTCTCTTGTTTACTTGATATGTGCAAATTTTCTTATACATAAAGTGCTGCCTATTAGCGTCACAAAGCCGAAACTTGTTCTTTATTATTTACTAAACAGCTGCTAGCTATAGTTCCTGTACGTTCCTTATCGAAAATATCGAACATACAGTCATGTTTTTGACGCCAAATGACTATACATTCGATTTTCAACTCTTTTATACTAACATAGAATTCTAATTTCAAAGTTCTTCCAGAATTCTGGAATTCTGGCTCATGTAGACCCTGGCTAAGACGAGATTTATTTGCGTCTCCGTCTCGAGACGTGTGACAACCGTACATTTTCAAAGATTACTTTAATAAATTGAGCTAATTTGCGAAATCTCAGCTATTTGTTTCCGGACGTATTCGCCATTACCCTGAAAGCACAATAAACTATTGCTGCTCACATGCAACATTGCGGCCACACTCAGCAAGATTTAATGATTCATCATCATCATCACACTATCGGGCGGGATGGTTGGCGCTCATTGGGGAGGTCTACGTTCAGCGGTAGACGGCAATAGGCTGATGTTTTAACGATTACTTAACTTTAATAAAGAGGTTTCTCGCGTTTCTGTACTCTGGAACAAGGATTTTCGTGGGAATCGTATATTTTCCCGTACAAAAGTAGCTCATGCCTTTCCCCGTGGTCTACTCTAACTTTGTGCTAAATTAATTGGTCTAATAGTTCGTCAGATTATAGCGTGTATAAAAAATCTCTTCAGCTTAGTGCTTAACATAATAACAACAAACCCTGTGAACATACTTGTAGTATCACTTCCCTCCCAACATAAAACTACCCTGGACAATGGACATTCACGAATATTACAAGACTTAGGGCCTGTTTCACCACTTCCTGATAAAGTGCCGAATAGGCATATTCACAGCTTTTTTGAAAGATTCTCCATATCTGTCAAGTTAAGTGGTGGAGAGCCTATTCGGCACTTATCAGGAAGTGGTGAAACAGGCCCTAAACTTTGCCAAATCGGTCTAGCCGTTCTCGATTTTTAGAGTAACAAAATTTAAAATACATTTTTATTTATTTCGAAGATAATATTATATATAAATATATTAGAAGGAGAAGATAAGTATAAATATGGATTTAATGTAAATAAATAGTAGACTATATCAATACTGTGACATTATTGGCTGCATCGGACGGAGATGGAGGATGATCGCGGAATGCGAAACGAGACTTATTGGCCCATCCCTCAACGTCCGTAGCTATTCTAGTCCAATATCCGTGTATATAAATACCAAATTAAATTCGTACGAAAAGATGAGTTATTACCAAACCTATACATTTGCTTCAATATATAATAAAGAGATCTGAAACTACTGGACGTTGATAAAGCGCAAAGGACAGATAAAGAGTAAGACCACAAAAAACTTTATTTAAAAGTATGACAGTTACTATTATTTCATTCAGATAATCTTTTGAATAAAAGCAAATAATATCACTGAAAGCTTTCTTTGACCCTGAGAAAACAAGTGGAAATTTTGCCACTGACTTATAGCTACGTGCCTCTATGAATCACCACGAAAATATCGTTGTAAGAATGAGATAGATATATTATATTCATGTGCGTCTGAAAGAGATGATTTGCGAATTGCGATAAATTACTGCTCGAATTCTGCCTGTGAATTCTTTTGTCATGAAAAACAAAAATAATACACCTGTTCACAAAGCAAGCACGACTCTCAAGGCTATTGAAAGTAGCTTACTAAGTGGGCCCCTAGACGATCAATTTCAACATTCAATATCAAACCTAGACGGTCAAAAATATTGAATAATACGTGATATTGTACAATAAAATTAACCATCTAGGGGCCCGTTCAGAGGCAATATTGTAGTTCTAAACACATTTGTGTAAAATTTAGTTTGTTATTATTTTTAAGCAATATTCCGTGAAATAAACGCGAATTTATTTCGCGGAATATCGCGGAATATTGCTAAAAATAATAACAAACTAAATTTTAAGCTATGGATTTCCGCAAAGTAACGCCTGATTCTATTAACATATTTTGTGTAAACTAAACCATTTCACTGCTCATATCTACATGTAACTTACATAATACAGTAACAGAGTTCCTGTAATTAAACTGTAAATTACCAGACAGCTAGTTCGAAGGTCGCCCCAGTCCTTCCGAGGAATACCAATGAGGAGACCGCAATTAAAAATTTAGGGTCGCCGGGTGCTATTAGGGTAATTTTTGCATTATGAGACGAAGTTTTATCGAACATTGACGGTTTTGACTTCACGGTAAAATCACGAAAAGAACATTTTCTCACGTCGTACTTTTAATTTTTTGATTGTACTTAACTAATTCAATTAAAAGATACTTACTAATATTTACCAATACAATCTACTCTATAGAACGTAGTTATCTGAAAACTTCAATCATAGACGCGCTGGAGGCTATAGGCTCTTTATTTGTTCTGTAAATGAAAATAAGCGCCAGACAAAACTACGCCTAGAGATAAACTACGATATCATGGCGCGCCCCTCCAAATTACTGTTTCAATGTGTGTAGTCACATCCTTATGAAAGAGTTTGTATGTAGTAAGTATTCAACCAATCAACCAGCACTCGTAATATTTCACATAATATCACTTTATTACCAAGATTTGTTGGTCAACTAATCATAACTAGCCGACCGCGCAAGACAACGCACTTCAAACGTTTTGACAACGCACTTCAAACGTTTTGAATTTTGGAGGGGCGCGCCATGTTATCGTAGTTTATCTCTATGCGCTACGCGTTCGGAATTTCGTAGCCGCGTAGAGCTACGAGCTACGAGGCGTTAATCCGTTATCGTAGTACTGCTACGCCGTAGCAACTGTCCAATGAGACAGTTTCTACGAAATTGAGTTCAGTAGAATTCGTATTAATCCGCTTCTGATGTATTTAATTACTACAATATTACGTAGTTTTTCAGTAAATAAACTGATTAAAAATAAAACTATTCTTTGCTATAGCTTATAAAAACTTAACTTAACGGACTTAGCAATAGCATTTTTTTTAATTATCTTAATGATCAGAATATAACTGCTTAGTAAGTAGGTCTTAAAATTGTGACGGCAGTCATTGTTATTGTTGTGAAATGTTATTGTGAGGTTATTGTGAGTGTAAATTAATCGGGAAAAAGATAATAACGTAAGTAAATCATATATTTAATTAATAAACAGTAAGTTTCTTGCGTATGTATTAAGTTTTTTCTTTAAATATTCATAGCGTCGCCTGCCGATGGTCGGCAGTGTGTGAAAAATCTCATGTTTTGTGTTTGCACCAAGATTATAACAAGATTATTAGTTTTATAGGTTATATTACAGTTACGTCATCATATAGGAAATTTATTCTAGATTGTAAATATATATGATAAATACAGGGGATAAAATAACAATTCATTTTTATAATCTTGGAAAACCCAAGCGCGGAAAAACCGCGCGAACAGCTTTCGCGAATTTCCCATGTAATACGACACTATACGGCGTTTGACATTTTGAGAGCCCGACGCTTGAGGTTACTTTCATTATGCTAAGGGTCTACACGGACCGCATTTCAACTGCAATCCAACTGCAAATTGCAGTTCAAGTGCAGTTTGAATGCAGTTGACACGACTGCAATACGACTGCAATAGAACTGCAAACCAAATGCGTAGTCGGATTGCAGTTCAGTTGCAGTCGGCGTGCAGTCGTGTGAACTGTTTGGTTTGCAATTTTATTGCAGTCGTATTGCAGTCGTGTCAACTGCATTCGAACTGCACTTGAACTGCAATTTGCAGTTGGATTGCAGTTGAAATGCGGTCCGTCTGTGTAGACCCTAAATAACAACCTCTATATACTTAAGAATATATCATTATGGTACGATTAATTACTTAATAAAGCATAGCTTAGCGGGTGTTCTAAATCTTATACATAAAATTCTCGTGTCACAATGTTAGTCCACGAACTCCTCCGAACTGGCTTTACTGATTTTTACCAAATTTTATATGCATATTCATTAGGTCTGAGAATCGGCTACTGGGTACTTTATATATTGATTAGTGCATTTGTTGAATAAATAATAGTAAATTATTACAACCTGAGACTGACGGCAACCATTGTTTGTGCGACGGGATAGCGATCGACGTTACCATGGCGACATACTTATTTAGTCACTTCAATAAAATAATATGGGCGAAATACTTTATATTATGGCAAAGCAACGTTTGCCGGGACAGCTAGTAATTATATAACTAGTTAAGTTGTAAAGTCTGCAATTTCTTAAGGCATTTTTACCTAGCCACATAGCTTCAGAGCGTGGCGGTGCGTCGTACCAACGTTATACATACGATAAAGGGGCGACTAATCCAAAATGTTCGATTTTATAATTCATTGTTATACTTAAAGATAAGCCCCGATTTGTTTCATTTTCTTAAATTAGTTACTACATTATATTTCCAAGAATTCGATCTGAGCAACAACACGATATTTTAAAATTTTCTCGATAGAGAAAAATCACAAAGATGTATCTAATTTTCACAAATTTTTCATTTATTGCCATAGCCGTGCATTGAACTAAGTTAATATTTCAACACATTGTATAAAATTATATCATTGAGAAACCGACCTAGTGGATTTTTAAAATGTTGTATATTTATCGAGTTATTGAGAAAAAACTAATTTGGCGATGAATCCGCGTCGTCCTTTTTTACCTGGCATATTATGATAGACGGGCGTAAGTGTAAAGAGAGAAGGACGATGTTTGATTTTTTGGGTTAGTCGCCCTCTTAATAATAATTTTCTGATAAGTCACTGTGGTGGAGATAGGTAAAGTATAGAGAAGCATAATACACACACACACACGTCACTGTCAGACTTTTAGAAAGAGGATCAGTGTGCCCCCGTCCCCACCCTAGCGGACAGACGTTGGGATACCCGTATGAAACCTTTATATCTAATATATAAAATTCTCGTGTCACGGTGTGCGTAATTGAACTCCTCTGAAACGGCTCGACCGATTTTCGTGAATCTTAGCAAGCATATCGGCTAGGATTGAGAATCGGACAACATCTACTTTTTATATTGATAAGTGCATTTGTTGAATAAATAATAGTAAATTATTACAACCTGAGACTGACGGCGACCATTGTTTGTGCGACGGGATAGCGATCGACGTTGCCATGGCGACATACTTATGTCACTTCAATAAAACAATATGGGCGAAATACTTTATATTAAGGCAAAGCAACGTTTGCCGGGACAGCTAGTCTAATATATAAAGTTCTCATGTCACGGTGTGCGTAATTGAACTCCTCTGAAACGGCTCGACCGATTTTCGTGAATCTTAGCGAGCATATCGGCTAGGGTTGAGAATCGGACAACATCTACTTTTTATATTGATAAGTGCATTTGTTGAATAAATAATAGTAAATTATTACAACTCGAGACTGACGGTGACTATTGTTTGTGCGACGGGATAGTGTTGCCATAGTGTAAAATAATATGGGCGAAATACTTTATATGGCAAAACAACTTTTGCCGGAACAGCTAGTCATAAATATAAAATTCTCGTGTCACAATGTTAGTCCACGAACTCCTCTGAAACGGCTTTACTGATTTTTACCAAATTTTATATCCATATTCAGTAGGTCTGAGAATCGGCTACTCGGTACTTTATATATTGATAAGTGTGTTTGTTGAATAAATAATAGTAAATTATTACAACCTGAGACTGACGGCGACCATTGTTTGCGCGACGCGGGTCACATGATAGCGATGGACGTTGCTATGGTGACATACTTATTTAGTCACTTCAATAAAACGTAGGCGAAATCATCAATGGGTCGAAATACTTTAAATATTATTATGGCAAAGCAATGTTTGCTGGGACAGCTAGCACGAGTATGAAGACATAACAAAAGGTGTTATTCATACGAGTCACATGGATGCGTCGGCTTATCAACTTAGGAGTTTTGACGAAACGGTAGACATAAGTGCCTATATTCACTTTGATTAGTGCGAGTTCTAGTGATTAGTGCCGCGATTAGTGATTAGAATAAATTAAAGGACTTGCACTTATCAGTTGCTATCCATACAAGCTTTCTTCTGATTAATAATCACTTGCACTTATCACTAATCAAAGTGAATACAGCCATTCCAACGATATAGCACATCACAGTAGTGTCACAATAGACATAACTACCTACTGGTAGTTATGTCTATTGTGACACTACTGTGATGTCTGTTTCTTTGCAGTCTGTTTCTTTGCAGTCGAACTACTGTTCGACTGCAAAGAAACAGACCGGTTTCAATATCTGTCAAATTCGTCGGGTTTCACTAGGATTATGAACGGAATGTGCCTCGCGCTGGCTGATATAATTTATTTTTAAATATTTAAAATAAAGATTTCAACATTGAATTCTGACGATTTTAATCGCGTGTGTCAAAACACAAACAACAATACGACCAAAGAGGAACACATCCAGGGAATATGTCATAGTTTTAAATTCGTAGGTAACAAGTTAACAACACTAGCGACGATTTTCGTCATAAAACGTCAAATTTAAAAATTTCAACTACAGTTCTAAGTCGGCATACTCTATAATTCTGTCTACTCTGGTAGTGTGGCCTAAGGGTCAATTCAGACCGCAACGCGACGCGTAGATTCATTTCTTTTGTATGGATTTGAGAGATTTGCAAGAAGTCTTACGCATTCGAAATCTGTCAATTCAGTTCAAATTTAGAAATACATCTGCACGTCGCGTTGCGGTCTGAATTAACCTTACTCTAAGACAACAATAATTAAAGTGCTTCAAATATTATCGAAGTTGCGTCATAGAATCGAAGACTTTTCGTTGGTACATAAAAGTAACGGCGGCTATGAATACATAATAGGGGTTTTATTAAAATTCCTTGTCCTTATTTCGCCATTTAGGTCCATATTGCCTTTCGTTTTTGTTACCCTATTAGGTGTACAATATGCTTACTCTCATAGAGTCTTATAGTCGCGACCCTAACAGTATCCTTACGACTACCGAGATCTTAAATATTCGATACCACGACTATAACACCTTTCTTATCCTTTCAATTGTATTCAAGTTACAAAAAAGAATGCTTTTAAAGTATTTTTAAAGTAAGCTTTTATTATTCAAAAGGAACGAGAGTTTACCATTTATTTTACATCGAACTGGAAAGTGCGATATAAAATTTGCATACGACTTTGTGAAATCCAGTGGTCCTACTGAAATCAGTTTCGAAGATCGGCTTTTCATATTTATATCGAAGTGAATGGAAACAGTGGAAACTCAATTTCCCGCCAAACGGATTACTCGTGTCGGACCCTGGCTGTGGTTAAATTTTTCAATCTACCCTCGAGTTTCGTTAAAAGCTCATATCAATCTGTCCCGGGCACTGCAACGCCGGCGGCCGGCTGACGTGGACGTCACTCTCTAATTTAGATTTCACCGTTTTTACTACCGAAGCCCGATTTAGAACGAAGTTAACTCTTTGAATTCCTTTGTGACATTCGTTATTTCGCATGCAATGCAAAAGCAGTTCCTTAAAGGCAGAAACATACTCTGTCTTTACCCAACTGCGGTAGAAGGGACGTATTGTTATTTGTGTGTATACGTAATCTCGGTAACTTTCAAAGCGTAAACAGCTTTTAAAGTTGCTTCATGCCCAATATCACTAGAGTCATTCTTTATAAATTGATGCCGTACATTCAGATAAACACAGAACGATATTTCAAAAATTTTTCATTTTTCATTGAAAGTTTTACAAAAGATTTTGTCTTAGTTCTAGGAAATTACGCCCCGCGAAAAGCGTCAACCGCAGAAAACTTCAACGCTTATACAATACTTCCTTGTACATAAATTAAACAATTTTAGCAGTTGCCCCGTTAAAAATATGTAAAAGGATTTAATACTGTTGAAAAAAACAGTTGGTTCAATTTTTTTAGATGAAACAAAATTAGAACTGGGCTAGGGAGCGAGTGAAGTGTAAATGGTATTTTATAGAATCTTATATTTAAACAGAAAAGGCGCAAAAAATATCCTGTGGATAAGAACAAGTAATTGCTACAAACTTGACATAATATCTTGAGATTCAACTGGTATGTGACTTTATAGAGTCGTGTCTCAAGATATTTTGACCAGGTGATTCTTATTCGTAACTTTGTCGATCACATTTATTCTCTCATACATATATCATATATCTCTCTCGAAGCGGCAACAAAGGGCTAGAATCTAGATAGTTGAAATTATCTCCGATGCTTTTGTCGGCTGGAATTTGCATTTCAGTCGTGCGCTCATTCCCGACGCAGTATATTAAAAAGTCAAACGGCAGACGTGCTGCGACGTAGCCGAGCGGTAAATTGATTTCCTGCACATATCACTCCCGTGCCAGGATAATGAGATTACTTTAATCAGTACAAACACCACCTCTGATCCTATAGCTCATACGTCCGTACTAATAATTGCGAAAATGTATTTGTCTGTCTTTTACCTCTTTGCTCTATCGTTATGCATGAGGATACTTTGAGGCCTAGGAAAAGTCACGATTTTTTGTTTACCTATCTACTTGTAAATCGATTTAAATATTATCGGTCTTACCACAAAAAAACTAAACATCATGGTCTCAAAACAACTGTTTTTAGACCATTTTATACTAAGCTAGATGAAGCCCGTAACTCAGTTGCGAAAAAAACTTAATTATTAGGGAACCGTACATTTTTCCGGGATAAAAAGTATCCTATGTCCTTTTCCGGGACTCAAGGTATCTTTATGCCAAATTTCAGCAAAACCGGTTCAGCGGTTTGGGCGTGAAGAGGTAACAGACAGACAGACAGACACACTTTCGCATTTATAATATTAAGTATGGATTTTTCTCTAATCATCTGTTCAACGGGTGTTTAAATCTTTTGTGGTAAGACCGTATGTATTTACCTATAATATCTCTATTTCTATATGTCTTTATCCTTAACTACCATGAAAATTTTCCAATAAACCAAATCTTTACTATTCCCACTAAAAATTAAATTATACACAGGAATATCAATGACTGGTGGTAGCTTTCCAAACCACTTCGAGAAGACAAATTGATGATATTATCATTATCCTATTGTTACGCCAACAAATTAATCAAATACTGGCCAAGTCTAACCTTCACGGCAATCAAAGTCACAACTACAAGAGCGGGGAACTTCTATCTAGCCATCGATTAATCTCAAACTTGGGGATTCTCGATATAACCTATAACATAGTTGGAAAACTTTCAATTTTCGAATCCATCTCAAAGGATCGTTGTTATGTGGCGCATGACTTAATAACCTACAATCCTACAAGGTTTAGAAGTTGAAATTAGAACTTAGCCGCCATCTTGTAAAGTGTCGTTTCAGAGATACAGGGACAGACACAGAGGAGGTGTCCTGTCAATGTTTTTTTTTTTCTTGCATTTGGCTGTGTGATGAATTGACCACTTCATTTGTGATTTTTCTCTTAGATACCTCATTAGAAACAGTAATTTTCAGATCATTTACTTAGTGATAGTGATAGCTGTTTCTCGCAACTCCGGATAATGGAATGTCACGAGGACTATTAATTTTTCAGCATTAAAAGATAGCCTAATACATTTATATATTACATCTATTCTCCAATTTAATCGGTCTACTAGTTTGCACCCTCCTCATTGCAAAAAACTTTCTTCTTCATAAATTAGTATACTGTATACCATTATAATATTCAATGGTTTCACACACTATAGGTAGCATAATAGATCCATGCAATGATTCTGAGCGCGCCGTTAAAGTTGAGGAGCTAACTTTGTTGTGGATAAACGGAACTTGAGCCCCGGGCTAGTTAAAACTTACGTGGCTTCGTTAAACAGTCCAATATTTCGACAGAACTTTCAGAGACACTCGAATATTTTCTTACGAGTGCCGTCTTAAAACATGGATTTTGGAATTTGTTACAAATGATAATGGAATTGCATGGATAAAAATATTAATCAAAATAAATCAAGTTTAAATGTCAATTAGGAAAATTAAAAACGCCGATAAACGCCGAATAAAAAATCGGCCAAGTGTGAGTCGGACTAGCGCAAGAAGGGTTTATTTGTTGTTATAGCGGCACCGGAAATACACAATCTGTGAAAATTTTAGAACTCTAGCTATAGCGGTTCTTGAGATACAGCCTGGAGACAGACAGACAGACGGACAGACATCGAAGTCTCATGAAAAGAGTCCCGTTTTTACCCTTTGGGTACGGAACCCTAAAAAGTACTTGATCATTATATAAATTTTCAAAGAAAAGTTAACTATATGAAAATCATTAGGATGCTTAGAAAACGGACAGACACAAACGCATACAGACATACAGGCACGTTAAACTTACTGCTCCCCTCTTTTTCATCGGAGGTTAAAAATAAAACGCCTGTGAATTTTTATGACGTAATACCTAAGGTACCAGCTATCTTGTCTATTCTAATCCAAATCAATATAAAAAATAAATTAATTTTATTTTCAAACTACTTGTACGCTCAAACGTACATGACGTGATAATGATGAAATGAATGTAGGTGATAAGGCGTTATAATATTATATGGAAAATAAAAATCTATCCAAGTTCTTATGCTAGAAAACGGACCGTACCGAAATTTTCGGTCAAATAATTTCGCCGCGAATCGCCTGTCATGTATGCGAGGATGTATGATAAGATTAGTGTACGGCGGAACCCAAACTTGGCTGATTTATAGCTTTGATTACACACCACAATTGAAACCTTATTTGTTACGAGATAAGGTTGAAATTCTTTCGTTACTGTTTACACAAGTAGATTTATTGTTTTGTTGGTATATGGCCACGTGTATCTTCTTTTGGAAGTTAAATTAATATTTTTACTATGATCTCGCCTATTTTTTGTAGGCGTGTAATAAACTTTTAACGTGTAAATGTTTATTCAAATTATTCAAAAAGTCTGAAAATAATGAATTGTTATTCTTAGTAGTAGTTTTTTATAATAAACTATTTTCAGGTTCTTATTAATAGTATATTTTTATAATACACTATTTTCATGTGGCTATTTGAGTAAAATACTACAAACCGAGATTGATGACATTAAAATAAACAAAATCGGCCAAGTGCGAGTCGGACTCGCGCACGAAGGGTTCCGTACCGTTATAGAGCAAAAATTGCGTTTTTTGTATGGGAGCCCTCCTTAACTTTTTATTTTATTTAAATATTTTTATTAATTAACAAAGTAGACATATAATTAGGGCTTATGTGAAAATTTCAAGTGCCTACCTATTGTCATCATTGATACCGAGCAAAAAACGTTTGAAAAATTACGTTTGTTGTATGAGAGCCCCCCTTAAATATTTAATATATTTTGTTTTTAGTATTTGTTGTTATAGCGGCAACAGAAATACACAATTTGTGAAAATTTCAACTCTTTAGCTATTACCATTCTTGAGTTACAGCCTGGCGACAGACGGACGGACGGACAGACATCGAAGTCTCAGTAATAGGGTCCCGTTTTTACCCTTTGGGTACGGAACCCTAAAAATATCTAAAAATTTTACGCGAAATGTTTTTGATAAGTATCTAGATAGACAAAAATTATGCGTGGCCATAAAAATAACTTCGTCAGCTAAAAATTTACATAATCCATAACATTTATATCGGTCTGTCTGTCTGTCTTACATCTTTTGAATTAGCTTAGATGTTTGGCGCTAAGATACTTTAAGTCCCTGGAATCTAATTAAAAAAAAATCCGCACGATATAAGAATTTAGGCCCAATATGGTAGCGAGCAAAATCAAGAGTGTAAATATGTGATTAACGACAATGTAATTAAAGTATCTTGTTAGTGTCCAAATAGGAAATGTATAAATAGTAATGTAGATTTACGATTTTCCTTTCGTCCCAATAGCATTTAGCAATTAATGAGCCTTAATCCAGGAATAAGTCGTGGAAGAAAATCTCTCTTGTTAATTATTATGCGGGTCCTGGGCTCAGCCAGACGTCGGGGGACTGAAGTCAGATCGTTTGGCGATTCATTTTATTTCTTCGTTTCAACATTATCACCGGTATATTCACTTTTTGGGCTTTAATTCTTGTACCTCGAATCCCAGATGGATTGCTTAGTAATCACCATACGCATGATATTATCACGTAGGATTATGTTGGGACTAAGAGCGATTTACTTAAGCTTATTGCAAATGTTATAATAATATTAGTTCCAACTGAGTACCTCAGATATTTCTCTTATATTTCTTTACTAGATGACGCCCGCAACTCAGTTGCACCAAAACTCGACCATCGCGCGGGAACCGTACATTTTTCCGGGACAAAAAGTATCCTATGTCCTTTCCCGGGACCCAAAGTATCTCCATGCCAAATTTCAGCAAAATCAAAAGAAGAGGTAACAGAAAGACAGACGGACGGACAGACAGACAGATACACTTTTCCATTTTATGATAATATTATTATTAGTATGGATAGAATTACTAGATGAACTTGTGAATATATCACTAACATATCACTGTCCTCCTAATACAAACCCAACCCTGGAATTCCACGAACATTTCAAGGCTAAAATTTGCCAAATCGTTTCAGCCGTTTTCGAGTTTTAGCGGGACTAACACTTTTGAAAATCCATTTTTATATTATATAAGAATATCGATTGATTAAAAGGCGACATAACATAGTTTGGGTGACTTTATTGTCAAAGGCTTAGTATACTCGTATAATTTTCTAACATTTATGAAGTGCTACTCTTTCACCAGCCATTGTTAAGTAAGCTAATTGGACGTTATTTGAACCCTATTGTTATCCTTTCAACCTCATAATCGATCAGCGTTTCAGACTTTTCCATTAAAATATGAATAGACTTATCAAAGTAAAGCCTCGCTTTAACAAAGTAGTAAGACCTTCATGATATATTATAACAATATTATAATATAAGATAGTGCCTTTGTGCACGCAAAAAATATAGGAAAAATCGTTCATTTTTCAAGCTTAATGGACCTTTTTTTCATCCCATCATGCATCCCCGGCAGTTTGGGGACATTGGCAGGGGTATGTGGAAGTCCCCGTGGGATCTACTCACTGAAATTCCTTAATCCTCCACTCCTTAGTCCCTAGGCAGCATATTATAGGCAGGGCATAATTCCGGGCACCAACAACCCACCGCAACTCTTTCAGCGGTTGTTCGCGTCTCGCAGACTCATTTCAGTGCAGTGTGCAGGCTTTTCTAGGCTGCCCCGCAGGGTGGCCTGGAAAAGCTCACACGGGGAAGATATAGGAGCTAACTGGCTGATAGGATCTCGAAAGGTATCATTAGATTCATCTTGGTCATAAGAGTGACATTGGGCACAATACAGCCAAACATTTTTATTGAATAAATGGGTTATTAATTATAACTGGAACAATATTAATATTATGAAGTATGTTTGGGCTAATATTGCGATTGTTGAACAATGAACTTCAGAAACAAGCAAGCTTTCTTCCCACGTTGAGACGAAGTTCGAATATTAATAATGTTATTCAATGCTCCCACGACCTACACGTCTTATTATAATTATTACCTATTCACATTGTTTTAGTATTACTTAACATTAAGATATTAAAAGAAACCATTTTTTCCCGCAACTCCGTACGCTGAATTTATAATGTAGCATTAACCGAAAGAATGAATTCTTTCTGGACTCAAACTATGCTATGACCATTCTCTGTTATTTGTTTAATTTTTTAAGCTATTCTGTTTAAAGGAGAGAAGACACGTATTTGTCCCGACAGTATGCAATTGCACCTAATAGGTATCTCGAAGGACTAAAGAACGAGCAATAAAACTAGTTCCTAGTGTTTAAGTATATTAAATGGAGCCAGGAAACGTTTCTCAATATTGTATTCGATACGCTCCGTACAAATACACTGAGAGCTTTGAGATTTGCAAGCGCCAGGAGGTTCTAGATCGATATCCACGGTGACACAGACTTGTCTAAGAATTATTCTTTAGTTTAAAGTGAATAATCCATGCTTATATAAAAATGCGAAAGTATTTCTGTCTGTTATCTCTTCACGACTAAAAAGCCGAATTTTCGCATGATTAATAAATTTAGAAATGTATGACAAATACTTAAAAGAAAAAAAATACTAGATACAGAACATAAAGCATGGATTTTTACGAACAAATTAAAATAGAGGATTTTAACGCTATTCAATACAACAGTCAAGGAAATATGAAGAATGTACAAAAATATTGGAATACTTATCGTCACACGTCACGTTATAATACGCATTACACGTGTCTGAACTCGGCTTGAGTAATTTATGTCTCCGAAAAAATATAAAAGCGTACACACATTCACTTTGCGATCTTATTAAGCTTGCTATTCCGAAAATAACACGACTTTATTCGATTTATTCCCGAATAAGTGGCAATTATTCTAACTGTATGGGAAAATTCGCTGAATAATGAATACCTTATTGATTTAAGATTGACACAAAATATTATACAGTAAGTTTTTTTTTAAATTGCACAGTATGGTCAATTAAAGCAATGACAGTCAATGCATTAGGGTCAATTCAGACCGCAACGCGACGCGCGACGCGTAGATACTAGATGCATTTTTAAAGTATGGATTTGACAGATTTGCAAGACGTCTCATGCAATTGAAATCGGTCAATTATACAGAAATGCATCTACGCTTAGCGTTGCGGTCTGAATTGACCCTAACGAATAAAGATTGTGGAATCATCATCATGGTGATACAGTTTATTTGTTGATTTTTTTTTCTGAGGTATATGGCTGGAGCTTGTCTTTATTCACTAGCCTTGATTAGTAATTAGTTGGCATCTAAACAACACCAACAAACCGGAAATCAGTGAAATTGATTAATGGCTAGTTTCTGAGTTTTTTTTTTTTATCCAGAGTTTATCTATTCACTATCGCTTTTGATTGGCTAGCGTCAAAAAATTAGCCAATCAATAGCGCTAGTGAAAAGATAAACTGCTGTTAAAAAACCTCTGAAACCGGCCATTAGTGAGCTATCAAGAATTTTTGATATAATTCAAAAATTCTAAATTCAATTTTTGTTTGTGAAAACTTGCAACAACTTTAACAATTTTGTATGTTTTTTTTAAGCTATATTCCAGGAAATACACAAAAATTAAAATGAGAGGTGTCAAGGGACACCCGGATGAAACGAAGTTATGCCTTTTGTACAAAAACCTGTAAACACTCAACAAAAAAAAAATCAACAAAAAAAAAAAGGGAGAGAGACAGAGAAACACGCGCTTACAACTATAGCAAAAAGCACAGACATAGATCAAGATAGATACCGCATGTCCCGCGAAGCACATGCACATGCGGTATCTATTTTGATCTATGTCTGTGGCAAAAAGTGTCGTTACAACTTTTTGGTCTTAATTTTTTCCGTCTAGCCCCCGCCACGCGCGATAAGGAACTTCGTTCCAATAACATAAATGTATAAAAATAATAATATACTAAATTTTAAGCTATGGATTTCCGCAAAGTAACGCCTGATTCTATTAACAACTTTTAAGTTATCCAAATGAAACATAATTTATATTTTTATTCTAATCTCCACCGTTTGGGTTCTTCCAGGTATGTTGAAGATATAGCTACAAAACAGTAAGTACATTAGAAGTAACGAATGCTTATGACGAATCTCTAATAGTTACCTGCAGGTCTAACACTTTAACCTTTAAACAGGGGACTTTAACCCTTCACCACCTCTGTTCCCAAGTGCCAGGAAATCGATAGCTCGAGTGGTTCCCGGAATGATTATTGTATTCCGAATTCGTGTTGGGGATTTTGATGCGAATCGTGAATGTTACAAAGTTCGTACTCAATAATTATGATGTTCTATTGTTGTTTTAGGAATTACATGTTCTTGTTTTATCCGTATTTACCAGCATGTATTATTTTGGTTTGAAAAAGCAGAGCGACATTTTCCTGGCTTATAATAAACGCGAAGGTGTGTCTGTCTGGTGCCTCTTTATTAAATCGCTTAGCCGGTTTTAATGTTTTCTATGTATGTACTTTGAGTCCAAAGTTAAAGGGAATAGTTTTCAAGAAAAAAAAAACGGTTCCTGCACAGTAATAAAAATACATCTAAGAAAACTGAACGTACTCCAACGCTAAAAAAACATTTATTTTATAAACTTTGAAGCACTAATAAAACTTAAAAGCTACTGCAGCTAATAACATTTCGAAATGTGTTGAGATATATATTTCATCTCTTTGATTACCTACTGTATTGAAGTAATGACACAAATTAAATTAAAAATGCTTTCACGTGAGGAACTCGAGGAAAATTTCTGGAATAGAGCAATATTTATGATACAAAGTAGGAAAAGTAATTTCATATATTGCAAATAACTATATTATTGAGTATTTGATGGATAGCACAATGTATCCATCAAATACTACATATTGTAATGATCGGACATGACATTTAACGTGGGAGAGCCATGCTTCGGCACGAATGGGCCGGCTCGACCGGAGAAATACCACATCCTCACAGAAAACCGGCGTGAAACAGCGCTTGCGCTGTGTTTCGTCGAGTGAGTTTACCGGAGGCCCAATCCCCTATCCTTTTCCCTTCCCTACCCTTCCCTACCCTTCCCTATTTCCTTCCCTACCCTCCCCTAGATAGATATATAGATGTATAGAGAGTCCACGGTGCGTTTCTCGCGTAACTTTCTGCCGCGCACTGTAAAACTCTGAAACGAACTGACACCAGCAGTTTTTCCGGACAAATACGACCTGCAAACCTTCAAGAAGAGAGCGTATTCCCTCTTAAAAAGCCGGCAACGCACCTGCAGCTCTTCTGATGCTGCGAGTGTCTATGGGCGACGAAAGTTGCTTTCCATCAGGTGACCCGTTTGCTCGTTTGCCCCCTTATTGCATAAAAAAAAAACATGAAACTAGACGTGTTTCCTACTTTGTATGATGCATCACATCATATTTTTATTCTTCACATCTTCCATTCATCACATCTAATTTCGCCTGCGGGGATTTAATTCTAAATCGCTTGCGGGAAATAAACTGTTGCCATGACTTTTTTAAAGGAAGACGAATCAGGTACTAACGTTAATAAACTAACCAATAAAAAGGCTGTTGAACAGATAAACTCCATATGTCATGAAACCGGTAGGTAAATAATTAATGACTGAAGTGTGTTTTGTCTCTAGTTCCCGCCAAGTGTAGAGCTAGCGTGTCTTCAGATAGACGGACTTAGGGTGCAGTGTGAAATTAGAATTACGAGTTTATTGCATTACGTAAATATTTCAACATTAGGCATCCATTATACGGTGGGTTCCTCGTCAGTCAATTTCATCAATCATAATTATGTTTGACTGATGGTGACTGATGGACTGACGAATGTATCCAAATTTTCGTCAATCACCGTCAGTCACGCTCATCCATGACTGTCATCCATCCATGACTCACAGTCATGACTGTGGTAAAACAGACAGCAAAATCTACCGTCTAATGGATGCCTAATAGATGTAAAAATTTTAATATGACGTCTTAAGTTTATTTTTTACAATAGGGTCACGAGCTATCCTATTTTAAATATTTTCGATAAAGGTGTATTATGTTTTTTGGCACTATGTTTTTACACGTTTTAGATACAACATTATATTTTACCGTATTGTTCGATAGAGTAATTGCACGAAGCACGCCTAATTTAACCTGTTCCTGGTATGCTCCAGGGAAATAAGTTGGCCTGAATCTTGACCGGGCTTAATCATTTCGGGACCATCATAAATTTTATATATCGAATTTTTTATACTACTTACAATATTATGTTCTGTATTGTGTAGTGTTGAAATCTGAATTCTGAAATGTAAAAGTGTTGTTAAGATACCGTCACATTCAACAAGATGTCAACATTTCACACACATATGAGGATCAAACTGTGTGAAGTTTATATTGGTTTTTACAATATTTTGTATACGCGGTGACGCTTATAATACAAAAAACATAGAGTGAAAATTTATTTTGTTGCAATCTTTGCAAGATAAAAGCAACTTTTTCAATGCCACTAAGCTTAGTACTTGAGGCAAAAAGTTGATGTTTTGTACAAATGACCTCAGCGCCTTGGCAAAATATGAAACATACGATTTTTGTTGCTACCATGGCAAAAGTGTTACCACTGTTACCAGCAATATTTCTGGACCTATACGACCTGCAAACCTTCAAGAAAAGAGCGTATTCCCTCTTAAAAGGCCGGCAACGCACCTGCAGCTCTTCTGATGTTGCGAGTGTCCATGGGCGACGGTAGTTGCTTACCATCAGGTGACCCGTTTGCTCGTTTGCCCCCTTATTTAATAAAGAAAAAAAATATTTTCAGTCAACGCTGTAAATTATTATCGAAAAATTAACTTTTTCATATTCAAAAGTATTTTATTGACAACGTCATTCACGTTCATGTAAAATAATCATTTCGAGGCTTTCGTTCGGCCGCTACTGTGTGTCGCCATTATATAAAGATAACCCAACAATTGCATTGAGAATATAATAATTGACCCTTGACTTTTGTGTATTATTGAAAATTTTACAAAAGGTTTTACTTTATAATATGTTCGGAATTAATTCTTGCTTGTTTAATTAAGAAGGAATTAACGACCTTTACTTTTTGGGTTTGAAGCAAAAAATTATTACATTAGGTAGAGTGCATTAGTCTTTTCTACAATTTACATTTCCTAGTAGATTTCCTAGTATAAAATACAATCAGGGAAAATACGTCGAACATTTTGAGGACCAGAGCTATTTAAGTTCATAATTGAATAATAAACATTTTAATGGGGAGGAAATAATAGTTACGTGTTTGTACTGCGGTATTTGTTGATGGTTGCGAACTTGTAATAACATTATTATACCCAGGGTCGCCCCGAGCAAACTTTGCCCTAAGCGAGTGCGCCCTAAGTAATCCGCTCTAAGTAAGTAAGCAAATCAATCCTAAGCGAGTCTGCCCTAATTCAGCTCTTAAAAAGTCTGCCCTAAGCGAAGCAGTTCTGAGTGAGTGCGCTCTGCGACTCCGCCCTAAGCGTCCACTTTAAGCGAGTTTGTCCTAAGCGTGGCCGTGCTAAGCGCATCATCTCACCACCTAAGCGACACCACCCTAAGCTACGTAGGCTGTAGGCATTACGTGTTCGCATCCGCGCGAAATATACACGCACAGGATGTGCCAATATAGCGTGTACTCAACGTTTTGACATCTCCCACCAATGATGAAAAACTCAAAGCAGATATGTTACTACCGCGCGCGTTGTTAAGATTCAAAAACGGCCCAATTGGGTCGTCTGTTATTTAGTTCGCATCGAGCGCAGTCACGAACGTGCCGCGTTTTATCTTACCTAAATAAATTGAAAATGACGTCGTGCGTGTTTCGAAAATTTACCAATTATGACTCAAAAGAAAACAAAACACATGGAATCCCTTACCACATGTTTTGATTGCAATAAATACCTCGATTATTTAGATTTTCGATTATTTTATTCGAAAAAATCGAATTTTCGTCATAGTTTAGGCGAAGAAAGAGACCTAGCGATACGATTCGACGTTTAAAACTAGAACTGTCTCTTTTATGTAAATGGTTTTTCGTATCTTTTGTTTCACTTATCTGTCAAATTTGTCAATGTTTGCAATTTTGAAAAAATTGTTCGGAAGGGATTTAGGCCGGAAAATAGTATGGTCGTAACAGATCTGTATAAGTAGAATATCATTGTCTCCCAGACATTAAGTAGGTTCACATTGCATTGTCCTGTATGTTTTTTTGTATTCGTTTGGCAATGGCATGTAGTGGATTTGTTGGTACGCGATTTGTTGCAGTACAGTAGACGTGTGAATGGTTCTATATACATTGTATGCGCCACTGTTTATTTGTTAAGACGTATACTTACTGCAAAAAAACGTGCAAGAAACGTGCAGGATTGTACCGTGTGAACCTAACCTTATTCGATAACGTTACGATTACGTAGCTGTCTATTACTTAACGAGGTCAAAATTTGATTAAGCTATGAAATACGCCATTAAAACTTCTTGATTATCTACAATAATATAACTTATATTAACGATTAATAGACAAACTCTATCAAAACACAACAACTAGTTCTAAACTCCAACAAAAAGCATCAACAGAATTAAGTGGATTTTCCCCAGCAAATTGTGGACTACATGTCCAGTTATAAAAACCACTTGGTTTTATTTCAACCATAGAGGTTGTCCATAAACCACTTTTATGCTAACCCTCGTCTCGGAGTGGAGTGTAGCGTGAACATGCGGCCAGTTATTAGTTTGCATAGAACTCTTCGCGACCCTTTGATGCTGTCTGCGAGCCTGGTACAAATAATTTTATGGGGCTAATTTTTATGTATGCGGAATGTTTATAAAGCGCACGAAATGAAAAAGTATGTGTAAATGTTAATTAATAAAAGCATTTTACTAAGCCTGTAGTACTCATTTGCGTTTTACTTTATTTGCGTTTCAGACTGAATATGATGGATGGTTGGATCCGTCGCAAATAAAATAGTTTTTAAGGTTGGTCTGATTACTCTGTAGATTATATATTGTTAAAGATGCAAAACAACGTAAGAAATTGTTTCGAAATAATGAGTAAAACGTAACAGTAGGTACCTATAAGGAAAAGTGTAACTTTGCTCTTTATGTATCAAAAAATACTTGACATTTGAACAAATTGTTTTCTTGTGATTACTTGACCTTAGGGAAGCCAAAAATACAAGCTGATTGGGCGTAAAGTAATAAGGGGTAGTCATCTTGTAGGAGTTGTAGGTGGTAGCGAGTAGGAGTACTTTAAATTATTGTATATACCGAGATAAAATCAAACGGTTTTGCCTGTAGGCTGTAGCGCATCCTTATAATATTATTAGGGTCGATTCACACCGGATCGGCAGCGGCCGGCAGCGGTCGGCAGAGGCGCAATCGGCAGCGGCCGGCAGCGGCGCGAAGAGCACTTTTAGTGTGAAATAATTTTAAACTTTTTTTACATACTTATAACTACTAGTATCGCTTGAAAACTTCTAAAAGGGCTCGAGGTGCCGCCGACGGCCGCCAGCGGCGCCTCGAGCCCTTTTTTTTTTCAAGCGAGTTTTCAAGAGAGTTTTCAAGCGATACTAGTAGTTATAAGTATGTAAATAAAGTTTAAAATTATTTCACACTAAAAGTGCTCTTCGCGCCGCTGCCGGCAGCTGCCGATCCGGTGTGAATCGGCCCTTAAGCCCGTCACAGACTTAGCTATAATATATATTAATATATTTATAGCAAGGCATATTATTCTATACTAAATCCACATGTCACAGAAATATATATTATAGCTGAGTGTGTGGTCACGCGAAAATTAGTATAGAAAATATATATTAACATGCCTAGCTATAAACATATTAATATATATTATAGCTAGGTCTGACGACGGGCTTTAATGTGAAAAAAGATCTCTATCTGATTAATAATATTTATTTTTAGTATATCAATCTGTAGACTTTTTTTTATTTATTTATTAAATAAGGGGGCAAACGAGCAAACGGGTCACCTGATGGTAAGCAACTACCGTCGCCCATGGACACTCGCAACATCAGAAGAGCTGCAGGTGCGTTGCCGGCCTTTTAAGAGGGAATACGCTCTTTTCTTGAAGGTTTGCAGATCGTATAGGTCCGGAAAAACTGCTGGTGACAGTTCATTCCAGAGTTTTACAGTGCGCGGCAGAAAGTTACGCGAAAAACGCACTGTGGAAGACTGCCACTCATCAAGGTGATGAGGATGGTATGTTTTTCGCGTGGGACGATGGCGAAAAGTTGCAGGTGGTATGATTCCGAACAATTCCTCAGAGCACTCCCCGTGATACAACCGATAGAGGATACAGAGTGAAGCTACATCTCGGCGTAATTCCAAGGGGTCCAAGCTGTTTGAAACACTATGGCAGTCAACAATTCGAGCGGCCCTTCGTTGGATACAATCCAGAGGGAGCAGTTGGTATTTTGGCGCCCCTGCCCAGAGATGAGAACAATATTCCATATGAGGTCGAACCTGCGCCTTGTAGAGTTGTAGGCGTTGGTCCGGACTGAAGTACTGCCTCGCTCTGTTAAGAACACCAAGCTTCTTCGAGGCTAATTTGGCCTTACCCTCTAGATGATATAGGAACTGGACTTCGCTCGATATGTTGACGCCAAGTATCTCAATGCTAGGGGAGATGGTTAAAGATGTGCCCTCGAAACGAGCACATACGACCATTGCTGACTTTTTAGTGGTGAACGCGCAGACCTGTGTCTTGGCGGGGTGGAATTGGACCAAGTTACGTCTACCCCATTTAGAGACCTTCTCCAATGAATTCTCCACCTTAGACACAAGTTCGTTTCGATTCTCAGTGACATTTTGCCGAGAAATATTGGGGGAGCCGGTATATATAGCATCACCTGTGCTATCATCCGCATAGCAATGAATGCCGCTGGTCTGCAACATGTCATTGATATGCAGTAAGAATAGAGTAGGCGATAGCACACAGCCCTGAGGGACACCAGCATCGACAGACTGAGTTTCCGAGCATTCGCCGTCAACTACGACCTTTATGCTTCTGTCTGCTAAGAAACCAGTGACCCACTTACATAATTTCTCAGGCAGCCCGTATGATTGAAGCTTTGAAAGCAGCGCTTTATGCCAAACCCGATCAAAGGCCTTCGCAATGTCCAAACTAACAGCCAATGCCTCTCCCTTCGACTCAATTGCCTGAGCCCAACGATGAGTCAGGTACGCCAAGAGATCACCTCGAGACTGTCTGATTTCGTCATAGACCTTATAGATTATTTGTTAAACATTTAATTACAGTTATTTAAGTAATATTCGTATTTGAGTGCGGCGGTAAGCATCTTAATAGTCAACTTACAATCCGTTTCCGATAGAAATAAAATATGATGTACCATACAACGAATTACGAAACGTCGCTTTGCCTCAACTTACGGATTACCGCTTAATCTCCTTTCGAATTAAAGTTACACACACAAGCCGGATTGACCAAGCCAATAACACTGACTTTTCATGAGTTGATTTAATTATTTAAAACGAGGTGCTGAAATTAATTTATGACGCTGGAACCGTACATTTACTTGGCATAACCTAATTTCCTTTCTCGGGACTTAACAGTGGACAACCATAACAAATATTATTATCAAAGTTAGTACAGCGAACTAAGCGCAAGGAAATTAAAGACATATGACACACACACACACACACACACACACACACACACACACACACACACACACACACATAATCACATAATCTAAATATATAAAACTCAAAGGTGACTGACTGACATAGTGATCTATCAACGCACAGCCCAAACCTGTCCAAACGGATCGGGCTGAAATTTAGCATGCAGGTAGATGTTATAACGTAGGCATCCGCTAAGAAAGGATTTTGATCAATTCTACCCCCAACGGGTTAAAATAGGGGATGAAAGTTTGTATATAACAACACTTCTTAACGCGAGCGAAGCCGCGGCTTATAGCTCGTTATGCATAATATTGGTATGGGTTGTTTAAAAACACAGTTTTAGTACTAGATCTAACTGCAAGTCAGATCTACTTTTTGACACGTTGTATAAGAAGATTGATGATATGATTCTAAGGGCCTGTTTCACCGTTTCCTGATAAGGTGCCCGATAGGCTTATTTGACAGATTCTCCATACTCTATGTGTCAAGTTAAGTGGTGGATAGCCTTATCAGGAAGCGGTGAAACAGGCCCTAATAGTAATTCCCAGGTCCTAGATAACTGATACATAATTCAAAAACCCAGAAAACTTATAAATTCCCTAACGGGATTCGAACCCGATATCTTCAGCGTTAACCACTGAACGGTAGCTCATCGTCAATTTGTTTACGTGCACACGTATTATTAACAAACCTCATTAATCGACGACGAGTATAGTTTAAAGTTTGCCGCGTAAATTACATGGGTGCTGGGGTTGCAGTATAGAGCTGATTCGAGCTCTTTATCGTCCACAACTTAGAATTTACACAACAGACACTGTTATCTTCAGACACGCTTTATTATTGTACAAAAACGTGTAATTGATTTGACAAAATAAACTATCTTTTCGTGGTTGAAAGTTACGTGAAACCAGCCAATGATTTTAATGGTAATATTGGCTCCATTTATCTCTAAAATTTTGTCATGTAATTCGATTATTATTGATGTCTTAAATTCAAATCTAGATAAATTGTACAAAGAAAATGTTTATTTTTTATGTGTAGGAATAAGTACTGGTCGAGTTTCGATATTTTTCATTATTTTCATTGCAAGGTATAGGCTATCTTCCATCGTTATCACAAGTAAAAATGTTTTCAGTTATGACGCCCAATGAAAAGGACATAAAGCAACTAAGATATTATTTGAAACTTATCAACTAGTTATTGTATTTTCTCATTATTGTAACAGATAGCAACAAATCGTGTCTTTGCTAAGCTCTATAAGCAAGGCATTTTATTTAGTTCTCTATCTAAGTCTAGCTATTCAGATATTTTATTATATTCAAAAACAAAATTTGGTCACATTTATTGCCTTTTCGGCTTATAAAACTAGTTGGCAAACCGGATTTGTTCACCTGGCGTCGTGCCAGGCTAACTACAATAGTAATAAAATTAAGGTTGCCCTTAACATGTTTCACCTCGTTTTCGAATTCCATAGTTTTCGGCAATTTGTTGCCGCAATTTTATTTGGAAATTGCAGCCGAAAATATGTGTGTATCTTTTCTTTTTTTGCTTGCTACACAAAAATGTTTTAACGGGCGGTATTCACTTGCGGTACTAGTTTACAAGTGTACATGATATACATTGAACTAATATTGTCATTTAAGTTGAGTTTTGAAGTGATTATTTACACGTTGCAATGTGGATGGTCCCTAAAAACTATTTTTGTACCTCAAAGATATTACATTTAATATTACAGCGGTACGGAGAAAAATGTTCTAAGATTTTTAAAACCATCTCCCCGTTTATCATCCTTTTATTTAAGCGTGGACAGCGAGCTCTCAGAAATGCATTTTTGAGCGTTGAAGGCATCGGTTGTAAGATAAAGTTGCTAAGCGCCGGTCCCCAGTGCACGTCGTAAACTGGTTTTATGCGCCCATAACAATGCTCCCGTAGGATAGCCTCTTATCGTCTTCATTTTGTCCTACTTTTTCCCTGGACTGTGCCGGAAATTTCTTAGTAGCTGGAAATCGCTTTTCGGCAAGATTGCAAGAACACCAGTGCAAAAGTCAATAGTTTATTATTGACAAATTTACTTGTTTTGTTATGTTGTTTTTCTTGTGTGTTATGTGTTTGTTATACTTAAATTCTCTTTATGCCTCTCGTTACCTGATTGACGATTTTCACGTCCGTTTTCAAGCCAAGCTTCGGCAGTTCTAAGTCGCCGGTTACACGGTCAAATTTTCATCAATCTGATCCATCAATCCGGTATGGATTGACGAACATTTGATCGTTCTATAACTCACGGATTGATGGATTGATCATGATATTTTTAATATGAACTTTTTATAACCATCAATATTCCGTCAATCAGATTGACACCAGATTGATGGATCAGATTGATGAAAATTTTACCGTGTAACATAGCTCACAGAGAATTTGGCTCGAAACAAAAAAAACCTGTTCTTAAAAAATGAGCAAGACTTGTTAAAGCTACTCCATTTTGAGATTTAAGTCTTCGCTACCCCTCACCGAAACCCATTAAAAGTGTAATTTTATCTACATACACTTCTAATCCGTGCTATTTTTGCGCCTTATTGTTCGTGACTGTACATAGAATTTCATTTTACACAAGGACACTCGCGTTCGGTTATTTTCGCATCTGCGGAGAGCGGACTAGGAAAAAATATGGCGGCTACAATTTTGCAATTCAAATCATATTTCGAAACGGGTCGCGGGTATCTATCCATGTGTAGCGTTCATCGCTTTTGTTCTCTTGTTCCTCAATACTGAAATTAATTTAGATTTTTTCATAACCGCTTTTTAATTTAGCCAGAGTTAGTAGATCTTCGGCCAGACGGAACGTTTTCAAAATGCAAATATTTGGTAACACCTCCAACACTGATTTCTATGATGGTGGCCAGTTTTATTAAGTCCACAGTTGGAGTATATTTATAGTACCTCGCCAAGGGCGCAGTACAGAGACACTCTTTCTCTCTTCCTTTCAACTCTCAGAATGATGACCGACGCGACTGACGAGAGATGAGGCGCATGACCGACTTTTACATGCCCATCTGATGCATAAATTCTCTTTCTTTTCAGACAATCCAGTAATCAACCTGCATTGTTCTAATAAAACTTCTTAATAATATGTCATGCGATCATGCCAATAGTGATGCTACGTGGTTAAAAAAATCTAAATGTTGTGCCTTAATAATATATCAAATAACCTAAAGTAAGTATCTATTATATTGCAATACAACAGTGTACATTTTTTATTTACTTAAATCATCCGAAAACGATTTTCAATCACCATTTCTATTATCCGTTGTTCGGTTAAGTAAATTAATAAATCCAATTATTATTAACATCGATTAATTATACAAAGCACTTTCGCGAAACCAATCAAAATGGGCGACGTACGAATTTCATTACGAAAATAATGTTATTGCTTAGATAAAGCTCCTAATTTAAATTCAAATTCTAGTCTATGTTTGCTTAGGTTTATACTTAGTCTTAGTCGAAACTTAGTCAAAGGTTATGAAGTGTAAGCAAAAACTAATAGATTACGAAATGACTTTGGGAATTCGCGAAGCATGTTTTGCGAGGGAAGTTGCGAGCTAAAAATAAAAGCAAAAGTTGTGTTTTGCTTCATCACCTAACTACTTTACTATTTACTACTTACACTGGGATTTTCTGATGTTAGTTTCTCACAGTTTGAGCGCCAGCAGGAAGCGACTATAAATAATAAGTAGTTATTTTCCTCCCACACATTTTCAACCTGAAAAGAAATAAACAGTCAACGTAGAACTACTTATAACCTCTTAAGGTCTAGATATAATGAATAAATCTTTATTTCTTTCAAAGTAGTTACTGTAATAAGAAAAGGAAATCTAGTATAATAACTGATTAAAATATTCCTCTACAATATTTTAATCAGCAGTTTAATCAACTTTTCGAACATAAAATCATCAGCGCGTTAAAAATAGGAAATTTAATTTTCGTTTAAAATAAAATTGGACTACAAAAACCACGAATTTTCAACCTTTTATTTTATTTAAAAGCGTTAATGCAGAAAACCATTCTGCGCCACTTTTAACGCATACATTAAACATTTTCGAGGATTAGCATCGACAACACATAGCACTCTATACGTTTTCAATAGCAGTTTTATGTTGAATTCACTGTGATCTGTGAAAAATAGATATGACAATGTGCTCTTGGACGACGCACGACCACTCCTGAGATTCAGAATTGATTGTGATGACATGGCGGTCCCAACGTTTTGTCCACACTGTGCCTTTTTCTGTCCGTCAAGGGCATGCGTTATAGCGCAGTCAACAGCGAACGTGAGGCATGCCCGCGACGCATGCCCTCTGTCCAAAACTTTCGTTTTGTTATTAAAAATTACAGTTGACGTTGCGTTCTTTGACGCATTCAATTATTGAATGCGCTAAAACGAAAGTTGAATGAAAAAAGATGACGAAAATTGAAGACGAAAGCGCATAATGTGGACATAGCTTTTGAGATTCTTAAGGGAAATGTCCTAACTTCATGAATGCGCCGTTTACGCATGCAGCATGGTCCATGCGTAAACGGCGGCATGCACTAGCACTATTATAGCACTGCTATTTCCATAGTGAACTCTACATAAGGTACATATTTGCATTCTTAAGAATTATCACATAGTTTTGTTCACTGTATTCACAACTATATAAAGTACAGGGTGTACTTTGTGTATATAGCTACTTTTACAGTGATCTCTATACAAGGAACACACACACACCCTAAAGTTATTATCACTTAGTTTTGTTACACCCTGTTTAAAGATTCAAAAAGAGAATATTTGCGTCGAATACATTCAAATATAGAATTGTCACATCTGTATCCGTTAGCTCCGCGTACAGGTAGAGTATTCCGTCCTCTCGTACCGCCGCAAGCTGATAATATGTTTGCGGCGTATATAATACCCTCGTTTGCATAAATCCTGCTCCCATCCCGATGTTTGTGAGACGTTTCCCTCATGTACATTATTGAATGTAAAGATTAGAAAAACCTTCGCTCTTAACTTACAGGAGAAAAAAATGGAAATGTATTTAAGGCGCTATTATATTGAAAAACTGTCCTTTTTGACGTAATACTATAGGACCCTCAGAAATGTTACAAATCTGGTAATGAGATATACATATCTTCATAGCCTTAACTAGGTTTGAGAAGAACCAGAAACACGATTAATGTATTTTGCCTCGATACATTTCTCGATTGAAATGACCTCTTAAAAATATGAAATTTGAAGATTATTTTTAAACGAAAATAGATGTATTGTAGGAAATTAGTCTAATTGATAGACACCTTTGCAACTCAAAATCGTATAGAAGCATTTTGCTTAAATGCTCCTAGTTATTTTTTAAATAATTAAAATGACGTTTTTCGCATGTTTTCCGAGCGAGCCGATAGCTTCTGGCCACAGCGTATTCACGACTTTATAGTCATACAAATTAAGTATAAAATTGCCCTTGCGGTAAAATTACTTTCAATATAGCGCCTTAACGGAAGCCCTCAATTAATTGACTTGCTGATTACTAAATAGGTTGCTACAGCAGCACAGTTGCAGTAGCATATTTGTCCTTCTGTAAAAAAAGCTCTGCTACTTGATCCCACTATATTAACCCGTCGATCGTGGGAAAACGAGACACAATAGATATTCTATTGTGTCTCGTTCACCGGTGACCGTATGGGACTTGATGAATTAAAGTTAAACCAATATGAATTTTATTACAGCTCTGACTCAATCCAAATTATTACTGTTCCTACTATAGCTACTAGGATGTCACATAAGCCAAAAGAGAACTAAATTACTTCGATAACCACAGATAATTTCTGGCCTAGAGTATAGACAATTAAACTTTTTCCCGTCTAAATATTTTAAGGAGAAAGTCACGGATAGCAAATCATATTATACCAGTCGATCATTTCATGCTTATTCTAAAATAACATCATGTCGTATACGTATCGATTTTTAAGCAGGAAAGATTTTCTTTGTTACCATACATCTTGAACGTATTAATTTTACCTGCTACCCGCTTACCTCGTATTCCTTTTCATCGTAAATTATTTCGTGCTGGTATTAATTATATCTGAGTCTAAAGTTACCTATCTTAAGTAAATTTACTGTTTAATTATGTTTGAAAATATTGCTCAATAAACATCAAGTAATAACAGTAATAATTAATAGTAATTTAATAAATTATTTAAAACTTATTTATTACTTTAGTAAAAAATATATTTTTTACTAAAGTAATAAATAAGTTTTTTCACGTAACAACGACATGCAATTATTTAGGTTGAAAAATGAATACCAGTATTTCCTTAAATCTCGAAGTAGATAAATAACCTTTTAATCCAGAGTTAACCTTAAACCTTTAGTGCAAATACGCCTAAGCACACAAAACTTTAAATATTGATGACAATTACTAAGATATCCATCGTGAATGCTGAAGATAAACTAAGATGGTATGAAACTCTAGATCAAACAACAAAGCCATCGTTCTAATAAATTTCAAATTCTCAATAGAGTCTCACTGGATTAGCTCAACTCGAACTAATAGTTTAACTTGCTTGTAATATCAATGTTTAATTTCCTACCATCTGTTTTGACCATTATCTGATAGCTTTGGAACTTTGGGTTTATACAATTGTTTACTGTTATCATCAATTTCCGTTAAAGAGCCTTTTTTGCAAGGTAAAAAAAAATACGTGTAGCTCCTTAAAATATGCGTGTACGATGATCACAATTACACAATCGATAATGATTATGATCATGGTCGTCATCGATTGTGTCTTCGCAATCATGGTTACTTCAACTCCAAGTTGGGCTATGATGAGTAACCATGGCCAACTTTTATACAGAGTGTAACAAAACAAAGTAAAATAATAAATAAATAAAAATTGTTATATTTCTGAATAGATTTAAAAAAATGCCGGACTCAGACTCAGAACCCGGCGAGAAGAACCAGTGTAAGCGTAAGCGATTATACTGTAGGTGTTTTTTGTCCCTTATTATAAAGTTTACTATGAAAGAAGCAGCTGAAAGAGTGACTATTGACTTCTAAGTTTCTATAAAAATGCCATAGTAACGTTATGAATATGCCCATGCAATCATGAAATAAAACCCTGCTACTTTTACAGTAAACTCCATAAGTATAACCACATCCACATTACACACCCTAAAGCAGGGGTCACCAAATGGCGGACCGCGGTCCGCACCCGGACCGCCGAACCATTGTGTGCGGACCAAGCATGTTCGAAAATGAAAAAATGTTGTCGGTCTCGACATACTGATCACCATTGAACATGTAGTCAACAAAAACTGTCACTTTTCTCATTGATATAAATGCCTTTGTAATTTCCGTAATTACATTTTTGTTGAATTTTTTTCTGTGCGGACCGCGAAGATCATTTTATTTCTTAAAACGGACCCCAAGCGAAACTAATTGGTGACCCCTGCCCTAAAGTATTTGTTTTATTATACCCTTTATAAAAACAGACCTAATATAATAACGGCCAACAATACAAAAATTGTAGTTTTGTAAGATTCTCAAGTTTGTATTCTCCACACATGTGATTGAATAAAATAGGTGGCGAAAGTATGTATGAGATTGTTAGGTAATGGTAGAGACTTGGCTCCCTGCCAGCCACTGTGGCGGTATGAAATTATTTATTCTTTATATTTTTTAACGCCGCCCGAAATTTTTCGATTGTATTTTCTTATAACACAAGAATTTTTCGGCTTTATGTTCGCAAGCGAAATAACTTAGATTATAAAAACGATATAAGAAAAAAGTAATTTACTGTTGAAATCTTGAAGCATATCATTCTCAGACGAGTGCACTGTGCTTTAAATTTTAATGCGTTATAAAAAAGGATACGTTTAAAAATCTCGGGCTTAAAAGCAACGAATAATAAAAACTTCATTATTCGTAGCTTAAAAGTAAATTTACTAGAAGACGTCTTGATCTTTATTAATTTTCAAGGCTTTTTAAAAACGATTAAGTACTCAGTCGGGCTTCTCCCTATTAATAAATAAGTTCATATTTAAGTAGAGTTAAGCATTTACTTCAAATTTTTCAATGCTTTCAGCTGAACTCTTCAACTTTTATATCCAGCCGCTGTTTTTATATTTTATCCAAATAAAAATCGTCCAAGTGTAAGTTGGACTCAAGATTCCACAAAAAAACCAACAAAGTTTTTTTTTTCGTGCAGGTGAAATTGAAGGGAAATATAGTCCCATTTTTTAGGGTTTCATAGTTCTGTAGAGTGTAGGAACCTTTATAGTTTCGTCATAATCGTCAGTCTCTTTTCAGTCACTACGACACAATCCATACTAATATTATAAATGCAAAAGTGTGTTTGTTTGTCTGTTTACGCTCAAACCACTGAAACGATTTTGCTGAAATTTAGCATGAAGATACTTTGAGTCCCGGGAAAGGACATATAATATTTTTTATCCCGAAAAAATATACGATTTCCGTGCTATAAACGAATTTTGGCGCAACGAATTTGCGGATATCAGCTAGTGCTAAAATTTAATCACCTACGTGAAAACTTATTTAGCGGCTTTATGCAAATTTTGGGATGAAACGCAGCGTAGAAGAAAAACTAATAATGTATCTTTTAACCGCGTGATAAAAATGTCTTCTTGCTGTTTCGTTCTCACCAGCCGCCTTCATTTTGTGTAACCCGTTGTTATTTTGTATTTTGCAATGGATACGGAATTAAATATATCTGGTAAAAATAGATTCCATCTCTATCGGAGAAAATTATAGGACATAGAATTTTGTATTCTCGTCGAGGTGAAGTCGTTGTTGAGAACATCCCGAAAAGGGTAGGAAGTCGGGAACAGTTACTGCGTTTGATGTGAAATGAGATTTTGATTACCCCTGACAGCGAAGCTGTAACATAGTATAAATATAATACAGTATGGTTAGGGTTATCGCTCTCTCGAGACATGACAGTATGACAGTCCTTAGGGCCAACCCACACGTACCACAGTCCACACTACAACCACACCACGTGGTCGGGCGTATATTTCGTATTGTAAATGAACTGGACTATTCACACGCACTATATTTTGCAGTCGTTGTCGACCACTTGTGTGATACCGACCACATCGCAACCGAGTTGCGTCAATGCAATGACAGTGCGCGCACACTACCCGCGCTCTTCCCCCCCTCCGTTTCATTGACTTTTGTAGGTAATCACATCGCAACTACTGGCGACAACGCAACCACGTCGACATTTTGTCGGTACCACAACGCAACTACAAAAAGCTGCAGCGACACCATTCACACGTAACCACTGCTTGACGGCATTTTGTCGTTGCGACGTGGTGTGGTTGGCCCTTTAGACTATTGCTATACAAAACTCATGAATATCATCACATTGAGAAAATATTTTCTATAGTCTACCATAAGTCTTTTCTGTCTTGATTGAGCGCTAACTAGTTTGCCTTAGAATCAAACTTAATACAGGAAAGTTTTAGTCGCGCGCTAATCGACATTATTTCAATCTTTAATATTATAATAATATAGTCGATCTAGTATGAATAAGATCAACTACATATTACTCATTTGTGGTTGTATTGTTCAAGTTGCCCGCTTCATACACATGTGTGAAGTTGGGAACTTCTGACAGTTTCACTTCAAGTTTCAGTCCCTTTAACCATACTTGGATAGTCAAACGCTAGACTCAAGATAGTGACGCATATATAAAGCTATACTGTACTCGGCGAAACATGGCGGTAGCGGTCATTGACTCCCTGTCAAAAACTTGTCATTTTCTATACAAAACCGCGATTGACAACATCTGATACTTTATTGTCAATCGCGGCTTGTATAGAAAATGACACGTTTTTGACAGAAAATCAATGACCGCTATCGCCATGTTTGGCCGAGTACAGTTATGTGGTTACTAGTAGATATATAGAACGTAATAAAGTGCTAGAACCCAAGTTTTCGGCAGTACATCAATGGAACATCAAGAGTCAAGACATCCACGGAAAAATTAACCATCAATAATATTATCATCAGTATTTATTAATCGCGTAGAAATTCAATAATACTTCATTGATACTTGTCTCTATTCCTCCTATTTTCGCTATTGCTATTTTGCATTTTTAAGTACTACTTGAAAGAGTTACGCATATTAGTCCAATGGGTGGCCATCAGGCGATCAGTCCGCTTGTTTACCTTTTCAAAAAAACCTTATCTCTTTTGCTATAGCATTACTAATTCCCAAATTGGGCAATGTAAATACACCTGAGGGTAAACTTTTGAAATAACAAGAGAAAGTAAAGGGAAACAAACACATTTCGTTGGGCGTATAAAAGAAGGTCCTAACATTTTAGTTGGCACTTACACGTGCTAGTGAATAAATTTGTTCAGCAATTGAGTTTTAGTGCTGTAATTGTACTGTGTCCGTTTAATACTAGTCTTGTTCTACGCTACTTTTCTTTTAAATTGGCATTAAAACTGTAGTGTTGCAATTAACTTGGCTTTCATTAGAATTTACTGCTAGAGTTAAGTTTTATGACACTGACGATGTACCAAAGATCAAGTCTTGAAAAGTTTGCAAAAATGCATAAGAATTTCACGACTTAATAAGACGAAAACGAAAACGAATTAAAAATATTTGTTTCGTAACCGATTATTCAAGAATATTTCATTGAAACCAAGCCAATTACGCAGGAGTAATTTTATAGTGCCCAAGTGTGTGCGCAGTACACAAGAGCACTCTCTATTGCTTTACTCTGATAACCCAGTGGGACGGTTGACCGACAGGACTGGCGAGAGATCAGGCGCAGGACCGATTTTTTACATGCCGATCCGACGCATGGATCATCTTACTTATCAGACAATCAGGTGATCAGCCTGCATTGTCCTAACCCAACTTGGGAATAACATGTTTCCAACGCGGGAATCAAACCGACGACCTCCGAGTCAAGAGCCACGCTCTATACCACTGGAGCAGCGTAATAAACTGGTACTGGGTCACCTTAGCACACATAGAATTAAAACATAATATCAGATATTTACTTAGCTTAAATTAGTGCCAAGCTGAAGATCATGTTTTATTTTAATAAAACTGCCCATGCGAATCGCAAAAGGTAGATTGTTCTTTCTAATCCAATTTCAAACGGCACTCCTGCAAAATTACTTCCGAGATGTGTCTGCCATTTTGAAGTTCCAATTTCAAAAGTCCCCAGCTCCCAGTTGTTAAAAAATATTTTTTATCCCAATTTATCCCAACATATAATTAAATTCGTGCTCCAAATCAATCGTACGCGTTGGAATATGGAAATAATTGAATCAATGTTTGTCCTAGATGGAAAATCAATTTGAACCTCCGGCGGAATTTAATACGTGTACATTTTTTTCGATAAATTGAAATACATAAATAGGATTGAGCAACCACCAACGGTATCATGTACCAACATCAAAGAAATCAATCTTGAGTGTTGACTGTATTCAGTATATTATCACAAAATGCATGTTGTTTGTGTCGTATCTTTTTTGCATAAATGGAGCCTCCTACCTAGGACCTAGGCATTTTCATAGAATTTGGTTAAGATTTTCTTAAGTTTCCTAGTTTAAAACATGAAATACATTAACATGTCATACTTAACTTACAAAAATTACCATACGAAAAATATAGAAAACTTCACTTAAAAATAAACGTGTAAATTACCTAGATAATATAACCTATTTATGGCCTGGTTGAAAAGGCTGTCAGGCCAAACAATTTCCTCGCAGCCTGCCCGCGAGGACGGCCTGACAACCTGGGAGTGTGCCCCGGAAATGGCATGTCAGGGGCCAACCGCCCGGGGCCCGAAATTGCTTCCGCCGTACACTCACGTTTACGTGCTCTTAAAAACGTAACTGCCGTAATAATTTACGTTGCGTTACGTAGGTAGATTTGACTAACTCCGTTTATGTCAAACGTCAATCACAAAAAACCCAAAGAATGTTAAATGAAGAATAAAATAATGTCTAAACCGACATTTGGGGCCACAGTAGATGATGTAATATAAATAGATTTATCATTTATCATCTAAGCCTTTAAAACTCAAAATACCTAAGAACTTTAATTTTCTCAAGCTTCAAAACTAAGTAATACTCGAACTATAAGCGCGCTACCGAACTTTGGTGATACAAAATCCGAGATTAACGAATTCCTTTCACGTGTCCCAGTAAATAGAAGTTCGACTTCGAAATAGCATAGTGAGGCTTTTGATGTACAAAAACGCTGGCGTTTTGATCGCTCACGCATCAGCAATAGGTGAGGCGTTAATAATTCAATCACTGAACTGAGGACATGAGTGGATCAATTGGGTAACTTACAATTTACGACATAAGACAATTCTACGCAGAAACCTAATGTTAAATCTAACCTTAACCTAATCTAATATATATAAAGCTCCTGTCACGATGTTTGTCCGCGATGGGTTCCTAAACTACTTAACCGATTTTAATGTTTTTTTTGTTTTTTTATGTGTGCTTTTTTCCAACTTGAGAGATAGGATAGCTTAGATCTTTAATTATAGTCGCAATTTTATTTTATTGCAAATTATTTGTCTATAAAGAGCGACTATTGTTTATGCGACGCGGGTCACGGGATAGCGATGGACGTTGCCATGGTGACATACTTATATTTTGTCACTAATTCAATAAAATAATACGGGCGACATACTTAATATAATATGGCAAAGAAACGTTTGCCGGGACAGCTAGTGTTTATATAAAATCAACAATATATTCTCATATTTTGTATGCACCTTAGATGTGAATGACACAAAATCTTTGTAGATTAAATTCCCTTTTTTCTCAATGAAGATTTTTCAAAAAGAGCAATTACCTACTCATTTTCCCCATTTAATTTGAACAAACCTTGTAACTTACCTTCTTCATCTAGCTATTATATCTAGCTATTATATCTAGCTACTTAAATAATTCATTTTTTTATTTCAAACATTTTCACGGTCCTAAGAGAAGGTCCCTGGAGGCTCCACTTATGCCAAAAAACGTCAGTTTTAAAATTTTGAGTTATCCACTTCATTTACTCATGTCCTGAATTATGTAGAGCTCTAACCTTATATAGCCTTCATACAGTTGCTTTGAACTCTCAAGGAAGCGCCTAAATAATTGAAAACTTTGGGGTTTCTTGATTGTTGGCAGGGTGATAATTACTCTATTTCTGTGTTATGTACGTTAATAAGTTATGGAAGGAAGCACAGAGACGAAAGTAACAGGAAGTGAAGATTTAGAGCTTGAAATGTATAATTTCCTTCTGAAGAAGTAACTAATATAGAGAGACTATTTCGCGTTTTAACCTATCAACTCCCATAAAGACACCGGCGACCGCGACAACAATAGAATAACAATAGATTTCCAAGACTCCGCGATCGAACGATTTAAGTGCTCCCTCACCGGGAGCATTCGCTTATAATGTAACGTTACAAAGTCGAGCATTAAGCCGGGTCCAGACGAGTGTAACGTGTAATGTAATTCACCGTGTAATGTAATATGAATTCTACGTGTGGACGGCACCACGAGCATTACTTGTAACGCTCGGGGTTTATCATCGTTTGGAAAATTCGCTTTGAGTTCGTATGCCATCCACACTGTTGACGCTAAATTACACGTTATATTACATTACACGTTACACTCGTCTGGACCCGGCTTTACATCAGTGAGGGAGGAGAACCGAGCATTAACAATGCGCACCTTGTAATGATATAGTGTGTAACATCTTGATACAACTTGTAACATCAACTAGCTATGGAACGTTCAAAGTTGAATGTTACATTACACGCGAATGCTCGTCTGTCAGGAAGGTATTTTTGTAATGTAATGCTCAAAAACGAATTTATAATGTTATATTAGAAGTGAATGCTCGCGGTAAGGGAGCACCTTTAGGTTTATTAGTAAAGTTTATTAGTAAAGCACAAAAATTTTCGTTTTCAGAATTTATTTTAACGTTTTTAAAGTTATGAAGTTCCGTATACCCTATTTGGATAATGAGCAGTTAATTTGCATTGCAAAGCGCACGCTGAGATAGAAACTTATCCGGTGGGTAGAAAAAAAATGTTGCAATAAGAATTAAATTAAAGTAATCTATACTGAATATAGGATAGTGAGTCTACCTATTCGTATAATATAGCTGCTATGTAATATAACTACTGCACGGTTTTGGATAACGGTAAAAGATGAGGTTGTTATCGTTGTCAAAATGTACGAATGTGTTAAACAACTATTGTGCGAACAAAACCTGTAGTATTGAAACGAAACTGCGATTGCGATTTTAAAACTTGCAACCATCCAATTATTGTATTTGAATTTGGAGAACTGTTTTAGGGTGGCAAACTACAAGTTTGTACGTATGTCGATTTTTCGAGGTCAACCCACTATAATGACTAGGCCATAAGTGATAAGACTTTTTAGCTATGCTTATATCATCCAAGTCACCTTTACAAATTAGACAAGGGCAAAACATTGTATAACTATAACGTCTGCATTCTCTTTATTTGAAGGGTGAAACTATAACGAGCAACGATAGTTCCCGGAGACTAGTAAATGCATTTTAGATGTGAAGTTGCAAAATGTCTGAGAAAACCGAAGTTTTCTTAGCGTTTTTGTCTAAGTCTCGCGAGGAAATACCAAAATACAGCGAGAGGACAAAGTTGGCTTATGCATAATACATTCGCCTCGGTTTCATAAAAATGGCTACTTATATTCAATTAATTATAACGCAATGAATATGCTATTAAAATTAACTGTTGTTGGCGATTTATATTATCATTTTAAATTTATAAGTAATAATCACTGCTAATTTTATTACAATTGACAAGTTTTTGATGTAGCAGTTGTACGGATTGTAACGTACTTCTTAGAAAGTTAATTAAAATGTCATGTCATATTTAGTTCACATGAGTAAGGTATTTTATATATGTTACGCTCAAAGATCGAAATCGCTCAGTGAGCGAAAAAATAGCTCACAACGCGTTGTAGTCACAGTGAGACAGCCACGACGCGAAATTCGCGTTGTGGCTCTAATGAAAACGGCCACGACGCGTTCTGGCAATCACAAAAAGGCCATAACGCGAAATTCGAGTCGTGGCTGATATTATGCTATTCGTTTTTCTTGATTTGTTCTTGATTGATTAATCGCCCATAGGTATGGAATATATTATATTAAAATAGCCATAGTATAAATAATGATAATAATAAACACCTTATACAGTGATTTAGTAAAAGAAAAAATATTTTGTAGTACGCGTGGTAATTCAAATTTGATCTTCCATACCTATGGATGGTTAATCAATGAAGAACAAATCAAGAAAAACGAATAGCATATCAGCCACGACACGAATTTCGCGTTATGGTCATTTTGTGATTGCCAGAACGCCTCGTGGCCGTTTTCATTAGAGCCACGACGCGAATTTCGCGTCGCGGCTGTTTCACTGTGACCACAACGTGAGCTATTTTTTCGCTCACTGAGCGATTTCGGTCTTTGAGCGTAACATATACAAAGCCGCGCGCGCGTCAAATTATCAGTTATCACTGATATTGACTTGACATAACCCTACCAAATGACGTAGGTTCACTGTCTCCCAATGAAACCACTTCTCCAATGCTAACTAAAATTGCACCCACACGATATAAATTTAAAATCTATATTTTAATACACAGTCTACTTCTCAGGTTTTATCCCACTGATATCGTTAATACTATTTTGAGCTCTCCTTAATATTGAGTTGGAAATGTAGGCTGTGTTAATGATCTTAGTTAAGCGAGAATCACCTTAGGGTTCAGAGTTAGTCTAACAAAGTTTTGCACGGTATAATGGTAACGATAACAGCCGTTCGTCCAGTATACACGTTTATATTTAAGTTTGAACAATCATGATCGAGCTTTTGTTGTCTTGGATATTTATTTCGGTGCTAACCACGCTCTCTATAAATAAAGGCGTAAGACGTTCCTAATTTAAAATTCAAAAAACCATAGCTAACGAAACACATAATATAGAGGTTATACATAGAAATATCATTATTTTCAGAGATAATTTTATAATTAATAATTATGCTATGTGACACCCAAAACTATAGAAGATGTAGATGTAGAATTTCAAAACTGGAAATCGAACCAACTGATATCGAACAAAATCACACCTAATGTTTAATACTAATGTCACACTTTAACTAACCAAAAAAAAAAAGACAAGTTGCACTCCGGGAGTGCCGGCAGAAGTGAAAACTTGTGCATTTTTTTAAACCCATTTTTTATGAAAATCGATTATTAAAAAATCGATTTTTTTAATTAATCGAAACCCTTACAATCAATTCGAGTTCGAGTTCGAGTTCGACACAAAACACTACTCTCCACCTGTCTTACGGTTTTTCCAAGGTTTTTCGATCAGCACGAGAATCTGACGCGAGTTTCACAGTTTTTACCCATACCACAAAAGTGCTCAACGCCGCTAAAGAAGTTTTCACTTCAAAAATAGGGACAAAGAAAGAAACGATCAAAAAACAAGTCCTCAATCCGCAACAACAACGAAATTGGGTCCATTCTCAATATTAAATAGTTCAGAGCTTTTATAATGCCACTTAATCACTTTGGGTAGATAATTTCAAAACACTGGTATACATACCTACCAACTTTTCAAACTCGAATGCTCAGGGATTTGAATTGTAGTCCATTGCCGATTGAATTTATTACAATTTACAAAATATGTTGCCAGATATTATTATTTTTTTTAAATATTGCAAGCAAATGTTAACTTTGTGAAGGGCGCGCACAACCTTAAGATCGCTTAGAATGGAAATGGCTCGGGAATTATTATCATGTTTCATTTTTAAGATCTCATGATAAGAGTGGGCGGGGCGGATGCGGTCATCCCCATGACCGCATCCCCATGTGCTTTTGGTAGATCAGGCATCAGACGGTTCGTTATTGGTAGATTGCATTGGTAGATCATAGGTTGTTAGTAGCTATTGTACATAGGCGAATACTGTAAGCCCTTTTTTTTTATTAAATAAGGGGGCAAGCGAGCAAACGGGTCACCTGATGGTAAGCAACTACCGTCGCCCATGGACACTCGCAACATCAGAAGAGTTGCAGGTGCGTTGCCGTCCTTTTAAGACGGAATACGCTCTTATCTTGAAGGTTTGCAGGTCGTATAGGTCCGGAAAAACTGCTGGTGACAGTTCATTCCAGAGCTTTACAGTGCGCGGCAGAAAGTTACGCGAAAAACGCACTGTGGAGGACTGCCACTCATCAAGGTGATGAGGATGGTATGTTTTTCGCGTGGGACGATGGCGAAAAGTTGCAGGTGGTATGATTCCGAACAACTCCTCAGAGCACTCCCCGTGATACAACCGATAGAGGATGCAGAGTGAAGCTACATCTCGGCGTGATTCCAAGGGGTCCAAGCTGTTTGAAACACTATGGCAGTCAACAATTCGAGCGGCCCTTCGTTGGATACGATCCAGAGGGAGCAGTTGGTATTTTGGCGCCCCTGCCCAGAGATGAGAAAATATTCCATATGAGGCCGAACTTGCGCCTTTTAGAGTTGTAGGCGTTGGTCCGGACTGAAGTACTGTCTCGCTCTGTTAAGAACACCAAGCTTCTTCGAGCCTAATTTGGCCTTACCCTCTAGATGATATCGGAACTGGACTTCGCTCGATATGTTGACGCCAAGTATCTCAATGCTAGGGGAGATGGTTAAAGATGTGCCCTCGAAACGAGGATATACGACCATTGGTGACTTTTTAGTGGTGAACGCGCAGACTTGTGTCTTGGCGGGGTTGAATTGGACCAAGTTATGTCTACTTTTTATATGGCCTATACATATTTTACAGTAAGTATTATTTTACACATATACCATCAAATATTATCAGATAGTTTTGCAGGATCCTACAATTAACAAAATATCGAATACAAAAACATACAACATCATGTTTCTCGCAAGCTTCTTGAAGATTTTTTTAGTCGCTCTGAGTCAAGAATGCTTATAGACTTAAAACCTCCGCTGTAGTGGCGGAACTTGAAAATACACTCGTTGTGTCGAGCTAAGCTTTAGCGATGTTTATAGGGCAAACGAGCAGCTGGATCACCTAATGAACAGATATCACTGCCTCTAATGGTGAGTTTATTGTGTGTGTCGTCCAGTGGTTTAACACGTTGCACTTGACTCGGCAATCACGGGTTCGATTCCTGGGTTGGAAACATGTTTTCAAGTTTAGTTAGGACAATGCGGGCTGATCACCTGATTGTCTTATATTTTATAAGTGAGATGATCCAAGCGTCGGATGGGCATGAAAAAAGTCGGTCCTGCGCATGATCTCTCGCCAGTCGTGTCGGTCGTCCATCTTACTGGGTTTTGAGTAAAAGGAATACAGGATGCTCTTGTGTACTGCGCACTCACTTGGACACAATAAAATTCCTCCTGCGTAACTGGCCTGGTTTCAATGAAACCGGCAACTGTCACCGAAACTGGTGTTGGGGGTTATTATTATTTGCTTTTAGAAACCAGGAAAAACCAGTAAATTCTAAACGTTCTATAGAAATGAGTGCCCCCCCCCCCCCTAAGGATTATGTATTTATGCTAACAGAAGCCTAATTGTATAACGAAGGTTTACTGTAAATTATTGATCTTAGCATACATTAATGTTTACGTTGGTAATTAAGTACTAATTGTCTAATTTGGATAAACCAGGGTCTGTAATTTAAGATATAATTATATGTTTCGTATTATTTGTTGTTTATGTAATAAATGATTACTAGGTTGGATGTATAATATTATGTACTATTTCCCCCGTTTTTCCATATTTTTCTCTATTTATTCGCTTCTATTAGTCTTAGCGTGATCAAATATAGCCTATAGCCTTCCTCGATATCGCTATCTAACACTGAATTTTTTTTTTAATCGGACTAGTAGTTCCTGAGATTAGCGCGTTCAAATAAGCCCTTTCGATTAATTTCCCCCGTTTTTTTCACATTTTCCTCTATTTCTTCGCTCCTAGTAGTTTTGGTGTGATAAAATATAGCCTATAGCCTTCCTCGATAAATGGACTATCTAACACTGGAAGAATTTTTCTAATCGCGCCAGTAGTTCCTGAGATTAGCGCGTTCAAACAAACAAACAAACAAACTCTTCCGCCTTAAAATATTAGTATAGATCGGCCACACACACTGTGATAGGCATATCATGAAAAACTCATAACTCTTAAGTAGGTACCCCGTAAACAATGAAATTTGTTTGACAAACATGTTTGATGTAATTTACGTTTTCATCAAAAAGCAGCGCAGGCGATCAAACGTGCATCAAACACGTTTGTCAAACAATTACCTAGAATCGGTTTGAGATCATGAGATTTTGTTTGACAGACACAGCGGAACACGTTCAAACACGTTTGTCAAACACTACGCAAATCCAAATTTTCGTCAAACAGGTCAAACACGTAGTTTGTTTGACAAACGCTTCAAACAAAGCTGTACACTATCAAACTGTTTGACAAACACGTAAAATTTGACAAACAATTTGATTGTTTGCGGGGTACTTTACGACCGCACTCAGATACATTTAATTATGTTTAAACTTCAATTTATTGGAGAGTTTGACAGAAAATGTATTAGTACAGTTTGCTGTACTAATACATTATCTGTGTACTACCTACTGTGTACATCTGGAGTCCCATACTACGGTGATCTCGTGGACAGCGCTAGGAACTTCCGTGCCTTCAAGTTGCCTTCAAGTTGCCTTCAAGAGTTTTTGTCACAATTATTATTGGCAACAGTTGGCAACAGTCTAACACAATAATAAATTTGCTCTAGCTTAGTAGTCACTATTATTATTATCGTTTATTCCCGTGGTGCTTCCCCCTTCAGTTCTTTGACTTTCGGTCACTGCAACTTTGCGCAGTCTCCCGCTTAAATTGTGTGGGGATAGAATCTGGAATTATTCCTACTCCTCCTATTTTCTTCTGATTAATATCGTTGCGGGTCCCAAGACAGCTTTAGCATGTCCCTCGGGCTCCCTAAGATCATATCAAAGGGTTTTCGTGGTTAGATACCGCTGTCGATCCTGGCGACACAGGAGATACAGCGGTGGGAATGTGTGGTGAGCCAAAGTCTGATTAAAAAAAGATAATGTATTAGGCTTACATCAAAACCTCCATTTAATTACAAATATAAATAGTTTATTGACCATAAATTGTTAGTTTACAAGCATTTTTACAAGTAACGGTCCCCCAAACTAGGCGAGGACTGTCCTATGGGGGAGTTTAAAAGAGTACAAGGTGGAAAATTAAGTAGTTAATATTCGTCTGCAAGTGCGGCAGATGGTGGCATTTGCCACTGTAATTTTACTTAGGTAAGTTAGTTACGAGTTACGACATACTAGTAACATAATAAACTCTACGTAGAGGGACGTATACACAGGTAAACTTAAATTTTCAGATTCCGCAATGTTTGCTATCGCAAATTTTGTATGGGTAGATACGATTTTTCACAGATCTGTCCGTCAAATGCTTATTTGTCGCAATATACCTACGAATAATAATAAAATATATATAGGTTTTATTATTCGTAGCAATATACGGAACTCTGCGGAACCCATAATCTATTTCTCGACTTGTCCCGTTTCTGTAACAATATGATAAAAGATGTCAATTAATTAGGACTCCGAGATTAAAGAGGCTAATGAGTTATATGTCAGAGGGCAGCCAGGCTAACTGTATTAGATAATAATCTCGTCCCACATATAGTAATTCTGTTTTATCTCTCTGTTCGAAGATTTTTCTAAATCTTAGGCATATTCATAGTCTGTAAACTCTACAGGCGAATGTGTACGAAAAAAAACAAGTGGACTCAATAGTGTTTTATTTAAAAAAATAACTAAAATTTGCATGTTAAAATTCACATGTTAAAATTTACAATTTACATTTATGAGAGCCATGGTTCGGCACGAATGGGCCGGCTTGGCCGGAGAAATACCACGTTCTCACAGAAAACCGGCGTGAAACAGCGCTTGCGCTGTGTTTCGCCGAGTGAGTGAGTTTACCGGAGGCCCAATCCCCTACCCTATTCCCTTCCCTACCCTCCCCTATTCCCTTCCCTTTCCTTCCCATCCCTACCCTTCCCTATTACTCTATTCCCTCTTAAAAAGCCGGCAACGCACCTGCAGCTCTTCTGATGCTGCGAGTGTCCATGGGCGATGGAAGTTGCTTTCCATCAGGTGACCCGTTTGCTCGTTTGCCCCCTTATTTCATTAAAAAAGTAACACAATAATATATTACTAAAGGGGACCCTAGAAAACAAGTAATCTAAAGTAAAAATGTATCTGATGAAATCATTTTTTGAACACCTCAACCATAATAATAATCTAAAGTACATTAAATTTTACAACCGTATATATTCATGTTCACGCTACAGTTTACCCATTTTATTCTTAAATTAACTTTTCTTTGCTCGTTTAGAAAAGCGTCGGTGTTGCCACGCCCACCATAGCACTTTAACACTCACTTGCTTAATACAGGTCTTCCAAGCCAAAGGTCCGCTGTAGAAAAATCTAAAATATATTTTTCTATTTCAAATAATTGGCTAGCTCATTATTTTTATACTTTTCTAATTGAATATTTTTCTTACTTAAATAAGGATATACTATTTTTAGAAATAAAAAGTTAAAACTGAGTATAATCTGTGTTTTTAGGCCATAGTGAATGTAGGGTTACCAGCAGCTACAGTTGGTACATTCTTGATATTATCAACATTAATCGCATTACTATGTCTTATCTGACATAACTAATAATAATAATAATAAACATTTATTCAAGAACTTTGGGCACCACCACGCTACATTACAAAATAAAAAGTTAACACACAGTTAAAATGAAGTTGACATGAAAATACCAAACAGTGTGAAATATAACTAGTCTAACTTAGAATTAACAACAAACAAAAAAAAGTAACAGGTTACAGACAGGTAAATAAAAAAACTTAGCAAGAGTATCATGGTAAGGCAGGAGGTGTAATGCTCAAGCCACTGAAGTGGAGTCCACTCAGGTAAAACGACTATGGATAAACCACAGTCCCTGATATTCTGTGGATCCAAAATATCAGGCGCAAAACAGACCACCCAAGGCTACATTTATAATATTTTAAACAATTATAAAATAAAACACACATAAATAATATAATAAATAGAATGTATATACTTAAAAATAAATAAAATCTTGAATTAAATAATTATGGTATGCAATGATTAAAATGAGGTAACTTATGTGATGAAAAAAGCAATAATATGTTAAAAGATAGTATCTTTATATAACAGAGAGTGATATAAAAAGAAAATATATATTTAACCTATCAACCCCCATAAGGACACCAGCGACCGCGACAACAATAGAATAACAATAGATTTCCAAGAATCCGCGATTGAAGGATTAGATTGAGAGCTGATCCTGCAGTAGCAATTCCTTTAGTTTACTCTTAAAATTATTTGTAGAATGCAGAGCACGAAAGGGCGGTAAAAGGTTATTCCATATCTTGCTCGCCAAGTACCTAAAACTACCTCTAAATGCAGACGAGTGATGGAGAGGAGTTACTAATAGGTACGACGAACCCCTGGTGGTGAGGGTCAGCTGCTTGTCACATGCCCACTGTAGCTTACTAAACAAGTAGGATGGAGTTTTTAATTTAACCACACCGAACAGTAATGTGGCAAAATGTAACTGTCGGCGACCGTCCATCTTAAGCCATCTCAGACTGTTTATGTACGGCGTTACGTGGGCGCGGGGAGGCACATTGCAACAATATCTTGCGCATGCATTTTGCACTTTTTGAATGAGGTGCTCGGAGCGAGAGAAAAGACAAGGACCGATAACAGCGTCAGCGTAATTTAAATTGGAAACTAATTGAATCTGAAGTTAATTGGCGTTACGCTTTTTGACATTTCAATTTTCTGTTGGTTAAATGCATATTGCATATTAGCAGCTATAATATTCATAGCACCTCGGTTCGTCTCGACATAACTCGTAGTCATGTTAGACTCGAAAGTAATTTACTCAAAATGTCACCAGAAAACACAGAGCCACGTATTTTCTGCGGCGCGGATTCAGTTCGCGTGTTTTCCCAAACGCTACAGCAGAAAACGCGTACGTCTGAACGCGCCGTAAAGTGTAATAGCCTGAAAATTTGTTTTACCGTCGTTACATAATTTTTTGACGTTCATCGCTGACCGTTGATTTATTTAATCGGCCGTTAAGCGTCGATTACCGCGGATCCATCGGCTGTGTGAGCCATCATTATGATGCTCTCAAATATTTTAATCAGGCCTTAATGTCCGCATTAATATTTTAATTATTATTTATGACAGAATAAATTTACATTACAAAGCTATGTTTTCAGGAAATAGGCAGTCTACGCAGTAATTTATTGTTTTCCGTTACTGGGTACTCTGATTAAAAATTAAATTTGGCTTTATTGCAGGTATTTAATATTTTGCTTGTAATTTAACGAAATATTTAATAAAATGCCAACATGATTTTATAGTTATTCCTGTGTATAAATTTATGCAAACATTTATGAACCCTAATTTTTACAAATTATACCTACTTACAGTAAGTTTTACTATTTGTAGGACAATGTTACTCATAATAAACCAGCACAAGTCGGCGCATGAGTACCGAAAACTATTCCACCTCAATTTTTTATGCGATCCTCTTCAAATCCTGATGATATAAATGCATGTTGCCATGATATACACAATCTGCGAAAATTTCAGAAGTCTATAGCGGTTTTGAGATACTGTCTGTCCGTTTGTCTATAGGTATGTCTCCAGGCTGTATCTCAAAAACCGCTATAGCTAGCTACTTCTGAAATTTTCACAGATTGTGTATATCTGTTGCCGCTATAAGAACAAATACTATAAATAAAATAAAGTTAATATTTAAGGGAGGCTCCCATACAAGGAACGTGATTTTTTGGCCTTTTTTGCTCGTAATCAATAATGGTAAGGGGCCATCCATTAATCATGTGATGTTTTTTTTTGGCATTTTTTGACCCCAAACCCCCCCCTCCCCCTTGGTGATACGTGGTGAGGTTTAAGACTACCCCTCCCCCCTCCCCCCTATATCACGTTATTTTTTCGTACCTACAAAGAATATATTTTTTATTTATAAAAAAATACTGGTATAAGTATCATCTAATTTTATTATAGAAAATTAAAGACTACTATAATAAACGTTCAGAGGTAGACAGAAAGGTTGCAGTTAGTTTTTCACCGACATAAAGATAATGAAAGAAATGCGAAAAAGTTTTTTGTACTAGTACATGAACATTAATGTACAATATTTTCGGAAACAAATAAGTACACGTGATATATAACGTTACCCCCCCTGCCCTTTGTGATATTTCGTGATTTTTATAGACCCCCCCTCCCCCTTTCGAGCCTCACATGATTAATGGACAACCCCTAACAGCTAGGCACTTGAAAATTTCATAAAATCCTTAAATATATTTTTACTTTAATAATTAATAATAAAATTAAAATAAAATAAATGTTTAAGGGGGGATCCCATACAAAAAACATAATTTTTTGTCTACTTTTGCTATTAGATAAAAAAAGATATAAACAATGATTTTTTTTTAAATATCTATTAACGATATTATTAACTATTGTTTAAATAATTTAAAAAATATATTACTTCGACATTTTTTTTTTCAACAATTTAAAAAAAAATTCAATTTGAGATTTTTTCAACCTTTAAAAATTTATATCTTTAAAAAAATTAACTTTATCGTGAAAAGTCATAGAGCCTTTTTTATTGGTATTTCAATAAAAAATATTAAAAAAAAATTCCGGTTAAATAATAACAATTCCTTGCAATTGTATAAACAATGTTTAAACAATACGGCACCGGGTTGCACCATGGCAACATGCATTTATATCATCAGAAGGGCAATTTGAAGAGGATCGCATAAAAAATTGAGGTGGAATAGTTTCCGGTACTCATGCGCCGACTCGTGCTGCACTATAAATTATATAACAGCTATTAACCTACCAATATACAAAAAATCTTCTAAAAAGGTTCTGTAATCAATAAAACTTGGTTGACTACGGTACCCTAAAACGGAACCGTAACCAGCTGATTTTCTATGTAATTATTATATTATATTTTTTACTTTTTTCTTATTGTTTCTTATCGAATTTTCCCTAAAATCAACATCATAATATTCTGTGATTCTACCTACGTCCTACATACATAACATACATTATGTACTTTCTCATAATACGAATATTAGTGTTCGACTGAGATAAACAAAGAACTGTTCCCACCAGCTCACGTCGCGCACGTACCAGCACACATCTGGCGGTGTTATGGTCCGTATTGAAAAATCTCGCTATTTACGAATGGGAATAAACTTCCTTGTCTTCGAAAAATATAGCCGAAACTACAGTACAGTAGAAACTATGTCCTAAATGTTCCGTTCTAAAGCAACCGTAGAACCTGGCTTATTAAATAAAAAAATACACAAGATGCAAATAATGTTATTACGAACCCTAGAAGGTACGCAAATTGCGAATAACTCACCAGCCTTTGTTATTTATACCACTTAAAATATCTAATAAAGCTTTTGATGTTTAGATTGACGGGAAAATTGATTTTAATTGGAACGTTAAAGTGGGAAATAGAACGTTTTTTGAGACAAAGAATTTTTTAACTCGCCCTTTTTTCTTCGAAAATTAAATTAAAGGAATCTTTCTTGATAATTGGGGAAAATATTTTTAGGGGTCAGTTTTTGGCAATGAGTATAATTATTATACTATTTTTTTCTAATTATGTCCTACTTAATAATACATTGAGATGTATGGAGTTGCTATTGCCAACGAAAAACATGTCGCACTTGAAGAATGAGCGGAGTGAGAGGCGGGGCGGTGATGGCTATAGATCAGTACCGCAGAAGTGACAAAGTTTTGTGCCTACACTCGAATGAACGCAGACTGTATTTGAAAGTGGATAAAATAAAACAAATATTTTTACTAAACATTATTAAAAGCTTTTATTTAACTTGCTTTGTATATTATTATTTAGTTATTTACATTATTATGTAAGTTCGGGTGGAATTTTTGAGCTCAATTTTGAAGTAAGTATATGTATGTACATAATTATAATATTTTACCCGATTGAGCTGAAATTTTGTATACACGTTTGATTTGAATGACAATGCACGATACATGTGTGATACATATGTGACATCACTATAAATAAAATATTATAAAATGGCCGACCATCCAAGGTAGCGGAATAGTAATTATCTATGCCGTCCTATAATAACAGTATGGATACTAAATGAAAGAACTTTTTGAGAATAACTCGAAAACGAATGTAATGTCATTCTACATCTAATATGGCGGCTCATCTAATATAGGGGAATACAAACACAGTTTCGTTTATTTCTGCATGACTAAAGAATTGGATTTCAGTTAAAAATAGTTAAGTGAAATCCAACTTGTAAGTCATGCGGAAATAAACGAAATAATAATATTATAACAAGTCGCTAATATAGGCACGGCTTTTTCACTAATCAACATCAAGTACGATTTTTCAAGGACATAGAAGTTAATTTTTTATATAAAATAACGGGGCAAACGGGTCACCTGATGGAAAGTAACAACCGTCGCCCATGTAACCCACTCGCAACGTCAGAAGAGCTGCAGATACGTGGGAATATGCCTTCTTCTTAAAATGCTTCTGGCGATAGTTCGTTCCACAGTTTTGCAGTGCGCGGAAGAAAATTACGCGAAAAATGCACGGTGGAAGACCGCCACTTATCAAGGTGATGGGATGGTCCTCAGAGCACTCCCCGTGATACAACTGACAGAGGATGCATACAGCCAAACGTATTAATTACCTCCTTTTTGGAAGTCGGTCAAAAACCAAAGTATTACATACCAACATTTTGCAAAGCCGTTACAGCGGCTTAGGCGTGAAGAGGTAACAGACACAGAGAGAGAGAGACAGACAGATAGACGGACGGTCAGACAAACGGACAGACAGACAGATGGACGGACAAACCGACAGACGGACGAATAGATAGACAGACAGACACACTTTCGTATTTATAATAATTATATTATAATAACTATGGATCCAAAGTCCACTACATACTTACTAAATTCAAATTACTTATATATTTATAAATACAATTATAATGTACGCATGTACATAATGTATAAGTAATACCGTATTTATATTATTACCAAAATACAAACTCGTCTACGTCAATACTTCATTCATCGTCGTCTTCTGCCTACATTCCCCTCTGAATCTACTACTCTATGACAATGCGAAATGGCGCGCGTCTTCGCCTAGTAATTGAATGTTCGTATTTTAATTGAAAATAAATAAGAATACTAACCGATGAAATGTTATGCCGTCGCATTTTGAAGTGTTTTTGGAATTATTTTTACAATATCCTAAGACACACCAAGGCATTTTTGTGACTTTTATTTTGTGTTTTTTATAATTGTCATACGTCAAGTGCGCAGAAGAGCTCGCGGCCGACTAAGTGCACTGCGGCTATATAGCGTATCTTGAATGTGACCAAGCACTGCGTTGCGGTGTCAACTCCATACATCTCAATGTAATAATATAAAAATATTGCTGCTTCTTGAATAATAACAAATGTTTCACCAAAGCATGTTTGTTGCATATATTATATCAAACATACAACAATCGTTACAGTTAAGGTTTCTATTCTCCACGTAACTTTCGTGGGGATTTTTTTATTTTAGAGTTATGTTTTAAAAAAATGCAAATGCCTTTAAGGCGCTGTAAAAATAATAAATACGATCTTTAAGACATGTAAATCGGTCCATAAACTACTGAGATAATCTAATTTGAAATTTTGGTCCCCATGAAAGTTGCGACAGACTCCACGTAAGTTACGATTGCATTTTCTAGGAACAAAATATGGATTAAAATCTTTTTTACTTAATAAATAAAGAAATGTTTATTTCATTTATTAAGATCAACAATACTAAAGATTATGGAACTTTAATTTGTTGTTTAAACTGTCCAGTAACCGGTCAGCTCTCAGTCAGGACCGAAGATTTGAATGCGTCTTTTCGTGGTAGATCTCCTGAAATGCTGTGACTTTTTCGAGGTTTAGGTGATGTTATTTGAAGTACTTGCAGATTAGGTAATTTAGGAGGTCATATTATTCAACTAAACAAAATGTTGAGATTGTAAGATATAAAAGGGCAAGGGCTGATAAGTTTTAATGAGTATCGTGTTGCTTTTGAAGATGTATTTCATGTAAAATACTGATATTCAGGTAAATCCGCTAGACTAGAAGCAGACGCAATATATTTGGGGAAAAGATCTGAAGGTAGATTGATGAAAAGCCACATATTATGTTTTATTTTTCTTAAAAAAAGCTACTAGAGTGAAAAGTGAGTTCAGGGTGCTAAAACCATAGCTGGGAATAGTACATTGCAGCCAATTCATACAGGAAAACGGTGTACAAAACAGCCTACGTAGGTTTCGTAGGTCGCTAGGTAACTTTCGTGGATAAAAATCCACGAAAATTGTGCCACGAAAGTTACGTAAATTTCTCATTTTTTATAATTATGAAAAAAGTAATGGGTAAATAAACATACAAAGTACTAGGAAATAATCTCGATAATATACCTTATTCCTTAATATCATATGAGTGTCATAATTATAAATTATTATCATTCAAAACATGTACGCAAAAGTTACGTGAGAGTCACGTAACTTTCGCGTACATGTTAACGTTCATAATATTTAAGGAGTATTTTCCTCGTATTTCCTGTTTTTAAGCGACGAGTGTTTGTGTCCCCTGTACTGATGCCGGAACGGCACTGAGCGTTGGTGCAGCTAAAATGTGTAACCACAAGTCGTCGCGTTTGGAAGATAGGTGCAGTTTTGTTACCCGCTCGTGAAACTAGCAAAATCGTGTGACAGAGACGTTATGCCTATTAACTTTTTTAATTTAAGATATAACATTATTTTATTTTAGTAATTAGGTAGTTCAGTTAATCTAGATTAATTTGATGTATCACACTCTATGCTAATGAATGTAATACAAAAGTTATTAAAGCTTTCCGTAAGCGCGAACAGAGTGTGACGCTCGGAGAACACCTATTTTGCCCCCGATTTCGACATTAAATTATCAATTGAACAAAAGCTATAAATAATTATAGATGTTATTTATTGAAATCAGATACTTCAATAAATGAAGAATAACGTGTGTTTGGTCCTAAGGCCATAATAACGTGTGTTAAAGAGCGTGTGACCACATTTTGAGGGGCCTCGGAGAATTACTCGTATATTATTCCATTTTCACAAAACGGATTTTTTTAAGTTTGGACGTTGCGTTTGGGGGCACTTAAAGGGCAATAAATTAGCCGAGGCTGCCCCGAGTGCCCACAAGCCGTGAGGTGAGTAATGGCCCCGGATCACCGACCGCTAAAAATTCCCCAGAAAAGCCCAAAAATAAATTGCGCGCCTAATCTTTCAATACAAGATATTACTGTTTATTCTATGGACCTACAAAGCGAGTCATATTATATTTCTGCAGACATTTTCGCTGTGCGGTAAAAATACTTACTTCTTCCCTTACGCCGCGCTGGCGGCTTACTTTAACTCCGTCTTACGAATTTTCATCCAGGTCACGTGACCGTGCTCGTAATTTTTTACTTCAAAAATGGAAGATTATGGAATACAAGAAAAAATCCTAGAAATTAGAATGGCCACTGTTAGCTTATTTCAACATGACTATTAATAGATTTAATATAATTCGCGTAACCTAATAAGATAACAAATTGTTATACAAAATTAACGGTCCAGTTCTACTGTCCTAGATACAAGTACTTCGATTTAATTGTAGCCTATTTTTGTACCAAATTATAAAATAATCATTATTATCATACTGAGACATGTTTTGTTTTTATATAAACAGTTCAAAGAACATCAAAATCGTGCTGAAATCCATATAAATTTCATGAATGCGAAAGTATATCTGTAACTACTATTCGTTTAAGCTTCTGATTCTTATTTAATGAAATCACTTGACTTTCTACTTTCAGTCCCGAGAAAGGACAGAGAGTGGTTTTTATCCTAAAATAATTTACGTTTCTAGCGCAATACACGAATATCGGTGAAACGAACTTAGCAACATCTTGTTTTGTTTTAAAGACTTGTAAAGTTTATACTTTATTTATGTTAGGCGCCTACCACACGTGCATTCTTAACCACAGTTTTGCTTGCGCATGCCGGCTTGTACACTGAACATTGTGCGTGTAGTTGGTGAAACGGTAGTATGTGCAAGCCCCAAAGTTTGGCTTGACGGTTTTTAACCTATCAAGCCCCATAAGGTCACCAGTGATCGCGACAACAATAGAATAACAATATATTTCCAAGAAGCCGCGATCGAAGGACTTGCTTGTAATAGGGATGATGACAAGGTCAAAGATTAGCAATTTTGTTAATAAAATAAAGAAATCACGGTAAAAAATAAGTGTTTTCAAATTTTCAGCTTGATAGCATTTGTATTTTTTTTTTGTTATGCGCCTTTAAAGTTGGATAATCAAATCGATTTTTTTTCAATTAAATTTCTTAATATTTGTATACCATTTGTTATCGAAATAACTTATGCAATTAAAAGCAACTTTTGTTATAAAACCACTTTCATAAACGCAATATTTGATATATACCTACCGAACAAAATTCTCTCCCGATCCATACAAACTACGAAAGAGTGACGTCAGTCTTTCGTAGCACTTTGTATGGAGCGTTTCGGGCAGGTCTATTTTATGAGATATTTGAAATTGTCATATCCTGGTGAATTTTTAAGCTATCAGAGTCATTCTTTCAGCGAAGTTTCTATTTTTAAGGGTCTTTCAATTACCAATAAGAAAAAAAAATAGTTATCATGCCTATTCTGGCATGCAAGCCTTCGTGTACAAACTAATCTTGTCTGCGCGTGTGGTTGGACGTTCAGTGTTCAAGCCAAGCTGTTTATACGCTGACGATCTCGGCAAAAATGTGGCTTGCGCATGCATAACTGTGCCGTGTATAAGTCAGGCTTCCGTCTTTTCATGCGAGAAGCATGCGCCAGCAAAACTCTGGTCAAGCATGCACGTGTGGTAGGCACCTTAGTCACAGGTTACACGGTCAAATTTTCATCAACCTGATCCATCAATCTGATTGACGGAGTATTGACGGTTATAAAAATTTCATATTAAGAATATGATCAATCCACCAATCCGTGGCGTACACGATCAAATTTTTGTCAATCCGTACCCGATTGATGGATCAGATTGATGTAAATTTGACCATGTAACCGCTAACTTAGGGCCTGTTTCACCACTTCCTGATAAGGTGCCCGATAGGCTTATTTGACAGATTTTCCATACTCTATGTGTCAAGTTAAGTGGTGGATAGCCTTATCAGGAAGCGGTGAAACAGGCCCTTAGACTCTTAGATTTCCTCCGTCTGATAACGACACGACGTTATACGTAATTGGGGCTTAAAACTAGGAGTTGAATAAAAACAATCCTGTTATTATTGTTAGCGTAAAATTTAGTATGTACTTAGTCGTGTTTTGATTTTATCGTAAACTAATTAGTTAATGTTTTTGTTTCAGGTAATAATTCAATGGCTGTCCAATGACTGCAACAATAAATTTGAGGTAACATTATGGTGGCGCAATTAGTGGATTTAATTAGAAACATGTTTAGGCCGACCGACAAAATTCATTGACATATTCTAAAGTTAAATTGAGTATTGGTCAGTGTTTTAGATAGTTGGTTTTACTCCATCGGCTTTCATTGTTGTAGCAAGTTATTATGTTGAACATAATGATGAATGGATTTTTAGTTAAGATTTTTACATAAATTCCGTACTTCTCTGTCAAACTAAAGCTAAGTAATCATTCTTAATTATGACTCTGCAGAGTGCAGACTTTAGTGATCCCAGTTGCATTACCTATAGTCCGCGTAAGTCGAGCATATGTGTTCTTAATTTAAATTATTATTTTTAACAAAAAATTTAAACCGACTTCCAAGGTAAAAACAATAATAACATCCTTATAATATGAACTAAAAAGTATTAAATAATTTTTCCTATCTCATGGTACCTTTTTCCGAATTCGGCTAAAACTCAACTATTTCTGTACTCAATCTTCATAATCTTGAAGTCGGTACCGGATATAGCTGAATCCAGATGCCAGAATATTTGAAACATTTGCAACTGGCACCGACTTCAAAATTATGAAGATTGAGTACAGAAATAGTTGAGTTTTAGCCGAATTCGGAAAAAGGTACCATGAGATTGGAAAAATTATTTAATACTTTTTAGTTCATATTATAAGGATGTTATTATTGTTTTTACCTTGGAAGTCGGTTTTAATTTTTTGTTAAAAATAATAATTTCATTCTTTCTAGTTACCTTGTAAAATCATCGCGTACTATACGTAGATTAGGGACGATTCACACCGAATGGCAGAGGCGAGGCGAGCAGTTTCAGTGTCATATGATTTTAAACTCTATCTTCATTATTGTAATACATTGCGTCCACGGGTGGCCGTAGATTTCTCAAGCGATACTATCTATTACAACAATGAAGATAAAGTTTAAAATCATATGACACTGAAACTGCTCGCCTCGCCTCCGCTATTCCGGTGTGAATCAGCCCTAATACACCTGTATACTATTCTACGTTCTTATTACAATTTTTTAACAGTCACACTTACAAAATATACTTAATATCAGCTGCAGATAATTTTATAAACAATACATTTAAAAAAAATCGAAGTGGACACGTGCTAAGGCCGCGCGAAACCGGAATTTTAGCAGCGGCGCGGCGAGGCTTTCAGTGTCATATGATTTTAAACTTTATCTTTATTATTGTAATACATAGTATCGCTTGTGAAGTCTACGGCCGCCCGTGGCCGCGATTGGTAAGTGTGACAGCTGTGCACTCTAGCATGTTTCTTGTATTATCGAAGCAAGTTACTTCTCAGAAGTAATGTCAAATGTGTGCCTTACGCTCTGGAGATAAGGTTGAATATTTTGTTATGTTCAATTTTGGTGACATTGGTGACCCTGACGTGGTAATGATGATGATGACGATGAATGTGATTTGTATAGTAGCATATGCTTTCAGTTCTTAAAACAGCGCCTAAACCCCCAAACTTGTATCTATAAGGAATCCGGAGTTCTCTTAGTATCTTCGGAACCATAGTATACCTTGGTGCAGAATCTTGCGTTTTGGTAGCATATGCTTAGGATGCTTCTCATAAAACCAAAATCATCATATGTTTCCATATATATTTCGAGGAGTTCCCTCGATTACTCATGGATCCCATCATCAGGTCACCACTTTTGTGAACATGGTACCAAATTGGAGTAAAACCTAATACAACAAAATAGAAATTTCGAAAATCGGTTCACAAACGGCGGAGTAATCGTTGAACATACAAAAAAAATAAAAAATAATAATAAAAATAAAAAATATCCACAGTCGAACATATAACCTCCTCGTTTTTTGGAAGTCGGTTAAAAATATAAGAACAAAATAAAAAGGATGGTATAATCCGCAAAGCTCGACAAATCCGCCATCCGCGGGGTGCGTGAAAGCGGCTTTTGCTATCACAGGGGGGTTATTTAGCCGTTAGCTAAACACAGCTTTAGGTCAATACACACTGCAATAAAGGAACATGAAATTGAAAGATCAAATAGCGTGATGCTGATTCGAGTTTTATTTTTGTATCGTAAGTTAATTTAATATTTTTTAAAAACAAAATACATTTCCCTATTATGCGTAGGTATTCATAAAAGTAGAGTTTCATAGATCCATTCGTTTTTGGTGGCTATGATCTCTCATTCTGAAAATACTATCCTCAACATGCGACCCATCGGCACTTTTTTATGTCAGTGGCCCGCAAGAATCGATACTTTTGAAAAATATTATTTTTTTAACCTTAAATATTGGGAATTATAGAAAACTAGATGATGCCTGCAACTCCGTTATGCTAAAACTCGTTTATCGCGCGGGGACCGTACATTTTTTCGAAACAAAAGTATCCTATTTCCTTTCTCGGGACTCAGAGTATCTCCATAGCAAATGTCAGCAAAATCGGGTCAGCGGCTTGGGCGTGAAGCGCTAACAGACAGACAGACAGACGGACAAACAAACAGACGGACAGACAGACAGACAGACACACTTTCACATTTATAATATTAGTTTTCAGCAAAATCGGTTCAGCGGTTTGGGCGTGAAGAGGTAACAGACAGACAAACAGACACACTTTCATATTTATAATATTAAGTATGGATAATTTATATTGTGCTTGACAAGTATTAGATAATGATGTTAATGATATGAGTAGGTAAAGGATAATATGCTGATTACTTAATCTGACACCATCACTATCAAAACCCCGATTCTCCTCAGCTCAAGCCATAACAAACAGGGTTCAAGGTTTACGCGAAGTTAAAACGCACATCGGCAGCTGGGCGATAACGATGTGGGTCAGACGGTCGTCTGGTCGTGCTGATAATACCGTGATAACCCCACGCACGCGTCACGGCTCACGAGACACGTCATTGATCGGAAGCTGAATTGCTGCGTAAGGGCTGTAAGGGCTGGGGCGTAGTAGATTTTTATCAATCCCATATTAAAAGTGACACTCCGCATCCTCTCAATTGCGTATTAAAATTATACTACGCAGTACGCACCGAGACTCCGCGTCCCCTCAATTGCGTATTAAAAGTATACTACGCACCGAGACTCCGCATCCCCTCAATTGCGTATTAAAAGTATATACTACGCACCGAGACTCCGCATCTCCTCAATTGCGTATTAAAAGTATACTACGCACCGAGACTCCGCATCTCCTCAATTGCGTATTAAAAGTATACTACGCACCGAGACTCCGCATGCCCTCAATTGCGTATTAAAAATATACTACGCACCGAGACTCCGCATCTCCTCAATTGCGTATTAAAAGTATATACTACGCACCGAGACTCCGCATCTCCTCAATTGCGTATTAAAAGTATATTATACTACGCACCGAGACTCCGCATCTCCTCAATTGCGTATTAAAAGTATATACTACGTACCGAGACTCCGCATCTCCTCAATTGCGTATTAAAAGTATATTATACTACGCACCGAGACTCCGCATCTCCTCAATTGCGTATTAAAAGTATATACTACGTACCGAGACTCCGCATCTCCTCAATTGCGTATTAAAAGTATATTATACTACGCACCGAGACTCCGCATCTCCTCAATTGCGTATTAAAAGTATACTACGCACCGAGACTCCGCATCCCCTCAATTGCGTATAAGGGTCAATTCAGATCGACACGCAATGAGGCGAGGTGAGACAGGGTGCCCCATAAGTTTGTATGGATTTGACAGATTTCAATTGCGTGAGATGTCTTGCGAATCTGTCAAATCCATATAAATTTAGAAATGCATCTACGCGTCGCGTTGAGTTTAGAATCAGCCCTTAAAAGTATACTACGCCCCGGTCCTTACGGCTCTACGCAGCAATCAGATTCCGATCTCTAGCCAACACGTTTTTTTAATAGAATCGCCGATCGATAACACAAATTCGATATTTTACTTATAATATCATGTCAATAATACATTTTGATCGACGGTTCTATTAAGAGCGATATAGAAAACGTGTTGGCTAGGTGCTCCGATTCTACATGAGTGAGGATTTCCGACTACAATAGTATGCAATGACTGTCTGACGTACAAGAGTAACAATAAACGTAAAAGAGTAAAACAGTGATGGAAATGTGTAGGTGTTGGCCCGTAAAAAAACTCCTACCGTAAGATATATGATGAGAAATCCTGCATATAGTTTCAGAATAAAATGAGGCCCTGGGAAAACTTTAAATATTTTAATAGAATTTACCGCTATTTTTGTCGAGATACTTAGACACAAGAAATTATAACACCTTATCGTTAACATGACCAACTGTTTGCGTGTTTTTGGCTGGCTTGGTTTGGCCTTTTACTCGAGGAGTGAAGAAAACAGCTGGATCGACTTCTTGCGTATATTCAGCTAAAAACTTTTACAATATTTTGCGAATTTTTAGAGAAAACGTTAAGGGGTTACAATGCGTATTTTTAAGATGGAGAATTCAAAGTGAACCTAGGTGCGTATGAGGGGTGACACGACTGCGTATCACGTCATCGGCGGCCAATCGCTGCAATTATCGCGTGATGGGTGACCAATGGGCTGCTGCAGGCATGATACGTCAGCTAGGAGCAGGATAGCAGATATATCCTATCTTGTGCGTGAACACCAACTTAAGCTTCCTGACATAGTTTTCTTATACCTTTAACAAATTGCAGTTATCTATACAGTCAAAGTAAACAAACGCACTGAAACTAAAAGGGTTTTGTTTACTATGGGACCCGTAATGGTTTGAAACAACACAACTCTAAACAAAGCGAAAAGTCGAGCCTCCATACAAACATTTCCGAGTCTATTTCAGCCATATTTAACTCAGCATTAAAAAGTAAAACGCTTTGTGTTGTGTGATTAGCATACCCTTTTATTTAAATTCCACTTTTTCAGTCTTTTCATAACCCTTTAAGAGCATTGTTGCGACCTTTTTTACAACGCTTTGTCGGCATAATGGAGAATGACTTCATTATAATACATAATATGACGTCATCAATCTAAATTCTAAATTCTTTACAGTGTTCCCAAAATGATAGTGCGCATAGAAATTTTCAAGTCGCTGCAAGCGCTGTTTTAAACTTAACTTAAGAAAAACAGCGCTTTGCAGCGACGTACAGGCTCCTGACGTTGCTTTGTCGTTACTCGTTACCATGGTCAATGGTGGTGGCGACAGCGGGCAGCCACCGGCTATATGATATTTACTTCTATTTCCTTTGAACAAAGTGCAAAATGCAAGTGCATTGTTTGGGGCTCTTACGTTTCATAGATTCTGGTGTTTTCGTGATTACGACAATTTGCGAAGATTTCCATGCGCATTATTAATTTGGGAGTACTGTACATATTGTAAAGAATTTTGAATTTAGGTTGATGACATCTAACCTTAATTATTTCGTTTATCTCGCGAAAATCGTATTTTTGCAAAAAATAAAGCTATTCTTTGACCTTTTCTGGGACTCAAATGTACGGTTACCGCGTAATAACTACTGCATGAACAAAGACATCATCTAGTAATACTACAAAACTAACCTAACGCTAACATACAATGCTTGTAATACATTTTTGTCCATTGTTACAAAAAGTGGTATAACGGTCTCAATAAATGGCACTAAGAACGAGCTTTCTTTTGTCTTTTCTTTGCAGTTTTCACGCCTGATAATAGTGCAAAGAAAATTGGAGTCCATTTCAGGAATTTCTTTTTAACATTTACACTGAAAATTTCTTTTGCCTCATATTTGGAGCTATGTAGAATTAGTTGAAATTATGTTACGTATGTGTAGGGACCACGATGTGGCTTCTGGCAATTTTTTTGGTTTGTACTTTAAGTTAACGAGACTAAGGGCCTGTTTCACCGCTTCCTGATAAGGCTATCTACCACTTAACTTGATACTTAAGGTGCCCGATAGGCTTATTTGACAGATTCTCCATAAATGTGTCAAGTTATGTGGTGGATAGCCTTATCAGGAAGCGGTGAAAAAGGCACTAAGTACGTATTTGATAGTTACCACATTAATTTTGAGCAAAATAATCAATGATATTATATGAAATTGAAAATAATGGTTACGTGCTGAGTACCTCCGAAGTCCCACGGTATAAATATCCCTTCGTTAAAGGGTTCCGCCATCAAAAAGTATGAAAACCACTGCGCTGTAATACACAATTTATACTGCGCATCTACTACAAAGTATCGAAACAAGAGCTATAAGACAAAGGAAGTTGAACTCCATTTACCGGGGGTTCACAGCGATCTGGCGGAAATAGAGAGTCAAGAGCTTTCGTGAGATAAATCATGCTGTGGAATACCTACTCGAGTAAGTACTCTGAATCACTCTAAACATTTTTAAACGGCTCTTGTCCTTTATCGCGTAAATGCCACGGGAATGTCTTATTGCGGAATAAAATAAAAGTTCCGAAGTTACAATTTTTTTTTTGTCAAAACGTGTGCTTTTTGGGTAAAAGAGTCACATATGACCATTCATGTACGCTCACAAAATATTAAATTAGAATTATTGTATTGTTCTTCTGTTCAATGCTCAAGTAAAAGAAAATATTGCAAAAAAGTACCAGGTTCTGAAAATAATGTTGACGACTCAGTTAACTGCTAAATAATACCTAATACCTATATTATGCTGTATGCTATTAGCGTTTAGTAGACAATATGTTTTCCTTGATTATTATAATCATGTAGCCAACCTCCATTTTTTTGCCGAAAAAAATATTTTTCTTACATAACTAGGTACTAATGCGACGAAATGTGCGATTAAATTTTTATAATCACCATCAACTTAATACGAATGGAACAATTCATCAAAGGATTTCAATCTATTTTCGTCCAATGCAGCCCTAAGTGTCCTTTAAGCTTAGCGACGGGTCAAGAGGAGTTTTAAGGGTGAAATTAATATAGACGGTATTATACTAATGAATAAGGATTATGTCGTAAATTAAATTTTTCGGTGACATGAGTGACGTCATAATACGTCTATATAATATGGGTATTATGACGTCACTCATGTCACCGAAACTTAGCAGTTGGCTAGACAAACCTGTTAAAGGTGTGCACTGTGGTGCGACTTCGATCTTTTCGGAAAATGTCGTCTCTTAGCAAGTAGCAGTATTAGATTGTCGAGTTTTGTGTTTTTAGTTCGTTTCCTGGTTCATTTTATTGAGACATTTAATCATTAATTAACTGATATTTACACATTAATAAAGACATTTTCAAAGGACTCGGAAACGTTACTGTTAAAATTTTCATCAAGTTGCAGTTAAGTAATTAATATCTGAGTAATATTCTAGAAATACTGGTGTACTGTTTCAGTTACTTCTACTACTAGAAAACTTAATTCATACGAGTAATACAGTGAATAATCGGTATCGTGGCGGAACTCCATAAATCAGCCTGAACTCCGAAGTATTTGAGAATATAAAGGAAAATATATTAAGTGTACGATTCATTCGCCGTACGAGCTATTAATAATACTCAAGTATCGAAGTTTAAGCATAAATTGGAACTTTCAAAATAGTGTATGAAGCCACTCTTGCACCTGTGCCCAACTCAGAGATACGAATTTAGATTAGCGCAAACTTTTCCACGCGTGGCTTCAAATGGGTCCTTTATTTAATGTTGCTAACTTCTTAAGTATAAGGTGCAAAATTAGCTGTTGTAGGTTGTAGGATGATGATGAGTAGTGGTAGTATATAATATTTAAGAATTAGCAGTGTTATATCTATACATATTATTATAAGACCAAACAACGCTCAATTTTGATTCGCCTAATTGAAGTTTCTGAAATCAGCGCAAGAAACAAGTAATTATTATAATAATATTATTATAAAATAAATTAATTTAAGCTCTAGATCTAAAACTCTCATAAATTAATTTATAAGGAGATCAAGCTATATTTCATAATTTCTGTAAATTTGAAAACCCGATTAATATTAAGTTCTCTAGTTATTTCTCACTTGGAGCCTACCATTTAGAGACTAAATTTACTAACAATTAAACAATTATAAACAACAAAGTTAATAAAATAATTGGTATTATCTAACTCTGCAGCTTTAATTTTCATTCTTTCAACAAAGGATCGCAGATGTTTCTAAAACGCTTACTCCAAGAAAGCTGAGTTGTCTCTAGCGGAACCGTATAATGTTAATGAATGCAAGACGTCCCTAACAAGATTACAGCTGCCGTGAAATTGGAAGTCGTGGGACTTCTTTAATTTTCATTCAACGTGAAAATTAGGTAAAATCGAACGTGACTCCATGCAGCTTAATCCCTTTCAATTTTGTTGAAACGCATTCCAAGAATCGGAGTTAATTGAATTAGACTGTATTCACATTTGGGGATTCTTAGCATAATAAAATTAGAGCAATTTTCAGGATCTCGCTTTATGTAGTAGTGTCTGTATGATATCCTTTAGTTCCTAAACATAACGTATAGGGCTAACGCGTTGTTAGGTAAGATTTAGCTCTATAATAATCGAAGTTCGTAGGTTTGATTTCAGCATTGATGTTTGAAAGCTTGGATAGGACAATGTATCTTAAGCAGCTTATTTTTTGAAAAGTATGGTCATACTTTGTCAGAAAATCAGGTCAGTGTATCGAATCGGTATGTGTAAATTCGGTTCTGTGCTACTAGAGATCAGTCTCTCGTCAGTTGTATCGGTCATCCGATCCACTCGATTAAGAGAGTAAAGGAAAAGAGAGTACTATTTTGCACATACTCTAAATAACTCCTGCGTAACCGACCTGGCTTTATAAACGGGCTTCCGTCTTTAAACAGATGTAGGAGGCATTAACTTTCTATTTTTAAAGTTACGTAGTCAACAAGGAACCCTTATAGTTTCGGTCTGTCCGTCTGTCTGTCTGTCTGTCCGCGGTCTTGCTCAGATACTATAGGACCTATAAAGCTGTAATTTAGCATGAATACACATATTAATAATGCCGACAAAATGGTCCAAAAAATCTTTAAAAAATATTTTTTTATGGTAGTACCTCCCCTACACATTAAGCGGGGTCGATTTAGGGATCCGTTTGTGAAATATATTAAGTTTTAAAGTGGAAAAAATCATTAGAGTCCAGTGTCTCCCCCCCCCCCCACCCTTTCTACCAGCTAAACGGTTGCTTCTGGAAATGTGAAAAAATTCACGGGAGTAGGAAATATGCTGACTTTAAAAGGAAAATATCACGGCTAAGAAGACTTCATAAGTTATATATTGAGTAATAGTCGATCAACTAAAAAAAATGTTTTCGGCGAAGTATAAAGGAACTTTTCGTTTAAATTCATTTGAAAGTAACTGAGATGATGTTGTTAGTAGTGTAAAACACTTTATAAATGTACATTCATTGACAACACAAAAATTAAAAAAAAAACTAGCGGTATTACGGAACCCTATATTGTGCGTGGCCCGACACGCACTTGGCCGGTTTTTTAAACATGCTTCACATGCACAATATGACTATTAACCGCTGTGCCAACAGTTAGAATCAAGGCAGCAGACGAAAACTTCAACATCTGTATTCCGTTCTGCAGCAGTGTTTGAATACATATCTGAAATGCCTCAATCAGACGGCGAAACCCTTACATGTTATGAATTTCAGAGCAGCTTTTGTACGTAGGACAGTTTGCACCGTACACGTAGAGGATTTGCGTATGAAACAACGCAATTTGTGTGCGACAACACGAGTTGATGACGTCATTCAAGTAATTTGTGATACAGACAGATCCATACTTCCATACCAATATTATAAATGCGAAAGTGTATCTGTCTGTCTGTTACCTCTTCACGCCCAAACCGCAGAACCGATTCTGCTGAAATTTGGCATAGAGATACGTTGAGTCCCGGGAAAGGACATAGGATACTTTTTATCCCAGAAAAATGCACGGTTTACCGCGCGATAAACTAATTTTGGCGCAACGGAGTTGCGGGCGTCATCTAGATTCTAGTTGATTATATTGTTCCTATTAATACCTAATGCCCTTGGCTTTTTTAGGCAACCTTTTTTTTTAATTGTCAATGAACGTAATTGGGATGCCTTATAGGCAGTTGCTTTGAAAGCCGAAGCGACATATTAAAAAAATTTCAAGTTTTAACCTCGCCTATATTTAATTTATAACTTTACCTACTTCAATATTAGCTATAAATTATATCTATCTACCTTTTACATAATAACTCAAACTTGATCTGGCGCAATGGATAATCAATATGGTAGCCGTTTACAGAGCTAATCTTAGACTAATGACGCCTGAGGCAGTAAATGTCGCCTCCTCTATATAACAGACACTTTCACTAAGGTAAATGTGAGTTTTCATTGCTTCATTCCTTTGGGAATAAAGAATATGAGTTTGGAGAAACCTTTTAGCGCCTTATTTCGCCAATGTCTTCAAATTATACATCAAACAGATGTTCGATACCTAATTAGATTTTTTTTACGTTGAAAGTAAGAAGTTTCTATTTTGTTACAGGTACGTCCCAACTTAAAGCATCGATGCTCTTCTCAAAGCTTCAATTCAAACAGCTGGCAAAGGTAAAAAAATTTAATACTCTTTAATATTTTGTCTAACGACGAAAATACAGTGTACAGTGTAATAATTTTTTCGTCTGCAAACGATTAGGGAAAACTAGCCCCACGTAGACAGTCATCCTATTATTGCCACCTTAAATAATTATAATATTGTTATAAACACTTAAAATGCCAGTAACTGAATTGTTTACCATAACATAACTTTTTATGCATCTAGTTCTCCCGTTACTCTATGATAATTAGTTTCCGGTGAAGCCTGCACGTACAAATTAAGGACTGTCCCCTATTAGGTCCCCTAACACTCTTCTGGTCAGTAATAGCATCAGTGTCGACAACACCCCAGCATGACGTAATTTAATCCGCACGAGATATGGTAATGGTGTATCCGGGATACTATAGACTTAGAGAAAGATAGAGCGTTTCCTATATTTGTAAACTGAAGGAAAGAGACAAAACGAATGTCCAACCAGCTGCCATTACTCATCTCTTCAAAACAGAGATGAGTAATGGCCGCACGGTGGCCTTTTCTGTTTATAGCGAGTATACAATAATTTCATACGAGTTACTAAGTTGTTACGTACCTAACTTGGTAACGATACAGATTGTCAATAAAGTTAATATACCTAGCGGAATAGAGAAACAAAGAACTGAGCAAGCGAGATGTCACTATCAGTAACACTGCGTGATAAAAATAGACGTGTGATACATGACAGCAGAACTTTTTTTTTGACGTACAGTCGACACTTATCGGCACGTTGACAAAAATCTCATAGAATTCATGTTCAATCATGCTTGTGTAAGTGTATACGTACACATATTTTTACACACAGATGTATACCAATTTCGGTTTCGTTTGACAGCTCGAGATTGTTGCTCTATTCCGCTAGGTATATTAAGTGAGGGAGACCTAGAACAATTTTTTTTTTTTTGTGATTACTAACAAGCAAATGTTTGTGAATAGGGCTACATTTTGATAAAACGAACAACATTTTTATTTTCGAAAAATCTCGAAAGTGGTAGCTAACAGAGATCTAAGAGAGGATTTCATACTTTGACTTGATGGTCCTTAAAATATGGATAGTTTAATTTGTAGGACAAGGTAACTCTTAAATTATATAACTATTAACCTACCAATATACAATAAATCAGCTGGTTAGGGTTCCGTTTTAGGGTTCTGTAATCAACAAAACCATCAAGTCAAAGTATGAAATCCTTTCTATCTCTGTTAGCTACCACTTTCGAGATTTTTCGAAAATAAAAATGTTGTTCGTCTTATCAAAATGTAGCTACTCACAAAAAATTTGCTTGTTAGTAATCACAAAAAAATTTGTTCTATGGCTTCCGTACTATAACTTTATGTTGTCAATAGTTTCTTGGTATGTTTTGCAGTGTATAGAATTAAACCCTGAGCACACAGTAGAGAGAAATGTCCTTAATTTACATTTTGATGACAGAACCTGTACAACTACTTTTTTTAAATTTATGAAGTAGCTATAGGTCTACCAGAATCTGATGGCAAAAAGTGAGAAAATGAATTGACTCTAGCAATACCGGGGTAATAGGAATAAAACATTTTCGTCCTTTTTTCTTCTTAAAGCGGCTGATTCTGTGTGTTAAACATGCAATTTATATAAAAATTTATCCAATGATCAAGGATATTTTTCGAAAATCTGCTGTCAAAAATTGCCATCAGATTCTGGTAGACCTATACTATCTTTATTTTTGTCTTTCTTCGGATACTCAGGCATACACATTACACAGTGTACAATATAATATACAGTGAACGCATAAAATTTGTATACCAGTGTCTATAATAATACTTAATATATATAGTTCGTTTAATATTAAATGGTTCTGTTTGCTGCGGTTATAATAACAAAGTGGGCGTCTCTTTGATTAATTTTATGTGTTTTGTCCTTTATTAGTTGGGACCGTGTTGGGATACATTATTTATGCAAAGGAAAAGCTGTTGTATTGGGGCCTATTGAGCACAAAGACAATGAACTACACGTTTAATATAATATTCTGTTTAGAAATCTGATTATAAATGATTTTTATATTTCATCATAATATCTTTATTACGCTGTGATATTATATTGTACATGCTCTATATGTATAAGGTCTATGCAAGGGGGTTCGAAAGAGCCTTAAAAGTATTTTACCTAATTTATAAACGACCCCTCGATTCACAAAAAAATACTTAAAAAACTCTTTAGTAATCAAATTACTAAAATTTAAATACCCAGTAAAAGTATTAACCCAATTTTCGTCAAAAACAAAGTTGAGAGAAAAAGTTTTCGGGCTCTGAACGGCAAAAGTCCTGAATAAACAACATTTACCAAATCTGTTAACGAACCAAGTCCAAAGAAATCAAAGCACAAAGAAATCGGAGCCAGTGGAACGAATGCAGGAAGTGAAGTCGACCTATTAACGTTACAAGTCAAACGTTACAGTTGAAAATAGTTCGCAAAACTGTAACAGAGATGTGATTTCAATTTTCTGAAAGTTTTAACAGTACTTCTTTTTATAATACTTTTTGTTTCTACTATCTTGTTCTATTAGTACGGGAGCCCTGAAACAATTTTTTTTGTGATTACTAATATGCTAATTTTTTGTGAGTAGCTTCATTTTGATAAGACAAACAACTTTTTTATCTGCGAAAAATCTTGAAAGTGGTAGCTAACAGAGATAGAAAGGACCGTAGTCGACCAAGTTTTGTTGATTACAGAACCCTAAAACGGAACCCTAACCAGCAGATTTTTTGTATATTGGTAGGTTAATAGTTATATAATATAAGAGTAACATTGTCCTACAAATAGAACAATCCATATTTTAGGACCATCAAATAAAAGTATGAAATCCTTTCTATCTCTGTTCTACCACTTTCAAGATTTTTCGCAGATAAAAAAGTTGTTTGTCTTATCAAAATGAAGCTACTCACAAAAAATTAGCTTGTTAGTAATCACAAAAAAAATTGTTCTAGGGCTCCCTCACTATAATAAACAAAGTTGTAAAATATAATCTTAGCTGTTTCAACAACATCAAAAATAACCAAAACCATTTTGTAGTGATGATGTTAATTACGACGACATAAGAGCATGATTCTGTTTGAATAATGAATTACAGGACCTTCCTACCTAAGGGTCAGTTCTCACCGGATCGAAACGTATCGCACCGATGCACCTTTAAATTAAAAAAAATTACTACGCAAGGAAAAAGTCTGTTTTAATTGCGATAATACTTTGGAAAAAGCGTGGCGCATTACAGAATAATTTAGGAAGCCTTACACTTTAAATCCAATTACACAGCCCTAAATTAGGGTAAGCTTCCTTGAGTAGAGTGCAGTGTGAGCTTTAAGGCCATCCCCCGAGCAAACGACCTTGACCATACATTTGCCACGTCGCGTCGCCGAGATCGCACCAAAACCCTATTTTTTTTTCTTATCTTAGTTCAAAATTGACCAAAAAATAATTTAAAACGTGGAATATTGTAGTTTATGATATTGTCGATCTATTATTGTGTGTTTCAAATAACAGTAATTTGTAAATACTAAAGAGATGCTGAATGTATGTTTGAATTTTTATAAATCGGTTTTACTTTGGAAGCTGATATCATTAGTATAATAAACAGAAATTGAAAATTTAAAACGTGGAAAGGAATGTTGATATGCTGAAGATTATTGCTGTATTTTTATTATAACTTTGCAGCTTTCAAATTATAAGTTTATAAGCCCCTAAATACGGTAAATTACGGAATCTCCGTAGGGAACGCCCTTAAGGCTGCGTCTTAGAACGTCGCGTCGTCGTGCTATCATATTCTGCCTACATTCGTCGACTGCGCCGAGCAGCCTACAGCTCTGAGGAACAGCGTTCCCTACGTTGACTTCTCTATGATTCTTTTTTCTCATCTCGTCGCGCTTATTATTGTCTCCTAACCCTTAAGCTGATCGCACATTTGTCAGCACCGTACGCGCCGTACACGTCGAACGCACCGCATAGTACACGAAATGTCCGCACCGGCGGACGAATATAATGCAAGGTTTCACATCATTGTCATACAACGAATTATAAATTGCGACGCGATCGGCGCGTGTATGCATCGGCATGCACGCGCCGATCACGATCAAAAATGTACGATCACCTTAAAATGGGCAAAGATTTGGAACTGCCTATTTCGAACCAGTCAAGATAGAGCACTTTGACCGCAAATAGAGACAAGCGGCTCAGCGCAAATTGAAAGCCCAAAACGCTGCGCCTTTGTGTTTGTAACAAGGACTATAGTGCGGAGAATCAATCAAGGTAATGGGGGTTCGTCCGATTCAACCCGGATTACTCTCGACACTGATTTTATGTACACTATTTTTTATTCAACCCCTTGTGTTGAATGAATTTTTTAACCGAGAGTTTAATTTGTAGCTGGTTGTGAAAACAAATACTCCACGTAGTCTTCTGATTAATACTATTGACATTATTCAACTTTAATATACATACTTCTGTGGTTTGCTAAAATCATCACCGTTGACAAAACCATTAGGCACAAACAAAGGATACTTCATAATATTCAATTACGAGTACATTGAATTTATACTCATCCTAATATAAATCATTATTTTCGTCTTAATGTAAACCTAAGGAAGGTCCTTCCACAAAAATTTCAAGACTAAAATTAACCAAATCGAATCAGCTGTTCTCGAGTTTTAGCCAGACTATTATGGATTGTATTATTCGCTCTTTGAGGTCAAACTACCATGTAGTACTGAGTACTCATACATCTCTTAATCGCCACATTTTTATGTTTCGGTCAGTGGTCAAAGCAGCGGAACTCTCACGTCCACTCATTCGTATGCCGGTCTGTTTCGCTGCAGCCTGGTGTCTACACTCTGCAGTGTTCGTTACAGAAACGTGAAACATGAGTTTAATATCTCACCGACTTTAAGACAATTGTTAGCTTTAAACTGCTGGACTAGAGAAAAATAAGGAAGCCAATTCACACGTAGTGATGGAGTCTCTAAAAGGATATAAACAAAGCTACCCAATTCTCGTATTCCTAATCGCAGGCTGTCTCATTCTCACATAAGGCATAATGTTGAGAGAGCAATAAAAACTAAGTGACATTCAAATTATGAAAATTGAGCCCTGGATACAGACAATTGAATTGTTGCAGACAGAAAGGAGATTGCAGGTGTTTAACCAAATTACATGTAGTTGCTGAACCTAGAATATCTAGGTCATATCGAGTTGTTCAATGGGATGACAAGGTTGTTTCGAGATAAAGGTATCCTAAGCCTATAACATGTATGTCTGCTTGATAGGACAGGGCATTAAAAACAGAGAATTCTTAGATACGGATGATTATGGATTGGCAAGTTTTCATTTTGCGTATCATAGTATCATGTTTCAAACCTTTCCTATCTGCAAATCTTCAAGAAGAGAGCGGCCCTCTTATTATAAAAGGCCGGCAACGCACCTACAGCTCTTCTGATGTTGCGAGTGTCCGTGGGCGACGGTAGTTGCTTTCCATTAGGTAACCCGTTTGCTCGTTTGCTCCCTTATTTTATTTAAAAAAAAGAAATTTGCTTCAGCGTTTTCCATTGCATAAATTGTATAGTTTTGTTCGGTCTGAAAATAGAAATAAATTAGCAATTGGCTTTATCCCTACTCCGACTGGCACAAAGGATTCTCAATCACAGTGATTGTAGTTTGATTAAAGGGAAATGTCTTGTAATTAAAATTGTTGTAGCCTGTTAAGTTATGTGGGGAACTCGGGTAGGTGCACATACCAAAATAGCTTCTCATATAGCCATATGAGAAGCTATTTTGGTAATCTGTTAAAATAAATTGTTGTTATATAGCTATAATATAACATTGTACAACAAATAACATTATAACATATTGTTGTTATATAGCTATAATATAGCTATAATATAACAATAGCTTCTCATATAGCCATATGAGAAGCTATTTTGGTAATCTGAAATATCGATTCTACAACCTTCGGGGAATAGCACCAAAAAGCATACTGTATACATTGCAAAATGATTCTCAGGTTTACGCGATATTCATAATAGTCGGTAACGTACCTGCAACTCTTCTGATATTGCGACTGCCCATGGGTGACGGTAGCAGCCTGGAGACATACAGACAAACGGACAGACAGTATCTCAAAAACCGCTATAGCTAGACTTCTGAAATTTTTACAGATTGTGTATATCTGTTGCCGCTATAACAACAAATACTAAAAATAAAATAAAGTATAATATTTAAGGGGGGCTCCCATACAAGAAACGTGATTTTTTTGGCCTTTTTTGCTCGAAATCAATAATGGTAACAGATAGGCACTTGAAAATTTCACAAAATCCTTAATTATATTTGTATTTTAATAATTAATAATAAAATTAAAATAAAGTAAATGTTTAAGGGGGGGCTCCCATACAAAAAAACACAATTTTTTGTCTACTTTTGCTAAGCTAAAAAAATATATAAACAATGAAATTTTTTAAAATCTCTACTAACGATATTATTAACTATTGTATAGAGAATTTAAAAATTTCTTTTTTTTTCATGGGTCGAATGTACCCAAATTTGAGATTTTTCGAACCTTTAAAAATTCATATCTTTAAAAATATTAACTTTATCGTAAATAGTCATGGAACATTTTTTATTGGTATTTCAATAAAGAATATTAAAAAAATTGTCCGGTTGAAAAATAACAATTCCTTGCAATTGTTTAAACAATGTTTGTTTAAACAATATGGCACCGGGTTGCACCATGGCAACATGCATTTATATCATCAGGAGGGCAATTTGAAGAGGATCGCATAAAAAAATTGAGGTGGAATAGTTTCCGGTACTCATGCGCCGACTCGTGCTAGTCTATAAAACTTTACGTTCCAAAACAAAGAGTGCGAAAACACTTTAAGAATGCGGCGGGTTACTCAGGGAACTCCTTAAAACAAAGGCAACTTAGAGCATGCAATTATGTGGCTGCTTCGTTACGCCCCGCTTACAATTGACCCGGTTGTGGTGTTAATTTGAATTGCAGTAATATAATTTTACTTTATTTCATTTGCGAGTTTCTTACGGCTTTTCAGTAGGTGAGGGTTTTACTGGAAAGAAAGGGCTCTTCTCGTGAATTCTTATATTATAAATACGAAAGTGTATCAGCCTGTCTGTCTGTCTGCCCGTTAGTCTGACTGTCTGTCTGTTACTTCATCACGCCCAAACACAGAACCGATTTCGCTGAAATTTTGTATGGAGTTAATTCGAGTCCCGGGAAAGGACATATGATACTTTATATTCCGCAAAAATTCACGGTTTCTGCACTGCGGAGTTAAGCGTCATCGTCTTTGACGTTTTCTGATCCTGCGCCAGTGCATGTGCTACTAGCTAACTTAAAGAATAAGTGCCGTTTCTTTTCAAATTATGATTTAGCTAGCACAATATAATCTTTTGCTCTCCTGATAAAATTCAGAACAACAGCAGGTTGAGCAGGTTCTCCGCTTTAAAACCTTTATGATTCTGTCAAGGGTATTTAATTAGATAAACTTTTTTTTAAATATTGCTTTAGAATGCCCCTATTCTACATTCTCATCATCACCCTAAGGTTGGCTGGTAGATAATGCCACTAGGCATTAAGCCCGCCTATGTAAATATTTGCAAGAAGTGTTTAAATAAATTAATTAATATTTAGCGATTTTTACAATATGTGTATTTCAGGAAGTGCAGATTAATTTACGTGATCCTTGTCAGTAGAATTCCCAGTCGTCATTGACAGAGCTCACAAATCCATTGTCATTCGATCCTATTTCCTCAAGAAATGGGAGTTTCGTAAAATCAAACTCTTTCATATTATAAATAGTATTCTATTTTACAATCTTTGTACACAGTGTAGATCATATCATAAATTAAAATGTTGTAATTATATTTCATACTATTTTTTTATTATTATTTATTTTATATCTTCCACCACCGCCACATCACAATTAAAGAGAGATTCTTCCAGAGCAAGCGGAAATAGCTCTTGCTTATAAAATAAGCTTATCGTGTTAAGTTTATACGGTATCAAAGTGAAACTAGCTTAGAATTTGTTCCACGAACGATATTGCATTCGGGTTTAGAGTCACGCTATAATCCCGGACATAAAGGCGAACGTATCTTAATATCGTGCAGGCCACTAGAACGTTCAGATTGTTGTGACGTCGTAAGATTTTCTCTCCAATAAACTCTCAAATTGCAGTTTAAAGACAGTTTAAGCTTAAGTAAATAATATTTTTTGTGGCAATCTGAGAATTTTTTGACTTAAGGCCGGTCCCCGAGCAAACGACCTTGGCCATACATTTGCTGCGTTGCCGAGATCGCACCAAAACCATATTTTTTTTACTTATCTTAGTTCAAAATTGTCCTAAATAAAATTTAAAACGGGGAATATGTAGTTTATGATATTGTCGATCTATTGGCGTGTGTTTCAAATAAAAGTAATTTGTAAATCCTAAGGAGATGCTGAATGAATGATTGAATTTTAATAAATTAGTTTTATTTTGGAAGCTGATATCATAAGTATAATAAACAAAAATAGAAAATTTAAAACGGGGAAAGGAATGTTGATATACTGAAGATTATTGCTGTATTTTTATTATAACTTTGTAGCTTTCAAATTATGAGTTTATAAGGTTTGAAATACGGTAAATTACGGAATCTCCGTAAGGAACGCCCTTAGCATACACAAACCAAACTTCGTTGGTCCGTATTCTGTCTACATAATGTTCCCGAATAGTACGTAGTTTTCAACATAAAATCACGCCATCTTTAAACTTCATTTGTTCAAACTAAGTCGAACGTGAAATGACCGCAGTTTTTAACCTCATTAATGGAGCCGTCACAAATCATTTTTCCTTTCTTTCCGCCCTTGTTTTCTGTTGTTTCACTAAAATGACCTATTTCATTTTTTCGAGCATAATTTTATTCTTTATGTACAAAGGCTAATTCTGAATCAACAAAAGCAATTTGCATTTTCAGAATGGTCTTCATTTCCCCCGGGTCGGGCGGGGATTGGCCGTTTTTTGTTCGACTTATTGAGAACAATAGCACGTAACAATATGGCCGAGTCCTCAGACTGTACTTGACCCTACAGTTTATTAAATATAAAACAGACTGCTATATTAAACTTCAGGTAACAGCGAAACGAAGAGTTGTTTTATTCGATCGTACTATATTTTGCCCGGCACACCGATTTTTTCTTGATGAAACTATTAGTGCGGAAGCCCTAAAACATTTTTTTTTTTGTGATTACTAACAAGCTAATTTTTTGTGAGTAGCTACATTTTGATAAGACGAACAACATTTTTTTTTCGAAAAATCTCGAAAGTGGTAGCTAACAGAGATTGAAAGGATTTCATACTTTGACTTGATGGTCCTAAAATATGGATCGTTTTATAATTTATTTGTAGGACAAGTTGCTCTTAAAATATAATATAGCTAAATAAAAAAATAAAAAACTACCTACAAATATACAAAAAATCAGCTGGTCAAGGTTCCGTTTTAGGGTATAGTAGTCAACCAAGTTTTGTTGATTACAGAACCCTAAAACGGAACCCTAACCAGTTGATTTTTTGTGTGTATGTAGGTTAATAGCTATATTATTTAAGAGTTACCTTCTCCCACAAATAAAACAATCCATATTTTAGGACCATCAAGTCAAAGTATGAAATCCTTTCTATCTCTGTTAGCTACCACTTTCGAGATTTTTCGAAAATAAAAATATTGTTCGTCTTATCAAAGTGTAGCTACTCAAAAAAAATTAGCTTGTTTGTAATCACAAAAAAATTTGTTCTTGGTTCTTCACTACATTATATTTTGTCCTTTGACGGGACATAAAATATATACATTATACTCGCCGATACTTCCATCAAAATTGGTTGGACAGTTTCGGCAATCGGCATAAAGATAGTGACACACTTTCGTTTTTAGGGTTCCGTAGCCAAAATGGCAAAAAACGGAACCCTTATAGATTCGTCATGTCTGTCTGTCTGTCTGTCTGTCTGCAGGTCCGTATGTCACAGCCACTTTTCTCCGAAACTATAAGAGCTATACTATTGAAACTTGCTAAGTAGATGTAGTATGTGAACCGCATTAAGATTTTGATACAAAAATGGAAAAATTATTAAAAAATTTAGGGGTCCCCATAGGTACAAATGAAACAAAAAATTTTTTTTTTCATCTGGCCTATGCATGTGGGGTATCTATGGATAGGTCTTCAAAAATGAATGATGATGCCGCAGCGTATTCACGACTTTATGGTCATACAAATTAAGTATGAAATTGCCCTTGCGGTAAAATTACTTTCGATAAAGCGCCTTAAAGGTTGAAGCATTAATCTTAGCTCCTACATTTATAACATGCGTAGACATTTTTTGCATCGGCCTTCGCTTATTGGAGCTAGCGGCTGTTTTTGTTCATTTTCATACTTTATGTAAAGGGATTTGTGTAATCCGTCTTGCTTAGATCTACTGAAATATTTTGCTTGGAGTAGCGCAACAACAACTTGAACAAAAACTATATTTTATAGAATGACGCCCGCCTGTCCGTTTCGCTAAAATCCATTTATAGATAGATTTTGATGCGGAAAAATAGTACATTTTCCGCATCAAAATCTATCCTATGTCTATTTCCGTCTCTCAGTATATGCATACCAAATTTCATCTACATCGGTTCAGCCATTAGAGCGTGATGTGGTAACAAACAGACACACTTTCGCATTTATATTAAGGGAAAGACAGCTGCCAATTCGACATCTTTGTGCAGTTTTCTAGACGTATGTATTTCATTGATTAGCACAAAAAAAAATATATGCGATTTTTTATTATATTTGGAAAAGCTTGTCGAATTTAAATAATAAAATTATGTACTACTACTGGATGAAAAAATACCAAAGTCACATCTTTCAGGAACTTTAAACAGTTCTAACTAAAGTAATAAAACAATCTATGCTTTAAAATTTTGTTTATTTGATACCTTTTACAAAAATCCAAAGATTGCCGGATTTAATTTTCGGTTCTGACATCTAGATTCCCATAATATTTATTTTTTCCTTTAACAAACGAAAAATGTATCCACGCTACCGAGTGAACACTTAACATCTCTGTCTCTCTGGCATGGAAATCGACACAGGTGCGAGAGTGATGCGAGATCAAGGTCATTGGCAGTTATCAGCGTCTTAATATTAAGTAAGGAGGATAACCGCTTGATGATGAAAGATAACTATCGTCCTAAAAATGTATAAAATTCCAAGATTCCATCAAAATTATGCATAAAATGTTAATTTAAGTGAAGTAAACATTTAGCAGGAAAAACTAAGAAAGCAATTTTTCCTCACTCCGAAGCTAAAGTTAATATTATTTAAAGCTAAAAAGGAATTTGATAGAATATATTGTGTAAACGTAGGCTGTTATCTTTAGCAGTACACCGAATTGGAAATATATAGGCGGTTTGGCCTTACGTATCTGGTGAAATAGAAAATTGATTGGTTTTCACGAAGATTGCTTCTGTTATGTGTTTTACAAACTTGACGTATGTTTAAGACTTTGACAAAATTCCGTTGTCTAAAAGTTTCGTTTTAAGAAGGAAGTTATGGTTCATTTTCTTCTTTGATTTTGCATCTTTTACTTCTAGTGACCACGCCTAAACACCAGATGCGTCACGTCTAAACAATTTGGCGGTGCGGTGCCGCAACGACGTTATGTGTTTTTGCTCTAACTCGTGAACCGTCTGAAATCAGCTTTTGTCTCACGCCTGGCTGAAAGTTAGGTATCAATTATCATAGTTATCTCTCTCGTTTTACGTTTTGGGGCCAGGATTTTTACAGACCAATGACAGTAATTGCTAACAAGCAAGCGTCGACGGCAGCCGTCGACGACAAGTGCCGTTCGGTCCTTTTCACATGCACACGGTTGCGGCACGGTCGCCGTGCCGTACAAAGTAGAAATGTATGAGCTACTTGGACAGATTTCACATGGCACGGCGACCGTGCCGTGAGTCGTGACCGTATGTCACCCGCGTCATAATTTCTACTTTGTACGTCACGGCGACCGTCATGCCGCAACCGTATGCATGTGAAAAGGGCCTTCGTCTGGAAGCCGACAAGGCATGATATTATTTTGACAAATGATTTCGACCTGACCCGTTTAGGACTTTAACTTCGCGCACGTGGAAACAAAATGTAGCGGGGTGGGTCGCATTTTTTGTACAAGTATCATAAAACTTGCAGAAAAATGCGGCAAAATGCCCCACTACGTCACAATATCCTTGAAGCTTAAATGACACTAATCACAACGTTTGACTGGATGATTAGCCGGAAGAAGAATAGCCGGAATCATTAGCCATTAGGACTGGCAACAATCACGTGGGCTATTTATTAGCGGTTAAGTGCGAGCTATAAATTGCTGCAATGGCGCCCGCTCGTATATCCAGCAAGGTTTATCGTGCAGCTTGACGACAATGCTGTAATAGCTTTTTCTGTAATTTCTCGAGTAATTGCTATTTCAGAGCAATCGCTAGCAATTAGTCTAGAAACCCGAGCAAGCCTGTAAAGCCAAGATTCCTTTCAGGTATATAATGTTTAAATATTTTGAATAAATATGCAATCTTTAAAATTAATACGAAAATATTTATTTCTCACCTCCGGGCGGAAAACGCCAACTTTCTTCCCGCTGCGCTTACCGATGTTGCCGTTTTCCGCCTCCGTCAATGAGAAAAATAGTATACGCACCATGAGCAGTAGGTAAATAAGAAAGCCTCAGATCACATGTTTGTTGACCTCGGCTTCGCCTGGGCCAACAATTACATATTGTGATCTGAGACATTTCTTATTTTCCCGCCCTAGGTGCGTAATGTACTAATTGTCAGGGGAAGCAGAAATAAGATGCAGCTTAGGCACACACACTGGCGCAGATTGTAAAGGACACTTACAAACCCTAAATTATTATCACTTAGTTTTGTTAATTTGCTATTGCATACTTTGAGTGCGGCGACCGAATCAAGAAATTCCGTAACGAAAATAAACCTAACACTCCCCCCCGCCACTCCAACCCGCACAGCGTTTTAGTTGGGCAGACCGGCACGGTATTTGTGTGGGTGCAACTAGACTATGCTATTGCTTTACTTAAAAAATAATTGCATAAGTTAATAATAAATGCTATGCAATAGCTTTACCACGGCATGCAGTCCCCGAGTACCACACGCATTTTTGTATTTAATACTCCAGTCTCTAAGACATTGTAGGATAAGCAGAAAAAGCTTCTAGAACTAGGAAATCGGCACATAGGCGATGTTTTAGCAAAAAATAAATAAATACGCTAACTAAAAATTCTAATGTCTAACAAAATATTTAAATTTAGCCACAGGATTAAGGATCTAGAGATAAACGGATCAGTCACTGTCCAGTATTGCTTAACTTTCCTTACAACTTTGAAGATAAGCCTCTCCATTATTCAAAGCTACAATTTCAACTAAAATACGGGTGTCTAATCTAATTTCGATAGTTTAATAATATTATCTAAATCCTTTGTCTTAGAGCTGAAAATTGCAGTTTTGTACTGTACGTTTTAGAATTCTTTATTAGGTTACAATGCAAATTAATAAGATATCTAATAATAAAAACTTTGCTGCCTTTTTTTATCTGTAAAGTGACTTTTGCAACTTACCAGATATAATATGAAAGATGACTTTCCAACCCACGCGGCAAGCACCGCAACGTGACCGCAACCGACAAAAATTCAAATAAAATACCACTTCATGAACTATAGGCTATAGGTATTACTTTCTAGCGACTGATGCCGCCTCAGTTTGTAGTGGTGTAGAGCGATATAAAATATAATAGTAGAACCCTGTAAAGGAGAATGGAAATCCCAAAAAAACATAATAATGATATCTATGGACGCCACGTCCGCGTCAGTCTGGCCCCGTGTTAAGTACCTGAAGGACTTGTGTTACAGGTACCAGACAACGGAAATATTATATTTCATACTTTTATACTATACATATATTTAAGATTTTTATTATAATATGATACACATATTTAATACACATTCATGACCCAGGAACTTTGAAAACTTTTAGTTCCGTCGCATTGGCTTGATTCGAACCCGTGACCCCTAGCTTGAGCTACCAACAGCCCACCAACTGAGCCACAGAGGTCGTCAAATATAGCCTAGTTCCTAAACTAGTGTCTTTTTATTTCAACTTTTGTCGGTTGTTGTCGCTTGCCGCGATGATCAGAAAGCCACCTTAACCAAAATGACAATGCCAATTTACTTATCGGGTATGAAACAAACAATACCTTATACCCACGTGCGGCAAACAAAGGAACTCATTAGTAGATTCTCGAACAAACTCAATACCCCAATCAACAGGGAAAACCACTATAGCATTTTCAGGAGCGTGTGCTTACTTTTGGCGCGATTATCTACGGAAAACCGATAAAAGCTTTTTATACGTGACCCTCACGTTATTTTCACGATGTAGGTACAACGTAGATGAAGAAAATGTTTTTGCATTTACAGATAATATATGCATTATGCACAATAGTAACTGGCCGCACCCATTTGATGACATGACTACATTTTTAACCGACTTCCAAAAAACGAGGAGGTTATAATATGCTCGGCTGTGGATATTTTTTTAATGTAATTAAGAGTTTCACAGATATTTTTAATGCACCTTTATCCAAACTTAACATTAGCGAAAGTGTGTCTGTCTGTATGTCCCAAACCGCTGAACTGATTTAGCTGAAATTAGATATGGACATACTTTGGGTCCCGAAAAAGGACATAGGATACTTCTTATCCCGAAAAAATTTACGGTTCCCGTGTGATAAACGAATTTTGTCGCAACGGAGTTGCGGGCGTCAACTATAGTTACAAATATTTTTTCAGACAATTACCTACGTGTAGGAATCTCAACTTTTAAATCTTTGAACTTGCCTATAAAATATAACAGAATAATAATAAAAGCACATTCGTAAAAAGTGTATAACTATTCATAGCACACACAGCTCTCATTTAAAAACAGCAATACAAAGAATTGCATCGAATGCATTTTTAGCACTGGCTTCATAATTTTTCACTTTGTGTGCTCCTATTGCATTGTTTGATTAACACAACGCAATTGCTTGGCGTTTGAAATCAGCAAATAAAATGTAAATTTTGTTTTTTAAAATGTAAATTTCGAGATTAATGAATTTATATATTCTACGTTAAATTTTTCCTTAAAACGTCTAAATTTTGCCGCCATAAAAGTATCCTATGTCCTTTCCCGGGAGTATGTTCGTACTTCGTATCAATTTTCAGCAAAGTCAATTCAGTGGTTTGGGCGTGAATAGGTAACAGACCGACACACTTTCTCATTTATAATTAGTATGGATGCTCAAATTAATAATACAGTCACGAATGTAAATGAACCAAAACTGAATTCACTATTCCAAATGAAGTTGCCTTTATAAGTCTCTTAAGGTTTCCTAAAAAGTTGTCTGAGGTACTTACAAGGTCTCCGGTGAAATACTATTTATACGTAAGAGGTTTTACTCAATTTTATTACTTTAATGTGTTTCTTTTTATACTAAATATGAAAAGAAATGTAGAGTAGTATTAAATGTTACTAAAACAAAACGTATATAGTAGACACAAAACGGACAGTTTATTCTTTCGATCGGGGATTCTTGGAAATGCTATTGTATTCTATTGTTGTCGCGGTCACCGGTGTCTTTACGGGGCTTGATGGGTTAACTAGGTTGTTTAATTAATTTTGTACTTACTATATTTTTGCAAACTAATTAATAGCTTACTTACCAAACTTGATAACAGATGCTTGCGAGCTTTTGCGCCTAGTCTTTTAGACCAGCCTGGTCAGGCCAGGCCAGTCATAGCCTGTGAGTGTGACACTCACTGGCTGCTTGTACCTATTATTACCATTACCGTTTTAGTAACGGGTTCGTTTTATAAGTTATAAGATAAAAACTCAGCGATGTCAGATCAGTCTATGATTATACCTGAGCTACAAAAAGGACATCTCTGTCTTTTCGCATTTACAATACTGAAGCATCCTTTTTTATAAAATTAGAGGGCATACGAGTAAACATCTCAAGGAAAGCAACTACCGTCGACCATGGACACTCACAATATCAGAAGAGTTGCAGGTGCGTTTCTGGCCTTCTAAGAGAGAATACGCTCTTTTGTTGAAGGTTTGCAATACTGCTGGCGACAATTCGTTCCAGAGTTTTAATGTGCGTAGCAGAAAGTAAGAATAAATTAATAACATATTCAGTCTCGTAAGTTTCACATTATTCAGTACATATTGAAGTCGTAAAGTAGGACTTCACAGGCAAGTTAAAGCATTGTTTGAGCCATCAATAAAAGATTGTAAGTATTCCCTATTCAAGTTGGGAACACTGTGTAACTTGCAGGTGAAGTTTAAACGGGCATTGTGAGGAAGTGTGCGCCTTTGTCTCCAAGTTACCTGCATGTTATGTATAATTTAGCTATGTATAAGTCAGTCTAAGCTAACTTGAATTGGATTTGCTTGCATACCTACAAGCATGGCTTGACATTGCCACAAGCATAGCTTGACATTGTTATTAGGATGTGGATGCGATGCAATTAACAATTATTATAGCGTCGATTGGTAGCGTTGCGTAACCAAATCCCAAAAAATGGAACCGTTATAAAATTGTTCATGTCTGTCTGTCTGACAGCTGTCTGCTTGTTTTTAAGTCTTAGCCAGTTTCCTCCGAAACTATAAGAACTATAACTTGCAGGTGAAGTTGAAACGGGCCATTGTGACGAAGTATGCCTTTGTCTCCGAGTTACATATATTTTAAGATTATTTCAATTGGATTTGCAGAGCTCAGAGCTACAAGCACGGCTTGTCATTATCTTGCAGACCCACAAGCATAGCTTGACGTTGTCATTAGCGATGCAATAAAAACTTATAGCGTCGCTAGTAAGTGTTACGTAGCCAAATGGCAAATAACGGAATCCTTATAAAATTCTTCATATCTGTCTGTCTGTTCGTTCGTACTCTAAGCTTACTTGAATTGAATTTGTTTACAGACCTACGAGCATAGCTTGGCAATATCATTAGGGTGTGGATGCAATTAATAATGACACGTCTGCATGTTTTTTTGGACGCCACAATGTTACTTGGATGACATGGTTCTTTTTTAGGGTTCCGTAGCCAAAATGGCAAAAAATGGAACCCTTATAGATTCGTCATGTCTGTCTGTCTCTCTGTCTGTCCGTCCGTATGTCACAGCCACTTTTCTCCGAAACTATAAGAGCTATACTATTGAAACTTGATAAGTAGATGTAGTCTGTGAACCGCATTAAGATTTTGATACAGAAATGGAAAAAATATTAAAGATTTTAGGGGTCCCCATAGGTGCAAATGAAACAAAAAATTGTTTTTTTCATCTGGCCTGTGCGTGTGGGGTATCTATGGATAGGTCTTCAAAAATTATATTGAGGTTTCTAATATCATTTTTCTCTAACCTGAATAGTTTGCGAGAGAGACTCTTCCAAAGTGGCAAAATGTGTGTCGTCCCCCCCCCCCCCCCTCTAACTTCTAAAGTAGGAGCATGATAATTCTAAAAAAAATATATGATGTACATTACTATAAAAACGACCAACAAAAATTGGTTTGAACGAGATCTAGCCAGTAGTTTTTTTTATACGTCATAAATGGTAAACCTTAACTTAACTTTCATTATATCAAAAATTTAATATTAAAATAAATCAAAATCCTTATAATTTCATAGAAATAATTCTTATTGCTGCTGCGGAACCCTTCATGGGCGAGACCAACTCGCACTTGGTCGGTTTTTTTTTTATTAAATAAGGGGGCAAACGAGCAAACGGCTCGCAACATCAGAAGAGCTGCAGGTGCGTTGCCGGCCTTTTAAGAGGGAATACGCTCTTTTCTTGAAGGTTTGCAGATCGTACTTATAGGTCCGGAAATACTGCTGGTGACAGGTTCCAGAGTTTTACAGTGCGCGGCAGAAAATTACGCGAAAAACGCACTGTGGAAGACTGCCACTCATCAAGGTGATGAGGATGGTATGCTTTTCGCGTATGACGATGGCGAAAAGGTGGTATGATTCCGAACAATTCCTCAGAGCACTCCCCGTGATACAACCGATAGAGGATGCAGAGTGAATCTACATCTCGGCGTAATTCCAAGGGGTCCAAGCTGTTTGAAACACTATGGCAGTCAACAATTCGAGCGGCCCTTCGTTGGATATGATCCAGAGGGAGCAGTTGGTATTTTGGCGGCCCTGCCCAGAGATGGGAACAATATTCCTTATGAGGCCGAACCTGCGCCTTGTAGAGTTGTAGGCGTTGGTCCGGACTGAAGTACTGTCTCGCTCTGTTAAGAACACCGACAAGACCCAATATTGAGAGTTCAATTTACTTTTATTCAAAATGTTTTATGCTTGTATTATGTTTTAATGTTAAATATGCTTAAAGACAGCGATATTATTTTTACCGTGTTAGTAAATGATTCATTTTATTTTCAAATGAAACCGTAAACTGACTTCAATACAGCTTTAAATGCGTTTCAAAAAACAATTAATGTAATTACCGAACCTCTGATTAATAGTTATTTTAACGTTTAATTAAAATCGCGTGCTGCTGACGTTTAAATTGGGCACTTTAATTAAATAAAGGACAAAGTTCATTGGTCCTAGAATCAACTATGTGAGTAACAAGTGAGCAAAGTTGCTCAAGCGATATACGCCGCAACTATGCCTTATTTATTGCTTATTTTAAACTTTTTTTACGCCCGCAACTCTTCTTATCCATACTTTATCGGGAACCGAACCTTTTTCCGGAACAAAAAGTATCCTTTATCCTTTACCGGGACTCAAAGTATCTCCATACCAAATTTCAGCAAAATCGGTCCAGCGGTTTGGTCGTGAAGATAACAGACAGACTGACAGACAGGCGAACAGACAGACAGACAGGCACACTTTTGCATTTATAATATTAGTATAGATTAATGATAACACTTTACTGTAATAATTATTGTTTGCCTTTTTAAATCGCAAATTCGCGTATCACTCTGGGACATCTGGGACTCAAAGTATTTTCGAACAAAAACCTTCAAAATATTTTAAGTATAACATCATCATAGTTGCAATTATGAATAAGCAATAACAATGTTGAGCACGAATATCAATAAAACCATTTTAGGAGTATTTTGCACTCATCTTCTTGCATCAAATCATATTCTTTGTGCTTTACATTCAAATTCTGCGAAGTCAGTTAGAATTACAGGCACTTAGGTACAATCACAAGCACTTTCAAAGTGTTTTCGACCGTACCAAAAGGTATTTCAACAGTTCAATATTCATGTAAGTTCCATTGATATAAATGGATGTGTTTGATTGATCGAGGGAATTACGCAACACGGACGGCCGTTTGTCCAATTTGTAAACGAGGCGAGAGGGAAAGAGAGAGAAATAGAAGAGAGGAAGGAGAGATAGACCCTTACCCTTAGATAATGCTAATGAAAAGCGGGTTTTCTGGAACGTACTAATGCCCATGTAATGCAAAATGGTCTGTGGTGAGTTCTAAGAAATTTCTTGGTTATCACAAGATAAGTGTAGTGTGACTACGAATTATAATATTATAGCTAATAAAGAATCTGTTCCGACTCAATTAATTAAATTCTTACAAGTACCTACCTAACTTAGGCAACAAGTGCTAATAATCATAAATAACGTTACTCTACATTTAAGTAATAGTCGTAGTAGTCAGGGAGCCCCAGAACATTTTTTTTATTACTATCAAGCTAATTTTTTGTGAGTAGATTCTGTAATCAACAAAACTTGTTTGACTACCGTGCTCTAAAACGGAACCCAAACTAGCAGATTTTTTGTATATTGGTAGGTTAATAGTTATATAATTTAAGAGTAACATTGTCCTACTAATAGAACAATCCATATTTTAGTACCATCAAGTCAAAGTATGAAATCCTCTCTATCTCTGTTTGCTACCACTTTCAAGATTTTTCGCAGATAAAAAAGTTGTTTGTCTTAACAAAATGAAGCTACTCACAAAAAATTTGCTTGTTAGTAACCAAAAAAAATTGTTCTAGGGCCCTCACTACAGTCAGTCATCATGTTTTATTTATTCTTCTCTTAGATTATGATTACATAATAATATGACACTGGTCGAGTAGTCTTGCCCCATCTTACAAAATTTTGTTCTCAAAGTCGACAATTTAAAAGATGTGGCATGCTTATGCTATTTTAACATTTCACTTCTGTAAAATCCTCGTATCTTACGCCATCCATCAAACGCTGTAAGGAAGCTAATGAAAGGATCTTTTCCTAGAAATTACCTTGCTCGCTGTACATCACTTGATGTATGAACTTTTCATTCCGTAACGAAGAGCTCGTCCGTCCGCCCCAGCTTTATATGTTATAGAAATTATTTAAATGCATATTTTCCGCACTCACGTAATGTGTGCTGTACATGGTACAATAATAATGTAGAGTGGACTTAAAATAATGCCAATATTTAATAAATGTCCTCTAAATGTTTGCATCTACCTCACTATCTCTGCAACACCCTAAGGTTTGGCTGGAAGAAAATGCCACAAGGCATTAAGCCCGCCTTTGTGCTACAATGTGCAAAAAGTTTTTAAATAAATAAATAAAAAATAATAAGTTGTTGCCCGCGACTTCGTTCGCGTTAGCATAGTAGATTACATCCCAAGCATTATTTATTGTACAAAAATATTCAATGTACAGAATTTACTTTCCTACGATTTTATTATATATAGATGTTCCGCGCGGCTTCGCTTGCGTAATTTAGGAATTTCACGCAACCGTACATGTTTCCGCAAAAAATAGCCTATGTCCCTTCACGTGGTCTATTCTTCATGTTTGCCAAATAACATAAAAATTGCTCCAGTAGTTCTTAAGATAATAAGCAATTTCATATATTTTCCCCCGTTTTATACAGTTTTCTCTATTTATTCACTACAATTAGTTTTAGCGTGATAAAATATAGCCTTCTATAGCCTTCCTTGATAAATGGGCTATCTGACACTGAAAGAATTTTTCAAATCGGACCCGTAGTTCCTGAGATTAGCGCGTTCGAATAAGCCCTTTCATATAATATCCCCCGTTTTTTCCACATTTCTTTCTATTTCTCCGTTCCTAATAGTCTTAGCGTGATAAAATATAGCCTATAGCCTTTCTCAATCAATGGGCTATCTAACACTGAAAGAATTTTTCAAATCAGACCAGTAGTTCCTGAGATAAGCGCGTTCAAATAAACCCTTTCGAATAATTTCCCCCTGTTTCTTCCACATTTTCCTCTATTTCTTCGCTACTATTAGTCTTAGCGCGATAAAATATATCCTATAGCCTTCCTCAATAAATGGGCTATCCAACAGTAAAATAATTTTTCAAATCGGACCAGTACCTCCTGAGATTAGCGCGTTCAAACAAACAAACAAAGAAACAATATGCGTATACCCGTACGTATATTTGATTTGATTACATACCTACTACCTACTACCTAGTACTACAAAAAAAGAATTACTTAAATCGGACTTGTAGTTCCGAAGATATGCGAACACAAACAAAAACATACATACATACATAGTACATACATTTATTTCATACATACACACACCTTTGTTTGGCACATTTCTTCAGACACTGAAAATTGAAATAGACTAACATATAAAAAAACTTTGCAGTTCTGGAAATATTACATACATACGCGTCGAATTGAAAACCTCATTTTTTAAGCGGTTTAAAAAAACCGGTTAAACTTTGCATCGTCTACGTAAACATCCTCGATGGGTTGTCGATTTGATGTCCACTCCTGCTGTTAAACTTTTATCGCCCGATTTTATTCCTCAATAAAAATAGACAATTAGTTTTATGTTCACTGAAATTACAAAATATATTTTTATTGCGCTCTTTGTTTGTTTTATGGAGTGTTTAATGAAATATTTTTTTGGGATGGTTTTAAAATCACATAATACATATTTTAATAGAGTATCAGAGGTGGTTTACGTATTTTTAATGCAAAATATAAATTACTAGCGACCCGCCCCGGCGTCACACGGGTATAAAATATATAGCCACTGAAAAATGATTAAAATGGATAGCCTATGATCCTTCACGTGGTCTACTTCTTATCCGTGCCAAATAACATAAAAATTGCTCCAGTAGTTCGCGAGATAAGCACTTTCAAATAATTTCCCCCGTTTTTTCACATTCTCCTATTAGTATTGGCGTGATAAAATATTGCCTATAGACTTCCTCGATAAATGGGATATCTATAGTTTGTGCGTTATAAATGTCAGGTGGACGAAATTCCCGAACAAAAAAAAATTTGGGTTCCAAATTTAAACGTAGCTACTAAACGAAACAGCTAATCTGTGCAAGGTCGACTGTGATTGGCTGATAAAAAAGACCATAGAGAATATAAACTACATCAGAAAAAAGACGAAGAAGGAGTTTAAAATTCAAAGTTCGATTTTCATTTTGTGAAAATTATTTTGTAGCAACTCATACAAAAATTGTAAATTGAGTGGATTAATTAATGAAAAACTAAAGGTAAGCCATTGTAAAATGTAAATGTAACCGTAAATTGATAAATTAAAGCAAAACATAACTATGTCATACCATGTTCTAATACAAAGTATGTCGTAGTATTATTTGCATATTTGTACAATAATTTACAACTTATATGTACTATATTAATATGAAAAAGACAGATTATTATTTCATAGAACATATTATAATGTATATCAGTATGCAGTTAATTTGGAAAATGTTAAAATGTGTATATTGTTTTATTGTAATAATACATAAGGTTGATAAGTATACTTAATAATTTATGTAAGCTGTATGGAAATGTAGTAAATGAAAAATGTTTCATTAATTTCAGATTTTTAGGTCCCTATACTAGTTTGCAACATTTTAGTCCGCAAGCAATAGCTGTTATGGAGATTTTAGGAGGAGAAGGAAGGTATGGGATTATGAGTGGTACGGCCACCAAGGAAAAATCCTTTGATCAAGACGTGAGGTGGTATGCAGCTGGCCTGAGCCCACGCGATAGATTTCAGCTGTTGTATACAGGGTGTACAAAACAAAGTAATGATATTTAAGTGTGTATGTATAAAGGTGCGCGTCCACTGGATCGGAATCGGAGCGTAGGTACGCAGCAGACGGATTTGTTGCTTTACTATTTATGGTATTGTCTACTGTAAACTGCACTAGAAGTACTGGAACGTCATTCTGCGCCTGACAAATATATGACTACACGACGCGCCGTCCGCACCGTACGTCCCGATTCCGACCTGGTGGACGCGCAGCTTTAATCCCCTCCCTATATAGAGTTTACTGTATTAGCCAATCAAGTAGTTAGTAGAGTAGCATAGACAGCTATTCTATTATATATATATATATATATATATATATATATATATATATATATATATATATATATATATATATATTTATAAATAAAATACATAAAACTGTACTGTAATATTATTAATAGAAATCAACAAAAGCTTGTGGATTAAATCTGTTTTATTGTTTAATTTACCTTATTAGCCTATTTATTTAGCTATGTACAATATTTTTTTATTGAAATAAAACATTTATTTGAGCTCATTTCTTTTTTTTTTTAATTTTTGGTATGTTTAGAGTGAAAGGTTTTGCACTTAAAAATTTCTAGTTTAGTTTCAAATTAAAAAAAATAACGGATGTTTATTTTTTTTCTTCTAAGTCTGACCTCTTGTTACGTAGTATACAGTTTGCATCCTCTTTGGTTATAAGATGATATGGGTGACACTTCTCATATTCCTTGCTACGGATTTTTTTACAAGAAATCAAAAAATCAATAAAATGTAATAAATTATATTCCATCTACAAAAACAAATGTTTCCTATAACTGTAAATGAATAAAAATGAAAAGTTGCTAAATGCTAACTTATTAATATAAAATTATAAATATTAACATTGAAATAGGAGTATGAAATTATTGATACGAAAATATTTGAAAAATGTCAGATGCATGAAACGGAACTTATGCCGATAGAGATTGACACTGTTGAATCGAAATCAAATCGATAAAAAGGGCGGCCATCTTAAATCGAAGGCGCCACTCTGAAACGTCAGAACGAAATCGATAGTTTCGATTGCAATTCCTTTACGAAGTGATTCGATATTTTTAAATTATCGATAAAAATTTTTGGGTAACTTCCCTACTATTGTCAATTATAATGTGTCACCCATATCATCTTAAAACGCACAAACTATAACACTGAAAGAATCATCAAAATCCGCTGCGTAGTTTTAAAGATTAAAGGGAACAAAGGGACATGAGGGAAAAAAAACGACTTCGTTTTATAATAAGTTTATATAATATAGATGTATAGAGAGTCCACGGTGCGTTTCTCGCGTAACTTTCTGCCGCGCACTGTAAAACTTTGGAACGAACTGTCACCAGCAGTTTTTCCGGACCTATACGACCTGCAAACCTTCAAGAAGAGAGCGTATTCCCTCTTAAAAGGCCGGCAATGCACCTGCAGCTCTTCTGATGTTGCGAGTGTCCATGGGCGACGGTAGTTGCTTTCCATCATGTGACCCGTTTGCTCGTTTGCCCCTTTCTTTTATAAAAAAAAGATATATAGATATAGATGCCCTGCCCGCAACTCCGTTGCGCCAAAATTTTGTTTATCGTGCAAGATCCGTATAATATTTCGGGATATAAAGTATCTTATGCCCTTTTCCGAGATTCAAAGTATCTTCAGGCTAAACAATGCCGCGCTCTATACCACTAGACCACGGAGGGTCTAGTGGTATAGAGCGCGGCTCGTGACCCGGAGGTCGTGGGTTCGATTGGAAACATGTTATTTCCAAGTTTGGTTAGGACAATGCAGGCTAGTGCTCTTCTGTACTGCGCACACACTTGGACACTATAAAATTACTCCTGCGTAGCTGGCCTGGTTTCAATGAAACCGGTGTGGGAGCTATTATATTATTATATATGCTAAACAGCTAAATCGGTTCAGCGGTTTAGGCGTGAAAAGGTAACAAACAGACAGACACTTTAGCATTTATTATATTAGTATGGATGCAAATAAACTATCAAATTTTTCCCTTTTAAAAACCTATTATGTCGTACCATAATATCGTGAGTTTTGAAATGTTCGAAACAAAATTGTTAACAATACCCATCATAATGTCAGCTGCATCAGTCTACATTTTCCCTAGCATTTTCCTCGGCTGAATGACTGTCAGTCATTGTCAGTGTGCGAAATAAATCTGCACTGTATTGTCATCGCGTCGGCGTGTTTTATGTTTCAATGAATATACAATAGGGTTACCGATACAGCCACAATATAAAAATATACGGTACTAGATGCTATATTCGTTTATCGCGTACGAACCGTTCATTTTTGCGGGATTAAAAGTCCCTTCCCTGGACTCAAAGTATCTCCATACTAAATTTTAGCAAAATCGGTTCAGCAGTTTGAGCGTGAAGAGGTAACAGACAAATAAACAGAAACTTACGCATTTATAATATTAGTATGGAAGTATCGAATCCATCTACACACTTGACCGCCCCAAATGACACACGCACACATAGGCAAGATTTCATGTGACTTGAAGCAGCGCAACTCAATATCACGTCACGTGTGCATGACAGTTGACAATCTGGAATTAATTTTTTAAATCCACAGCTAAGTTACTCTACTGTTTGTGTTACTTGTACTGTGGCTATGGCTTTGCAAGAGCTTTACATAATACCTAGAAACGGGAATTATTGCTGATGTTGCTCGCATCCGTTGTGCGCGTAAAAGGGAATCGTACATTTTGCGGCAGTGATATAATAGCCCATCTCCAGGGTCTACCACTCACTGTACTTTCTATGTCGATGGTATTTAAGTAATAAGTTTAAGTAATGACAATAAATTTATAATATTATAAAAAAATATAATAAAATAATCTAAATGCCATTAGATAGTTTTTCGCTGGTTTTTTGGCTGGTTTTGGTAACGTGACTGTGACTCCGGACACGGTCTATATTCTTTAAAATGTCACGATCATAGACATAACAACAACCTTAAGAAGCTATACAAGGTGTAACAAAAAGTCCCGCCAAATTCGGGACATCTGGCAACGCTGTACGGGACCCATACACACCCTAAAGTTTATTATCACTTAGTTTATTACACCCTGTATACACCAGCACTATTTCTACATATTACACCAGAAAATTAAGGTTCAACATACGTTAAATAACTACTGAACCTTAGCTCTCGTTGCAATCACTTTAAGCTCGCCCGTCCTGTGCAAACAAAAAATGTTTCCTTACTCATTTGTATAAATTAAGACATTAGATCCACAAGCGCACATTAAGCATGATATATAGCGGGCATTATGCTAGGGTTAATAATGATTAAATGAAATTATGCAAATTGCCCCTTTTCCTTATCGTTGGGCAGGAACTACAAAGGGAGAAACATGTTTGCCGTTTTTCGTACAAACCTTTTTCAGCTTTTGTTTGATGTGACATTTTTGTGGAAGAATATTGAGAGCTTCGCGCACATTGTGACAGGATGCATTTTTGGGGTTTCGTACCCAAAGGGTAAAAACGCGACCTATTGCTGCAGCTGAGACTTCGATGTCAGTCCGTCTGTCTGTCTTTAGGCTATACCACTGCGGAACACTATAGAATAGAATCTTTGATGGTTTCGCGACTTTTAACCATGGAAAAGCAAAATTTTTTTCGCGAATTTTCAAAAGTCGTGGAACAAAAGTTGTTCAGAATGATCCCCTGAGTCTGCTCCTCTCGACTTACTATACCACTTTTGAAACACCCTTATATCGGTCACTTTTCTATTTCAGCAATAAATTGCAAGCATTGAAAGTATATTGATAATTCCTCGATAAAATATAGATAAGTTTGCATACTTCCATATTCCTGACTGTTCATTATTAGCACAAACATTTGGTACACATCCAATGCTAATTCATAATATTGACTTCGGACTCCAGAAGATTATGTTTACATAACATCTCAATAGGGATGTGCAAATATGTTTTATATGGAACAAGGAGCACATTTTATTATGGAGATTTTATTTACATAGGATTTTTCTCTTTGTTATTTTACTCATCGATTACACTCCAGTTTCTTGTTCACTTTATCTTGAGATGAATAATAAATGGGTTGCTAGGGGCTAAAGCCGGATTCTTGGCAGTTTGGCTGTCCGGCTTTTTATAATTTGGTGAACGTATATATTATAAGAGTCCGTAGCGTTGATAACCTAAGCGAAGTTGGACAATTTTATTACATTCACATGTTTAAAGATTCAAATACTTAAGGTCAAATAAATTAAATAATTTGGATTTTTACGTGTAAGGTTTTTTTAATTAATGCCCTGATCTGTACAGAAAAATGTGCTACCAAAAACATATTATATTTTTATCGTTTTTCTAAGATACTTATAGTTAGGTTATGCTTAGATAAGATTATTGTTTCGATTTAGGATGTCTGGCCCTTTCCAGCTAAATCAACGGGCATGTTCGGCTATACCTATGTGAAAAAAAAAATTTGTTTGACCTAAATGAGGTCATATAAGTACTAAGTAGGCTTATCAAAACAAAATAGAACATGAAAAAGGGGTTGAAAATAGCACAAACAACTCTAAACTTCACAGTACAGTACATAAAAAGGAACAAAAGTTTATAGACCAACCAAAAACTGATGAGTGTAGTTCACAAACATTTCAAACCGCACAAATTTTTGCATCCAAAATGTTCTTCACCCGTAAAATAACCAGAAGGATGATGTAAATAGTAATTTACATCATTGATATAGCTCAGAAACGAAATAGCGTTCTAAATTCAAACATTCCCATGTTCGGAAATTTCGAAATTGAGAAAAAGTTCCGTTCCGAAACAAAGTGTCAAACTGGCCCGAGACAACAAACAACTGTGCAAATGACATGCAGAATGGGACATGGGAAATTACGCTGTTACGCTGTTTCCTACAAATTACTAGTTTAAGTACAAGGGTAAGCTTTGCTAGAAACTTTTAGCGCATTTCTAGTTAAGTGTAAACTAATTCAAAAGAAAAATTTTTACGTAGGTACTTTATTTAATGTTAATGTGGGATAAGTATAGACTCGAAAAAAAAAGTAATAATTATTGTCTATTGACACTATTTTTGATTATTGCGGATCTAATGTCACCTCATCCATTTCAATCAGATCAATAGTAGCTGTTATAGTAGAATAAACGTATAGATATTATGTTTAACACAATACTCTTTAGACGCTGACAACTGGCAAAGACCTTGATCTCGCATCACTCTCGCACCTGTGTCGATTTCCATGCCAGAGAGAAAGAGATGTGAAGTGTTCACTCGGTAGCGTGGATACATTTTTCGTTTGTTAGAGGAAAAAATAAATATTATAGGAATCTAGATGTCAGAACCGAAAATTAAATCCGGCAATCTTTGGATTTTTGTAAAAGGTATCTAATAAACAAAATTTTTAAGCATAGATTGTTTTATTACTTTAGTTACAACTGTTTAAATTTCCTGAAAGATGTGTCTTTGGTATTTTTTTCATCCAGTAGTAGTACATTATTTTTTTATTTAAATTCGACAAGGTTTTCCAAATATAATCAAAAATCACATATATTTTTTTTGTGCCAATCAATGAAATACATACGTCTAGAAAACTGCACAAAGATGTCGAATTGGCAGCTGTCTTCCCCTTAAGGCGGGCATAAACCCCAATTTGTTATTCAGTGATTCCCGGTCTACCTAGTTCCAATATAATAACGAAATGTAAAAAAATATGAGATATAAAGCACAATATTTAAAAGACTTTAAACCATAAATATTTTTATAAACGTAATGCTTTGGCTGTAATTAATTTACAAACTCACTTCCGACAAAAATCTAATTCATCGAAATATAAGTATTAACTAGGATAATTATACATTTTATTTGAATAAATTTTTAGTAAATCTATATTAAAATATTCTGAACCGAACAATTTTGTTTCTTAATATTTGTTTCCAAAGATATTTTAAAAAAAACATGAAAAATAGAGAAGATCCGCCCCTACTAACTACAGTTTTATGCTAAGCTAAAATGAATCTTATTGCAATGCGTATACGCTTGGTCTTTGACTGTGTGCAAGGTTATCGTTTTGGATGGAGATTGATCCCTGCCTTAAATAAACACGGTTATTTAAATAGACATATTATATACATACATTTTATTATACACACAAACTGACAAATATTACCATCTATGCTTCACCGTAAGAGGTTGCTCCTGATTGTATAGTCCAGTCAAATAAATGTACGTAAATATCACATTATAATATTTACTCCCACTTACATGACGTATGAAATCACTCGTAGGACAAGGGTCCGCCCAGAGGACGCAGGCAATCTGATTGATGCCGTCACAAAGTCCTCAATTTATCAAACATTGAGGACTTTGCGATCAAAAGAGAGTTTAGATTATAATCGATTAATTCCAAATTAAAATGACGACGGTGCCATAGATTGCTAAATCCATACTAATAATAATAATAGCTCCCACACCGGTTTCGGTGACGGTGGCCGGTTTCATTGAAACCAGGCCAGCTACGCAGGAGTAATTTTATAGTGCCCAAGTGTGTGCGCAGTATACAAGAGCACTCTCTATTCCTTTACTCTCATAACCCAGTGGGACGGAATACCGACACGACTGGCGAGAGATCAGGCGCAGGACCGACTTTTTTACATGCCCATCCGACGCATGGATCATCTTACTTGTCAGACAACGACCTCCGCGCTCTATACCACTAGACCACGGAGGCGTTAATCCGTACTAATATTATAAATGCGAAAGCGTGTCCGTCTGTTACCTCACACTTAAACCGCTAAGCCGATTTTGATGTAGGTTGGTATGGAGTGATCTCCATATGTTCCGGGAAAGGACACAATTATGGTACTATTTTACCTGAAAAATGTACGGTTCCTGGGCGATAAACGAATTTCTGAGTTACGGGCGTCATATAATAGCTAAGTACTACATAAGAAAAATATACAGACGAACGTCGAACATATTATAACCTCCTTTTTGGAAGTCAGTTAAAAAGTCGCGGTCATAGTCACGCACCTTGTTTTGTTCATTATTCCTATTTGTTTAACCTACAGTAATAATTATAGTTATGTGATTAACATTATTCATTTCCTCTTGCGAAGATAAAGTGTCATACGCGTATTAATAGTTTTGTTGCTCCTTTTATCTACGTAACTCGATGTATAATAAAATACATTATACACTATACAGTAGAGTAACTAAGATGTGTCCTTAAAATCAGGCCCCTCCACGTTGGGCCAGTGATTGCAAAGCTGCCTTTAAACCGTCGATCGCTAATTCCTGGAAATCTTTTGCTATCGCGGCCCATATGGGCCTTACGGGGCTTGATGGGTTAAAATAGTATTTGGCAATGAGCAATGATAGGAGAATAATATTATGCCCTTCTGAGTAGAAGGGAAGAAAGGATTAAGGACTATATTAAAAGGAAGTAGAAGATTTGTACTTCCCATCGTAAGCTAAAGGCCAAAATAGAGAGGCCGCGATACACAGAAAGTGTAATCAATAATCATACATAAGCTTGATTTTTAAAATTGGGTCTGGCTTTCTAGAAATAGAATTAAATTACAGGTGGCGCTAGTTTGAGGTAGTACAGGCCCTCGTGTTTGGGCCGATTCAGGCTGCCCGAGACTTTATAAACATGGTCTACATCAGGGGTTCCCAATCTTCTTGAGCCTGCGGCGCAGTTACAAGTCAATATTTTGTCACGGCGCCCTACTCTACCTAGCTATTACAAAAATATACATAAATAAACACCTTGAATTTAGGTTAGGCAAGTAAATAATAATAAACAAATATTTAATCATCTGCCTGCTTTGTATAATTCATATTATAATTTTATTTTATAATATTTGTGGTTATGGATAATGATGGAGGATCGACTCACGGCGGCGCGCGGCGCCCCTCTTGCCTTTCCGCGGCGCACCAGGGCGCTGCGGCGCACAGTTTGGGAACCCCTGGTCTACATGGTAATGGTTGGTGGTTTATGTTATGATCTTAATAAAAATATAATTAATCTAATCATAATTTATGATACTTTTGCTCTAGGAAAGTAGGAATGCAACAATGTGTACAGTTTATGTATAAATCAATTGCAACAAATTACAATAAAATTTAATATGTTTTATTACCATATTTTTATTATTAGATGTTTATTCCGTGAGTGAATGCTCTTTACCGATATGAAATAAAATGTAACTTTCTCGTTCAAAGGTTAATACAACGTTCAGTGGTAACTTAAAAGCTTTTTCCTCAAAGGAACACTATTAACTTTGTGTTTGTAATGTCAGTTCTTAATAAACAAACATACTTGGGACTTAAAACATAGGCAAGGATCAGAAGATAGATTTGCATGGTGATTTGCGTGGTAATTATGTACGTATCTTGCGATAGCTATGCAACAGGCGTTTGACAGCAGATATTTCGCAATTTCTGCTGTCTGCCAAAATTTTTGTTTGCATTTACAATACCTACTGTCAAAGTTTAAATACCTGTTGACGCCTGTTGTAAAATAATTATTTTACAAAAAAATATATTTTTTCAGGCAGTTTGCCTGAAACTAAAATAAATATTTATCAGAAACAAAAATCTTTAAGGGATTTTCCCTTGACATGGAAATCCTACAAAATATTATTTACTTTAACAACTACTATCTTCCGTATTCCTTCTCTTGCATAAATATTTCACATTATGTTGAGTCTCATAGTAAGATATTATTATAAGGCTTATGCGATGCGGGGCTGGACAAAGGGTGTACGTCAGAGTTTGATGAGCCCCCAGGGACGCGTGCCGCTCACACAAACACAAACTTGTAATTGCCTCTTAAGTCTTTTTAATTCAATTTTAAAACTCTAAGCAGACCATTTAAAATGAGCAATGGTTTCATCACTTACTAATAAAAATATTTGCATTGCGAACAACTAAAAGTCTCTGTCTGGCAAATTAGAAAACATTTACAATATAGACAAAGCAGCGGACTTATTGTTATACTAGATGACGCCCGCAAATCCGTTGCGCCAAAATTCATTTTCGGGACATTTTACCGGGATAAAGAGTATCCTATGTCCTGTCCCGGGACTCAAAGTATCTCCATGCCAAATTTCGGCAAAATTGGTTCAGCGGTTTGAGCGTGAAGAGGTAACAGACAGACAGACAGATAGAGACACTTTCGCACTTATAATATTAGTATGGATAAGAGATAATAATTTCTACGCTGCAAAAATTATATTTTAGCAAGAAAAACATAATAGTATGTTATATCTAATTACTTTTTGACTTTGTTTAAATATTTACTACGCATGTCCCGAAAACTTAATAACGAGTGTTTAATTTCATAGTGCGCTACCAAATATTTCATATTATACGCTACTAGACAACCACGTAGTGAAATAAGTGGAATTCGAAATTAATGTATGAAAACCGCATCTAGTTATCTTACTTTAGCTACGAGTAACAAAACTAACCTTTGAAGTCTTTATCGAGCAATAAGACAGCCCTCTTAAAAACTGTCAGTTTTACTCCATTCCTATAATTTTTAAACTGGAACTTTACTGAGTAAAAATATGTGGGTATCGTAATCCATATCCAAGGCTTGGGGCCGAGAGTCTCATATATGGCCCAGAACCAGTCTGTGGTATAACTCCAAGTACCACAAAGCAAGTGCTCAAGGAATGGGGTCACAGACTATGCAGGAAGCAATGGGCTGAGACCCCTGGCCTTGAACACTCCAAGGCACTAATTCCTGGCTTCAACAAGAAACTATCAGAATTAATACTCACCTTGGGTAGGAACCAATTAAGAATCCTTACCAGAAGCCTAACTGGGCACTGCAAGCTCAACAAACACCTAAACAGAATGGGTATTTGTAGCATAACGACTTGCAGATTCTGTGAGGAGGAGGATGAAACACCTATTCACCTTCTCCTCGACTGTCCTGCTCTACTACAGAGCAGGAACAGGCACCTTGGTCGCCACGTATACTCATCCACAGAGGAAATTCGTGGCACCAACCCCAACCATATCGTTCAATTTATGAGCAGTATTGGGTTGGGGGTGATACTCTAGTGCGAAGGAGTCACAATAGATCTTCATGTGTCGCAGTGACGTCAGGGCTATAGCGACCTGCCTTCTTTATAAAAAAAACCCATATCCGTACTTCCATACTAATATTATAAATGCGAAAATGTGTATGTCTGTCTATCTGATATTGGCGTGGAGATACTTTAAGTCCCGGGAAAGGACATCTAAGAATACTTTTTATCCCAGAAAAATGTACGGTTCCCGCGCGATAAACGAATTTTAGCGCAACGGAGTTGCGGGCGTCATCAAGTAATTTTATTTGTGTAGGCCTTAATTTTCAATTTATTTGCTAATTTTGTTGCCATAGAGACACCGTTTTGTTAATAATAATAAATGTTAACATAAAAACGTAATCCCTGCCCGAACCGTTGACCTACATACAAAATGATGGTAGGCCATGGGGGGAAATAAATTTATTATCTTTGGGAATAGCCGCCTGTACTGTGACCGTTCAATTTAACTTATACCTTTTGCTCCCTCGATTTTCCTCGAATATTTTTTCACGAAAATTAGGGTTCTCAATCCGGACCATAATTTTAGCTTTAAATATGGCGCATTCTTGCCCACTTCAAAAGTATTATCATTAACTATTAAGGAAATAAAGTTGTAGGATGTTTTGCCGAGAATACAAAAAAGTGACGTTGTGTTTTTATATTATTTTCCTAAAATTGTGTTATTTCTTTTTAAATGTGTAATGTTGGTAGAATATTAACCATTAAATATTCGATGTCGTGCACAAGTGTGGGCAAGTGATACAACTTCAAGAAAATATGTGCCATTTTGTGTTCCCTCCAAAACTCCATCGAAAATTTTAGTAAAGGGTCTACCACTTTACTAAAACAACTGACTTGACTTATTGACTTTCCTGACTACTTTTTTAGACTTTTACTAGACTTTCGACTTGACGATAATCTGAAAAAACGAGTTTTGTAAACTTTTCACGAAAAATTTTTTTCCCACCATATTTCACTTGACACTGGCTATGGTTAAAAAGCCGGGCGCCATATTAAGAAAAATAAATACAGTTGTAGGGAAACATTTTAAGCCTAACCAAAAAGTGTAATTCATTTGGCGAAGTCAAAACCAATTTAAATTCGCAAATGTCTCTGGCTCGCCCAGATAAGCCGCCCGATTCCCAAATTATCCTAAAGATCCAGTCAAATCCAGCCTAAAACACGTAGATAAGTAAATATGCCGGCGGTTTCCGAGTCGATACCGTATCGCAGTGTCATAGGTCACATGCTATTTCCGACAGATAGCTAAAACGGAATACATGCACTATTCAATTTGGTTTTTTTTTTTATTCGATCGGCAAAATGGCTCCGGCTTTTGTATGCAGTGCCATGTACGAATGAAATAGCTATTTATGAAGCTTTGTACGTAATGATGCAAAGGTGAATATTTAAAGACCTATGCAATATTATCTAAAGGGTAAATAAAAAGACAAAAAACTATCAGCAACAGTACATCATAGATAGTTTAAATACACATACAACTTTTCCAATATTTTTTCCATCGCACGTGTCAACTTTTATGAGGCCGTATCAATGTAGAGTTTTACAATCCGCCCCGTAACCTATAAACCGGAATTACGAAGACAATTCTGAGTTATTGGATAAGTTATATTGGGATTGCGTCGCTCTGTCTTCGTTAAAGGCGCATCGGTTTTCATTAGCCAGAACCAAGAAACTTTTAAGAAGACATCGGCGAGTTCTTTTATCTTTGAATTAATTCGCTAGAACTTTCCTAGTTCGTTTGTCTTACAATAGTGCACTGATATCGAATTAAAGTTCTTCGATTGCATTCGAAATTGAAATTGACATTATACTCGTTCGGACTTCGGAGTATTCTAATTTTGAATTATTATTTTTTTGTTTGTTACCAGATTATTTAGACTATGAAACCTAGGCTGAGTTTACTTTTCTGTGTTAATATCTAAAATTAGGATGATGGCAAAGTCAAAGATTGGCGAATTTTGTTATTAAAATAAGGAAATAACGGTAAAAAATAAAAGTTTCCAAAATTTCAGCTTGAAAGCTTTTGTATATTTTTTGTTATGCGCCTTCAAAGTTCATCATCAAGTCGAATTTTTTTTTCAATAAAATTTCTTAATATTTGTATACCATTTGATAACATATGTAATTTAGAGCAACTTTTGTTATGAAATGTAATGTAATAATAATAATAAAATATAAAATGTACTTTAAAGCACTTTCATAAACGCAATAATTAATATAGCTACCGAACAAAAATCTTCCGCGTCATATCTTGGTGAATTTTTAAGCTATCAGAGTAACTCTTTCACCGATGTTTCTATTTTTTAAAGGTCTTTCAAATACCAATAAGAAAAAAAAAATAGTCATCATGCCAATTCTACATAAACAAGTAGATGTTATCAACTGACACAAAGGCAATGATGTGGACAATACTATTTTATAGAGTTTTAGGCCGCGTTTCCATTGACGCGGAGCGGAGCGGAGAGGAGCTTAGCGGTGCCATATTGACCAATCACCATGCTTTTTTTATGAAATAAGGGGGCAAACGAGCAAACGGGTCACCTGATGGAAAGCAATTTCCGTCGCCCATGGACACTCGCAGCATCAGAAGAGCCGCAGGTGCGTTGCCGGCCCTTCCCATCCCTACCCTCCTCTATTACCTATAGAGTAGGGTAGGGATGGGAAGAGAAAGGAATAGGGGAGGGTAGGGAAGGGAATAGGGTAGGGGATTGGGCCTCCGGTAAACTCACTTGGCGAAACACAGCGCAAGCGTTGTTTCATGCCGGTTTTCTGTGAGAACGTGGTATTTCTTCGGTCGAGCCGGCCCATTCGTGCCGAAGCATGGCTCTCCCACGTATAATATATATGCTCGAAATCTTCGCTCCGCTTCGCTGTCATTCCGCTGGAATAGCACGATTGGTCAATTCGGGCACCGCTAAGCTCCTCTCCGCTCCGCTTCGCGTCAGTGGAAACACGGCCTATGGCTGCCTTTCCACCAGAGCTGAGCGGAGCTGTGTTGCGAGGAATCTGTTTTTAAAAACCAATAGAATTGCATCATTGACATCACTTTGCCATGACATCGCTCAGCGCGGCGATGCTATTGGTTCTCAAAAACACATTCCTCGCAACACAGCTCCGCTCAGCTCTGGTGGAAACGCAGCCTTATAGTAGTAGCTGTGTATTGCTGTGAAAAAAGGTCTACAGAAATGTTATTGGTGTCCTCTTCACCCGATTTCTTTAATTATACTTAGCAATAAACGCCGTAATTTCATCAGCAAACATTTATTAATTGCGTGATTATATAATCCAAAATCCAGAACACAGAATAGGGCTATCGTAGAGTGGGACGCCGCTATCGTGCCCAAGTAGGTCGTATCCGGAGGGGATCACAGATAATTTACTACGCACTACACTTTTACTCATGTGTTTACAAACATTGTTTGTATGACACGTCTCTGATGCGCCATAAGCAAATGCTCCAAGGGTGCGCTTACACCGGATCTGCTATGCGAGGAATATTTATGATACGTTTTTGATGCACCATCAGCAATGCTGTTGCATCTTGCAGGTCCAAGGGTGCGCTTACACCGGAGCAATGCGAGAGATATGTTTTGAGAACCAATGGAATCGTTTCATTTGCTTGACCTTTTTTTGATGCGCAGAGGAAACTCATCATGGGTGCCCCGGGTTGGAGATGTGCCTCAGTTAGCTGAAGCACCCCGGGGGTACGTGGGACTCTTACCCACTAAAACCACCTGCGGTTTGCCTTCAGCAATCAGCCGTATACGGAGGGATGTCCTGGATCTGTCTAACACAGGACTCCCTCCACGACTCACAAGAGACCGGACTTCCACCAAGTTAGGGCACGCTTAGGCAAACTAAAGCGTTCCCCTTCATTTGCTTGACCTCGGTAATCGCAGCTACTTTATTGTATTTTAAAAATACATTTTCCCGGCCCAGCTCTGTTGGAAGCGCTTTCATAATATTATCAGCTGTCCTAAGTAGAGATGGACAAAATGTCTGTATATGCCCATTGATGCCCAAAACACCCGAGCATTATCCCGTCTATATAGATGGATAGACGCCAATAAACGCCCATTATGCCCGTGACTCTATAGTGTCCAGTCCAATAACAATGTTTTGAAATCTAAAGGCCTCACTCCATAACCAATAACCATGATTGTGAAGCTGTCTGTAGCATGCATAATAATAATAATAATAATAATAATAATAATAAAACATTTATTTAACACACATTCACACCACACTACACTGAAATACACAATATATATGAAACATTAAAAACAAACAAAGTAAAGTTCTACAAACAATAAAAGGCAAAAAAAAATATATAAATAAATGATAATAATTATAAGGACATAAAGAACTTAAAATGAATTAGTGTAGCAACACTAGGCCGTAGTAGTGTAAGGCAGTGCGATGCGAATATACTGTCGAAAAGGATTCCACTCAGGCTATGGTCACGGTATAGGTTATCCTGTACCGTGAACCCTGGTCTGTGGATCCTGATTCCTGAGCAGTTGTCAAGCGACTGACAGACGACAAGCAGTAAACATCAGAAATAAATAAGTAAATAAATACATACTTACAATAATTAAATAAAATAATGCGCAAAATAATTGTAATAAATAATAAATTGAATAAAATAACATTGAGATTTAGTGTAAGTAATAAGTATATATACGAAAGTGTTCAATATAAATAAATAAAAAATATATTTATGTAGATAAAACAATATAATATCGAGTGGCCGATTAAGTATAATAGTAATACATAATTTATATTTTGGCTTCACCGGTAAAATGACAAAGGGTGGCGGGCGAGGGCGAGGGCGAGGGGGGTGCGAGGGGGTGCGGCGCCAGACTGGCGGTAAACACCTACGGCGGACTATACAGGCGCGCGCGCCGCCCGCTGGCCTCACACCGGCGTGGGCCTCGCTCGGAGTGATGGGGGCTCAGTGCTCACGCAGCACAGCTGTTTATATGTAATCGAAGTAAATCATGGGTAATCTAACTAATCGTAGATCAACATTACTCCACACGTTTATATTTACTTGTCCCATCAAAGCCGTAGAGAAGCCGCATTGGATACAAATGCTGTAAAATATGCATGCGAATATGTATGCAATGTTAACACGCAAACACCAAGTTTACATCCCTGAATGTTAATAATTAAAAGCCTGAGTTTCAAACTACTCCGGCACATCCTGAAACTTACAGTTCCCTTTGATTTATACCGGTAAAACTGTCGTGTAGTCTGTCATACGTCCTAACTGGAGAGAGACATTTGTTTTATATATGTTACCGCTAGAATACGGAATACGATAATATGCACATTAACGAGGTAAACTGCAGATGTCCATAAACCATACGTTAAAGTGTGAAATTTAAATCAAAAAAGCTTATATTCGCACTTCACCTAGTTAGTTTGCATAGTAACGAATAGTACATCGTTAAATTGCGGAAGACAATTTATGACGGTCGGCTCTCTCGGCTCCCTTTGTGTTGTGGACTAAGTTCTAACCTAACCTAACCTACTGTTGGACTTTCTGGATTGCGTTTATTTTTGTTTTGGTGGGGGGCTGCGCTTAGGAATTGCACTCTAGAGGTTCAACCTCAGATCTTCAGATCCATAATCAGTCATATTTAGAGATCAATGATCCTCAATATGGCACAACTAGCTTCAATTATCAGTTGACGGGTACGGCTCCTATTTCTGGGTGTTGTGGTCTAAGTTCCAACCTAACCTAACCTACTTTTGGACTTTCTGGATTGTGTTTGTTTTTGTTTTGGCGGGGGGCGCAGCCCCCCCGTCCCCCCACTTTGGTATCCGTGGCTAAGTAGTTAAGTAAGACTGATGTTTTTGATAATTTTTCTGTCATTTGACGAACGATGTTTGCCGAATAGGCACCGGCAGCAATTTCGGCAACCGGCGCCGAAAATAATTCCATACAACTAAATATTTATTCAAACAAGAACAGGTTTTATGCAATTTACCGCATGCGTGGTCGTTAGTCCGCAGAATACCTAGGTATTTTGTAGATTATCTCGTTAATGTAAGACAAGATTAAACTTTTTGCACTTTACCTGACTCACAGTGGCGAAGCGTCCATATAACCCGATTCCCATCGGCTTCCCTTAGGGCTTAGAAAAATCGAATATATGGGCCAACGACATATTTATCTAATAAATATTTTACATACCTACTTAAAAAACTTTGAATTCACAATGTTATATGCAATAAATTTTTCTCTCACTTGAAATACATAGTTTGAATTAATAACTATCGCCTACAAATTTTAAAAGGCAATGCAATGTGCGGGCGCAGAGAATCAAATAAGCCGCAGGATTAGCGGCTTATTTCTCCATACAACGACAGTTCATAGTAAGCATCTGTCCTTTTCATTCCTGTGAACTGGTCGTCATGTTCTGTCTCGTTCTAGCACGCGCGATATATACTTGGAAATAACTCGATGCCCGACGAGTTATTACGGAGAAAGGTTAATTAGCAACGCACAAGTGCAAGCGAGATAGATGAGTCATGAAGTAAAATTGTTATGATTCGAATTTAAGAATGAATGTAGCGACATTATACTTTTGCTGGCGCGTAATACATTTTATTTTGGTAGGATTTTTTGTAATACGACTTTATTAAGAATGCCTTTAGCGGTACTAAATATGACAGGCGCGTAATACATTTTTATTTTGCTGGTTTTTAGATTGACATATTAATATGGCGGATAGTGTGTTTATAAACAACATGTCGTTTGTTTTGTTTTGTCGAATTTAAATTTTGTTTTAGCGTTAGAACTTAGAAGAGTGTCGTGAATTAAATTAATTTATATTGTGACTTGTGAATTGTGAGTCGTACGACGTAATCGTGTAGTTCGGAAAATATGGCATTAATTCAGAAAGACTGTTGTCTGACAGATTATATTTTGCTGTCGAAGGAAACTTTGTTTTCCAAACTTAGTTTTGAAAATTAAAAGCATGTCATTCAATTATAAATTACCAAAATTGGTAAGTAGATTTTTTACTCCCGCTTCCCTTCTCAAAATATTCACCCCTCACCACTGCTGACTCACCCAGATAATCAGCAGAATACCTTGTTAATCTGCAGTCTAACTGGTTCACGCACATTAGCGGTAACATATACATTTGTTAGATATGTTTATATGTAGGATACATATCTCTCTAAATCCATACTTCTATACTATACTAATATATTTATTACTCTATGCTAATCAGAGACCAACTAATATTATATATATTTTTTATGAAATAAGGGGGCAAACGAGCAAACGGGTCACCTGATGGAAAGCAACTTCCGTCGCACATGGACACTCGCAGCATCAGAAGAGCTGCAGGTGCGTTGCCGGCCTTTTAAGAGGGAATAGGGTAATAGGGGAGGGTAGGGATGGGAAGGAAAGGGAATAGGGGAGGGTAGGGAAGGGAATAGGGTAGGGGATTGGGCCTCCGGTAAACTCACTCACTGGGCGAAATACAGCGCAAGCGCTGTTTCACGCCGGTTTTCTGTGAGAACGTGGTATTTCTCCGGTCGAGCCGGTCCATTCGTGCCGAAGCATGGCTCTCCCACATTATAAATGCGAAAGTGTGTGTTTGTCTGTCTGTTTGTTAACCCTTCACGCCCAAACCGCTGAACCGATTTTACTGAAATTTTGTGTGGCGATACCTTGAGTCTCGATAAAGGACATAGAATAGTTTTTTCCCGGAAAAATGTACAGTTCCCGCGTGATTAACGAATTTTGGCGCAATGAAGTTGCGGACGTCATCTAGTATAATATAATTTTAGGCATACTTGTCTCTTCCTAAATATTATCTCTACTGTAATTCTAATATCAAGAGATCAGTGTTTGTAACCAAGATGCTCTCGTTTATTTCTATTGTTATCTAAAAATAGTAGACAGCTTTTCATATATTCGACCTGAGTGCTCAAACACTTTAACCTGTAGTGCCTACAGTCTAAACTCTAACACGACAATATTATACAGTAAAGCAACTCTAGCGTCTCTACGAAATCAAACTCGCGTAACACAAGTTGCTCCTAAATTGTTTTGCTTTTTAGAAATAGAATAGAATAGAAATCGTTTATTTGCTCAAATAAGGTACTATGATGTTAAAGTTATATGATCAAGCTCTCTTATTTTGCCTTTGTGCGGCGTGCAAATTTTATACTGTTTTTCAGATTATAATTATTTATCTCCTTATAGGTACTAATACTACTTATAGTTTATCCTTTTATCTTATTATATTTTCAATTATCCAATTTTTAAGAAATAATTAATTATAAAAAAAACTTATGTAATACAATAATATAATAAGTTATTAAATCACGCTGTGTGTATGCGCCTGAAACGTACACGTATATAAAGATGGTACGTACGTTATAATGATTTTCTAGGTTTTCGTGAATATCGTTTATAGTTTGAAGCACTAATATATTTTGTCGAGGAGCACTTTTAATGCTGACGTTTCAGCTACTTTTCAGTCGCCATGAAAAATAGTTAAAACATAAGAAACTTTCTGCTTTACCACTCCTGCAAAAAAATCGTGCTACTGTGTAATATTTATACTGTGTCGTGTCTAATCACTTGTAAGTTGTAGCCTGAGGTTGGAGCAACACTAGACATAAGCGGTCTAGAGTACTAAGTATGTAGGGTTTTGTTCGTACTAAGTAGTAAATGTTTTCGAATCTTCTTAGCTGTATGTTCTGTTTAAACGTATTTCAGTAAGAACTTGTAGATATTTTAAGACATCTAGAAAATAATTGGTATCTAATTATTATAATATGTAAATAATTTTAAGCAACTATTACTAGATTTTATGAAACTTATTATTACAGTAATTACTTAGTAAATATAATATATAGTGCACTTTTCTAAGTTGAAAAGTAAACTATGAATTAATCCAGAGATTACTACTATGCGAATTTTATCATAATCCAGGAGGTTTTTTGGAACAATCTCATTAAAAAAAATTGCAATATTATCTTAATAAAATAATGTTTTTAATTCAATTCAATCCATACTAATATTATAGATGCCAAATTAAGTGTGTCGGCCTGTCTGTTACCTTTTTACGTCCAAACTGCTGAACCGATTTTTCTGAAATTTAGTATGGAGATACTTTATGGGTGGGTTTACTTTTACTATAACTATAACTTTAACTATAACTACAGTGCAAAATGGGACGGACGCCATATTCAACCATAACCGCTCATACTTATAATAAGTACTTATCTAAATTTTTTAGTGAAAATTTACCAAATTTTTCCTGTCAATTTTTACTTGCGGATAATTCAATTTTATACTCTCCATCCCATTACCTGTGGCTTTAATTAAAAAATAAACGCAACAGACATCTGTCAATTTCCTGTGGTCAAAGTTAAGGTTAAAGTTAAAGTTAAAGCTAAGTTAGCCTTAACTTTAACCTTAACTTTAACCATAACTATAACTTTAACTACGCCTCTGGTACAACCCACCCTAAGGTGGGATTTCACCAAACACACATAAAACTTAGCTTTATAAAACTAATTTCCATTGAACGCGTTCATTCTGCGACGTAAATCTCGCTTTGTTTCGATTGGATTTCACTACCTTCTTTTGATCGCGATTATTAAATCTAAGTTTACGTGACGCCACGCAATTATTTTAAATTTTTCAGTATTTTAAAGCATTTTCACGTTAATTTAACTTCAAAATAAAAAGAAACAATACATAAACTTACAAACGCATGTGTCAAAACTGTCATATTGACATTTCTTTTGTCTATGTTTTTCGTTCCGCCATGACAGGGCTTGAACGGGTTTTATGACGTTGAACTTCGGACTTTGGGCGTTCAGAAGATAAAACTCGGATTTGCTGTGAACACGTTCCGTTTACGCTGGTGAAATGCATTTCGATGTTATAATCGCGTTTATACGTTTTGAACCGGTTCAGAGTGCTTTGAACGCGTTCCATTTCTTTCGTGAAATCGCCCCTCAGTCCCTCGAAAGGACTTAGGATACACCATAAATTATTATCCGGAAAAATCGGACGGTTCTCGCGCGATAAACAAACTTTGGGAATAGAGTTGCGGGCGTGATTTAATCCATACTAATATTATAAATGTTGTCTGTCTGTCTGTCCGTCTGTCTGTCTGTCTGCCCGTCTGTCTGTCTGTTACCTCTTCACGCTCAAACCTCTGAACCGATTTTGCTGACATTTGGCATGGAGATACTTTGAGTTTCGGGAAAGGACATAGGATAGTTTTTATCCTGGAAAACGTACGGTTCCTACGCGATAAACGATTTTTTGTCGCAACGGAGTTGCGGGCGTCATCTAGTTCAAAATAAATATAATATTGAGAAAATTTCAACTAAATACGTATGTAAACTCTACAGCAATATTTTTCCCTTTCGAACAAAAATAAACCTCTAATACCCCTAACTCTTTTCTAAAAGCGCGAGCGCTATAAAATATTATGCATTCAAAATCCCCCCTTTGAATAGTTACTATTGAATATTTACCAATATATTTCATGCATTGATATAAGGAAAACCGGCCAAGTGTGAGTTGAAATAGTCCATAAAGAGTTCCTTAAAAACATATATACAGTTTTCAAAGGTTTTACTTTAACGTAATAAATTTTGAATTTAAGCCGAGCCCAAATTAAATATATTTTATTATAATATGTATATCCTTTCCTAGATGTTACCCATAACTATGTTGTAATGCGGGAACCAATAATTTTTCCGAGAATTGTCTCCTAACAAAAATTTATTTAGCGTTTAGTGTAAATATTATGGTGGTAGGACGCACATTGGTATCTATAATATTAAGGCAAATATCATTTAACAACAGTTAAAGAGGCTACAGAAAAACATCTAAAGGCTCGTCCACATTTCACATTTGTATCATTTGCGCGATCAGATCTCCGATCAGATGTCCGTCGCGATCGTCGCGCCGTATCAAGTATGCGTATCATAGTGTGGTTGCCTATTGGATCATCCTGCCGATTATGCGCGTATTTGATACGACACGTATCAGATACGCGGTTAATAGCGATCGGGGCGTATCATGATACGCGTATCATTTTGATACGCTTCGATGATACGCGACGGAGATCTGATCGCGCAAATGATACAAATGTGGACGAAGCCTTATGTAAGTTTATCTAAATATTTCCAATGTCACGGCTAAAATAGTGAAAGACAGACAGACATAGACAGGTTTCAGTAGAATTGCGTTATACGGAATATTTGCGGAACCCTAAAAACCCTGTATTGTAAAGCCCAACAGATTTTATTGGGCCACCGCAGTGCAAGCGATAGCCTTAAAGCCTTTTGAATCCATGCTTAGTAAAACAGTTCGTTTCATTATGCTAATAAATTGGAAAGCTTTAAAAATAACCGTAATGTGCAATTCGATGGAGTTTTTGAAAGAGCCGGATTGTTTTTCGAAAATCCACAGCGCAGAATAAAAGATTACAGGATTAATTTTACAATAATTAATTATTAATTATACGCCTTTATTGTTTAATATAGTAATGCAATTTTAAATGTCTTTTAGTTTACTCTAATTTCGTGTAAGTCGTATATGGGCAGAAACCATATTATATTACTTCCGTGACCATAATATATTATATGCCAATTTTTTATTTTACTAAATTCGACCCTATATTCTTTAATCTACTCAACGCATTCAAACAATCACAAATATTTCTTGCTTGTAAGTAAAACTTTAGATGAAATTTATTGAAAACTAGATGATGCCCGCTATTCCGTTCCGCCAAAATTAGTTTATCACGCGGGCACCGTACATTTTTCCGGGATAAAAAGTATCCTATGTCCTATCCCGGGACTCAAGGTATCTCAAGATAATTTCAGCAAAAACGGTTCAGCGGTTTGGGCGTGAAGAGGTAACAGATACACAGACACACTTTCGCATTTATAATATTATTAGTAATTAGTATGTATTAAATCGAAATAATTTCGAGTAAGAAAATATTATAATACAAGTTAAGGAATATTATTTATTATAGGTGGAAATCTCTCTAAATCTATAGTTAATGCTGTGACTCGATGCTCAGCAGGTGTCTACGTGGCAGGCCTCCTGGGTGCTATCATTTTAACACTTCCAAGTAACTCGGAAAATCCCATATAGTACAGAGTACGGGAGCCCTAGAACAAATTTTTTTGTGATTACTAACAAGCTAATTTTTTGTGAGTTTGATGAGACAAACTACTTTTTTATTTTAAAAAAATCTCGAAACTGGTAGCTAACAGAGATAGAAAGGATTTCATACTTTGACTTGATGGTCCTAAAATATGGATTGTTCTACATATTTGTAGGACAAGGTAACTTTTAAATTATACAACTATTAACCTACAAATATACAAAAAATCAGCTGGTTAGGGTTCCGTTTTAGGGTTCTGTAATCAACAAAACTTGGTTGACTACGGTACCCTAAAACGGACTAACTAGCTGATTTTTTGTATATTTGTAGTTAATATTTACATAATTTAAAAGTAACCTTCTCCTACAAATAAAACTATCCATATTTTAGGACCATCGAGTCAAAGTATGAAATCCTTTCTATCTCTGTTAGCTACCACTTTCGAGATTTTTCGAAAATAAAAAAGTTGTTTGTTTTATCAAAATGTAGCTACTCCCAAAAAATTAGCTTGTTAGTAATCACAAAAAAAAATGTTCTAGAGCTCCCTCACTAATAGTATTTGTGACTTGTGCAGTATTAAGCTGTTGTAGGATAATGCTATAGATAGGGTTGATTGATAGGATAAATTCACGGGAACCGCATACTTTATCGGATTGCAGAGTTTTCTTGGATTAAGTAGGTCTTAAGTGAAGCCTCTTCTTAAGACAAAATCTGCTGATGTTGTACTGTTAGAAAACTAGATTCATAGGCAAATGGCAGTATGTAATACGGCCGGGTTATGTCAACTGCCGTGAATTGTGATCACGACTAACATTGTCTTGACAACTCGACCAAATACTGTAGAACATCTACGTATGAATAAGTACGTACGTACTATCAGAGAAGTTGATTCCTATGCAGATCGGGGACCTAAGTACTACGTAGTTTGGTTGCCTTACGTCAAACCCAGCCGACAGATCACAATTAACATTGAATTGACATATTCGACCAAATAACGTTGATCTATCAACTGCATAGGAATCAATTTCCTCGATGGTACATGGAAGTAATCTTGAGTTGAAAGGTTTCAATTTGCTTTCCAGAAACTTTTTAATATCTTGTTTGTGAAAACCTCATAAGACTTCGCAGTTGATTCTGAGAAGGTTTTGGTTATTTTCTGCTTTCGCTCGTAAACCCTCGCAATGTCGTCCTTCATGTACAACATTCAAAGTTGTCTCGAAGTTTCTACGAAAGTAAACCTTACGTCATCTGCATTAAAGCCAAGTCAGAGGTAAAATAGCTATGAACTTGTACGAATCGTGTACATGAAAGTTTTCAGACGCTTGGACTAACGTACGCGTATGAATTTTTTACTCCCTCATCTTTCGTCAGGCCCATGGTATACTGAATATTCTGAAACAACTTTGTCCTTTTGCGAAATAAGGTCTAGTAGAAAGAAGTTTCGGAACTTTCAGATAGTTCATAATAATAATGCTATAGGTATTTTGCCCGTTTATAGCGAAGCGAAGGGTGATTTTGGCAATATTTCTATGAATGTCCCTCTCTACTGTGATTTATGTCAAATCCCATTCTTCCCTCTTTGATTTCTAACTTGGCTCTTCAAATGAAGTTTGTTCAAATGAAATTATCGACTAAAATCAAAAGGTTTATAATAATTATTGCTCGTACATAAGTTATAGCCATCTTATTGCGGCAACTTATTCAATAATAATGTTACTAGATATGCCAAGATCAACTCCGTAGCACCAAAATTCGTTTATCGCGAAAGAACCGTACATTTTTTCCCGGATAAAAGTATCCTTTGTCATTTCGGGACTCAAAGTATCACCACTCCAAATTTTAGCAAAATCGATTCAGCGGTTCGGGCGTGAAGAGGTAATAGACAGATAGACAAACTTTTGCATTTATAATGTTAGTAATTTATTAGCTAATCTTGATGTATTAGCTAATCTTGATGATCTCAGATATTCAAAACACACGAAAAACCATAATTACTCTCTTTATCAAGGTGACGGTACATTTAGCCCAACCTCTGTTGATCCGCACCAGCTAGACATTTTTATCTGAAACGTAAACGTCGGGCAATAATACGCAGTATGCAATGCACGGGATTCTCGCTGATTTCTGTACCATGGTTTAAAATTTAAGGCTCACAATCGTGTGCTGTACAAAATGTCTGTATCAAATTAACGGGGGAGTCAGTCAAGTGTCCTGATTTTGTCGTTTTGGCCGAGTTTATACCCCGCTGCCTCTGTGTACTGATTACAAATTGAAGATATGCTACCCATTTTTGTAATCCTTGGTTTATTTTGTTAGTATTACTCAATGTTGCCTGCAACTTTTTGCGTATAAACATAATTTTTTTAATATACAATCTTTTAAATTATATTACACATTCTCTGAGCCTGAGATTTGAATACTATAAAAATAGTCCTTAATCATAATATGTTAACCCTAATGTCCTAAAGTATGTTATAATATAATTGTAAAATGTAACTCTTAAGCCGACTTAATCTTCAGGATGTAAGGCTTATAAAATAAATAAGATTAAAAAAAAGGGAAAATTTGAGGTTATTTTTTGATAAGTATGGTATGTCGTTACAAGTCAAGAGTTAAGACTGAACTTGGCGTTCATTTAGCTTGGCTCTTATTTCACATGTGTCAGACAATTACAAAATACAAATCTAACTTTTTGTACTGACATGTTAAAAGTTGATGTTAAAAGTTGCTTGATAAACAAGAACAAAAAATTGATGTAAATAAATTAGGACAATATAAAAAAAAATCAGCCCAAAACATTATTTACACTGGAAAAACGCTCAAATATTTCATGACTTTTGTGTTTTCGCGTATAAAAGAGCATTTTTAGTGAATTTATCATCTTCTGGCTTATCTATGGCGCCTGTTTTTCATAACCCTCATTATTTACGTCCAACAATCTGATTGTACAAAGGAAATTATCAAAATTCGCAACGAAATACGGCGAAATTGGGGTCCCTCTCTGGGGGTTTTACATATTGCTATAGCCAATGTTAATCGCTACCCAGTCCTATTGTTCGCTAAATTATAGGACACTTGGTATTATTATCACGCGTCGTTGCCCAGATAAGCCAAGTATCTTATACGACCCTCGCTTTTTGCGGGTTTCATCAGCTCTATGCGAATATTTTATGGCCGTCTGTAGGCTGTGTGGGCCTATTTTTTGTTGATTTCATAGGATCTACCAATACTAGTGTTTTCTATGATTGAACTGAAAATTAGACTTTGTCGTCAGGCTAGATGTCGAAGTTTATTCAATGCAAACAAAGAAATTATGTCCATTCCACACATCCACAACCTAATTACAATTAATCCAGATGCCTTTGGAAGTTTAGACATAGGACAAGTCTTTGGACATGGGCTACTACACAGCTATAGGTGTAGTATCCTATGTCTAAAGATGTAGAAGTTTTGAAGTTTATCAGAAAGATTTTTTTTTTGACTTACTTCTAAAACGTAACAAAAAATATTCATTAATAATATTAATATAAACTATGTAACATAAAAGATAAGAAAGTCATGACTCATGACAATAATAACTATTGTGAAATGAACAAACATGAATATTTTAATTGAACACCCTGTATAAAGTGATTGATGAGCCGATAAATAACTGATAACTCAATGTAGAGACAACATGATGTATAGCGAGTCAATATTCGACGAAATCATAATACAGCTTTATGTCTATGATAAATTAAATAATATATAATATGATACAATGTCAGAAGCTTGGCTCACATGATTGTTAACAATCAGAAATCTTATCTTGACGTAATTTAAGATGAAAATATTTACTTTTGGACTTAATTATGCATGCCACTCCGTTAGGCATCCATTACACGGTAGGTTTTTCTGCCAGTTTTACCACAGTCATGACTGTGAGTGTTGAATAACCTGACGTGTAATGCAGTGGCTGATGGTTGCATGAAATCGATTGACAGTTATCTGAATATTTTGGTTTTTATGTCATGCAACCACCAATCATGATTTTTAACCGACTTCCAAAAAGGAGGAGGTTATATTATGTTTTATATATATATATATATATATATATATATATATATATATATATATATATATATATATATATATATTTATATATATTATATATATTTATATATATATATATATATAAATATATATATATATATATAAATATATATATATATTTATATAATATATATATATATTTATATATATATATATATATATATATATATATATATATATATATGTCACTTCACAGGGTCACTTCACTTCACTTCACACTTTATGAAAAGTGAACCTAAGGTACACTTTTTTGACAAGTATTTTGGAGCATGTTTTTTGACGGAGTTACTCTTCCTTAGTTTTTATTATTCGTAGATATTTTGTTATGCTTTTGGAAAGTTTTGTATTAACAATATTTTTTTTTGTTTCAGGTAAATAAATACAAACTCAACTTACATCAAGGTGACATAGGTATTGAGTAACTTTTTACGTTTAATACGGCAGGTAAGCGATACAAAAATAAATTTTTGCTTTAAGTACCTATGGTTGAGCCAAATCAGATCCCTTTTGTATCCGCGAAGCTACTCGTATATATCGAAACCTATGGCCTAGGATCCCACCATAGAGGAACCTTCACCGAGCTGGTTAATGGATGAAAAGTATTTTTACATATATAATTAGTCATAATGTGTGTAAATAAATTTATTGCAAGTGGGTTGCCTAAAAAATTTCACTCCAGAATAAAAAAAAAATACATTCCTCTGGTTTGGTTAATAGACAAATTCCATACCAGTCGAAAGTACTTAGTTTTTATTATTCGTAGATCGAAACGTAGATCGAAAGTGTATTATTATCATAAGACAGATAAGATGACGCCTCAATGGTCTAGTGGTTAGAACGTAGCTTTTGACTCAGATCGTGGCTTCGATTGCCACGTTGGGAACATGTTAATCCCAAGTTTGGTTAGGACAATGCACGCTGATCACCTGATTGTCTGACAAGTAACATGGTCCGTGGGTCGGATGGGCATGTAAAAAGTCGGTCCTCGCCAGCCGTGTCAGTCCTACTGGGTTATGAGAGCTAAAGGAATAGCGAGTAGGTACTCGTGTGTACTGCGCACATACTTGGGCACTATAAAATATTATTTCGAGGTCCCATCGAAGCTGCTATATTGAAACTATCATAACATTTTTAAGTATAATCTTGTTATCAACATAGTGTACAAAGTTACAGTAAGTACTATTTTGTTACGCTAAGTAGATTTTTTCTACTATTTGTCTTCATTATCATTAGGTAAATTATCATTTATTGCGAGTAAGAAACGCTTTTAACGACCGCAAAAATGGCTGACCTTTTGCCATTTGCCAAATTCCATGTTTTTCGTGTAATTACTACACAAGATGGTTATAACAAAAAATAATGTAGCTAAATAATATACTTTTACATGCGAATGTTTAAAAAACTATTCTCAAATTGCTGAATTCTATCCGTAGCGGTCATTGACCTTCTGTCAAAAAACTTGTCATAATATTTCATCGTTTTCTATACAAACTGCTATTGACAATGAAGTGACAGATGTTTCTAGTCTAAGAGCGATATACCGTAGTATTTTGCATACTCGATGTGAACTGAGTATGAAGATATATCACTTCGAACTGATAAATAGTTGGAGATTATCATACTTAGAGGTATTACTAACAGGTTTTCCGATGAACCTAAAAAAGCCTGTGTCTTTCTAAGACTTTACTTAAGTTAACAGAATAGAGTAAGAGCAATAGCTCCTAGACTAGGAAGGTCAATAACCGCTGATGCCACCTCAAAATATGGTATAGGACCTACGGATAATAAAAACTATAGGACATAATCTATTCGAACTTTAAAAAAATATATATATTTTTAATTAGATAAGCAACAAGCATCTACATTTTTAAATGTAGAGCTATGCTTGTTGGAAACACTCCAGGAGTTTACTCCTGGAGTGTTTTTTTTTTATTTTTATTTGATACAGATAAGTTAAAAACCACGGGAATTGTCTATTTATGATAATTGTGGCAAACACATTACCGCAACAAATAACACAAACCGTACACATTTTCCATGTATATTTCCTAACGCATTTATCTAGTAACTCAGCGGTCGGCAACACGCGGCCCGCGGGCCGCATGCGGCCCGCGAACGTCTTACTTGCGGCCCGTGAATGTGTTATGAATAAGTTATATGGCGTATCAAAAACAGAGTTTTCTAATATTGCCAGTAGTAATTGCCTCTTAAGAACGTAGCTGTTTGTATCATTTTATAACAAACACTAAACTTATTTCCCTTCATTATGTGTAGGTATACTGAGGTTCTAGGGTTAATATGAGCATGAGGCCTGCGGCCCGTCTTTAGTTTGTTTTGCCACCTTGTGGCCCTTGCCTGCCAAAAGGTTGCCGACCGCTGTAGTAACTAGTTTATAAGAGTTTTGCGATTCTTATATCGATTACTCGCAAATGGACATCGTAAAAGACGATTAACTTTCGGCCTCAGTTTGATTGAAGTCCGTTACGTGAGGAAAACTAGCCTGTTTATTACATTGTTTCGTACAAAATTCAGGTAAAGTGATCCTAGCTTTTCGGGGTATTGATTAGTTTTACGTCTTACTGCATGGGCTGGGAGTTGGGACTTGGTTGTGCACTTAATTATTATCATCACATAATAAATATAATATATTTTTTGTTAATCAATTAATAATTAAAAAGCTTTCAAATGATGTTTTGGGTTTGTGTTGTGTGTGATCTCCACTATTGTCAGAATATAGCAAATTACCACTGCTGAAGAAGACGGAGAAGACACGACTCTTGACACATTGACACTTGTACTAAAGGAGAGACTTATACCATTTATTTATGAATAAACTTAAGTGTCTTAACACATTATTACGCCCGCAATGTATTTTAAATTACCGACGACACACTATTCCGTCGCGTTCCGTCCGTATTTTGTATGCGTTTGACATTGCGGACGTAATTTACGCCGCGTAAGGGCCGGGACACGAAAACACGGCACGACGTCGTGCCGTAGAAACTCACGTAGAAATTCAAGATGAGTTTCTACGACGTCGCCTCATCTTGAATTTCTACGTGAGTTTCTACGATGCGACGTCGTACGACGCCGTACGGCGCCGTGCGACGCTGTGCCGTAGTTTTTTACGACGCGCGTCGTGGATTCCCACGACACAGCGCCGTACGTCGCCGTACGACGCGACGTCGTGCCGTGTTTTTGTGTCCCGGCCCTTATTCGGCCTAGTGTGTTTAGACACGGCTTTATTTAGGGCTCGTTCACGCCCACAGAACGAGCCGTTTGGCCGCTACACCGCGAGGTCACAAGCAATTGTATGTAACGATTTATCTAAATAGCGGAGAGGTCATTTAGGGAAGCAGAATGTATGTGCGCCGCAGACTCGATCACACAAAAGTGTGCCGTCTGCGATCTCCCTTATATATGTCGCAGTCATCTGGTTCAATCTGCGATTCGATTGAATGACTAGCGTATTCATTGAATGACACCATTCAATTGAATGACTCGGCCGAACGTCGATTGAACGATCGTCCCTCAACGTTCAACTAGTTAGCGATTTGTAGCATAGCGTTTTGAAGATAGCGGACATGAAATCAGTCAGGTAATTGAACGTATTTCATTTTCTTCCTACTGCGGCGCTACTAGTTACTAAAACAAATATGGCGTCAAACAGCTCGCACAGCTCATAGCACTGTGTTGATATTTTATCGATTACATTTACATTAAAGTGCTTTATATGTAATAACTAATAAAATAATATGAAAGCGTGGATTTATCAATAACTACCCCGTCAACGGCCACTTGAAAAAAATATAGCGTCCCATTTAACAACTTCGCTATATGACTTTTAGTCAAGATGTTAAACGTTACAGTCAACGTCTTGACGAGTTGTCCTTTAGTCATTCAATTGAATGGACACCATTCAATTGAATGACTAAAGGACAACTTCAATGAATGCGCTAGTCATTCAATCGAATTGCTGATTAAACCAGATGACTGCGACATATACATCTTGTGATCTCGTGGTATAGGTGTGTAGTCTCATGGTGTGTCGAGCCTTAAAAAAAAAACGAATGACATTCTAGTCATGAGGTTGAAATCCTTGATATTATTAATTAACCAACTTCAAGAAAGTAGGTTGTCAATTCGAGCCGTTTATATATATTTTAGCAATTAAAAGCGGAAATAAATGAAACCAATATTCCAAAAACACAAAAACGAATCTTTATTTACAAAAATACTCAAGGTATCTCCATGCCAAATTTCAGCAAAATCGGTTCAGCAGTTTGAGCGTGAAGAGGTAACAGACAGACAGACAGACTTTCGCATTTATAATATTCCAGAACTGCCCAGTTTTCGCACAAGCTAATCTATATCAGGCATCAGCGTCTTAACAAATGTGTCCGAGATATTGTATATGTGTTTTATGTTTGCAATATTGCGTTTCATCAAAATCAGTTCAGTATTTTTTTAGAGGGGAATTTTGAGGTCGGTTGTTTTTTTATTATTTTAGAAAATACAATCAAGATTTGAATCTTAATAACTAAGATTCAAATTTTGATAACATAAGCGAAGTAACTTCCATAAAATAAAACGCACGTTTCGCACGTTACGTTTATTTTGAGATTATGTAAAAATCCTCGTTAAAACACTTTTGCTGTCAGGTTTAAGCTTACGTACATAAACATATTCGGCTTAACCGTTTTCATTTTGGCTTATGCTCTGACGGCTTTATCTTCGATGACTGCTGGAATATTATAATCACAACATAATGTTAAATCCCCCTGTACTTGTAAAGCCGGCTCCACACTCGCGGCGCGAAAGCCCGCGAAGGCCGCGAACCGCGAGTGTGGAGGGTTTCGCGGCTTCGTATTTGTTCGAATCGTGTTCACGGCGCGAATCGCGGCCGCAATTTGCGCCGCGAGTGTAGAGCCCGCATAATATGCCACGCGTCAATTCGTGTCGGTTAGTTGGTGAATAGTTATTGTAATATCTACTTGGTCCTTACTTGTATTGTAATGGAAAAGTGTGGCATAGATATTCTAATATTATAAATGCGAAAGGGTGTACGTCTGTCTGCCTATTTCATTTTTCACTCCCAAACTACGGAGCCTATTTAGCTACAATTAAGTCTGGCGATACTTTGAATCAAAGGAATGGACATCTAAGGATATTTTAGCCCGGATAAAAGTACGGTTTCCGCGCGATAAGCGAATTTTAGCACTACGGACTACGAATAATAAAAACTAAGGGAGAGTAACTCCGTCAAAAATCATGCTCCAAAATACTTGTCAAAAAAGTGTACCTTAGGTTCACTTTTCATACATTTGCAATATTTAGGTGACCTTGAGCGGTATAAAGGATGACGTTACGTGACAGTTCGAATGGAACCAAATTTAAAACTGTATTAGTATGGGAGTTACGTTTCCTTAGATTATATTATTCGTAGACTACGGAGTAGGTGTCATCTAATTAAAATTGTCATCTATGTCATTCATCACATGTTCCGATTCTCAAGAAAATACACAATTAATTACAAAAAAAAACTGCTAGCATTTTTTTACTATTTTTTATTATATTCATCTGCACTAGTTAGGGGCCTCAAAACTCAAGAAGAATTCTGATGCTCTACTTATCCCGTCTTCAAGATTCTTTGCCTGTTATGGCGATGAAAGAAAATGCAAAGTTCCTAGGAACGAGAAAAGTAGCCGGTAGTTGTAGTAATTATACCTGATGCAATGTCGCGCCTTCAATGACGAACCGGTCCGCTGTAGAAAGTATCTCGTGAAGAGTAATAGGGAATTGCTACCATTTTCGTTGGGAAAGCAGGTCTTTGTCGCTAGAGAAAAATCTAAATTTGTAAAGATTATACTTATATACGTATATAGTTTACCTCGAATTGCCGAATTCTATCCGTAGCGGTCATTGACCCCTGTAAAAAAACTTGTCATATTTCATCGTTTTCTATATAAACCGCGTGATGACCAAGAGGTTTTTCTATGAATATCTAATAGTCTGTGTTTATTTAAGAGTTCAATTTTTTTCTTTACTCTGTTAACAGAATACAGTGCGGGTATTTTTTACTAGCTCCTTTGACTAGAACGGTCAATGACCGCTGGTGCCACCTTAGATTATTTTGACTATAGTAAGATCAATGATCGCTTACACCTCGTCTCCCGATTTTAACTATTGTTGTTTTCCTCGTTCTTCTCTAGGCGTCCTTTAAAGTATTTCAGTACAAAAACAATTTATACACCTTTGCAACTTGCTACATTGATTTAATACTTCAAGGAGTATATTGTAATCATGCTCTTGTGATCGTTTGCCTTGGGCAGTTTAGAATGAAGACAAGTAATATTTTTTACAAAGTGCCACTACTTATCGCTAAATTCTATACGGCCATGTTAATTTGTTAGTTGTTACTATATTTTTTTTCTTTAGTAAAGTATTAAAAATGTAAAAGAGGTAACTAAATAAAAGAGTACCTATGTTAGCAAGATCAAATTTATTTGAAATAGCACGAGACAAAACCTTCTAAGAGTATCTAAAACAGAAAATATCAAGTCTCTCTCTAGCGTCTAGAGTCAGACTAAGTAGACTCAAATTTCACTCGGCAATTATCCCTTCAATTTTTATATTAGAACCTTAAAAATGTCCAAATAATACTCAAAACAAAGTGATAATTGGGGTGTGTGTCCCATAATTATATAGAGTTTTATGTGAAAATGCAGCGCTAAAAGAGTATCTTTTGACGTCTATGTTTATATGAGAAATATGCCAAGGCCATGAATTTTCCCATACAAATTAAAAAAGTTATTCTTTTCACAGTGAACATCTATACAATAGACACACTAAAACTTAAAGTATATTCGTTACAGTAAAGTCTAGAAAAACAGCTCAAGTTTTCTTTCTGTTTTATTTCACGTAGAGCTGTTGTTTTTCTTTGTAACTATTTGCAGGTTATCGACCTGGCTAATATGATTTAGTTGCTGAAGTTTGATACACGTGTAAGGACATTGACCTTATACAATCAATATTGTTATGGTGTTCGAAGAGGTGTCAATCAAAAGTATTGAGCCATATTTTCTATACTTCCTTATACGAGAAATGGGACTGTCTGTCCTACTCGTATTTCTCCTACATATCAAACAAATTTTCAGGAATACTTACAACAATACATTGACAATTTTTTTAAAAGGCTTTGCAGTTAGGTAGTAGGTACTTGGCCGATTTTGCTAAACCACATGATTTACATATTCGCCATTAAGCGCCGCAGACGTCACACTTTTTGTGTGATCGAGTCTGCGGCTTATGGAGGCACTTCACATGGCTATTTGTATTTGCTACTGGCTATTTGTTGCATTTGACAAAATTATTGACATATACACAAACAAGCAAATAAAAGCAAATACGGCCTTCCACACGTGGACGTCAAATACCAAACTTTTACTTGATTTTGTTTACTTGCCTATTTGACTCCTTTGATGTGCGACCGATAAAGGTACGGATACGTGTATTTGGTATTTGTCAAATAGGCAAATAAGGCCAATATTTGTCAAACATACCGTCTACACATGGAGATTGTTTGGCGAATACATCAAATACGCAAATACAAAATATAGCCATGTGAAGTGCCTACATTACATACAGTCAAACTGTATGTAAGCCGCAGACTCGATCACACAAAAAGTGTGACGTCTGCGGCGCGCCTTAGACTACAGCTAGTCTGAATATACCATTTCTGAAGTATAGTATCTTCTCCAAGGTAATTTGAATATGTTTCATTCAGGCTTACAAATAAATGCGATCCTTTTTCACCTATCTCATCCTTCATGTATTTTTTCATTCATCTCTAAGTAGGGTCTGCAACAAAATAAAACAAAAGTTTTCCAAAACTTAGGATAAGCTATGACGTGCCTAGATCTTCGTGCAATATAAAGTTACATTATCTACGTCAATAGGAAATATCACGTAATGGTCGGAACAGAGGGTCGCTACTTATAACACATACAGTAAATAATCAGACTAAAAACCGACATGTTGCAAACATCTTAACAATACTGACAGAAACATTGCCCTTGGCTGGTATTGGCTATTTTTGGCAACACTACTGGCATCGTGGGTCACATTTGACCCATACCAAAAAATATGTTGTAGTACGTATGCAATTGTATTATTTATGTAAATAGGGATAGAAACTAAATAAATAACCTGTTTTTTACAAAATTATCATAGTTTAATTTTAGAATCTTAAAAAGTTATTTAGTTCTACATGAATTTGTAAGTAAGCTAAGTTTTTGGCAATTTTTGGTAAGAGTGTATTTAAAATGAAATAAAAACATATAAATTCTACCAAAACTTAACCAAAAATAAGTTAATGGCACTTCTTATATCCTCTTAATAACAAAAAAGTATAATTCTCATGAGATCAGTCAATATTTAAAAAAAATTACAACCAAAAACCAACGACTTGACACTAACCTACAATATGTACGTATAAATATCGATATTCTTGTATTTGTTCCAAAATTGTATCAATCCTTCTCTTTAGATCGGTGGAAAAATTAGCGTACCCTATTTTCTTATATATTATAAATGGTGTTGTCAGATCTAAGCCAAATTTTTTTCATATACTAGTTCCTTTTTATACAAAAATCACAAAGTAGATTTATATTTGGATTCCTTTGAACATGTGACTCCGAATCATCATTTACGTCGTGCAACAACTCCTCAATTTGTCTTTCGTTCAAAAATCCTCCCATTATTGTAGAAATATTCACTAAAAACAAAAAGTTTAGAAATCACAGTCAGTGAAAAAAGTTACGTAATTGGTGTCGTGGGTCAAATATGACCCAGCCGGCTCCATAACTCTGCTCCTATGATGGTCACCATGCTGCACCTTTGCCCCCCGCCGCAGCTTGCGACGTACTGAGAATACGTAGAAGCAAGCATTTATCCCATGAATATTAAAAGAATAATAACTAAAAATGTTAGCGTCTGGGTCAAATTTGACCCACGATACCAGCTAAGGGTTAAACGTCGAACAAAACTTTTTGTTAAGGGCGAAGCCAAACGGGCGTAATTTGTGAGTCGTGAGCCGCAGATTTTCTGAAATTTCAGAATTCTGCTGCATTCAGTTTCATACAAAAGTCCTGTTTGATTCACACGAGTGTAATTTTGTGAGTTGTCATATTTTGTATGAAAAAAATTCTGCCCGGCAGAAATTCTGCGGCTCACGACTCACAAATTACGCTCGTTTGGCTTCGCCCTTACTGTCTATGCTGGTGGTGCATCTAGCGTGAAAACATTGCAGTAACATATTATTCTTGTTTCGTAATATGACGTCATTTCTTCATTACTTCACATAAATATGTAATGTCCTTTCTCGTCTCTCAAAATATCTCCACACCAAAATTTTATCTAAATAGTTCAGACGTTAGGTAACAGGGTACAGGCCGACGCCTTTCCGATTATTTTGTAATATCTATCAGTGAGGATTGCTTAACATATCACTATAATAAATAATAATTAACATACAATTCTTAATGAAGAAGCAATTTTCGCGATAAATCGATCGCATGTAATTTTATTGGGAGTGTTTAATTAATGGCTCTCGCTGTAATAATAAATTCTTCGAAATTTAATTTTTTGTCTTGATGTAATTGTACATTTCGGCCTAATGGATATTATTTAATGTAACATTACAATATCCATACTAATATTATAAATGCAAAAGTGTGTCTGTCTGTCTGTATATCTCTGTTACCTCCTCACGCCCAAATCGCCGAACAGATTTTACTAAAATTTGGTGCGGAGATACTTTGAGTCTCGAGAAAGGACAAAGGATACTTTTTATCCCGTAAAATGTACGGTTCCTACGCGATAAACGAATTTTGGTGCAACGGAATTGCGGGCGTAATCTAGTTATAATTCTGGTTCTAATATTCCTTGTTTTTTATTACTAAATACTTACGTTACTTGTTCTTCCTCCATCCATCCATCCGCTGTTTCTTGTATCCATGAACAATAGACCGCAAAAATGATCTATCAGGTGATCATATGCTCATTTATTGACCTTTGTTTGTAAATTCCAGAAATCTTAAGGAAAATCCCTTCAAGTCCTTATTGACAGAATCTGATGCAACGTAGTCTGGGAGTCGCATAAGACCACTTCGAGTTAACAACCTATATTTAGTCGAACCTGCACTTACAAAAAGCCAATTGCCTGATGCAACACTCCACTGAGCTTAAAACATTATAAGCTAAAAACGTATAATACTACATTCTTTATAATTTTATTTTTTAATGAAATAAGGGGCAAACGAGCAAACGGGTCACCTGATGGAAAGCAACTTCCGTCGCCCATGGACACTCGCAGCATCAGAAGAGCTGCAGGTGCGTTGCCGGCCTTTTAAGAGGGAATAGGGTAATAGGGGAGGGTAGGGATGGGAAGGGAAGGGAATAGGGTAGGGACTGGGCCTCCGGTAAACTCACTCACTCGACGAAACACAGCGCAAGCGCTGTTTCACGCCGGTTTTCTGTGAGAACGTGGTATTTCTCCGGTCGAGCCGGCCCATTCGTGCCGAAGCATGGCTCTCCCACGTATAAATCCATCCGTATAAATCCCACTTTCGGTATTGTCGTTTTTTATACCGTTTTTGGTAATAATATGATGATATTTAATAATCGGCCAAGTGCGAGTCGGACTCGCGCACGAAGGTTACCGTACCGTTATAGAGCAAAAATAGGCCAAAAATTGCGTTTTTTGTATGGGAGCCCCCCTTAAATATTTAATTTGTTTTGTTTTTAATATTTGTTGTTATAGCGGCAACAGAAATACATAATCTGTGAAAATTTCGACTCTCTAGCTATTACCGTTCTTGAGTTACAGCCTGGAGACAGACGGACAGACATCGAAGTCTCAGTAATAGGGTTCCGTTTTTACCCTTTGGGTACGAAACCCTAAAAAGTATAGAAATACTAGAAGTTGAATCTATCTGTTACCTTTTTATGCTTAAAATACGGAGCCGATTTTGATGAAATAAGTGATATTTAAAGCTCTGTGAAAGAACAAAGAATAGTTTGTTTTGAATGCCCGACTCGCTCGTGATGTCTACGCTAAAGTTTTATTTAGTTAGATTGGTCAGTCATTTTAGAAACTTTAATTTAGTACGTAAATTTTAACGGTCTTACTACAAAATATTTAAACACCTGTTGAACAGTTGATTAGAGAAAAATTCCATACAAAATTGTCTCAAAACAACTGTTCAACAGATGTTTAGTTTTTTGTGGTTAAAACCATAACTGTTTAAAATAATTCATTTCAATATTCTATAACGTCAGATCACAATTAATTATAAGAGCTCCGTCTAACTTTTAAACATTATTCAGTGACACGCGCTTAGACCCTTAGCATATTTTTGGCTGACAAAAAATCATAACACGAGAATAATATTATTATAGCATAGTCAAAACAGCACCTTAATTCTAATAAATTACAAAACAATAATTCAGTCCAGTAATTGGTCGATCCAGTTAAATAGTCGTGGTTTGGCGAAAAATGGGCATCTACAGAAATATTACGAGTACATACACTCCGTTGCGCTAAAATTAGTTTATCGCGTAGGAACCGAACATTTTTCCAGGATAAAAATAGCCTATGTCCTTTCCCGGGAGTCAAAGTATCTCCATACTAAATTTCAACAAAATCGGTCCAGTGGTTTGGGCGTGAAAAGGTAACAGACAGACAAATAGACACACTTTCGCATTTATTTTATATACGACGCAACGTTGCACGTCGCCGTGCCTTGTAAAATTCTACCTATTGTGCATCTATTAATTGAGCAAGCGTAACGGATCGAGCCACGTCGACCGACGTGACGTGCAGTTTTACGGTGACGTTGCCATACCGCACACTTTTTCTATTCGAATAACATACCCAAGTCAATGCACAATAGGTAGAATTTTACAAGGCACGGCGACGTGCAACGTTGCGTCGTCGTGACATGCATTTTCGCGTTACGTTGCGTTGACGCAAATTTGCACGTCGTGACAACGTAACGACGTGCCACGTTACTGCACCGTTCCACGTTGACGACGTCGTGACGTGGAGATGTGGCACAGGCCGAAAGCTAAAATTGTCCATCATATTTTTATCTGTCCCGTCGTGTTTGGAAACGTTGGAAAGTCAATGGAAATTTTTGTAGCAAAAACTGTGCTTTTACTGGAAGCTTAAAGCCCAGTCATCCGTAGAGCTTAAATAGAGTTTGCTCTTAAACTGTATAGATACGTTTATGTTGTTTAAAATGAGGTTCTTGACTTTTTAAGTTTCCGTGAAAGCGCAGTTCAAAAAGTTTTCAGAGCTTTCGTTTATTACACCTTAGAGCTTTTATTGTGACGGCGTTGAAAAGATTTGGCAGTAAATTATGTCCCTCAAAATATGAAAATGCGTGGGAATAATATTGTTTATAATATTGTTATTTCACATTTGTATTGTTATTTTAAGATCTATATATTATGAGTGCGTAATAGAATGAAAATGGGTAAATAGTGGAATGATACTCATTAAATATTTAGATCTAACAATAATAATGTTATCTTAATATTTTTGAGGTTTTTTCCGAATTGTTTTATCTTTTCACTACAGCTTTCGATTTGAAGTTTTTTTGTTACTTTTGTATAGGGTGATGCATAACACTAGAGCGTTTGTCCATACAAATAACAAAAAATTGCAGTTTCAGCGCTGCTACTTTCTTAGTGAACTTTATAATATAAAGGACATAATATGCCCAAAAGTATTTTCACATAGTTTTGTTACACTTTGTAATTCTATACATAATAATATAATATAGGGACTATATGTATTAAACTGAGGAATATACCCATATTTATATCTAAACTAGCTGTCCCGGTGAACTTCGTGTCACTTTAAAACCTTCCCTGGACTTATAAGAATATTTAAAGACTAAAATCAGCCCAATCCGTTCAGCTGTTTTCGAGTTTTAGCGCGACTAACACATTTGAAAATCCATTTTTATATATAAGAGAAGATGTAGATGCCAGATGGAATTGATTTCTTACAGTACCAATAATTTCACTGGACCCGCGACCTCACCTACATTGGCCGCTGGCCAGCGTTGCGTATTCCCGACGATTGTTATACGTCATACAAAAGGAGCTTTCATTAGTTAGGGGAACCCCCGACAATATATCTCTGGGTAACTGATGGATTGACGTTGTTTTTATCTTGATAGGCTTTTGTCACTTTTGTGTGTTTGATGTAGACTGTAGAGTTTCGGATGATTAAATAGGTGTTGACATTAAAGAGGTATTTGTTATAGATAAACGTATTATAATAACACGATTTTTTTCCTATTTACTTAAATTTACTTATCTAGCAGTTCTTTATCCTGAAAAAATACTTACATATCTCATGAAACCCGACTAAGTATGTACGTGCTAACGCCGAAATATAAACCGGTCGCCCTAGAGTTATTCGCACTTGATATCGTTTTGAGCGATCGATCGTGATACCGACCCCTTTTCAATAAAAATCACATTTTCTTCGCGACTTAGTTGTGCCTGGGTGACATTCATTGCGGAGTTTAGTGACTTCCGAAGTAGCAGGTTATCACGGTGGGGTGGAGGGGGGTGGGGGGTAGACGGGTGTCGGTGGAGGCTCGCCCCCGCATTCGCGTCCGAGACATCGACGCGACTGTACGCTCCTTTGCTGCCGAGCGCTATCCATTACGCGTTGAGGTGTATGTGAAATTGTGTTTGTGAAAAATATTAGGATTTTTTGATTGTGTGTTTTGTATAATCGTAAGTATTGATTAAAAAAAGGTGGATATAAATGAATAGTTATATTGTTTTTCGTTGTTATTTGAAGAGGTTTCGCGAAAATATTTTCGTACAATATTCGCAAGTTTAACAATATCGAATGAGATTTGAATAATTATGAATGCTTCGGAGCTGTGGAGCTGTGAAATTAAAGGATATTGTTTGGAGTACAGTGCTCCTCGGTGGAGAAGCTCTATTAGATTCAATTGTTACTTCTAAACAATTCACGCTGTTTCAATTGTTTACCAACAAAATGCTAATGCCTTGTCTTGATTTTTTGTGCTGAGTGTTATTTTAATCTGAAGCAAAAATATCAATATTCTTGTAGTAGCAAATTGGCCTAACCCAAAAAAATATTTTTTTTTTCAATTATCATATTGTTTTCAAAATACCTTCATAGAAAAGTTTTTAAATTTTTCGTAAGCTCGTCAAATATTATTTCTTAAATAGCAACAATAAAAGGACAGAGAAACAAAATTAATACTCTTACAAATTATTGATACTAATAATTTATAAATAATAGAAACTTACAAAAAATTAAGCTTGCATCTACGTTACGACTAAAAAATATGTAATAGAAATAGTCTATTCTATTATTAATTTAGTCTGAAAAATAAAATTGACTATATTGTTTTAGTCAATAGAATTGGTATGAGCACGTATTATTATTTATTTATATAAAATCGAATCTTAAATAATAATAATAATAGAATGTGAGCTATGCTAATGCAAATGTAATAATATAGTTAAAATAAAGTTGTTAGGACTTAATTAATTATTTCATTTGTTAATTTTCAAATAACATATTCTCTTGATCTCTACAATATGTAAGTATATTGAATGCATCATCATGATACTATTAAATATTAATATTCTATGAACGTGGTTTGCTGGTCATTAATGACAATAAAATCATTCAATGAGCACCATTGCTATAGGCTAATGCTAATTAATTTTTAATCGTTACTAAGTAAGTAAACAATAAAAGTTGCTAAAATAAATATTTAAGATTTTTGGAAAGAATTTTTCGTTGAAAAAAGTTACACTTACGCGACGTAGAAATAGTTCTTGACATTGAAAAACGAGCAATATTTTTTTGGCATGAGCCAAAAAATATTGCTAATAAGTATTTTAAATTTTAATGATTAATAATAATCATTAAAATTTAAAATACTTATTAATATAATTAACAAAGAACATAATATTGTAATGAAAATCGGTGTAGAATTTTCAAAAAGAATATCCTACTTTTCCTAAGAAAACTACGCAGAGAATCGGTTTCTTCGCGAAAAATTAATACGAAAATCTTGTAATATTTTCTATGTTTTATAAATAAAACTATATTATATTGTAAAATAGTTTTTAATTATTAAAATACTCATTTTGATGCTCGCCAAATGCCTACAGAATAATAATTAAGCAGCGTAATTTTATAGCTCTATTGATTTTGTCTGGCAATTTTGAGTCGGTTGTTATAGTAAAGAGTGCTTGTTAATGTAAATAAGGCTTACCTACAATATTACATAGTATATTCCAAAATCATTTTAGCGTACTATTAAAACGAAAACTGTGGAGTAGGGTGAAATGACTAGTGATTGGACAGTACTAGACATTACAATTAAACACGGGTCTTACTACAAAAGATTTAAACACCCGTTGAACAGTTGATTAGAGAAACATTCCATACAAAATTGTCTCAAAACAACTGTTCAACAGATGCTTCAATCTTTTGTGGTAATACCGTTAATTTTTAAAAACTATCTGCTATTCTTTAAAATAAGGCGTTCTGTTACTTTTAAAAGAGGCAGTTTTTAAAGCAGCCTTAATGAATAGTGTTTTTGTACTTTGTCCAATGACTGGTACTGTCATATCACTAGTCATTTAGCCGATATTTTCTATATCTCTCTGGATTTATATGCGTCATGTTATCCTGTAGGTACAACGCTTCTAAGAAAAGAAATTCGCTTCTAAGAAAAAAAAGCTTGTTAAGTGTTATTTCAATTTTGTCACCAAATATGAAATAACACTTAACAAGCTTTTTTTGGAATGTCAACGAATAAATGCTAACGAGAACAGAAAAAAACTTGCTTACTAATGATTGGTACTACTTACTAATATAATTATATTCTGTGCTAATGATATAAAAAAATTAACAACTCACAATGGTTTTGATCTATGTCAGTTGTTAAAGCATTTAATCAAAATACTTTATACGCGCTACTCTATATATCGAAAAAGTAATAGCATGTAATAGTGTTGCCGTAGAAAAAACTCTGTCCTTTACGAAACTAGATGACCGTAACTCCGCTTCGCCAGTATTCATTTGTTGCGCGGGAACATTTTTAAATAAAAAGTATCCTCCCTTTCTGGGATTTCTTCCCTAATAAACGCGTTTAACACCACGAGACACAGCTAGTATAAAATGTACCAAGTCGAAATTTCACAATTTTATAATGAACCGGCGAGCCTGGCCGCACTTCACATCAGGTGACCTACTAAAGTAACCGATTGCGGGATTATAATGACGGCGACAGTAATGACGGCCTAACGAATTGGAAATTACGCCGGGAAAACTGCTTTTATACAGGTTCCACTAATATTTAGGTGCTTTTCGTTATATTTATTTACAGTTGTTTCCCGCGATTAGTGCGAGAGTTACGCCGGTTCTCCTCGCCGGGCTAGTTCCAGAACCGCTGGTAGGCACCAGTGAATAAAAATTATTTGATTCGCATGCATTTTCACAAGATAAAAGTAATATCTTCCCGTAACTCTATATCTGTGCCTAATTTCATCAAAATCAGTCTTGGCGTTTACTTGTCTATTATTAATTATTATCATCATTTAAGATTCAATTTATATAGAAATAAATAATAATATATGCTCAAAAAATTATTCACTTAAAATATTACAATTTTTTTTATTTTTAGACTGAAAATAATAGAAAAGACTATTTCTATTACTTTTAGTCGTAACGCTTTAAGATATCGCTATAAAATCCATAATTAGTCTTCAAGTTTCAAATTGAATATTATCAAACTTTGACTTCAAAGGACGACCTTACATACAGATCAATCAAAACTCAATAACAACTTAAATAAACAAAACACTGATGAAAGACGCCTAATTAAATACGAGTGAAAGATAACCTACAATAATATAGGGTAAGTCAAGTAAGGTTCGCCTAGTTTACTTACGAGTTACGAGGCCAAGAAAAACGCGCTTTCGATCCGCATCGCTGGAGTTCCTGCGCAGTATAATAATATACAGTAGACCAGTAGCTCTACCATGAATTTAAAGCTATACTTTTTGTCGATACTCAATACCGACTACGTAATTTTTAGTATGACGATTTTAGTTCCGCAAGTGGCCGCTAGAGGCGCTGTAAAATTTGCCATACTAAAAATTTTCGTACCTAGTCGGTATCGAGTATCGATAAAAACTATAAGCTTTAAACTCATGGTGAAGCTATAGGGATGGCGATAACACGCGAGCCATACCGCAGACGAAACAACATTGTCACAAAATTGTTTTACAAATCCATACTTCCATACTAATAAAAACGCGAAAGTGTGTCTGTCTGTCTGTCTGTCTGTCTGTTACCTCTTCACGCCCAAACCGCTTAACCGATTTTGCTGAAATTTGGTATGGAGATATTTTGAGTCCCGGGAAAGGACATAGGATACTTTTTATCCCGGAAAAATTTACGGCTCCTGCGCGACAAACGAATTTTGTCGCAACGGAGTTGCGGGCGTCATCTAGTATAATATATTTTGGAACACCAAATCATTAAATGGGCATCGGAATTATAAATAAAAATAATATTGATTTTAAATACTGTTAATGATTATAATATGTTTGTCATCAAGCTAGCTACAACAAACAAATAGTTTAAAGTTTAAAACAAATAAACAACGTCCTCACGGTAAAAACTAAAAAGTGATATGAATTCATACGCGCGTAAAACTTATTTTAATGTTAGACAACGTTAAACTACTGTGTATTTTGTATTGTGATTTCTGTGACGGGTAATGTGTTTCGAATGTAACAAATAGCTGCGCCCGAGAGGTTCTATTTGGGTAAAACACTCAACGCTCTATTTGGGTACAATACTTTTACTTTACGCGACGTATTGTATGTTCTAAGATTCGTTTAAAGAGACCTAAAATCACTTTCAACTTTTACAATGGTAATAAGCTGTGTCCACACTGTGCCTTTTTTTGTTCATCAATGGCATGCGTCATAGCTCAGTCAACAGCGTACGTGAGGCATGCCCGCGACGCATGCGCTCTGGCCGTATCCAAAACTTTCGCTTAGTTCTACTTTTTCTGGAATTTCTCATGACCAAATAAACCGCACATATTCCACCCAGTAAAACGTTCTCGTCGCACATGTTACACTGCAACTGAACAAAAATAACAATGTTGGCGTTGCGTTCGTTAACGCATTCAATTATTGAAAGCGAAAGTTGAATACAAAGAAGATGACGAAAATTGAAGAAGCGCATAGTGTGGACATAGCTATATTAAGACGTGTAGGGTTGCCAGGCGTCCAAATAAGGCAGGGCTCAGGCTTTTCCATTTCGTGTACTGTCAAAATTAAAGGGAGTCAGCCATCACATGATAATTCAACTAAATAGAAAATTTTATGATAGAAAATCACACCTGTGATGCCAAGACTTATGAATTATGATATACTCAAACCTTTAAATAAAAGGTTCACTCCCTAAAATATTATGGTAGATATAAACTTTAAGTCGAATACCAAAATTTTGCCCAAGTTGGTATAGATTTCGCAAATTTATGTCTATCCTTAGAGGATTCATGGATATAGGCGTGTCATTTGATTGATAAAGGCAATTGTGTCCAACTGAAGTTCTCAAATCTCAAGAGACAAGGCAAGAGAACGGTAAAGATCATTATTTTCAATTTTGATTGGCAACATTAATATTGACGTCAAATAAATGTTAAATCCAAAATTTATACAGATTTGATATGGTTTCGATTAAAAGTGCCAGTTTGTCCCCGCAACTTTGTTGCGCTAAAATTCGTTTATCACTCGCGCGCGGGAACCGTAAATTTATCCGGGATGAAAAGTATTCTATATCCTTTCCCCGGTATTCAAAGTATCTCCATACGAAATTTCAGCAAAATCGGTTCAGGGGTTGAGGCTTGAAGAGAGACAGACGTTCAGAAAGAAGACAGACAGAAAGACAGGAAGGCAGATACACTTTTGCATTTATGATATTACTCGTAGTATAGAAGTATGGACTGTCCGTAGCTTAATCACTATAATTACTCTGCTGTTTAGCCTAACACGCACTTGGCATATTTTAATTTAAGGATATTTTAAAAATATAACGCAAAAGCCAAAAACACAGTAAAATATCGTTTTACTTTAATAAAGTAAGCTTTAATAAAGTAAAAACAGCAAGTATATCCGACGAATATATTATTTAAGTTCTTTGTGAGTCTGAGAGAAACTGAATAAGTATTATGTAAAAAATGTTTACCTAAAATTCGGCGTTTCTTTATTAAAATATCTAATATCACTATTATATTTTTACATAAAAATATGCTCATTCATATTTATAAACGCGTGAAGATATAGGGCGGATAAAATGCAAAAATGATTTTATGATTTTTCATATATTTCATGCTTTTATTAAAGTTCATAATAATATCTGAAATTGCGTATCTGTGAGAATATAATATTCATTACTATCAGAGCCCGCAATTTTGTTTACTTGCAGAAACTGTACATTTTTTTTACAGACGAACAATTCTTGTATTTAAAGTATATTTGGAATCTCGGAATCAGCTCCAACGATTTTTATGAAATTTAGTATTTAAGGGATTTCGGGGGCGATAAATCGATCTAGCTAGGAATCATTTTTATAAAATGTCATTTTATTCGTGTTTTATCGAATACCGAGCAAAGCTCGGTCAAATAGCTAGTTATATTATAACGTGTAAAGGAGACGGACAGACACACTTCCGCATTGATATTATTAGTAGTCATTGAATTGATGGTAGTGTCGATCCATCATGAAGATATAGTGTTCGGACTATGTTATATATGTAAAGTCCTAATGCAAGTTACTGATACCGTGCGCTATTAATCTTGATATAATACATCTATGCTCGGCTTACATGAACAGTGAACTACCACCTATCAGCGATACTTGATAAATAGACATAGCACAATTATACGGCTATTATGTGTATCTGATGTAGCTATCTTGTCAAATTGGCCAACTCGATGCCTAGGTAGCTCATGAGTAGGTAACTAATAAAGTTAGAAGAAAAAAAAGAAAAGAAAGAACCAATACAAAATATGATTTTCGTAACTAATCCTTTTTAATATTCTAAATGTGAATGTAAAGATGTTTGTAACACTTGAAGAGGAAAACCAGTAAACTGGATGTCTGATTTGGATGAAATTTTAATACTTGTGTGACTAATATAACATAGTATATTTATATTGCGTACAGAAATTCTATACAGTTAAAGTCATTGTATGTAAATTCTATCGATTTGTAACTTACAATCCGACCTATGACATACTATTCTTGAAAATGTGACAACGAAAATCGTTAATTTGTAGTTTGAAGACATAATGGAATACAAGAGTTAAATAGTTTGTCATGATAACTTCATTAATTAAGCGTAGTCGAACGTTCTAGTCAAAAATTAAGTCGGCAGTCGTCTGAATATAACCCTACTAGCACCAGCAGCGCCATCTTATAAAGTGACAATTGAAAAAGAACTTGTAAAGAAACATTTACGCCCTCTAAACAACATTGTCATCCAAGAATCATTTTGCATAGTATGATCTGGCTAAATCAGGAATTATTGCTAATGGTGTAAGATGTCGTTATTTTGAGTGTCTGCTATTTTACATCCACGCCATGACATTATGTCATCCAACTGCCTCAACCCTTGTTAATCTGTAATTGTCTTCATATTGTAACATTATTGAATAGTAAAATATTTTTTTCGGCAAAATAAATACACATTGGACATTAAGTACACAAATAAATAGTTATGTATTTATATAAGAGAAAAATTATTTTATAAATCATTTCGATCGTACACATTAATCATAATTCTATTAAAAGGACCTCTTTGGTCGTTTGTTTCACCCCAAATGGGGCGTGCTGTGATTGGTGTGAATTTGACAGAAGGTATTAATTATTTGTCAGATGGCAGAACGGTTGGAAATCGCCGATTCAAGATAGAGCCCCTCGATTCCACTCAATTAAAAAGCCTTTTTGATATCTGATAAATTAACTTTTTTATGAAAGAGCAAATCAAAGATTTCATAAAATTTAAGATTTATATTTGAAAGAAAACTCTATACAGTAAAAAATTACATCTATGCTAATTCTAAACAGCGGCAAAGTTATCTAAAGAAATTGTCAAAAACCATAAATTGAAATTGCAATATTTTATCAATTTCATTAAAATATAAAATAGGTATTGAGTAAGGTGTATCAATGTAATACATAATATCATACGTATGTAGACTTCTCATCTACATTCATGACGACGCATAAATCAACCATTTCTCAAACGCTTTAATGGTTTAAAGGAATTTTTGTGTTTCATCTAAATCGTACGTCAAATACACTTGTACGGTCCCCCTTTGATCTCACATCAAGTTTATATTAGCACTGTAAACCTTACAACGCCCTTTGTATCAAAAAAGGTAATTTAAGACCAAGGGTGTGTTAGTTTCAGGGATTTTTGAACGTTTTTATATTTTGTTGTAAGACTTTTATAAGTATTTATAAAATTCTACGCCCTTTAATTATAAAAAGATTCACACTGGGCTTAAGGAATACAAGGTGTAACATAATTTGTATGCACTTCTTATACTTTCAAATTATTGTAGTAGGTAGTTGTAACTTTTTCTTAGTTTTATAAGGATAGCTGATTCACACCAGAAACAAGATAAACCTCTCAAGGTTTTTTGGGACTGTATTTAATATCAAAATTTAACTTATCTATTTTGATTAGTAAAATTTTAAAAAATACATTAATAGATTTCACTTTGATAGTAGCAGCCTACAGCTCTTTGTTTCGTCACGTCCTGTATAATTATTGTATAATGTTTTGTACTTGGCTGTCACTCTATTTTTTAAACGTATTCGACAAAGACATTATCACTAACAATGGTGTAAAACATCTTTATAATATTTTGCCACACGCAAAATGACACTTAGATGACATTGGCAAAAACGAAAGTATGAAACAGACTCTCAAGTGACGTGTTACAAGATGGCATTTACAAAACATTCTTGTGGGATTGTTATACTCTAACATCTTGGATGACATATTTGGTATAGGTGTGAAACATTGTCTCAAGTAAGGAATTACAAGATGGCATTTACAAAACATCCTTGAAGCATTGTTAAAAACAAAAATATGCCATAATAAAACGGCCATTATTTCATTAACGTGTTACATGATGGATAGTTGTAAGTGTCTACAGGGCAATTTGCTCACTACACTCAATAGAAACTTTGCTCGTTTGAAGCTAAGACGTACCAAGTTTTTCCCAACTCCCAACTTTCAATGACTTTAAGTGCGTTTTACCATACATAATCACTTGTTTACAAGCTGCTGCCACACTCAAACTTGAGAACGGTATTTTTAATCTTTCGCTTAACTACCCGCCTGTAGAAAAAGGAGGATAATAATTATAGGTAAAATGAAAAACAGTATACGTTAATTATATCAATTGTAAGCTGTATGTTTAGATATAATAATTTACGTTAAACCTTGTTTATATATATTTAATTATCTCGGTATCAATAAATATTCCGTGATTACAAAATGTAATATGTAATGGTAGATGTTTCGATTTCCGGGAGATTGATTCTAGTGATACAATTGTATAGAATACATCCGATCGGGGAAAAAGGCAGATGCCGTGGACGTACTGAAAAGATGGCAGGCTAAAATCAATCTTCAAGAAATACAAAAGTCTTAAATGCTGCATCATTATGAAATATTGACAGCGTTTTGTACGTAATTTAATCCGTCGATCACCAATTCCTGGAAATCTTTTGTTATCGCGACCCATATGGGCCACGGGGCTTGATGGGATAAGATAATAAAGAGTTTGAAATATAAGTATGGAATTCATTGATTATACAATATTCCCATCCTAATATATTATGTATCATAAATTCGAAAGTCTGTCTGTCTATTACCCCTTTACGCCTAAACCGCTGAACCGATTTGACAGACATTTGATATGGAGATGCTTTGGGTCCCGGGCAAGGATTATTTTGCTATCTATACAGATAGCAAAATAATCCTTGGACGCATGCCCATACGGGCATGCGCCCATGCATAGAGTAATCATACATCGTCCATTAACCATGGCCCAAGTAATAAGATTTGTAACAGTTACTCTTTAAGTACTCGTATAAAGGGGACTCGTACAGTATACATATTGCACACCCTAACTGCAGTGGTTCACTGTAATAACTAATAGTAATAAACAGTAGGTACTTAATTTGCATGTAGGCGCTAATTGCTATAATACATAAATACCTTAAATAGCTCACTAGGGCATAATATATTTACCCCTATTATAAGATGTTTATTTTGAATGTTAATGTTTATTACTCTACTGCAGTATTAGTTAATTTATTATGCGTTTCCACAAAAGGAGAATATCCATAATAATATTATGCGCAAGTTTGTCTGTCTGTTTGGCTTCGCGCTGAAACCTAAGTAATAAAAGCTAAGTAGCTCTTGCTTTGAGTCGGAGATCCCTTTAATGGCAGATTATGTTTTGAGATCCTCTTAATTTAAGTGATGTTTTTATTTTGAAACTTCGCCTCTCGTGATATTTAACGCATTAAAGAAGATTAAATTACAATTCAAATGAATGACGGAAAAGCAATGTTTTTTTTAACAAAAGCTCGGCGCTGAAAATAAATACATTTGCCGAAACAAAGAGGATTATTTTTCGTAATTGAAATGTTTTATATTCAGGTAGAGTTTATATAATGATGCCCAAGTAGGTAGTAATGACTTAATGAGGCTACAATGAAAAAATAACGCTTCATGGTTGTAAGTAATATTTAAATAGGTATAGAAAATAGTATTTAATGTGTCAGAAATGATTTAAAATTTGTACTTATTTATTTAAGAAACCGTCACAAAAATTTTCTTTTAGACAAAACAACTTTTTTAACAGACTTCAAAATGGAGGTCTTCCAAAAATGGAGGTTCCAAAGGTTATTATTCAGTTACGTGTCTAAACACACTATGTCGAATTTCCGCGGCGGAAGTTCGGTTTGATTCCGCCTGCAATGTATTTTTAATTACCGATGACACACCATGCCGAAATTCCGTCGCGTCATATTGTATGCGTTTGACGTTGCTGGCGTAATTATGAGGAATTTCCGTCGCGGAACTTCGGCATTGTTTGTTCAGACACGTGTGAAGCCAAACGAGCGTAATTTGTGAGAACTTGTGAGTCGCAGAATTTCGGCTGGCAGAAATTCTGTGTCATACAAAAGAAATAATTAGTAAGCTAAGTTCTGATCACTATGGACAAATAGCCTCTTTTAATATCAAATGTGACAGTGATGCGAAGAAAAAACTTGTGTTTCTTCCTGTGACCACAAAACGTATTGAGCAATTTAGAAGTAAATTAAATTCAAATATCCATTTATTGGACAGGTCACATAGCTCTGATGAAGCTTTTAATAAATTATTTAAGGTGATAATAACTCAATTTAATTCAATATTTACTTCTAAAACGGTTAGAAACAGTAATAAAAAAACTAAATTTATTAATTAGGTTGCGTTCAAAATCTTTCCATTAATACATTTAAAAAAGTAGTTAAAGAACGTTTGTGTGCCAAAGCCATATAAGATCAACGATTTCATAAACGACGGCACACCTTGGGAGTAGGATGGCTTCTTGCAAGGCTACTTCTACATTATTATAGGACTTACAATTATGTATGTGGATATTGTATATAATATTCAGTTACAAAATTGTAAAATTTATTTTAAAAGATAATTTTTTTCTCGCTTTTTTGGTAAAAAAGTGGGGCCCGTGCGAGTTTCTTACGCCGGTTCTTCTCGCCGGGCTAGTTCCCGAACCGGTGGTAGGCATCATGTAGGACATTCTGAAAATATTTATTTTAAATTTATTCAGAAATAAAACAATTTTGATTTTGATTTTTGATTGGTTGAACACTTACTACATACAAACTCTTTCATAAGGATGTGACTACACACATTGAAACAGTAAATTGGAGGGGCGCGCCATGTTATCGTAGCTTATCTCTACGCGACCGAAATTCTGCGACTTACAACTCACAAATTACGCTCGTTTGTATATGTAATTGATTGTACTGTCAGTTCTTGGTGGAAATTCATGTTGAACACTAATAAAACACACTTTTCTTGCACTTTTTCCACTATATTAAGATATTATTATAACTTTTTAACAAATTACACGACCGGTTTTGAGATAAATCATCATCAGGTGCAAGTGTAACGTCGGTAGTTTTAAATAATTAAATATAATCAAAACAAACATTAGGGTTGTCAGTATCATGGTATTTTTTACAATTTGGTAGAATTTTTATTTCAAATAAGACTATATTCTACTAATGTTAGAATTAATATTTAGTTGGATGTACCCATTTTACCCATCAAAGTGCAAGAAAAGTGTGTTTTATTAGTGTTCTACGTTTGTTTGACTTCACCCTAAAATATCTTAACAGTCGTAGCACTGCTACGAAGGTGCTACGAAGCTACGAGAGCATGATTCGGCTGTTTTACTAATCGAGAGTAAAAATTGTGTATTGAATAATCAGTCCATAATTATTATTGTTATAACCAAAATATTTGACTGTATTATGGTGATCAAAGCGGATATTCAACTATTATACATATATACTATATTTACCATAGTTGTCAAAAAATATCCACAGCCGAACATATAACTTCCGCCTTTTATTACACACATTAGTCCATTACCATTGATAAATCTTATAAATATCAAATCACGCTCATGCTGAAAACTTTACCTCGCCAATAGCAAAAAGGCTGTAACAGTATAGACCAAGTCAAAGCGTAGTTTAAGCAGCTTTAAGCCGTTTCTTTTTAATACAAAACACGCAAAATGCTAAACTCGATACTGGATATCTTATCTTATATCTTTAATCGAGCAATTCTTGTATATATACAGGGTGTAACAAAAACAAGTGATAATACTTTAGGGTATGTACGTGTTCCCTCTAGAGAGTTCACTGTGAAAGTAGCAGCGCTGAAAGACCAAAATTTTTTTTCGCTTTTTTTCACACACGGGCAAGGGCCCGAGCGTCACGAGTTTCCCCATACAAAAGTGAAAAATTTTTTTGGTCTTTCAGCGCTGCTACTTTCACAGTGAACTCTCTACAGGGAACACGTACACATCCTAAAGTATTATCACTAGTTTTTGTTACACCCTGTATATATATATATATATATATATATATATATATATATATATATATATATATATATATATATATATATATATATATATATATAATTGGAATCTCGGAATCGGCTCCAACGATTTTCATGAAATTTAGTATATAGGGGGTTTCGGGGGCGATAAGTCGATCTAGCTAGGAATCATTTTCATAAAATGTCATTTTATGTGTGTTTTTTTTCATATAAGTTCATATAAGTAATAAACGTAAACACAATTTCACATCTACAAGTTTTTTACTTATAGATCAGTGACTCTATGTGAAAAGTGATATGATGTATAAACAGTGCAATATGGCGTATTGGTGGTTGTTCTGGCTGGCTATGTACAGCCTTCTGATGAATATCGAAGGCTCTATATACGACGACGAATACGACACATACACTAAAGCAACGGACTACGCAAGTTCGGGTAAGTTCTAGAATATAATTTAAAATATTATGGAAATAATTTCTATGTGTGTAAATATAAGGATAAAATGAAGAATTGGAATAAAAATTATATATTTAACCTGACCATTAAGCCGAAACTTTTTCGTTTTCGCTTCGTTATGTAACATAGAATCGCCGATCAAAATGTATGGAATTGTCATAAGGCGAGTCGAACGTCAACGTCATAATTAACGAACGCTTATGTCAATTCCATACATTTTCATCGGCGATTCTATAACGAAGCGAAAACGAAAAGATTTAGGCTCACCCTCCTGGAATATTAAGCCTTCTTCGGAAAACATATCGAAAATAATAACTAAAATACACTAAAATCTGTAAGAATAATTCCGAAGTTTTTGCCACTTTCAAAATTGTAAATTTTTTGGAACATAATAGTTAATTTTGAAAGCGTGGGAAAGAAATAGGACAACATGTTAAGAAAATGTTAACATTTTAATAAGATCAGTGTGATGTGGAGAAGCCTTATGATCCGTGGAAATAATAAAAGAAGAGAATTAAATAGAAATGAACTTATGGACGGATTCAGCTCGGGGAAAGAAATAAAAGAAAATAAGACACGATTTGTTTTCAAATAATAACAAAAGGAAAAGCAACAACGGCGTCGAATTATAAGTACCGTACTTTACGGATTAACTTTTCGAACAATAAGTTTGTATACCAAAAATGTTGCCAGTGATTTCTTCCTTAGAAACCGAACATTAATTTATTACGGTAAATGTGTTTTTGATTCTTTCATGGCTGCTATTTCTTACGCGGGAACAAATACCGGTCGCGCGCGCGGTGTTTCAATGACTTTTTGCAATGAAAAATAATCTTTCTTAAAAAAAAATCTTTTCATTTTAGTATGCGGGATAAATATTTAAAAATAACAAAGGTAAAATTTTTTTACGTTGAGAAAACAGAGTCGAAAATCGAAACTCCCAGTGTAGTCTTATCTATCAATCTATATAAATAAAAATGAACTAATTTTGTTAGTCTCGCTAAAACTCGAGAATGGCTGGACCGATTTGGCAAATTTTAGTCTTGAAATATTCGTGGAATTCCAGGAAAGGTTTTTATTAGAAGGGAAGTAATACGAAATTCCCCTGGTCAAATAATAAATAATATTTTTTATAACCCGCGTAACAAAAACTTGTATTACAGTAGTTTGTAGTTTAAAGGCTTAAACTAATCAAATCAACAATTCAAAGTGGTATTCGATAAACCTCAAACATCGATACTAAAAATAGTTTTAGTTCATCATACCTGTTGTTTGGTTCCGTGTAACCAATTTCAGCCCAAATAGCCCTCGTGTAACTATAGAAATACAAACTACTGGAATACAATAGCATGGAGTTACATTGTGAAGCAAATTTAACCTAAATTGAGCTCTAAACGCTTACAATAAAGTTTATTTGGATCAAAACACTGGAAGTGTGTTTTTCAGCGGCTTGAATCTTGATTCATGTGTGACAGCAAATAACGCATGGTACGCGAAAATAATGACCAAAGCGCGCAGTTGGTATTCGAATTCGAATCTTATAAATTTTGAATTCAGAAACAGTGTTTTCAGCGACTCCTGTCTCAAAACTTTGCCTACACCTTTAATTTGTACATATTTTGCAATAAAAAATCAAAATATAATATTAAAGCCATCAAAATTAGGGCGAAAAAGACTTCTCAAGTAGTTGAGTCTTTCGTTCCATAAATGTTCGTCCCAGCGGGACATAATTATGAAAACCTATAAATATACTTACTCTTAATAAAATCCCTTTGAAGACGTATAGAATTATTTAATAATAATAATAATAATAATAATAAACATTTATTCAAGAACTTTGGGCATTACACCACGCTACTTTACAAAATAAAACGTTAACACATAGTTAAAATGAAGTTGACATGAAAATACCAAGCAGTATGAAATGTAATTAGCCTAACTAAGAATTAACAACAAACAAACAAAAAAATAAAAATAGGTAACATGTAACAAACGGGTAAAAAAGATAAGTTAGCAAGAGTATCATGGGAAGGCAGGAGGTGTAATGCTCAAGCCACTGAAATGGAGTCCACTCAGGTAAAACGACTATGGATAAACCACAGTCCCTGATATTCTGTGGATCCAAAATGTCAGGCGCAAAACAGACCACCCAAGGCTACAGTGTTGCAATATAAAAAATAAGTTATTTATAATATTTTAAACAATTATAAAATAAAACATACATAAATAATTTAATAAATAAAATGTAAGTATATACTTAAAAATAAATAAAAACTTGAATTAAATATGGTATGCAAAGATTAAAATGAGGTAACTTATGTGACGTAAAAGCAATAATATGATAAAAATATATAACAGAGAGCGATATAAAAAAATAAATAAAATAATATTTAACCTATCAACCCCCATAAGGACACCGGCGACCGCGACAACAATAGAATAACAATAGATTTCAAAGAATCCGCGATTTCAACTCGATAATAGAATTTAACAGATGCTACATGACTAATTAACCCACAGTTTTTTACAGAAGTTTTCTTTTGACTAGCGCTATCAAGCAGTAATTAAAAATCGCAAGTAAATATATAAACTTCCCTCATGAACCCTCAGAAATCGAACCAGGTACTTAATAAATATCCATACTAATATTATAAATGCGAAATCTGTCAGTCTGTATGTTACGTCTTTATGCCCAAACCGCTTAACCGATTTTGCTGAAATCGGTGTGGAGATATTACTTTGAGTCCCGGGAAGGGACAAATCTGGATACTTTTATCCCAGAAAAATGTACGGTTTCCGCGCACAAGACTAATTTTGGCGCAACGGAGTTGCGGGCGTCATCGTATTATTATAATAATCAAGTTTTACAGTTTATAGTTTATATGTGTAGATATAGGCGTAGGCTAAAAGCCAAAGGATTATGTACCTACAGATAGTGTCAGTTAATTAATCCAAATGATATAAGCCCCCATTATTACACCAGATACCTACGCAAAATTTCACATGTATATTATTAGTAATTTAGACTTATGTCATGTATAATTTATACTCGTAGTATGGAAATATACTCAAGTATTCCAATTAATGTTTTACAGCCTAACATTTCATTCAAATTACCCAACTCGAAATATGCTTTCAGTCCATCGAAACACGACCTAGTTCCGTATGGAGCTAACTTACACTTAAACCGGTTTAATTTGAACTAATACGCTAAGTAAATAAGAAAACTCAATTAACTACTAATGCACTTACGTTATAACTTGAGCTACATTTCTGTATTGGCTAGTTTCGTTAACGCAACATTATTATCATCGGCATCCGACGACCTAAATCTCTACGCAAACGTAATATAAATTACATAGCACTATATTTTGAATTGTCTATCTGTGGCATCGTAGCTCCTGGTGGTTCGTTTCCCATACAAAAAACAATCGACATTAATTAGCTAATTTCATACTATTACTACATAAATTTATATGCACATCTATTTATTTTGCAATACCATTCCCGCGAAATATGTTTAAAATACTTTATTTCACACAGAAGTCACATTTTTATTGATTTTTTTAATAAAAAGTGACATTTGTGGCTTATGTCACTTTTTATTAAAAAAAAACAATAAAAATGTGACTTAGTATAAAGTATTTGAAATATATTTCGCGGGAATGGTATTGCAAAATAAATAGATGTGCATATAAATTTATGTAGTAACAGTATGAAATTAGCTAATTAATGTCGATTGTTTTTTTTTTTGTATGGGAAACGAACCACCTTAAATTTTAATGCATGAATCGATCATGATTTCTTAAATTCCTTCCTTTACTCTCGTTATCCGGTGGGTCAGATGGCTGACACGACTGGTGAGAGTAAACTGAGTTTTCCTTAATATCAGAAAATCAGATCAGCCTGCATAGTCATAATCAGTTGTTCCAACGCGGGAATTAAACCCACAACTTCTCAACTTTAACTTTTGGTTCAAAAGTTAAAGTTGAGAAAATGGAGGCATTTCCAATAGGAATAAGAACCTAATACACTACAAGATATTTTAACACTTTTTCGCTCTCGCTACTATGACGTTCCATTTGATCTTCAAAGAGTCCACAATAGCATTGATCCCCAGTCGATATGCAAAACATATGAGTAAACAAATGGGTTTATTCGATTACGTCCATTAACAGAACCGAATTAAATAAAGCCATCTCATTAGCAATGATTGCAATGAAAAATAAATTGTTTGCGTTAGCTTCGACGATGTGCTTTTGTAATTAAACAATAATATTTAACTGTCGCTTGCATTATTTTAATGTTACTGATTTGGTTTGTGTGTACATAAAAAGTAATGAGTCGCCAAAAGTATCAGTAGAATTGAAACAGGCATACTTACATTACTTAGCCGCCTGTTGAAAATAAAAGGGGATATTATTTCCGTAGCAGGACGGCGGTCTGCAGTCTCCTCCGCCTTATAAATTTTATATCGGGTCACGTGTCTTGACGAGTTTAACATTTTTTACCCATCCAAAATAAGCGAAAAAAGATGCTAAAGAAGTTCCACGTGGCGTTGTCACCGCAACGTATCACTTCTTGTATAGTAAATATAGATAGATAGATAGATAGATTCTTTATTGCTCACATTAAATTAAGTACAATCGGCTACTGAAACTTAAGTAAAACATAAATTTGGGCAAGGGCGGCCTTATCGCTATAAGCGATCTATACCAGTCAACCCTGCAGGAGAGGAAAATTAAAATTTAAAAATAGTATGCGGGGTAAAGAGTACGGTATTTCCTAAAAGAATAATAATATTAGGTAAATATTGGATAACAGTAATGTAGTTCGCAATTGGATAATTAATAATAATAATAAAATAAATAAATATTTTATAGGTCTACATGTAATAAAATATATTATAAATAAAGATACATTATAATATTATAAAATTATAATATAGTTCAGTTTTAAATTAAAAATATTGTATAATCACTGTATGAACTAACCTTAATATGGGACATGCAAAGAAACAACGAAGATATGGCGTTAGACGGAATTGCTCCCAAGACGGTGCTGGGTTCGCGGGAAATTGTATTACCCAGTTGTCCCCGAGTATGTTACAGTGTAAATGTTACGAGCACGCTTTACTACGTACACAACTCCGTTGAAGGCTGTGGCCTGTGTGCATGAAAAAAGTCGCCGCGACATTTTCTCTAACATCTTTTGATTTTATGCACCCAAAAGAAATTAATTGGAAACTATTCACAAATGTTAGCCTATTTTAAATATACTTTTGCGTGGTGTATTAAACTACTAGATGACGTCAGCAACTCCGTTATGCCAAAATTAGTCTATCGCGCTCAACCGTACATTTTTCCAGGATAAAAAGTATTCTATTACCAAATTTCATCAAAATCGGTTCAGCAATTCGGCGGTGAAGAGGTAACAGACAGACATTTACAATATGTATGTGATAACACACATAAACAATATAAAATGTTCTCTCTATAATAAAGCTAGGAAATAAAAAGAGTGAAATGTACGTGGAAAAACATGGCGGCCTCACAATAGGGTAGCTTCTGTTCCAGTTGCCATGTTCATAAATAGTTCATGTACATTGGATGTTAATTAAAACTGTGACAATACACATCGGTGTCAGTGATTTTTTATTGCGTTTTTTCTATACACTATCCGGTATCCCGTATCCTCCTTAACAATGAAATAACTATACGCTCAAGACGTAGACTAAACTCTTTTTCCCCAGACCAAAGTTAAGCAATAAGCATATAGAAGTTAAACTTTTATTATGGTTAGGCTATGACTGGTTGATGGAATGTTGGAATGTTCAACGACTACTACTACGACACCGCTTCAATGTTTTTGGTCAGAAAACAATGGATTATTAAAGTGGGGCGAATCGCCGTATAACAAAAAAAAACCTCTACCTTCCTAAACTTCTACCCATTCGTCTCACTGGGTCAAACTTTATGGGACGAAAGAGTCAACTACTCTATTTATATCAAAAGGTAAATAATCCAGTTCTTTCTCGTTTTTTTTTTTTCGAGAGGAAATTCTTTTCTATTTTGGTAGACATAACCGATTAAACATTCATTTTCTGGACGTGTCTGTCCCACCATTCCATTTGACGACATTAAGACATACGTCTACCCACATCCATCAACGACGTCACAAAAAAATTCCACCGTTGCCGAATTACGGAAGACATTCTCCCCTAAAATATTCATGATATTTCCATATTTTTCCAGAATAAAGTATTCGCGCTTTATTGACAGTCCTAACCTTTCGAATGTGAACTAATAATATTTGAAGTTATAATAAAATAAAAGAGTCGTAAAATAAGAAATTGCGTTAGAGCTAAAATGGTCACATAGCTTTCTCTATAAACTATACAAATACTATCAAGTTTTTCAGAAGACGATGTCGATTTATCGGTTATTCCACCAATTTATAAATGGCAATCCCATCAAAAATAAAAAGGTGGCCAAGTTCCTATCGCCTAATTGTTTGTAGTTTTTCTAAATAGAAAAAGAGTTGAAATTCAATGCTAAGTTTTTTTTAATTATAATAATTAGGGTCTTCTATAGGCCTTTCGCTCATATCCTTTGTTTGTCGCTTTTTATATAATTTATTGCGTAGTGCGTACCAAGTTCATATTTTGTAAGACGATCACGCCTTTGGATCTGCCAAGTTCAGGCGCACTTCAAAATCGATCATAATTATACAAAAAATTAGGGAAACAACAGTTCATGTAAAAGAATAGAATTTCAACATTTATTCACCACTAGATGATGCCCGCAACTCCGTTGCGCCAAAACTCGTTTATCGCGGCGGAACCGTACATTTAATTCCGGGATAAAAAGTATCCTATGTCCTTTCCCGGGACTTAAAGTATCTCCATGCTCACCAAAATCGGTTCAGTGGTTTGGGCGTGAAGAGGTAACAGACAGACAGACAGTCACCCTTTCACTTTTATAATATTAGTGTGGAAGTATGGATTAGTATGGATTCTTCCTTCCTTCCTTCTACCTTCGGCAGGTTTTACATTTAGGTTTTTCTAAACTCACTTTTATCAGAATTTGTCTGAAAACCGAAACGAGAGCCGAATCGTCACACGAAACGAAAGCGCATTTTACGTCGCACGTCGCACCTAAATCCCCTGAGAGATGTTTCATGAAATAACCATAACTGGTGCTCGCAGAATTATGACTTTTTTATGTGAGCTTCATACCTGCTAAGGGCAAGAAGGGCGCGGTCTGACCTTACAACTTTTCTTTTACGATCCACATTTGAATATTTTGATTCGGTTTGGCATAAATGTTCGCTCCCGAAAACATTAATATATAATATGACTTTGTGATAAATAAAGAAATAAAAAATAGAGATCTTTCTCTATTTTTTATTGAAACTTTATACGTTTTCAATCTTCATATTAAAACGTCCGAATTTCTTTAGCAAAAAATATGTATTCCTTTTTTGTAATCGACGTCTCAAGATGAATACTCATCTCAATTTAAGTAACCCCTGAGTCAAATAGACTAATCCGTGAAGAATACTGTTAAGTTTTCTCAGTGCATCGACCTGTCTGGCTGGAATGTAAATTGAGGTTATAAAAATATTCACCTTACATTTTTAAGGTTTTTTCGCTTTTTTGGTCTAACGATATAAAAATTTAACTTAACTTTAAAATTTAACTTAATTTTGAAATATTATATTTTAAGAGAAAAGTTCTGAATTATTTGAATTAATTTTTTTACCCAATTTATCATTTATTTTGTAACGGTGCATCAAACTAAACATTTGTGATTATAACTTTATCTTTTAAGTATAGTTAAGTAATAAAAGTAAAGTATAATAATAATAATAATAAAGTATACTTTATTTTTTAAGTAAAGTGTCTACTACCTACCTAATATCTATAATTACTAAACAAACTACTAACCATTATTTTCTATTCAACTACATTTTTTCATTTCGTCAGCGATATTTCCGGCAGGCACGTCGCAAAAATCTCACGTCAACTTATCAGCGTTTTGTACACAAATCTTTGGTGGCAAAGCTGAATTTATTACGTCGGTGTTACGTTCAAAGTTATTTTACTCTTAACAAGACCTTTACGCCGATGACATAAGGTTCATTTTCAAAGGAACTCCAAGGTAAAGGGTCCTATTTCCCAATATTAGAAGCCACGTTCCTTGTAAATAGGGCACGTGAAACGCCCAGATAAACGAAATTGTTACAATTACTAAGGTTTTACGATTATTTTTAAACAACAATGTATTTAAATAGTCGTAAAAGTTAACGTTAAAATATTCTTCATAAAATGAACAAGCTGACGCATATTTTATTTTATCTTCGAACGAGCTTTTGTCCGCGGCTTCGCTCGCGTTAAGAAATATAAAAATATATATACAAACTTTCGTCCCCTATTTTAATCCCTTGGGGGTAGAATAGATCAAAATCCTTTCTTAGCGGATGCCTACGTCATAACAACTAACTGCATGCGAAATTTCAGCCCGATCCGCTCAGGAGTTTAGGCTGTGCGTTGATACGAGGGCGGCACTGAAAATTTCGGGAATCAAGGAGGTGACACAACAGTACTATTTAAAAATGTGTTTATTGCTTGTCGAAGTACTCTCCGCGAAATTAGACACATTTTTCCATACGATGGAACCAATCATTGAAGCAACCATTCCATTCGGAAGTTGGGGTCTCCAAAATGGCCGTTTTGTAGGCGTCCACAGCTTCTTCAGGTGATGAAAATCTCTGACCACGCAATTTATTCTTTATTTTAGGGAAAGTATAGAAATCATTAGGGCTTAAGTCGGGGCTGTACGGCGGATGGTCTAATAATTCTATGTTTTCTTGCTCTAAAAACTCTTTTGTTCTGTGCGCGGTGTGAGAACTCGCATTGTCGTGATGGAGGATGATGCGGCGGTTGCAGTTCTCTTTACGGAGTTCAGATACGACCTGTGGCAAACAAATGCTAGCATACCATTCTGCATTAACCGTTCTTTGTCCCTCAAGAGGAATAGTCGCAATGTGGCCGGTTTTAAAGACAAACGTGGCCACCATTTTTTTGCAACACTCCGTGAACGAACAATTTTTGTTGGCTTTAACTCATTTTCGAACACCCAAACTCGTGACTGGTTTTTAGATTCGGGTTCGTACGCGTATATCCAGGGTTCGTCACCTGATACGATGTTGTATACAGCATTTGAGGATCCTGCGTGGAATCTTTCGAGAGTTCTGACGCACCAAGTAACGCGAGCCGCTTTTTGCTCTTCACAGAGCAAATGCGGTATCCATCGGGAAAACAACTTTTTTAAACCTAATTATTGTTCATGCAATATTATTTGTATTTGACTCATGCCAATGTCTAAAGTTGCCTGAATTTCGCGGTATGTCACATGTCGATCTTCCTCAACCAGCTTACGCACAGCATCAACGTTTTCTTGGGCGACTGCAGTTTTTGGACGACCTTGACGGGGATCATCACTGAGCCTGACACGTGCACGTTGAAATTCAGCAAACCAGCGATAAATTGTGGTTTTGGATGGGGCTTCATCACCAAATGCAGAAATCATCCGATCAACACACTGTTTTTGTGTTAAACCACTTCGAAAGTCATAATAAATCATCGCTCTAGAATTTTCTCGAGTTAATTCCATTTTCTCAACGACTAAACAAGTTTGACAAGACCTTGTGACAAGACCGAGAATCTTTTTTTAAATAAATAAATGGTATTCGATTTTTAAAACCAAGGAGTTTTCAATTAAAAAGATTTTAATATGACAGGAATAGTAGAATTTTTAGTGCAGCCTATGTAGATCACTATGTCAGTCAGTCTTTGAGTTTTATATATTTAGTTTGTCCGTAATTAGAATATAATGCAAGAAGACATACATACATTAGAATTTGTTAAGGGACTAGACCATTAACAAAATAGTATTTAATATTTTTTACAAGTACATGATTAATTGTTATAGAGATTGTACAGAACAGTGACAAATCTTATAAGGCACTTAATAATCTTCTAATAATTAAAAAAAGTCTTTAGTATTTAAAAGAACAGATAACTAACTACGAAGTATTACTTGCAAGTAAAGAAAAGTAATTATAACGGCTACTAAGCGGAAGATAATGATTCTAAGAATGGTCGTCTAAAGAAGCGATTGTTTTATAATTTAATTAATAGGACTAAATTCTAAAATATGACAGAACGATTGTACCTTCGAAAAAATTGATTCCTAGACCAGGGGCTCCCAAACCGTGCGCTGCGGCGCCCTGCAGACCGATTCTGTATCGTACATTTGTGAGTTAATCACTGAGTTAGTAACTACAACGGAGGAGTGAGCAACGGAAAGTCTAACTTTTGTATGCAAGTGAATACAAAAGTGACACTTTCCGTTACTCACTCCTCCGTTTTAGTTACTAACTCAGTGATCTGGTGCGCCGTGGAAAGGCAAGAGGGGCGCCGTAAGTCGATCCTCCATTATAATTCAAACCAAAAATATTGTATAATAAAATTATAATATAAGTACTTAATGTAAAGCAGGCAGATGATTAAATAGTTGTTTATTATTATTTACCAGCTAACCGAATTATAATAATTACAGGTGCTTATTTATGTATAATATATTTCTAGTTAGGTATAGGGTTCCCAATCTTTTTCAACTGCGCCGCAGGTTGAAAAAGATTGGGAACCCCTGTCCTAGACAGTTGACGGACCAACATCATTTGGTCAGATCATGTCAATTTAAATGTTAATAATAATTGTGATCTGTCAGCTAGGTTTGACGTAACGTAACCAAACTACGTAGCTGTCCCCTATCTGCCTAGGAATCAACTTCTCTGATAGTACTTTACATCAATGGTTTATTAAATGGCACTCAAGCAGAGTTACATGTACCGATTTTTTTTTTTTTAATTCTACTGTAGAATTTCAAATTCAATTATAAAAAGTAAAGAATTTAAAAAATATGCCCAAACGTCGAAGACACTGCCGAGTCTCTAACTACGGTTATCATCTGGTATTGTGTAATATCTGTGGGTTTTCGAATTAATATGCATGAGAACAATATAACGTAAAGTTTACGGGCAACACTCGTGAAAATCTTAGTACGTTTCAAGTTCTGGGAATGGCCGACCGACACGTAGCGGTTTATTACATGCTAGGGCTGCTACTAGCTTATTGTGTAACTGGGAATAATATTATTATGAAGTAAGAAAAACAAACGACTAACTCCTTTACTAATAAACATAATATTTACAGGGAATAATAATTATTATAAATCTGCTTGTAGGCTTATCCTAATTTCCTTGTCTAACATTATGTTGGAAACGTTTTTAAATGTTGGTGTCTAAACACACTAGGCTGAATTACGCCGGCGTAATTTCCGCCGCAAATGCAGTCAAAGTATGCAAAACGCGACGTAATAGTGTGTCACCTCTAGTATTCGGCCGGTATTTTGTATGCAATTTAAACGCGGCGTAAACGCGGCGGAAATTACGCCGGCGTAATTCAGCCTAGTGTGTTTAGACACTTGGAAACACACTGCGTAATTTTTTTTTTCTAGGAAAATTAGTGTCAACAATTAATAATTATAACTGCCTAGTCACCATGATTATAAAATAAAGAAAACTATTGATACAGGCACTGAATGTCGGTTTAAAACTACAAAATAAATTGAACAGGACTTGGCTTTTATAAGGTCTGAACCTGAAGACACAATGAGAGATTTAGGTCTTTTACATTGAATGTTATTGGTGACATAATAAATAATTAAACCTGTCAGATTTCTATACAACTAAAAGCATTGTGGTGAAACCTTGTTAAAATAATTAAATTAGGATCAAATAACTTTGTTATTCAACCTTAACGAAAGAAGCTTTAAAAATACTGTTGTTATTGAATTCAAAACGTTGCCATAACTGGCACCCTTGTTTTTATTCAAAGATTTTCGAGGCTAAGTTTCAGACACAAGTTTTGGGAAGACCCATATTCGGGTCCCGGTGGGTTAAACACGTGAAAGAGTTTGTCTATGTTTGTTACCTACATACGATATTTTTCATAAAAAGAAACACCAGCCAGTATTTTTGGAGCAGTGTGTGTATATGTTCCTTGTAGAGACTAGAGAGTTCACTGTGAAAGTAGCAGCGCTGAAAGACCAATTTTTTTTGTGATTTGTATGGGAAAGCGCCCCAGCGTCACAAGATTTTCCCATACAAAAGTGAAAAAAAATGCTCTTTCAGCGCTGCTACTTTTACAGTGAACTTTATACACGGGGCTCATACACACCCTAAAGTATTTTCACTTAGTTTTGTTACACCCTGTATAGTTATACTTTATAGTTAGGTATTCCACACCTACCTGTATTACGGGAATCTCTTAACCCATCAAGCCCCGTAATTCCCATATGGGCCGCGATAACAAAAGATTTCCAGGAATTGGCGATCGACGGATTAAATTTTCTACCAGTTATGTATACATTCCTAGCACAATATTATTCATTCCTAAGGGCAGATAATACAGCCAACAACTCTAACGTTGGTAGTAATTTGGCAAATTAGATTTTTGTCAGAAAATACTGGGATTGCTTATAGGACTTTCTGAAGTATGATTTATGAACTTTTAAAGTACTAATAATTGTGTGTTTCACGTTTATACGATACTTAAATTGCTTTTCTTCTTTCTAGAGAGCCGTACCTGCACATCATCAGAGTTCCGGTGCAAGACCGGCCGCTGTATACCCATGTCCTGGAGGTGTGACAGCGAGAAGGACTGCTCCGATGGCTCTGACGAGGAACCTAGCATATGCAGTAAGTTCTGGAACTTTCTAGGAGAATGTTCTAGTCTAAATATTCAACGAAATTCTAGGAATTCAACAGTTATAGTCTAGTTCTAGGATTTTGTATTTTAGCTCTGTCTATGCGCTTTAGCGACAGAATAATATGATGTAGAAAGTACCTACCAAAATATCCATTTTACAATTTATAGGTTTACCAAACAAATACAACGCAAAGTGGCTACAACGAGTTACGAGATCCTCGAAATATATTCCAAATATTTACGTCCAAGTTTGCGGACAACGCCCAAAATTGTTAACTGCTGGGACGTCAGTAACTTACTGGGGTAAATAAACAAAGGGTTCGGGTGTAATTCCCCAAATAAGGAAATGCGGGGAAATTCTTTTTGTCTATGCCGGCTGATTACCCCTTGCTCGGACTCCGTCGTTCTGAAACGCCCAGTGACAAGCACACTCTTATTTTCGCCCCTTTTATAAACGCCGCGTTGGGATGATGTTATCTGAAATTTCATAGCCGAGCCAATCCTTCTTCCAAAATTAAATTGAAGTAAAAATATCCAAATGAATCCAAAAAGAGATATTAATCAAAAAGTTCCAAGGCATAAAATGAAAAACATTTTCACAAAGTATGTTCAAAAATACGTACTCCTGAAAAATGATAATCTAACAATTTATGAAGGAAGTTCCTCTGTTGTTCTGGCCGCCCTCGACGTGGATTAAAATCTTAATTACGGCCAGGAAGTTTGCGTTTAATGTAATAATCTTTGCCCTTTCATTTTAAACGTTTTAAATTGCGAATCGAAAAAGTGTAAGTCTCGGCCAACAATATTAATAAAAAAATCAAAACGTCAATCAAAGGATTTGACAGTTCCTATTTTAAAATTATTTTTTTCGAATCAATTTAAATTATGAATAGAAATACTTTCGATAGAAGTCCATTAGGCTTTATTAGAGTACTGATTTAGTCAATTTGTAAAGGTAATTTATTGGAACACCAACTAAGTCTCCAATTTTAGATTGGTACTAAATAAAATAAGGTACAAAAGTGCGATATTGCGAAGACAGCGTTTGTCGACGATGATATTTCACTGTCGGCGAAGAAAATTGAACTTACTGTAGTCACTGTATTTATTGGGTAGACATTTTCCTTATTGCTTTATAGTTTATAAATTATACCTAATGACGTGATAAAATAAAGTTAAAGCTAAAGTAATATAAAATACAAAATAGTACCTAACTATCATATATTTTGTCCGCAACCTGGTTCGTTACATAACATTTAAAAACCGAATTAGCAGTTTAAGCGTGAAGATATGTAACAGACAGACATTTTTTCGCGTTTACTAGTATGGGGTAATCTCAAAAGATTACCCCAAAATTAATTACTTTATTGTAGGTAAGTAGACTATAGTTCACATCTGAACATAATAAGCCCATTTATCATTATTAATATTAATTTAAAAAATATAATGTCATATTATCGCGATCGTAATATTTATTATTTAGCAATTCCTTCTCATAGTAGGTACTAAGCAGTAACATATAGAATAATTTAATATTTTTCCAATTCAACTTTCATATTTCATAAGCTACGCTCCTTGATACAAGAGGTGTACTTAACATTTAAGTAGATCCTGGAAAAATATTGTTTCTACAAGACAATAATAAACGTAACGCTTGTAATAGGCTTATAGCGAAAACCTTGAGTATATTACATTAACAGATAATGTCCTAAGCTCTAACACATACTAAGCTATAACAATAAAACCTAATTACCAGGGTAAGACTAATATTACAATTACCTTAGTATTTATCCAGGTACCCAAACTTCTTTTAATATATTTACTTAACAGCCCGAGTGCTTAACCCGTGATTGTATTATTTAAATGTAAAGACATAAAACGACATTATGCCAGAAATAACGAGAATTTAGTAACATTAATTACATTAAATTTTCCGAGTTCAGCGGAGACTTAAATTTGTTCCATCCCCGTTTATCTACTTTGCATTTTATCGTATTTGTTTTAAAGTCTCAATTACAATGGTCCGAGCTGTTTTACTGCCTTAATTCTTTAGAATACGGAATCGTAGTCTGTAATCATTGTCTTTAGTTCCCGGACTCATGAAATTGTGACAGGACCTAAAATACATACCTACCCTTCAGATCACTTTAGGCTTCGTCCACATATTTTGTATCAATTGCATGATCAGATTTCCGATCAGATCTCCGTCGCGTATCATCAAAGCGCATCAAAATGATACGCGTATCATGAATTCATGATACGCCCCGATCGCTTTTAACCGCGTATCTGATATGTGTCGTATCAAATACGCGCATGATCGGCAGAATGATCTACGCATACTTGATACGGCGCGATGATCGCGACGGAGATCTGATCGGAGATCTAATCGCGCAAATGATACAAATGTGGACGAGCCTTTACATTTCCATTTTAAATTACGAACCAATAAAATAACTCGAGAAACCATCCCAATAATGTCTCGATTGGCAATCAGTTCTGTCAACATATGCTATGTAAACTCGCAGGCTCGAAACGCGACTGTCCAGCGCACAATTTCGTTTGTGCCAATGGACAATGTATACCTGGGGCCTGGCACTGTGACGATTCCCCGGACTGTGCAGATGGATCCGACGAGCACAGCTGTGGTAAGGTTTAGCATGACGATGGGAGCACGTCATGCAAACAAGGATTGGTATCATGGGACGGACGCAAATTAAAGCGTTTCATTCATTGCGGACTCGAACTTAATTGGGATTGCCTTGTTTCATTCATTGCAAACTCAAACGTGGCAGGGACTGTCTTGTTCCATTCATTGCAGACTCAAACTTAGCAGGGCCTGGCGCGTCATTCATTGCAGACTCAAACTTAGTAGGGGGTCTTAATTTCACTTACGAGACAGACTTAAACTTGGCAGGGATTGACTAGTCTTTCTCGACGCGGACTCGAAGGATCGACATCTAGGGCCTGTTTTGATTTCATCCATGGGATGAACTAAATCTACATTTAGGGATTATCTTTAAGATTTTACTTAAACGTGTAACATTTCCAAAAACAAATCATTTGGATTAATGACTAAGCTAAGACTTAAAGTGGTATTACCTATGAGCAACAGCCTCTTTGTTTTTGGAAAAGTTACCCCAATCATGGTATATCATTTCATATGGGTATTAAGCATGTGCATGGGTTCAACAGAAGTGGAGGCTTGCGGCCCAGAGGAGTTCACCTGCAGAGGGAAGTACGGGGAGTGCGTTCCTCTCACGTGGATGTGCGACGACAACATGGATTGCACGGACGGCTCCGATGAGAAGGCTTGCAGTAAGACCCATTTCATTTCGTCGAAAACGCCAGTAACGTCGTCTAGATCTTTGTCGAAAACTTCATTTATGATGCGGACTTAAATCTTTGATCCTTGTGAAGACTAGAATAATCTAGATATTCTAGAGACTAAATATAATACTCTAGAAGGTACTAGAGACTTTATAGGACTTTAGAGACTCAATATACTTAAATACTATAGAGACTTTAGAAGACTTTAGAGACTCTATATATAAAACACACTGAGCCCGCCGGTCTGTGTCAGATCATCTTTTCATGCAGGCCGCCGCCCGCCGGGTTGTGTCGCCGGGCCTTGTCGGCGGCCCGGCGGGCTCAGTGTACTCTAGAGACTTTATAGGACTTTAGTGAATCTATCAAATACTCTAGCTTCTAGAGACTTTAGAGGACTTTAGAGACTCTATATATCAGTGGCGAGGGGTGAATATTTTGAGAAGGGAAGCCGAAGTAAAAAATCTACTTACCAATTTTGGTAATTTATAATTGAATGACATGCTTTTAATTTTCAAAACTAAGTTTGGAAAACAAAGTTTCCTTCGACAGCAAAATATAATCTGTCAGACAACAGTCTTTCTGAATTAATGCCATATTTTCCGAACTACACGATTACGTCGTACGACTCACAATTCACAAGTCACAATATAAATTAATTTAATTCACGACACTCTTCTAAGTTCTAACGCTAAAACAAAATTTAAATTCGACAAAACAAAACAAACGACATGTTGTTTACAAACACACTATCCGCCATATTAATATGTCAATCTAAAAACCAGCAAAATAAAAATGTATTACGCGCCTGTCATATTTAGTACCGCTAAAGGCATTCTTAATAAAGTCGTATTACAAAAAATCCTACCAAAATAAAATGTATTACGCGCCAGCAAAAGTATAATGTCGCTACATTCATTCTTAAATTCGAATCATAACAATTTTACTTCATGACTCATCTATCTCGCTTGCACTTGTGCGTTGCTAATTAACCTTTCTCCGTAATAACTCGTCGGGCATCGAGTTATTTCCAAGTATATATCGCGCGTGCTAGAACGAGACAGAACATGACGACCAGTTCACAGGAATGAAAAGGACAGATGCTTACTATGAACTGTCGTTGTATGGAGAAATAAGCCGCTAATCCTGCGGCTTATTTGATTCTCTGCGCCCGCACATTGCATTGCCTTTTAAAATTTGTAGGCGATAGTTATTAATTCAAACTATGTATTTCAAGTGAGAGAAAAATTTATTGCATATAACATTGTGAATTCAAAGTTTTTTAAGTAGGTATGTAAAATATTTATTAGATAAATATGTCGTTGGCCCATATATTCGATTTTTCTAAGCCCTAAGGGAAGCCGATGGGAATCGGGTTATATGGACGCTTCGCCACTGCTATATATATATAATAATACTCTAGAGTCTTTATAGGACTTTAGAGACTCTAAATAATACTCTAGAAGACTATTGAGAATCTAGAAGAAGATTCAAAGTCTAGAAAACGTTGCTGGTATTTTCGTGTTTCAGTTCTGCTTGCGGTGCATGTTTCACTTCATATTAATTATTTAGCTAACTTTTAGCTTTAAAATATAATTTTTAATCCGACTACGACAAAGCCGGTGAATTTGTTAAAATAAGTAGCATAGTCGACACATAAAATATGAAAATATGTAGGCCATCAATATTCTAATGGTGGAAGAGGGTGCCGAAACCCCAACCATCATATTAGACCCTGAATTACAATTTGCAACACTCGATCAACAATGTTTACTCTTCTTATGCCTACCCGAGCGCGAACTGAACCCTATACCAACAGAGTAAGGCTCAGAAAATTATGAAAATGAGGGTATCCATCAATCAATCAATGGATTTGTTGATCGAACTCGGGTTTTCTAGGTTGTTAAGTTTAATCTTTGCTGTAATCCACAGACTCCAAAATAAATGAAGTGTTGAATGATTTTACATTATTTGAGCAGAAATTGTTTTGTTTTCGAATTCAATTTAATTGGATTAGATGACAGTCGTCAGATTAACAGATGAATTTCAAGGCTTATAAAGTTAAAACGTGGCTTAGCTCAAAAGTTTACTAACTTTATTAACTTATTATATTTTATTATCTGCAGAGACTGAGGCACGAACTTCCTTTGAAAAGTCGATATTTGTATGAAGTTCTGTAGCTCGTTAATTATTGTTATTAATTATCGTTAAATATTGAGAGTAGGACAACATAATATTATGGTTTAAAGAATCATTTTTAATATGAAACGGTAGTGATTTGTAAAAAAGATAAATTCTCAGACCAATAACAAAAGAAAGACGGAGTATTTACAGGTAATGGGGTGAAGTCGCTGTCGATCAATGTGTGCGTCACGCCTAGCATAAATACGCTAGGCGTGCGCTTGTGTGCAAAAAAATAATGTTGCCAACTCAGAGTTTCAGATTGTCAAACTCCCATCCTGTTGCAGTCTTATTAAACTACTAAGTAATGACTACAAAAGTTGCTATCAAACTAGATTGTTAATCATCATTCATTAGTAATTGCTGAAAAAAGTAAATACTTAAATATCTATATCTAATAAATTATGTGTTTCAACTAAGAACAGACAGACAGACAGACAGACAGACATACATACAGACAAAAATTGTAAAGAATGTTGTTTGGTGTATGCAGTATGTATCGTATACAGATTAATATGCAAATAGTAAAAAAATCTTTCAATACTACAAACAGACACTCCAATTTTATTTATATTAATAGATTTTAAATGAATAACGAATTTTAGGGTAAAAATAAACATTTGTCAGGATAATACAGCACGTAATAATATTTTTCCCCTATTATGGGGAAAAATATCTTGCGACCAGCATGCAGCACTGGTTGAGGTTCTGTGTTCCGAGACTCCCGAGACAATTTTTAAAACTAATAAATTAAATTCGTTATTTCGGTGGTAATACATAAATATTCAACTAATTACTTGTGAAACGTAATCCCACAAGGTTTCTTTTGAGCACAAGAATTGTTTTTGCACCATTTAACGATGCAGGACGGCATATTTTGATATTTCTTGACACAGATGAAAACGACATGCGCCGTCACTCGTTGAAACCGGAATGGCGGGCGGCCGGCTTCCTATGGCCGTATCGGCTTCCTATTGCCTGCCTCACCGCGTAGCATGGATGGCTCTGTCTATCTTTTTTTATTGGTCTGAGGATAAATTATCGTTTTTTGTTGTGACTTTATGAAAGAAATAAGCGTTTTCATCAATATTGTACAGTGTACAATAAAAGGGACAAAACAAAACGGCTTTTACGGTGAATATTTTGTATGAAAAACCAAATACAAACACATTCCTTTATCACGATTCTCGCTTTTAAGCCCATGAACATAAACGTTTTCGTAGCTTTTATATTATTATACAATTTTCAGTATATTTTCCTTGTCAGAATTTTTATTCCTTCCATCGACGGTGGCTGGTTTGTGCGATAAAACAATTAACTTTTTATATTAAGACGAAGTAATAAAAAGGAAGTAGCCTTATTTTCTTCACAAAAAAGCCACTACATTAAAGTTTGAGCAAAAATCTCGTTCCGAGAAGTACTTAAATAGACTTTTTTCCTATGCAAGAATAAAGTTGTTTTAAGTGGGGACTTACTACTGAAATCTTAATATTGTTTTTCGAAGCGGTTACAAAGGAAACTCTTAAGTAATACAACCTTCCATTTTTCATGCTGCTTACCTGTCGATAGCAAAAGAATTTCTCGGAACGATTTTTCCTGGGCATGTCTAAGAAATTTTTGTGGAATAATTCCTTTGGAAATCTTATATATGTAAATCTATTTTTACGAAAATTGGCAGCCGCTTTCATAAATGAGAAATAAGACGAAATAAAAGAAGACTTGATTAAGCTTAATATTAACTTATTTATCATTATTGCCAATATTTGCCCCAAATAGTTTTTCTTGATGACGTTCTGTTTATTAGTTTGCTTATTACTTTTTTCTTATTAAGTAACTCATACACTGGCCCAATAAGTAGACTTATTTATACGTACAACACCATATCATAAACTTTTTACGTTACGAATACAACAAGATTTAACCCCCTTACTTATATAATCAAGAAACATAACAATTTATACATGTTTTGTCATTTTCCCTTAAACAATTTTGCCAAGGATAAGACATTGTTCAGCGTACCTTTATGTCACAAGTAGTAAGGGAGTAAGTTACTTTCTTTCAATTTTATAGTTACTTTTCCTTGCAAAAACTAGGTACATGAATTTTTTTGAATGGTGTGTCGTGTGGCATTTTTTGTAATGTTACTTAGGGACTATAGTTAAACAGCTTTTACACAATATATCACATGTACAATTTGTACATTATCGTTGAAGGAGTAAATTAAACACAGAATACTGTATCACTGAACACTCTACTATCGACAGTGGCTGGTCAAGGAGTGGACGACAGCTCTCACGTCTGGCGGCCATATTCTCCCAGCCCCACTCCGATTGGCAGAGCGGCCATCTTTATTTATCAATACACTACATCACACCAGGGTTTTAAATAACGTTATTTTTTCATAACGTTACTGCTTCAAGGACATAGATAACGCTATGCAAATTTACCCGATATTAAAAATAACGTTAAAAATTGATATTAATAATGGTTAATGTTATAACGTTATATAGGATTTATAACGGTAAATATATGTTCTTTGATAACGTTATAGTCCGTCAAGAAGGTCATGACAGGCGGGAAATATTTTAAACGTAATCACGCATAAAAGGTATATTTTTTCTTTGTATTTTCACACAAATCTCGCAAAAAAAGTGGGCTGCGAGTGAGATTTAGTGCACCGTGCACGATCGCATACCTGATACCAGAAAATAACGTTATATTTATCGTTATTATAATAACGATAACGATATTTGTTCGTTTATACATAACCAAATAATATCGTTATAATAATAACGGTAAATATAAAGTTATTTTACTAAATATCGTTAAAAAAATAACGTTATCTGGCTACCATTATGAAAATAACGGTACGTAACGATACTTTTTCTGTTATTCGATAACGTTATGAAGCCCTGCATCACATATGAAATATTATGATGTTATCTATTTTATGTGCCACTATTGCATGTTTAAAATAAATGACATGGATACAACCTATGATATAATATTATTAAAAAAAGGATACAACGGACACTTACACTTATTCAACAGTGAAACTGAAAACTCGCTGTTATAAGAGTATAAGGTTTCAGTGCATGCAAGTATATAATTATATGAAAACGATATCTGGAAAGCGACGTTTTAAGAAAGAATATAATGACATGGGTGTTGTTTCATTGTTCGTGTAAGGTAACCCAGCCAAGGCCATTACTGCTAACATTTTGCTTTTCTCATTCTAATGCTACGTTTCCTCACTAATTGTCGGCCACTTGACTCGCCTGTAATGCTTTATTAATTCCAGACGTTTCCCCAACCTATTTCTTCGAAATTAATTTCTCATTGTGTTATGCTTTTTTGTTGTTGTGAAATATTATTAAACGTTGTTGTTAAGCTTTTTAAGCACTTCAAAGGTTTGGGAGAGTACGTATTAGCATATCTAGACATGATTTTTAAGAATGTACAGAAAAAATACTCTAGACATTTTGTGTAAAAATCTTCCAAAATAGTTACTATCATTACCTATATAAAGGCTGGTATGAAGTGGTTTTTAGGGGTTTTTTTTTTACTTAATATTTCCTTACATAATATCTGTATTTTCCTAAGAAACCAGTACAATATACAAATATTTGGCAAATGAATGGTCGCCCTAATGCAATTCAGCCTGTCATCTTATTGTACTATCAGAGAAATTTATAGGCAGATGGCAGACCAACGTAAATTAGTCGCATCTTGTCAAGCCCAGCAGATCAAGGCTAACATTCATCAAGGCTTACCCAGCAGATCAAGGCTAACATTTGAATGTAACCAAGAACATGGGCCATCTAGGCCTGTGAACAAGAAAAAAAAACATTTGAATGTTAGAGATCTGCTGGGCTTGACAAAACCCGACCAAATAACGTAAGTCCTAGAGTTTCACTCGTCTGAAAGTCACATCTGTAATCAATATTTAGACGAGACCTGCCGCTCCGATGAGTTCACGTGCGGCAACGGCAAGTGCATCCAGCAACGATGGGTGTGCGACGGCGACGACGACTGCGGCGACGGGACCGACGAGGTTAAGTGTCCGACGCCGACCTGTCAGCCCAACAGTCATTTCTCTTGTGCCGACGGACACTGCGTGTCGGCGAGATGGCGGTGTGACGGCGATATAGACTGTCCGGATGGAAGTGATGAAACGGTGCGTATAAAATACTTATATTTTAGGAACCTATCAAACGGAGTTCACGCGCTCAGGCGTAGGTACTGCGTTCGCATTCTACGTTCGAGCGGTCAGTCGCCCAGAAGCAATTCTGATGCGGTCAGAATGCCCCCTGTGTGAGTGTGGCGGTACCCACAAGTAATATAATATAAATAACGCAAAACTGACCGCTTAAACGCTTATCCGCGTGACCGCTCTCTGTCTGATAGGATCCTCAGACGTAGAAAAATATCAATTAAAAACATTGATAAAAAATAACAAATTGACAAAATTAGATACAGTAAGTATAATATAATAAGATAAATATAATACACATATAAAATATATAATAGATACGGTCTCTAATAATAAACATTGTTATTAAACAAATATAATATTATCATGATACTAAGAATGAAATAAAAGAAATCAGAATTATAAGAGTTTGCAGATAGATATAAGTAATGTTTTTTAAGTCTTTTCTTGAAGGTATTAATTGATTTGGAATTTTGTATGCTTTCGGGTAGAACATTCCACAGACGGACAGCAGAGACGGTGAAGGAAGAGTCATAAAAGTTAGTGTGGTGAGAAGGGAAGGCAAGAGTCAGCTTATTCGCTGAGCGAAGTGTAGGATGTTTGTGTCCAAGAAAGGTAAAATTTTTGTTTGAGGTAAGCAGGAGATTTGGGATTGAATAAAATATTGTAAAGAAGATGAAGAATGTGTGTATTCCGACGCAATTTCACAGGCAGCCACTTTAGCTCTGTCCGGTAGTTAGATACATGATCATATTTTCGTAGGCCGAAAATAAATCGGATGCGAAGATTTTGCAAGCGTTCCAGGGAAGAAAGAAGTTGATCGTTAAGATCACTGTAGCTGACATCTGCGTAGTCTAAGATGGGAAACAGAAGAGCGTGAACTAGTGAGATTTTAGTTGATACAGGAAGGAAGTAACTGAGGCGTCTGAGAGAGGCAGTGGCAGCGAACAGCTTCTTGCGGAGTTCTTGAGTTTGGGTGTTCCATGATAGAGTGCGGTCAATGTGTATACCGAGGTTGCGAGGAGGAGCTATAGGGAATGATAGACCCGTCAAGATTTATTTCAGGTAAGTTAGCCCAGTCGATTTTAGCAATCAACTGCCTGCTGTCAATGATGATGCATTGGGTTTTTTTCAGGCTAAGATCTAGACCGTACATAATTAGTACCTTATGGTTTCGGGGGCGATAAATCGATCTAGCTAGGAATCATTTTTAGAAAATGTCATTTTATTCGCGTTTTATCGAATACCGAGCAAAGCTCGGTCAAATAGCTAGTTTAAAATAACGTAAATTAAATGTATAATTATTATGTACGTAATTCTAGATAATAAATGTACTGTATCCTGTCCCCGCGGGGAATGCGTACCTAATTGAGCTCTAGCCTCTATCTAATTTATTACAATTTGGTTCGTTTATACCGGAATATTCTAACGGAATTAAAGTCCGTCTGGGGAAATTCGGTATTCTAGAATAGGTGTACTATTACTTTTGAAAAGTTACATGCCGATCCGTATTTCATGAGCAGAAGATAATATCTAATAATATTAAATTTTAAAAGTCACGTTTTTTTTATGACAGAAAAACGAGCACTCCCATCACCTAGTGGTAAGCGATTACTGACACCAATAGAGTAGTATTGGCGTTTTTTTTTAATTTTAACCAACTAAAAACCGTTGGGAAGTTACTTGTTAGGCACCAAGTAAGTAAGTCCAAACTCCAAACTTACCCCCTTACTAATAAACGCTGTATAAGCTTTAAATAGTTATACAGTGTTTTATCTTCGATCCAATTAAAAATGTCACTTGTGTGACAGGAACAAAACACTGTATAATTATTCAAAGCTTATACAACGTTTATTAGTAAGGGGGATAGTGTATATACAGTGTGTAACAAAAATATTGGTCTTTCAGCGCTGCTACTTTCACAGTGAACTCTCTACAAGGAACACGTACACACCCTAAAGTATTATCACTTATTTTTGTTACACCCTGTATAAATAGTTAAATACATAAATATACTTTGCGTTTTTAACGAATGTAACGGTAGTACCTAGTAAATACATTTTACTTTCCCAACTTTTCCACCTTTAAATGCCTTTTAATATCTCCTGGTGTAAAATCGGGTATAAAAGATAGTTTCCGATCGCAATACAGGTGCTTTTAACGGCAAGTTACGTAAATACTGTACAGCGATATTGCCAATTTCACTGATAAAGTGCGGCAATTCAGAATAGTGTAGCGTTTTAAATACAATGCAAAAGTGGAGGGGAATTAAAAAGAAATAAACGTGACCTTTTAAAGGAAAAAGAGCGGTCCTTGAGGTATGGTTTTGACTTTTGGTCAAAATTTTTACGAAAAACACTACTGCAGCTGCAAACTTTTTTTTATCAAAAAGGCCCTATAGTAAGAGCCTGCGAGGGCCAGTCCTTCCTTCTAAACCTGAAAGTTTATCTGTTTGTGACCATTTAGGACGCATTTTCATTAGTCGTTAACTCGTTCGGTATACAGCATACGGGGAGTCTATAACAACTAATGGCGCATTTTGATTGGTCGTGGCATGCGTTTCAGAAATCTCCCGCACCCCACATGCGGGCCATATCGACCAGTGAAAATGCGCCCTAAGGTTAGAACGACCAGCAACTATGGAGTTTCGGTCGCGGTTACTTTAGGAGGTATCCAGTTCTGAAGGTCTACCTGACCTTCGAGATAGAGTAAAAAACAATTTCATAGCTTATATTCTTCGTGATAAGTGGAGGAATCTCGTCTTCCAGTGCCGGACATTTTGACAGTTCAGAACTGGATACCTCCTAAAGTAACCACGACCGAAATTCCATAGTTGTTGTGTCTGTAAAGGTCCAAACAGGTAAACTTTTAGTTTTACGAAACAGAGGAAGGTCTGGCCCTCGTGGGCTCTTAGTCCACCCTTATCAAACAATAAATAAAGTCACTTGCTAATTTTAGTTTTTTATTAATTTTATAATATTATAATGTATCTTTATTTATAATATATTTTATTACATGTAGACCTATAAAATATTTATTTATTTTATTATTATATTAATTATCTATTTGCGAACTACATTACTGTTATCCAATATTTACCTAATATTATTATTATTTTAGTAAATACTGTACTCTTTACCCCGCATACTATTTTTAGATTTAAATTTTCCTCTCCTGCAGGGTTGCCTGGAAGAGATCGCTTATAGCGATAAGGCCGCCCTTGCCCACATTTAGGTTTTACTTAAGTTTCAGTAACTGATTGTACTTAATTTAATGTGAGCAATAAAGAGTCTATCTCTCTATCTATCTATCTAAATCAACCTATCAAACAATACAATTTTCTTTAAAAGCTGTCGCGTAATAGTCAGGTACTTACCTAATATTATTTTTATTTTGAAGTTTGTCGGGTCCATTTTTGTTCGAACCCTTGTCTTTATTCACACGGAAACGAAACGAAACGAGACGTAAATTAGCAAGGAAAAAGAACTCGAAATTGGGGTGTCAAATAACGTACTTTAAACGCAATACAAAATCAAAGTTATTGCGGTTATGCATTTTCGTGCCTCACAGCCTCATCTTGTTTTTTCTTTGGCTGACTAGCCCGAAGCCTTCGGCGGATAGTGAGCTCTGAATCTTTGAAGCTCTATTCATAATTCAGATAACATTTTACGTAACAAAGTTCCGCACTAGCACTCAGACCAACTTCTCGGAAGTCCATTATTTATGAATCAATTTGGTAGATGTTTCTTAGCTTCCGATTCGATCAGTTTTCGAAGTTTGTAATTTATAAGTCACGCTCCAAACTGATCAATCAGTGTTATTATCGAAGTGGGGGAGGAAAATTTTAGGGGTATAAACTTTGATGACTTGCCGTGGGAGATAATTATACCTACTAATATATGGGCTTTCTTAGCATTTCTTAGCATAGATACGAAGCTTTTTGGCTTGAAGGACATGAAAGATCTTCCTTAGCGCTTTATGGAGATACTAGATGACGCCCGCAACTCCGTTGCGCCAAAATTCATTTATCGCGCGGGAACCGTACATTTTTCCGGGATAAAAAGTATCCTATGTCCTTTCCCGGGACTCAAAGTATTCTCTTACCAAATTTCAGCAAAATCGGTTCAGCGGTTTAGGCGTGAATAGGTAACAGACAGACAGACACACTTTCGCATTTATAGTATTAGTATGGAAGTATGGATTAAGGACTATTGTTATTGATATATATTTATGAATTATGAAGCACTAAGCAGGCAAATATTGAAAATTGATAACTATTAGAATTTTTATTATTTAGGTGTTTATCATCATGCTTGTATCGCTTTGTTGGTGATAACGGAATTAAATATAGTTTGATATATATAAAAAAACATAAACTTTCAAACACACTTCAACAATTTATAGATCTGCAACAATGAAAATTCTATCCTTACAGGGCTGCTCCACAACTCCCAAGATCACCTCCCCATGCATCGCCACGGAATTCGAATGCCGCGACCGCATGACGTGCGTCCACCGCGCCTGGGTCTGCGACGGGGACAAGGACTGCCCCGACGGGGGCGACGAGGCCCCGGAGATCTGCCGGGGCAACGTCACGTGCAGGCTTGACCAGTTCCAGTGCAAGGACCACAGCTGTATCCCCGGAGCGCTGTACTGCAATGGAGACAAGGACTGTCCGGATGGCAGCGACGAGTTGAATTGCAGTGAGTTTTTCTTCTGTCCTGGAATATTTTAGGTTTTTGAAATATGAAATAAGGGAGCAAACGGGTCACCTGATGGAAAGCAACTACGGTCGCCCATGGACACTTGCAACATTAGAATAGCTGCAGCTGTGTTGCCGGCCTTTTAAGAGGAAATACGCTGTCTTCTTAAAGGTTTGCAGGTCCTATTGATCCGGAAATACTGCAGCTGGTAACGGTAATATTCTAGAATCTAGGTAGAGTCGATAATACAGGTGCTTTGCACGCTCTCCATCAATACTTTGTGTTGTGACTGTAAAACGACACAAATTTTATATATCAATTTTAGAATATCTAATTGATACATTAATATTAGGATCCTTACCAGGAATTGCATTTCGTATCTGGCTGATTGAAGATAGAGAGCAAAGTAGAACAGTTTTTGTGATTCTTATTACGAGTAAATTGAACAAATTACTATACTAACTAGATTTATATGCCCAGTTTTACTAGATACATAACAATTTAATATGACTAGGTAATTTGCTTGAAGAATTGCAAATTCCTATCGCCGCTTTCGTAATGTAATGATACATTTTAATCTGGTTCAAAGCAGTATTAGCTAGTAAGTAGATCAAGCTATGTAAATTCAGCTCCAATTTAGGCATTTTCAATCATACTTCGAAATGTATGGCATATACTTAACTATAAGCTGTTATTATATTATCTAGAACCAGTTAAATATTGTAGTATTTTATGTAATTAAGTACCGTAGACTTATTTGTAGAAATTTATGTTAATTGTTAATAGAATCAGGCGTTACTTTGCGGAAATCCATAGCTTAAAATTTAGTTTGTTATTATTTTTAGCAATATTCCGCGAAAAACTTCCACCTTTAAGTAAATGAGTGAGTGCACGCATAGGCATGCGTACAGCACCTCCCTCCTCCCACACTGCCTATGCGTACACTCGCATGCAAGAACTTGCAAACACCACCACCACACAAGCAATAATGTTGGCAAATCCGTGCAAGGCCCCTCACCACCACGCAGGTTGAAAACCTCGACGCGCGTTTCGCTCCAAGGGAGGAGGGAGGTGCTGTACGCATGCCTATGCGTGCACTCACTCATTTACTTAAAGGTGGAAGTTTTTCGCGGAATATTGCTAAAAATAATAACAAACTAAATTTTTATGTTAATTGTTAAACACTAATAAAGCACAATTAACGTGCACTTTTTCCACCACAAACATATTAATTTAAAAAATACTAAATATAGTAGAAAAAGTGCATGTAAATTGTGTTTTGTTAGTGTTCACTTAAATATGTTGAATAGGTTCTCTATAAACTTTTAAATGTGGATATAAAGTGCTCATAAATATATAAGTTTAATTAAAATTATATTATGTTCATTGTTTATTGTTTATTAGACTATAAATAAGTCTTTCAGTTTAATTACTGTACAAAGTTTAAATAGAGCAACACTTATTTCTCAAACCTGACCTTCAAAACTAATAAAGCTTGCCTGAGCGATAAATTTAATACAGACCTATTATAAAATAACGTTCAAATTTATAATTAATAGCTCCTTTATTTACTTAACTTGTTATTTTAAGAGCCTGTTTCACCACTGATAAAGTGCCGAGGCTATTCACAATTTTTTTGACAGATTCTCCATACTTCATCACTGTCCAGTTAAGTGGTGGAAACAGACCCTTAGTGTTGTACCGATAAAATTCATAACATAATTTTTCTATTTTTTTTTTAATTACAGCGCGTCCAAGACCTCTGTGCGATAAGAAGACAGAATTCGATTGTGGTGGCGGCATGTGCATACCGCTATCGAAGGTCTGCGACAAGCACCCCGATTGTCCGAACTTCGAAGATGAGCCAGCCAGCCGATGCGGCGAAGACGAATGCGCCAAAAACAATGGCGGATGCTCGCAAAAATGCGTCGACACTCCCGTCGGGTACTACTGTGACTGCGAAAAGGGATATAAGCTGGTAGACAACACCACCTGTCAAGGTAAGCCCTTAGGCTACGGCGCTTTATTGAAAAAACTGTCCTTTTTGACGTAATACTATAGGACCCTCAGAAATGTTACAAATCTAATGATGTAATGAGATATACATATCTTCATAGCCTTATCTAGGTTTGAGAAGAACTAGAAACACGATTAATGTATTTTGCCTCGATACATTTAATTTTCGAAATGACCTCTTAAAAATACGAAATTTGAAGATTATTTTTAAACGAAAATAGATGTAAGTATTGTAGGAAATTTGTCTAATTGATAGACACCTTTGCAACTCAAAATCGTATAGAAGCATTTTGCTTGCTCCTAGTTATTTTTTAAATGATTATAATTACGTTTTTTCATATGTTTTCCGAGCGAGCTGATAGCTTCTGGCCGCAGCGTATTCACGACTTTATAATCATACAAATTAAGTATAAAATTGCCCTTGCGGTAGAATTACTTTCGATATAGCGCCTTAATGCGCTTTGCAGACGACGGGGCGGGGCGGGCTTTTTGTGCGGACATGCCGCGCCGCCAATGCCAGCCGGGCACCTGCAGCGCGGTCTTTTTAACCGACTTCCAAAAAAACGAGGAGGTTATATGTTCGGCTGTGGATATTTTTTTATTTTTATTTTTTTTTATTTTTTTTTATTTTTTTTTTATTTTTTTTTTGTATGTTCAACGATTTCTCCGCCGTTTGTGAACCGATTTTCGAAATTTTTGTTGTGTTGTATTAGGTTTCACTCCAATTTGGTACCATGTTCACAAAAGTGGTGACCTGATGATGGGATCCATGAGTAATCGAGGGAACTCCTCGAAATTTATATGGAAACATATGGTGATTTTGGTTTTATGAGAAGTATCCTAAGCATATGCTACCAAAACGCAAGATTTTGCACCGAGGTATACTATGGTTCCGAAGCTACTAAGAGAACTCTGGATTCCTTATAGATACAAGTTTGGGAGTTTAGGCGCTGTTTTAAGAACTGAAAGCATATGCTGCTATGCAAATTACATTCATCATCATCATCATCATCATTACCATGTCAGGGTCACCAATGTCACCAAATTCAACCTTATCTCCAGAGCATAAGGCACACATTTGACATTACTTCTAAGAAGTTAAAGCTGCTTCGATAATGTAACATTCTGTCTCACTTCGCCGAGATATTCTGGAAAACAACCTAATTTCAACCTTTTGCATTGCGTTTAGCGTTCATAATACAATAACACTCTCTGCAGTCTCACTTCAATCTGCCAGGGCCGCAGGGCTGTCAAGCGGGCGCGGGCGGCGCGGCGGCGCGGGCCGGGTAGGGACTATGTGCGCTGCGTCCGCGTCACGTGCGACAAGTCGAGCGAGTGCCAGTACTATTGAAAGTTGAAACTAGTCCGGTGACCGGCTACTTAGTACGTCACGTCACGTGTTCACTTCGATTTTTTTAAAATGTATTATTTAAAATTATCTACAGGCTGCAGCTGATATTATATTTTGTAAGTGTGACTGTAATAAGATACGCAGAATAATATTATACAGGTGTATTATTCTACTTATAGTACGCGATGGTTTACTCTGGTAACTAAAAAGAGTGAAATTATTATTTTTAACAAAAAATTAAAACCGACTTCCAAGGTAAAACAATAATAACGTCCTTATAATATGAACTAAAAAGTATTAAATAATTATTCCTATCTAATAGTGCCTTTTTCCGAATTCGGCTAAAACTCAACTATTTCTGTACTCAATCTTCATAATTTTGAAGTCGGTGCCAGTTCCAAAAGTTTCAAATATCCTGTCTGAGAACAGAAGATTCATCTAGTACCGACTTCAAAATGATGAAGATTGAGTACAGAAATAGTTGAGTTTTAGCCGAATTCGGAAAAAGGCACTACATATTAGATAGGAAAAATTATTTAATACTTTTTAGTTCATATTATAAGGATGTTATTATTGTTTTACCTTGGAAGTCGGTTTTAATTTTTTGTTAAAAATAATAATTGTCCGCCGTGTGCGTTGGTAATATAGGATTCCCTTCGTGCTATCGTTCGCGGCGAAATTGACCGGCCCGCCCCGCCCCGTCGTCTGCAAAGCGCCTAAGTGAGCCCAAGGTGAACTCAAGTACTTTAAAAGATTAAAGTCTAGCCGACTTTTTCAGCTCTGTTTCGTCATTGACCTGGTTTCGTTTTCTTTTCAAAGCAACAGTTTATTCAAAAGAATATTCCAATAATTCTAAACGCGAAAGTTTTATATTTCTTAAATGTTTAAACAAACACTTCCACGCTGATTAGGAATGGTAAATTATTTATCGGGATACTTGAACAATTCGGGCGAGCGTCGAGTTGTATTATCCGCTCCAGTAGGCTTTGAGGGAAATTAGCATGATTCAATCCAATACGCTAAGCCGTGTTGGCGAGTGCTTAGTATAAACGTCACCTAATGCTGTCGGGTAGAGATAACGAGAAAGTACAGTTCGTGATATTATGTTATAAGCCACGCTCACTGAATTCAAACGCGGTGTGGATTACATTTCTGAGTTGTTAAGTTAGCGTAGGATAGATTCCCTGCGTACGATCAAAACGCTCAAAATAGGACGCATTTTGAGCGTTTTAATCGTTTTTAACGCTAAATAGAATGCGGGGATTACTATTTATTTTCACACCAGAGGCAGCACCAGCATAGACAGTAAAGAAAAAGTTTTGTTCAATTTTTGACAATGTTTCTGTCAATATTCTGATTTGACATTTGCAACATGTCGAATTGTGATCGGATTATTTACCTACTCTATGTGTTAATAGCACCCTCTACTCCAACCTTTGCGTAATATTCGCCATCCATACTTCCATACTTCCATATCCATACTAATATTATAAATGCGAAAGTGTGTCTGTCTGTCTGTCTGTTACCTCTTCACGCCCAAACGGCTGAACCGATATTGCTGAAATTTGGTATGGAGATACTTTGAGTCCCGGGAAAGGACATAGGATACTTTTTATCCCGAAAAAAATGTATGGTTTCCGCGCGATAAACTAATTTTGGCGCAACGGAGTTGCGGGCGTCATCTAGTTGTAAATAAGACTGCGAAAGCATATTTAAGAATATCGATACCAGTATTCGATCAATATTAATTCCCCAACCCTAGTCACTAAAGTCACTTACACAATTTTTCAGACATCGACGAATGCATGGACCCAGGGGCGTGTTCACAAATCTGCATCAACGAGAAGGGAACCTTCAAGTGCGAATGCCACGAGGGCTATGCCAGGGACCCCCGAGATAGAACCAGATGCAAGGCCACGGAAGGTCATCCTTCCCTCCTCTTCGCCAGGCGATTCGACATCAGGAAGATCAGTTTGGACCACCACGAAATGGTCGCCATTGTCAACGAAACTAAATCCGCCACTGCTTTAGACTATGTCTTCAGAACTGGAATGATCTTCTGGAGTGATGTTACTGATGAGAAAATATACAAGTAAGTTTTCCGTTAGTAAATATTATTATGTCTTGGTGTGTTGCAACCTGTGATGGTTTCTCGAAATGCAGATATAGGAAACCCCCATAAGAAACTGGTTTATACCAATTCCTAATAGAAAATTTGTGACCATGATAATATTGTCTTCTTGTTATTTGAACAGTTCAACGCATAGACATGGCTTAGCCTGTATAATAGTGCTGGGAAGTGGTCTCAATACTCGATGTACGTAACTGTGAAATCGGTATAGGTACTATATTAATACTTTCGTAAACCTATTTCCTCAGATCCAACATTTAACAACGAACGGTCATTAACATTTTCATTCCATCACTAAGCACCACCTCCTCAATTTCAGAGCACCAATCGACGAAGGCAGCCAACGGACAGTCGTGATAGGCGACCAGCTGATCACATCAGATGGTTTAGCGGTGGACTGGATCTACAACCATCTGTACTGGACTGACACCGGCAAGAACCACATTGAGCTGTCCGACCTTCAAGGCAACATGAGGAAGATACTAATCAGGGACAAGCTAGAGGAGCCAAGAGCTATCGCGCTTAATCCGTTAGATGGGTAAGTTTGACTTTTATTTAATGAATCAAGCAGTGGCAAAAAGCACCTGCGGCGCCCCTTTTTGTCTGCCTTCGGCGTCATTTTTTGGCCGGCGCCCTAGGCGGTCGTCTAGCCTAGTAGAAATGCGCTTTGAGAAAATAAATATGTTTAAACCCCCAAACCCAACTGCCCCGCAAGTCTCAACGCCAGTGTTGAAAAAGAAGTCACAAAAATATCTCTACATACTCAGAAGTAGTTTCCTTGTAAATAATGTTGTGCTGAAACGGAAGGCGTTGTAGCAAAAAGCGATCAGCGGGGCTAAAATGGTCGCTTTGGAGAATCATATTATGAATCATTATGATTCATTTTTAAAAAATCGCTAAATGGTCACTCTGCTTGCAATTCATTTCGCACGATTCGTACTAATTTGACTTTCGACAGTTTGACAGTTTTGACAATTCATTTTCTGAATTCATTTAAGAGGAATTGCAAAATGTGACCATTTTAGTCCCGCTGGTAATACACAGTGCCGGTTTTTCTTTGGGCCCAGGGTGCGGTAGGGCCAAAACGAGAGGCAAACCTGCGGCGCTTTTTTTATGTCTGTCTTCGGCGCCCGTTTTTAACCACCGTGCAGCGTCCTGGGTGGTTGTCTAGCGTCGCCCCCTTCCTAACGCCGCTACTGATGGTAACACATCTTCGTGTGAATGCCCCTAAAAGTTCCTACCTCATGTTTATAAATACTCAATTATTTATTTCATTCATTCTTCACCCGAGTCAATTATCTGAACCGTTTAATGATTAACTGCACAAATATTTACATCATTAAAAGAATATTAAGATATCAGAGGTATGTTGGTATCGTTTGTTTTTATAAACAAACACTTGTTTTATTTTATTAACTTCATATTTTAATCTACTGAGGACATAATTAAATACTATCTGTATATAAACATTAAGAGTCCGTATACGAAATTTTGCCGATTTCGCTCATATAACAGACGTGATTTAACAGTTAAAATACAATATTTTTATAAGTTTTAATGCACAACATGTAAGATCATTTCAATTATAATATAGTGTTGGAGCTAGATTTTTTATTTTTTTTAAGTATCTTTAAATAATCCAACTCAAACCCGCGACAGTTTTGTGATTTTTGCTGTAAAAGGTTTAGAATATCACCTTTTTATGGATTGTATTGACGTCTTAACGGTATGAAAAAAATACAATGTACTGTTGAGAAAGTCGTCTATAAAGTGTTGGAATTACTTTTTACCACTTCAATATAAAAAAAACCCTTTAAAAACAGAAAACCTCTATCTGCCCGCTAACTTGGCGATCGTCCTTTTTCACCTGGCATATGAAAGACGGGCGTGAGTGTGAAGAGAGCAGTAGAAAAGAGAGGACGGGCTCTTAAACAAATTTAAAAATAATTTGTTAACTGTTACCAAGGAAGATTTTAACTGTACTTAAATTGTATGTATATTATGAAATACATTATACAGCAGTTCTACAAGAAGTTTAAGGCGAGTGGTCGTAAGCAGAATCAGTAGTGGCGTTAAGGGGGGCGACGCTGGGCGACCGTCCAGGGCGCCGGATAAAAAGTGGCGCCGAAAGCAGAGAAAAAAGGGGCACCACAGGCGTCCTATTTTAATCCTTACCAGCACCCTGGGTGGCAAGAAATTCTCGCCCGGCATTATTTAGGAATCAATCAGATCTAGGTACAAGATCTGCAGATCTACACGATCTATTTTAATCGTCTTTCCACTTTCCAGCTGGATGTACTGGACAGACTGGGGCCAGGTGCCGAAGATCGAGCGTGCAGGGATGGACGGCTCGCACCGACAGACTATCGTGTCGTATGATGTGAAATGGCCCAACGGTCTGACCTTGGATCTTGTGAGGAAACGAGTGTATTGGGTAAGTTATTGTTCCACCAGTTTTTCAAATAGCACAATATCAAAATATCATTTCAAATACCCTCATTATATTATAGTGTTTTCGGCATCTCGAACTGCCCCGGGGCAGGGCAGGCAGGGCAGGCCGAATGGATACGCAAATAGCCGAACAAAACCGATGATCCACGAAGCACGTACACTTAGTACTAGTGCAATACGTAGTAGAGATCAACTACGATAACATGGCGCGCCCCTCCAAAATTCAAAACGTTTGAAGTGCGTTGTCTTTGAAGTTGACCAACAAATCTTGGTAATAAGTGACATTAACTGAAATATTACGCGTGTATTGTGATTGGTTGAATACTTACTACATACAAACTCTTTCATAAGGATGTGACTACACACATTGAAACAGTCATTTGGAGGGGCGCGCCATGTTATCGTAGTTGATCTCTAATTTATGTTCTTAATTTAAACTTAGGCTATTTTCGCATCCGTTCGGTCCGCCCTGCCTGCCCTGCCCCAGGGTAATTCTAGATGCCCAAAACGCTATATTTAGTCACTTCAGCTTTCTGAACCCGGTATAAACGCTAGAGGCAAAACATAGTCGGTACTAAGACCAGTAATCTGATTAAGAAATTCAAAGAGAAACACAAGAAAGTTGTTGAATGCGTTGCTAGGAGAAAGCAATAAAAATTAGATTATGATATGCCCTCCACTACACAGGGAATCCTAGTGTGGGGAGCAGAGTTTTGCTTATTTAAGATAACGTGTACTACTTGAGGGAAATAAAGATTTGTTTATTGTTTATTATTGATATTTTGAGGGAAAGAGTGGAAAAGAGAATGCTCAAATTATGTATGTGGTAAATACCACTAGGGCCTAGGCAGTGCCGAAATTATATTTTTATGAGTGTACAGGCCACTTTATTTTCGCCGCCGCATGTACGAAGTCTGCCGGCTCTAGGCTGCGGCCTATACGGCCTATTTATATATCCGGGCCGTCACCAGGCTTAACGCTACACACTATAGCCTGGTGGCAGGCCTACACTGCGGCGAGCTAACTAGGTTTTAACAAAACAACCTCCAACATTTTTTGTAAAGCTTAATCATCCACAATTTTGCAAAATATATTTTAATAGTTTATTAGTAATCTGTGACTACAATCTGTTCATAATATTCTCATACTTTTAATTCTCAGGTGGACGCGAAGCTCAACACGATATCATCCTGCAACTACGACGGCAGCGGGCGGCGCGTGATCCTGTACTCGACGGACGTGCTGCGCCATCCGTTCTCCATCACCACATTCGAGGACTGGGTGTACTGGACCGACTGGGACAAAACCGCAGTGTACCGCGCCAACAAGTTCAACGGGAAAGATGTCGTCGCTATCACGTCTACGCATACGGTGAGCTTCGAGCTATTAGCACAGAAAATAGTTACTACGTAACTATTAAGTTATAGTTACAGTTATGGTCAGAGTTATGGTTAAAGTTAAGGTTATAGTTAAGGCTAACTTAACTTTAACCTTAACTTTGATCACAGAATTTGACAAATGTCTGTTGCTGGTCCGACAAGGCTTTAAATGAACATGGGCAGGGGCGCTGCTGGTAAAGGAGAACTGTCAAAAATGGCTTTTTTTATGATGACAGCGTTAGTTCCTTTTTTCGCCACGTCGCGTCAACGCCAAGCCTTGTCGAGCTCTTGAAATATATTATGCATTGTAGTTAATATAGGTCTACCAGAATCTGATGGCAATTTTTGACAGTAGATATTCAAAAAATATCCTTGGTCATTGAATATTTTTTTTTATATTCGCATATTTAACACAAAGAATCAGCCGCTATAAGAATAAAAAAAGGATCAAAATGTTTTATTCCAATTACCCTGGTATTGCTAGAGTCAATTTACTTTCTCACTTTTTGCCGTCAGATTCTGGTAGACCTATAGGTATAACTAAAGTTATAGTTATAGTAATTAGTAAATTGGTGCAACCCACCCTAAATGTTATCATAATAATATTATTATTAGTGTTAAGGTTTAGGTCGTGCATACAGCATAATGCAAAATATAGCATAAACATAAGATCACTGAATTAAAGAATCATTATTATTTACACAAAATTATTAATTATTCTGCTCGATAACATGGATTAAAGCTTAATTGCGCTCCCAAAGGCCAAAATAGCAAACAAGCCAGATTAGTAGAATGGTAAATTTGGAAGAGTCGCTATTTAGCACTAGATCAATTCAGTACTAGATGGCGCTTTTGGGATATTGCATTAGATTGACAATTTCGTATCATATAGGCTATGCTCCGAAATGTACTGCGACCACTGCAGAGTGTGACGTAATTTTAGTATACTGCGAAGCCGTTCCTTTATCTATAAATAATTCTATACTAATATTATAAAGAGGTAAACTTTGTTTGTATAGTTGTAATGAATAGGCTCAAAAACTACTGGACCGATTTTAAAAATTCTTTCTCCATTCGAAAGCTACATTACCCACAAGTAACATAGACTACATTTTATTTTGGAAAAAATAGGTTTCCGTATGATATTTGGGTTTTTCGGACACAAGGTGCAATAAATCAACCAGAAAAGTTACTTATTTTGCGTACGCTGCCTAAACTATAAAATATAGAACCATATAATGTTCCAATTAATTGTAGATCTTATAACTATCTACAAAAAAGTCCGCGACACACTATACCTATCTATGTCGAATTAGGCACAACAACCATTTTTTTATTTAAAAAATCTTGATTTTTTTGGACTACATTTAAACGCGTTTATTTTACTCATGCTATTAATCCTTATCAAAATAAATTATTTCATCACTAAGTTCAGTTTATGTAGATAATATTTGGTCTTTGAATGACTAAAATTGGACTTTTGGTTTTGAAGTTATGGCGAAATTAAAATATTACGATTTTAACTGCACGGCCCGTTGCGAAATGGGCGTCATCAAGCGGGGGTGCGCGTGCGAGAGTTTTTCTCAGGGCTAACCAATGTCAGTTTTTTTTCAGGGCTAAACAACAGTTCTTTTCAGAGCTAGAATATTACACGCTATTAACATTTTCTTAAATATTTGAAAATGCCTAAGAGAGCCAGGTCGGACGACCATGGCGCCATACTTATATTTTAGTCACTTCAATAAAATAATATGGGCAAAACAACGTTTGCCAGGACAGCTAGTAGTTAGTATACTGTTGGTATACTGGTTTTATGGTGGTATTAAAAACGGAACGCAATCCAGTATACTATCAGTATTTTTGACAGCTCGTATTGATCATTTTCAACACAGTCTAATAAGGTTAATTTTTGCAATTCTTCCAGTGTTTTATTATTATTAATCCAAATTAATTACAGAAATTTATAACTTTGGGATTAAACTGTAAGTATTGTTTTAAATTTTTAAAACGTTAGACACTCGAGTGGTTTTGACACTTGACTTTTGACAGTTGACTGATCACGTGATCAAAGTACTGCGAGTGCCTTACCTCGAAAACGCCAGTACTCACAGTACAATATGGCGACGATTGATGACGTCATATATTTCACTAGGGTACTGCGGCAGTGTACTGCAACTCCATTACGGAACGATTTTTTCTACAGTGATAGCACTGTGCAGTGGTCGCAGTACATTTAGGAACATAGCCATAATATACGTAGTTTTGTAAAAAACTAAGAAACAGGGTGTAAATCAGTCGGGCTCTGGTTCACAATACGCAATTTTATTCGACATGGATTCGAATTGCTGACGTAATCATGCGGAACTTCCGCCGCGGAACTTCAGCATAGTCTGTCGTCGGTAATACTTATTGTAAAATAAAGTCGCTTTTTTTTCCCTCATGTCCCTTTGTTCCCTTTAATCTTTAAAACTACGCAACGGATTTTGATGATTATTTCAGTGTTAGATAGCCCATTTATCGAGGAAGGTTATAGGCTATATTTTATCACGCTAATACTATAGGAGCAAAGAAATAGAGGAAAATGGGGAAAAAAGGGGAAAATTATTTGAAAGGGCTAACTTGAACGCGCTAATCTCAGGAACTACTGGTCCGATTTGAAAAATTCTTTCAGTGTTAGATAGCCCATTTATTGAGGAAGTCTATAGGCAATATTTTATCACGCTAAGACTAATAGGAGAATGTGAAAAAAACGGGGGAAATTATTTGAAAGAGCTTATCTCGCGAAATACTGGAGCAATTTTTATGTTATTTGGCACAGATAAGAAGTAGACCACGTGAAGGATCATAGGCTATCCATTTCAATCATTTTTTCAGTGGCTATATATTTTATACCCATGCGACGCCGGGGCGGGTCGCTAGTTTAAAATAAATTGCAGGCGTAATCTTCCCGAACTTCGGCCGCGTATCTTCGGCATGGTGTGTTTAGATACTAAGGCTACTTAGCGGCACCTGGTGGCAAATAGAATTTCAAACACCCTCATTGGGCCCGGATTAGAATATGTGTAGACGTATTGTTTCGTATGTAATAACTTAATAATGGCAATTTCTTCCCCAGCTCCAAAACCCCATGGTGATCCATGTCTACCACCCGTACCGGCAGCCGGACGGCGTGAACCACTGCGCCGCCGTCAACGGCCATTGCTCCCACCTGTGCCTCCCCGCGCCCCGCATCGGCGCCCACTCCCCGCGGGTATCGTGCGCGTGCCCCACCGGTTTACGACTGCTACCCGATAATCAGATGTGCGCGGAGGATAGTGAGTACTTTTCTTGTTCTTTTGCACTACTACGATCAATTTATTACTAGCGCAGAGTCGAAGCAAGTTATCAAAACTGCGCATGATGAATTCAATCTTAACCCCAGAGCGTAACGCACACATTTCCTTTATGATTTTAAAAAATCATAAAATAAATTATGATATGGCGCGCGACCAACGCTGATTGGTCTTACGCAGAATCTCAGAAGTAATTTGTGCGTTATGCTCTTGAGTTGAGGTTGAATTTGTTATGTTCAGTTTTTGGTAATTTGCTTTGATGCGCTTCGACTCTGCGCTAGTATAAGTTGAGCCCTAGTACCATTCCGGTTTGGCGCGGCCCTGGGACGTTAATATTAAGCCACTGCCGCTGCTACTTGCGCTGCAGCTGGCAATATTGCCCTGAGGCCTGAATAGTGGATACTTCTGCTGCAGTAACGACTCAAGTGAGTCACTGAGTGTTTAGTGTTTAGGTACACTCACTCTACTTACCTACTTGGCGCGTCGGGCATGACGAGTCCAAAACTTGAATTTCATAATGAATTCGTCTCGAATTTAACTGGTTAAAATCTAACATGGTAGCTCAATTACTTAGTTGTGTATCCAATAATCTTAATATTTCGAAGTCATAGCTGGTAATGTTCCTACACGTCCTAGGTATTCAGATACTTAGGGACTTAATAACGTTATGAGCTAGATGCTAGAACCAATAACATTATAATTTTATTACACAGTCTTTGGATAAGAGGCATAAAATAAAACGTATATTGCGTAGCGAATTTTTTAAATGTACTGAAAATAATGCGCAAAAAGGGTGATAATTTTCGGATAACTGTAGGTAAAGTCGCAAGCGTTGCTTAACGATTAGGTAAAATTAAGGCGCAATATATTTTGTTGTTAATAATGATAACTGATAAGTTATCTTTGCATCAATAAATAAATGCCGGCGTTAAGCTGACTTGATGCTGTGTTACAAAATAAAGAATTAAATTAAATATACTTTAGTACTTACCTATTATATTTTTATTGGGTCTTTGGTGTATATTAATAATATTATTATTATGGAAGTTTTATTACAATATGATATAATAAGTATATAGGTAATGTGAATGTTGCATAATCTTAGTTGTATACTTAAAACGTTAGGCAATCGACTAGAAAAAGTTTAACCTGATGGAATAATTGGGCGAGAGTCTACCCATTGTCACCTGTAATATTAGACAGCAGCAGCAGAAAGCAAAACGGTTTGTTTTTATTCCGGTACCTACTCTGTGAGATCGTGGTATTGATCTGGTCGAGCCAGCCCATTTGTGTTGTGGCAGCTATGGCAAATTAAAATTTATTGTTTGACCATGCAAAAGAATTTTATTTATTAAAATAAAATTTGGTAAAGGTATATTAAATAATATAAAGGTATGTTTGGTTCAAATTACTGTATTAACAGTAATTTGAACCAAACATACCTTTAACGCCATCTAGTAAAAGAGTAAGAAAACACTGTGTTGTCTTTACTATTCTCCGACAGATGGCATTTATTTCATATGCATAATGCAGGACGGGAACCAACCAGTCAACTCATAATATTACTTGAATTTACTTTTTATGCCGTAAGTATAGGTAATATTAAAATTTGGACCAATCATAGAGCCGAACCGCGTCTTGAGACCGAGATGCATCTTGAATACGGACTATTTATACCGGCCCTAGTACCTACCTAGGTCATACGATAGTAAAAGACATAAGTACTTAATTTTATTAGTATCCTCAATATAAAATTTTCCATTTTGTAGTGAAATGTTTTCGGGAAATGATCGATTAATTTGTTTTGTGTTAAACGCGGATGTGCGTAATATAGGAAAATGTAATGAATCATTCCTTATCTAGTAATTAAACAATAATTAATTAGTAGGCATATTATTATCATGGCGCTTCTTACGCACCGAACGAATCTAATAAATTCTTAATTTTTTTTTAATTAGCATGGTTACGTAAGTAGTATTACGTACGTTAAGCAATTATTACGTAGTACGTACACAATACACATAGAGGTAAATTTTTCAAACCTTTTCTTGTTAATTATTTTTTCCATTAAACAATGACTATTTTGGACGACGACGCAATAATTATATAGGTAAATATGTACTACTAGTAAAATTTGTGCCTAAACAGGCTCAAAATTGGCCTCAAATATATTTCAATTTTTAAACGACTGCACGAAACTACGTATTTCCGTGCCTCGCTCGTAAGCCGTAAGTCGCGAATCGCAACAAACAGACGAACATAATATAACCTCCTCCTTTTTGGAAGTCGGTTAAAAATAATACATGTGTGCGTGAACATGATTTAACATTTAAAGGCACTGTTAAAAGATTTTCCTCAGATATACCTTTCCGAACGGCAACCTATTCGATAACACCGAACTACTTAGGTCAAATTGTTGCTACACTTTATCAAGAATATTGTAAAGACACTTCAATAGTCTGGTAGGTAAGTACTAGAAATACTAAAATTAGGTACCAGACTACCAGATTACGCCCGCAACTCCGTTGCCCCAAAATTCGTTTATCGCGCAGGAACCGTACATTCTACCGGGATAAAAAGTATCCCAGCGTGTTCTTTCCGTTGTTGAGCCGTTTGGACATGAAGACTTGAAGAGGTAACAGACATACAGATTACAGACACACTTTCGTATATTTTAATCTATACTAATATTAATATTAATATTTATTATCTATATTCTATACTAATATTATAATTGAGAAGAGTTTGTTTGTTTGTTGAACGCGCTAATCTCAGGAACTACTAGTCCGATTTGAAAAATTCCTTTACTGTTGGATAGCCCATTTATCGAGGAAGGCTATAGGCTATATTTTATCACGGTAAGACTAATAGGAGCGAAGAAATAAAGGAAAATGTGGAAAAAAACGGGGGAAAATTATATGAAATGCTTATTTAGTAATAGTTTTAACGCGCTAATCTCAGGAACTACTGGTCCGATTCGAAAAATTCTTTCAGTGTTAGATAGCACATTTATCGAGAAAGGCTATAGACTATATTTTATTATGCTAAGACTAATGGGACGAAGAAATAGAGGAAAATGTGGAAAAAACGGGGGAAATTATATGAAAGGGCTTATTTCAACGCGCAAATCTCAGGAACTACTGGTCTGATTTGAAAAATTCTTTCAGTGTTAGATAGCCCATTTATTGAGGAAGGCTATAGGCTATATTTTATCACGGTAAAACTAATAGGAGCGAAGAAATAGAGGAAAACGTGGAAAAAACTGGGAAAATTATTTGAAAGGGCCTATTTGAACGCGCTAATCTCAGGAACTACTGGTCTGATTTGAAAAAGTTTTCAGTATTAGATAGCCCATTTATCGAGGAAGGTTATATTTTATCACGCTAAAACTAATAAAAGCGAAGAAATAGAGGAAAATGTGGAAAAAACGGGGGATATATGAAATTGCTTATTATCTTAAGAACTACTGGAGAAATTTTTATGTTATTTGGCAAACATGAAAAATAGACCACTTGAAGGGACATAGGCTATTTTTTGCGGGAAAATGTACGGTTGCGTGAAATTTCTAAATGGAAAGTCATTGAATATTTTTGTACAATAAATAATACTTGGGATGTGATCTACTATGCTAAAGTGGACGAAGTCGCGGGCAACAGCTAGTTTATAATATTATAAAGTGGAAGAGTTTGTTTGTTTGAACGCGCTAATCTCAGGAACTACTGGTCTGATTTAAAAAATTCTTTCAGTGTTACTTAGCCCATTTGTCGAGGAAGGCTGTAGGCTATATTTTATCACGCTAAGACTAATAAGAGCGAAGAAATAGAGGAAAGTGTGGAAAAAAACGGGGGGGGAATTATTTGAAAGGGCTTATTTGAACGCGCTAATCTCAGGAAATTTTTTTAAAGAATTTTTTAAATCGGACCAGTAGCGATTTAAAAAATTCTTTCAGTGTTAGATAGCCCATTTATCGAAGAAGGCTATAGAGTATAGGCTATATTTTATCACGGTAAGACTAATAGGAGCGAAGAAATAGAGAAAAATGTTGGAAAAACCGAGGACAATGATTAGAAAATTCTTTAAAATTGCTTAATATTATCGTAAGAACTGGAGCAATTTTTATGCTATTTGGCACACACGAAGAATAGACCACGCGAAAGGACATAGGTTTCTTTTTTGCGGAAAATGTACGGTTTCCGTGATATTCCTAAATTACGCGGGCGAAGCCGCGCGGAACAGCTAGTATAATATCATTATTATTAGTAATGGACAGGCCGCGACCGGAACTAATAAGATTAGTCAGTTTTTAAATATCTGTTCCAAATTTAATTAAAACTACCGAGTACCGCCCACTTAATACCTAAAATCGGACGACGGACACCAAATCGTACGATATTCGTCATTGCTTTGTAATACAAATATTGTGGTCCATACTGATTACTGAGGTCATGAATCATGATGACTCAATAGCTAACGCCGATGTGATCATTCATAGACCGTAACCCATTGATGTAATCAGAGGATTTAATTCATAAACGAGAGGTATGAACGCCACGTACCTTTTTAACTTTTACTGAAAAACATGATCACATTTGAATTTCGCTGAAAAATATGATTTCACTTTTGAATTTAGGCGAACACCGTGAACGCCACGGCGTTCTCAGTAAATCAAATAATTGTGATTTCTATAAGTATTTTGAATTAAATGGTTAAAATAATAAAAAAATGTACTTAATAATATTTATACATCATGAAATCTATCAGATAACCGGTAGGTACCTACTACCTACCCATAGCTAGCTATCAAGAGGCAGCCGCGCTGGTTGTGAGTTGTGTCATTGGACAACCTTTTTTTAGGGTTCCGTAGTCAACAAGGAACCTTTATAGTTTCGGTCTGTCAGTCCGTCTATCCGTCTGTCCGTCTGACTGTCCGTCTGTCCGCGGTTTTTCTCAGAGACTTTAAGACCTATAAAGCTGTAATTTAGCATGAATGCACATTATCAATGATGCCGACAAATTGGTACATGAAATCTAAAAAAAAATTTTATGGTACCTTCCCTAGTCCCTACACATCAAGCGGGAATGTTTTTTTTTCGCGTCCACCCCATCATGTGGGGTGTCGTTGGATAGTTTTTTTTTTAAATATTATGAGTATTCATAGATCAATGCCAAAAACTAAGAAGACTTCTTAAGTAAGTTATTGAGTAATAGTCGATCAACTAAAAAAAAATGTTTTCGGCGAAGTTTAAAGGAACTTTTCGTTCAAATTATTTTGAAAGCAACTGAGATGATGTTGTTAGTAGTGTTAAACACGTAATAAATGTACATTCATTGACCACACGCAAATTTTAAAGAACTAGCGGTACTACGGAACCCTATATTGCGCGTGGCTCGACATGAACTTGGCCGTTTTTTTTTTTTTAACATAGGGAAATGCTTTACGCATCCCCGTCAAATTGGGGACATCTACCGGGGTATGTAGTCTCCTGCGTAGTCTACCCAGTACCCACTAAAACCCCATGGTGCTCCACTCATTGCGGACTACCATAGAAGTTAGAACCTACCGCAACTACTAACAAAAAGGAAACCGGCCCATCACGACGCTGATGATGAAAACAATATTATCAAGAGGCCCCGCACAATCATTAGTAATACAATCACGGATGCCATTGACAATTTGTGACGATTTTTATTGACCCACATACACTTAACCTCTACGTTCCTTCTAATTAAGACGATTTTTACTGGGACCAACTTTTGTTACTTACCAGGAAACCAGGACCAATTTTTGTTACTGGGATAAATTTTCAAGTAATGATGGCATGAATAAAGCACTGACTGAATTCAAGTAATTAACCTAAAAAAACAACTGTAAATAGTAAAACAAATAAATTACATAAATAGGTACTACTACTTTTATTTTCATTAAAACGTAAGTATGTTCATAGTAAATGGAAATGATTATATGTTAATTTGTCGACTAAATATGGATTAGATACTTATAATGGGTTAAAATTAAAATATGAAATAATCGGCCAAGTGCTAGTCGGACTCGCGCACGATACCGTACCGTTATTGGACGAAAGTTGGCAAAAACTGTAATTATTAAAGTACAATTAATATGATTAAGAATATTGTATTTCAAGTGCCTAGCTGTTACCATTATTGATTACGAGCAAAAAAGGCCAAAAAATCACGTTTGTTATATGAGAGTCCCCCTTAAATATTTAAGTATTTTACTTATTTTGTTTTTTGTATTTGTTGTTATAGCAGCAACAGAAATACACAATCTGTGAAAAATTCAGAAGCCTGGAGACAGACGGAAAGACATCGAACTCTCAGTAATAGGTTTTTACCCTTTGGGTACGGAATCCTAAATATGGTTTTTAAAATGTATTTTTTACACAATAAGTAATTGACGTAGGTTAAGAGCGCGCGTCATTTTCGCAAAAAAAAACTTACTTAGCTGAAAATATTGAAAGGTCTTTTGTTGCGAATTTTATTTTACTAAGAACTGTGTTAAAACTGTCAAAACAAAGTGAGAAGTGGGTAATATTATGCAATCTTTATTTTTTTCCAGTCTTGCGTCAAAATTATATTGTATTATGATTGTATTGTATGGTTAACAGTATACTTTTGATATTATTAATAATTACTGGTTAATCTTATTAACCTAATACATTATACTATTATTAAGATATTTTATTTTGCTTCACTTGCAGTACAATTATTATAATTGCATAAAGTCCAAGGAATGAAAGAAAATCGGAAGAGCCTGGACAACACCACGTTTGCGTCTCATCAAAAACCGAAGTTCTTGAAAGCGGTGGTCCCACCATCTTTCGACTTTCGAGTTTCGAGTCTTCCAGTTTCCAGCGTCTGATACCAATTACCAAAAGTGCGAGTTGGACTCGCGCACGAAGGGTTCCGTACCATAATAGAGCGAAAATAGGCAAAAATTGTGTTTTTTATATGGGAGGCCAATAATGTTCACACAATCTGTGAAAATTTTTAACCGACTTCCAAAAAACGAGGAGGTTATATGTTCGGCTGTGGATATTTTTTTATTTTTTTTTGTATGTTCAACGATTACTCCGCCGTTTATGAACCGATTTTCGAAATTTTTGTTTTGTTGTATTAGGTTTCACTCCACTTTGGTACCATGTTCACAAAAGTGGTGACCTGATGATGGGATCCATGAGTAATCGAGGAAACTCTTCGAAATTTATATGGAAACATATGATGATTTAGGTTTTATGTGAAGTGTACTAGGAATATGCTACCAAAAAGTCAAATATTGGGTCAAGGTAAACCATGGTTTCGAAGATGCTGAGAGAACTCCTGACTCCTTATAGTTACACGTTTGGGAGTTTTGGCGTTGTTTTAAGAACAGAAAGCATATGCTACTATGCAATTCATATTCATCATCATCATCGTCATCATCATCATCATCATCCTTACCACGTCGTGTTAAGGTCACCAATGTCTCATGGCACAGAATAGACAATAGTACAAGGCATAAGTATGGATACTATAATTTAATTATAGTATTAATTATTATATAATATTATAACAATAGGCTGTTTATACACGGTGGTCGGCGCCGCGCAGCGCGCCGCGTGCGTAATTATCGTATTCAAGTTCAAGAGCATAAGGCGCACATTTGCCAATACTTCTGAGATATAAAATATTAAGTTGCTTCGATACTAGTATAATAATTTAAACCATTATTTATTTAAGTAGACGATTTTGTTATTATTATTATCTTATTACCATACATAATATAAAGTAATTGCGGATTGTAAACAATGGCTTGTTTTCGGTGTTATTTTGTGGTTTGCGGCATCAGAAATAATTAGTGTCGGCATGAGCAAAGCAATTGTTTGTATAAAACAATAGGTACCGTTCCGTGTTTTGGTCATGTTGTGGTTAAATTTGCTAACACGTGTTCAGTTTCATTTTTTGTTGAGTCTATTGTTTGAAATTATCTAAGTACCTTATATATTTTGTGAGTGTAATTGCATTTTGTAACAAAACACGATTTACTAATACAATATAAATATGTATGTATAAACTACTAAGTAACTAAAAAGAGTGAAATTATTATTATTTTTAACAAAAAATTAAAACCGACTTCCAAGGTAAAAATAATAATAACGTCTTTTAAATAAAAACTAAAAATAAAAAGTATTAATTAACAAAAAAAAATAAAAAACTGATCTCCAAGGTACAAACTTTTAGTATAATAATATGAACTAAAAAGTATTAAATAATTTTTCCTATCTAAAGGTGCCTTTTTCCTAATTCGGCTAAACCTCAACTATTTCTGTACTCAATGCCAGTTCCAAAAGTTTCAAATATTCTGTCAGAGGACTGAAGATTCAGCTATCTGGTACCGACTTCAAAATAATGAAGATTGAGTACAGAAATAGTTGAGGTTTAGCCGAATTCGGAAAAAGGCACCTTTAGATAGGAAAAATTATTTAATACTTTTTAGTTCATATTATTATACTAAAAGTTTGTACCTTGGAGATCAGTTTTTTATTTTTTTTGTTAATTAATACTTTTTATTTTTAGTTCTTATTTAAAAGACGTTATTATTATTTTTACCTTGGAAGTCGGTTTTAATTTTTTGTTAAAAATAATAATAGAAGTCTAGCTATTACCTAGTGGTTGTTGAGATACAGCTTGGAGACAGGCCTCAGACAGACAGATGGACAGAAGGACAGACATCAAAGTCTTAGTAATAGGCTGGCCGATTCTGTCGTACATTTGTGAGTTAATCACTGAGTTAGTAACGAAACGGAGGAGTGAGCAACGGAAAGTCTCACTTTTGTGTGCAAGTGAATACAAAAAGTGGCACTTTCCTTTACTCACTCCTCCGTTTCGTTACTAACTCAGTTATTAACTCACAAATGTACGATACAGAATCGGCCAGCTGGTCCCGTTTTTAACCTTTGGGTACGAAACCCTAAAAAACAACGCACTTATTTTAGTAGTTGTTACCCCGCCCTTATGTTGTTTAATAAAAAAAAGTAATTTAGTAAGTAGGTACAATAAGTTAAAATGAGCATTTTCCGGTCCTATGCCATAAAATCGGTCACCCGATCACTATGGATAAATAGTAAACAAACTGTTTTACTCATCCTGTCAATGACGCCATACCTACATTATGATTTTTTTATCACATCACACGGTGCCACAGATCTCTAGATCTTATTTCTGTGGTGCGCAGCGCGTACTGCGTCGTCATTCGCAAGAATTTCCATACATCAATGATCGAACACGTCACGTCAGCTGCAAAGATAACTTATCGGTTTATAATAACGAAAACGTTACGTTAACGAACTCCTATCATAAGTTGTACTCGTACTTCGTAGTAAATAATTTATGTTTATACCTACTCTTACTTGATAAGCGTATCTTTCTACCTGTTTAAAAGTTTGCTTGTAAACAATTAATCTAAGTAACATGGTAAGTAAGTACTTAATCTAAATGGACATTCTAAATATTACTTAATTAATTTTTACAATAGGTACCTAAGTACTTAAAGGTATTTTTTAAAGAATAATTAAGTACTTACTTAATTAGGTAAGTAGGTACTTATATAAGACATAAATACTTATATTTTTATGTAACTACCAAAGAAATAATTAATTTCTTATACATAAAATAACGCTTTTATGTATTCCGATTGCTAATTTTTATTACGTCTAGACTTTTTTCGTTGTACAAAGGTAAAGACTAAAGTCACAAGCGCTCACATGGCGCTCACGTTTCCCGCCAATAGGATTGCGTTTCGTAAGTAACGCGATGTGACGTCACATCACGCCACCTTTTCTTAGGCAATCGCGCGACGCGCCTCGTGGAATTCCTATTGAAACGACCTCGGCGAAAAAAATTCATTATTTTCAGGCGCCAAACTCGATCGTAAAACATTGTACTTAAGTACCTACATGAAACATTACTCATCTAAGACTGCATCTTTGTACCTATTGTCACAATAACAAAGAAATGTGAAAGCATATTTTAAACTTTAAATAAAGGAATTGAAGAAAATAAATTAAAGTAATGAAATAAAGCCGCGTCGCGCCTTAGACATTGCAGACGGTGATCGCCGTAAAGCGTGCTATTCACGAATCACTTTAAACCACGTTTGTTTTAGTTACTAGTTATGTCGTCTTATTAGTTGGGAATTAAACATTTATTATTATTATTCTCATTAAGGTTAGGTGGGTTTTTGTAAAGCGCTTATTCCACGTATCCTAGCTAGGATCCTAGCTATCTAATCGGAAAAAAATAGTCAAGTGGAATAACATTTAGAAAGCTAGGATCCTAGTTAGGATCCTAGATAGGATAAGTGGAATAAGCGCTTTAACAATATATATTGTTAAAGCGCTGTGTTGACTGTCCATTAAAATATTTTAATGGACAGTCAACACTGCATTGGCTAGTTATTGTCAATATCTATTTTTAGAAAGAACTAATTTCAACTACTTATTATGTTTCACTTTCAGTTTAATGCATAATATTATTATTATTAATTTTATGTAACAATTCTTGCTATTAATAATAACAATATTATTATTAATCCCACGATAAATATGAAAGATAATGTACGGTACAGTCTGTCAAGAAAGTGAAGAAATTAAAAAGTGGCAACATCGTAGTGTCATCCCTTTCAAATCAATCTAAGAAAAAAGGGATGACACTACGATGTTGTCACTTTTTAATTTCTTCACCTTCTTGACAGACTGTACTTAAATATTTTTTTCTTGCATCATGCAAAGTACGCACTTACTAACTATATTCCGTGTACCTATAATCTACATGATAATATTATTGTTGCTTTATTCAGCTGCCAATAAATAATTAATGTCACTCAAGTTTTTTTGTCTATCAAAATTTGCGTGAATAGTAAGCTTTATGAACAACGTCACTGAATGGCTGCACCGTTGGCAGAATGAACTCGCGGGCGGGGGCCGGGGGGCGACCACGACCATCGACCACGGTCCACGACTCACGAGTTTTTCGAGCTGCCATTTCACTTCCAGTCTTCGTTAGCCGTGCGCGTGTTGTTCTTTAGCCGGCGTTTAAATTTCGAAAGTGTAATGTTTATTTTGCTGCGAGAGGATTTAAAAACTTGTTTTAACAATATCTACAGAGACCATTAAACCAGATGTGGAGGTGCCCAAAGCTACAAATGATACGATAAAGCCAGTAGTTACGGAAAAGGCTGTGCCCAGTGAGTATACTTTAGCAAGACTACCCTGCATTTGGTGAATAGTGATATCGGCGGCTATCGAGTCAATTAATCGAAAGAGTGATAAACGAGTTATTTCCTGATTCTAGTCCGATGCCGCCGGTTTCGCCGTCTAATAGAATTGGGTTGAGTCATTCTCATCTTGTGCGATAACCGATAAGATTGTCATTAATTGAACTATAAATTGGTGGTGGGCTGAAAATAACATCATTTCTGCTTGTGGTCTCGAACTAACACGTCTTAGTGAGTTATCTGTGTGTCTTCAAATTAGGATTCGTTGATTCGCAGGACATTCCAATACATGTGACAATTTGAGTGAGTGCAAGGGAAATAAAAGGATTGTTTGTAACATATGGTGAATATACCGCGAGAAGGGCTTCGCCTTCTCCTGAAACTGCAGCACGCCATTGCCAACAGCAAGGACGAGGAGGTACCAGAGGAAGCTCCCACAACCGACACCATCAGTCTTGAGCCAATGAAGGCTTACTGGGAAAGTGATAAGGAAAAGTTCGACGATAAGAACCAACCCTTCATAGACTTGTTCCTCAAAGATGAATCTCTAGACAGGATACCCGATGTAACTGAAAAGCCGACGCATGAATCTGGATTTAACTTTGAATTGTTAAGGAATGTTTATTTACCTGAAAGCCTAAAAAACTATAATAAGGGTAAAGTATTATTTTTAACTTTTTTATTTGCCAAGTTCACGCTTGGCTAGCGAAGACACACAGATTTAGCTGGGTGCATGCTGTGCTAACACATTGTTCCATATTTAAAAAAGTCTGTGTTTGTGGTGTTCTAACCAGTGGTTTTCAAAAGACTGATTACAATAGGTCTGGCGTACAATACTGCACTGTTAAATTATAAGTATACTGAGTAATGACTGATAATTATCTGCACGGTTTTCATTAAAAACCTTGAATTGTTCAAAGCAATCAAATTTTTTATCATTTGCAGTTACATTAGCAGTTATCATAATGACTACAACAAAGTTTGTTGAAGTTTTATTGTGAAACAGTTCAGTAAATTAATTATAACCATTGAATTACTCTTATTTGAGTTAATTAGTAAACATTTATCTTTTTTTTATCAGGATAAGTATTTGTAAACATTGTTAGTAATTATGAAAAATGCTGTCTGATATTTTATGCCAGGTGTAGTTATAATATGTGCAGAAAGGTTAGAAGATATTTTAGTTAACTTTGGCACATACGCTAGTCTTTAAATAGAAGTCAGTTACGACAAGGTGTTACAACACAACTGTCATGGACATGAGAATCACTCTTAATTATTACAACAGACATGGTTATAGACAGCTAAAGTTATAGACCAAGGGTCACCAAATGGTGGACCGTGGTCCGCATCCGGACCGCCGACCCATTGTGTGCGGACCAAGCATGTTCAAAGATGATCTTTATTCATCTCAGGACTTCAATATCTCCAGGATTGAACGTCAAAATCAATAGCTTGCACCAATATTTCACTCCAAACTTCAGAGAGATTCATTCTTATCTCATCTCGTTAGTATCTAAATAAATACTTTTGTAATATCCGTAATTACCTTGTTTACCTAATAATTATTTTTTTTCTAAAATGTGTGGCCCGCGAAGGTCATTTTATGTCTTAAAACGGACCCCGAGAGAAACTAATTGGTGACCCCTGTTATAGACTATCTAAGTAATAGTCTTAAGTTATGGTTACAAACTTATTTAGCACTATATTATTGTGAAGTAACAACAATTATGCACCATGTTTTAAAAGATGACTTGTGCTTTCTAACATTGCTTGGTGATGGTCATGTAAATAATCTTTATTAATTAAGTATTGTATACTAGTATTTAGTACAGCGTGACTATGTTTCTAATGGTTTTTGGAAATCATTGATTTTGTTAGTCATAAAAAAAATCTAGAACTATTAGAAAAGTAGTTTCGTTGCCATAATGTGTGACTAAAAAACTAGAATAATAAATAATTAAATTACTCTTAATGATGTCAATAGCGACGTAATTAATTCTTGCTGACTTGCAAAAAAGATACCATAATTTCTGAATTTGTTGTTTGACATACCTAGTCAAACTATTTATTATGACTATTTATGACATATTTAGGCTAAGGTTTAACAAAGTGTTATACTTACTGTACTTGGTGAAACATGGCAGTAGCGGTCAGCCCTGTCAAAATTTTTCTATACAAAGCCGCGATTGACAACATCTGACACTTCACTGTCAATATAATATTATAGAAAATGACAAGTTTTTGACAGGGAGTCAATGACCACTACCGCCATGTTTTGCCGAGTACAGTATAGTTATAAGAGAATTTATATCAGTTCTGAATATTTATATCATTATTATTAAACAGGAACTCAACTTTACTTGTTCATAAAATATCTGTACAGTGTACATGACAATAAAAGTAAATGAAAATAAATCCCAAAGTTCCCATAAAATTATTAAAGAGTGAAGTAAACTTAATTAACAAATTATTTATTTTTCTTCAGGTGTACCAGAATCTACTAAGCCAGGAACAGGAATCTCAAGCAATGGCCAGAATGCCAGCGTTGTGGCTGGCATTGTGGTAGCTGTTGTCTCCGGAATCATCATTCTTGCTGCTTTGGTAATTATTTTTATGACTTATTTAAAAAAAAGAACCTTTACGTGGGTTGAAAAAGAATTGGCAACATAATGGTACTATGAAAAATAGTTAAATGTAAACTATGAGATTATTTTTGATACTTATTTTCATGTAAATATGTACATATGCCACATTTAATGCAGCAGCCCTGGCATAGCCACACTCCACAGTAGAAATGCGAAAGTATAGAAATACTGTGGAGATAAACTAAAGGTACCGTTCCGATCTTTACCGCGGCTAGCCGCGACTGCTTAAATTTCAAATAAAATGCCACTTTATGACATCTAAAAATTCGAATAAAATACCACTTTATGACATAGACTAGTCTATGTCAGTAGTACCTTCAGTTTATCTCTGCAGACCGCAATGTTTCTATACTTTCGCATTTCTACTGTGGCCATGCTAGGGCTGCAGGTCACAGTACAGTGAGATTTAGCGGAAAATGCTTAAATCATCCTGTAAAAATTTTAAACAAGCATACATACTTAATTTTATGATTAATAAACATACATAATAAATTAATAATTATATTAACATAAGTACATAAAATGTAATAATTATATTATGTTCCACTGTGCACAGGAACCATTATTAAGTATAGTAATAAAATATAGTTTTTGGGGAAAATTCCATTGCATTTAAGTACCATAATATGCATTTTTGGCTAATTAATTCTTATGTTAATAAAACAAAATTAAATAGGTACTTAATTGACAAGAAAAAATTAAATTTTTTGTAAGTATATTATTGAATAAAAATACATTTTATATGCATCATACCCGCAAGAATAATATTATGAGTGTGACCTCCATAGGAAGCAATCATCTTCGAAAAACAAACACTTTACAATACCTACGTCTCAATTTGTTTTTGCGCGGAAGTAGGTTTGAGTATGCTGTATGATAATATTTACAAAACTCAACTATTAGTACTAAACTATGTTTTCAATAGAAAAATACATACGTTGGCTAAAAACAAAAAATATATATATACTGTAACGCGGAAAAAAAACGATATTTTTACTATCCACATCTATCCATTACTCTGTAAATAGCTCTGGCAAAGACAAAAGTGTGTCATCCAATTCTTGCTAATTCCTAACTAATAATTGTTTAGTTGCTATTCAAAAATTTTAAAATAAAGATTAGATAACTTTTGCTTCCGCTGCTAAAAATATTAGCTTAGCTGGGAATGGTTTAATGAAATTGGGTATATCTTTAAGACACTGAAAATGACACAGTATAGTTTAGTCTGCTTCTGTCGCGAATGAAGCGGTTTCCACGCTAAATAAATTACAAATTAGTCATCTTATAAAGTTAGAGGTAAATCGGACAATACTGTACGGCAAGTGTAGGGCTCCGCGAACGATACATCCATACTAATATTATAAATGCGGAAGTGTGTCTGTCTGTCTGTCTGTCCGTCTGTCTGTCTGTCTGTCACCTCTTCACGCTCGAACCGCTGACGGCTGAACCGATTTCTTTTATCCCGGAAAAATGTACGGTTCCCGTGCGATAAACGAATTTTGGCGCCACGGAGTTGCGGGCGTCATCTAGTAAATTATAATTTTTAGACAGCTACCAGCATGGAGACAATTCATTCAAAGACAAAACATATTTTTTTCTGGAGGGTCCGTCAAAAATTTCACTTCTTAAAAAGGTTCCGCTACCAAAAAAGTTTGAGAACCACTGATGTACCGTATACCCATGTTCCCCGCCAAGTAACAGACTGAATGCGTTATTGCATTCTGGGAATTTGAGTTATGTTTGCATAATATTATCAGCGGTGTTTTGTTCCGTTGTTACTTGTTGCCATTTGTTGCTGCCTGTGGTTAGGGTCTTGTTACATTCATTGTATATCCTTTTATTTCAATCGATACCAGTAATTTGGTACATTACTCAACTTCTTAGTACTTTGGTGTTTGTCATTTTGCAAAGTTTAATACTTTTTTCATTTCAAGCCCGTGTGAGTTGGAACATAGGTTGGAACGTTAAATCGATTATGATGACTTTGAGACTAAATTCTGGCCTCAGAGCAGCTAGAATTTCGTAAACCTATTCACTTATAAGTGCGTTTAGCACGTAGAATTTCTGACTTGAAGCTAAATTGCCTTTTCACGAAATAGGAACAAGATAAAAATTATATTACAATTATATTACAAGCAATTATATCACAAGCGAAACAAACGGACGGGACTTCGAAATTGTATTTCGGACTCAGCCGGAGTCCGGACGTTAGTTACTAATAGGACTAGTATCTCTTATTTGTTTTCTAAATGAGATCCTTGAATAATTCTAATCACAACCAGACACGTGTCCTGTCCTTAGACCATTACAAGTAGGTCCTGTCAGTTACATGGCCTTAAACAGTTATATAGTCTGATTAGAAACCCTGTCATGCCAAAATGGACCAAAGTTGCGACTTGCGATGACGAACGCTACCAAAGTTTAAGTGGGTAGTTTAAAATTGACAGTGACAACAATTGATTTTGACACACGTACGAACTTAAAGTACGCGGGTTTTAAGTTCGCGAACTTACTCGGCGCGCGTCGGTGACACACGAGAAACGCTCGCACGCGCCGCGAGCCTGGGGGCATGGTAACCTCCAGGCTCGCGGCTCGCGGCTTGCGGCTCTATGCTGACACACAGGCGATTAAGATCGTCGAGCCATAAGTCCGCGTACTTACTCGCGTGTCTGTCACCCCCTTTTTAACCGACTTCCAAAAAACGAGGAGTTTATATGTTCGGCTGAGGATATTTTTTTTATTTTTTTTTATTTTTTTATTTTTGTATGTTCAACGATTACTCCGCCGTTTATGAACCGATTTTCGAAATTTTTGTTTTGTTGTATTAGGTTTCACTCCACTTTGGTACCATGTTCACAAAAGTGGTGACCTGATGATGGGATCCATGAGTAATCGAGGGAACTCTTCGAAATTTATATGGAAACATATGATGATTTTGGTTTTATGTGAAGTGTACTAGGAATATGCTACCAAAAAGTCAAATATTAGGTCAAGGTATACCATGGTTTCAAAGATGCTGAGAGAACTCCTGACTCCTTATAGTTACACGTTTGGGAGTTTTGGCGTTGTTTTAAGAACAGAAAGCATATGCTACTATGCAATTCATATTCATCATCATCATCGTCATCATCATCATCATCCTTACCACGTCGTGTTAAGGTCACCAATGTCTCATGGCACAGAATAGACAATAGTACAAGGCATAAGTATGGATACAATAATTTAATTATATTATTAATTATTATATAATATTATAACAATAGGCTGTTTATACACGGTGGTCGGCGCCGCGCCGCGCGCCGCGTGCGTAATTATCGTATTCAAGTTCAAGAGCATAAGGCGCACATTTGCCAATACTTCTGAGATATAAAATATTAAGTTGCTTCGATACTAGTATAATAATTTAAACCATTATTTATTTAAGTAGACGATTTTGTTATTATTATTATCTTATTACCATACATAATATAAAGTAATTGCGGATTGTAAACAATGGCTTGTTTTCGGTGTTATTTTGTGGTTTGCGGCATCAGAAATAATTAGTGTCGGCATGAGCAAAGCAATTGTTTGTATAAAACAATAGGTACCGTTCCGTGTTTTGGTCATGTTGTGGTTAAATTTGCTAACACGTGTTCAGTTTCATTTTTTGTTGAGTCTATTGTTTGAAATTATCTAAGTACCTTATATATTTTGTGAGTGTTATTGCATTTTGTAACAAAACACGATTTACTAATACAATATAAATATGTATGTATAAACTAATAAGTAACTAAAAAGAGTGAAATTATTATTATTTTTAACAAAAAATTAAAACCGACTTCCAAGGTAAAAATAATAATAACGTCTTTTAAATAAAAACTAAAAATAAAAAGTATTAATTAACAAAAAAAAATAAAAAACTGATCTCCAAGGTACAAACTTTTAGTATAATAATATGAACTAAAAAGTATTAAATAATTTTTCCTATCTAAAGGTGCCTTTTTCCTAATTCGGCTAAACCTCAACTATTTCTGTACTCAATGCCAGTTCCAAAAGTTTCAAATATTCTGTCAGAGGACTGAAGATTCAGCTATCTGGTACCGACTTCAAAATAATGAAGATTGAGTACAGAAATAGTTGAGGTTTAGCCGAATTCGGAAAAAGGCACCTTTAGATAGGAAAAATTATTTAATACTTTTTAGTTCATATTATTATACTAAAAGTTAGTACCTTGGAGATCAGTTTTTTATTTTTTTTGTTAATTAATACTTTTTATTTTTAGTTTTTATTTAAAAGACGTTATTATTATTTTTACCTTGGAAGTCGGTTTTAATTTTTTGTTAAAAATAATAATAATATGTTAAATGAAAATTTAAACTCAACCAAACTATGTTCAAAATGAATTGAAATTTCTGACAGGAAAAGTCTGTGACATGACTATAAGGATAACACCTTTGAGTATCAATAACAGTAGTACTACTGTTATTGATACACAAAGGATAACACAAATGACAAAAGTACTAAACGATGTTTTATGGTGGTAAAATTAAACGTACTTCCTTGTGTTATAATAAACAGGAAATAAACCAGTTAAATCAATATGAATATATATTCATACAAAATAATTTAATTTGAGGGCTTTAACTTATTTAATATTGCATTTAATTGGATTTTACCTAATTTATTGTTAAAATCTGTTTCGATATCTACTTCAATATTCTTAATGTAAATTCACTAATATTATGTTTAAAACAAAAATCAGTTAAAGTGATACTTTACCGCTCAATAAAAATAGCCTAGTAATTTGGTTTTAGCGGCTTTATTTGCCTACATAATATTTTATCTATCATAATTTATCAGAGTGCGCTTCCAAAGGACCTCTCTAAATGATGATTCGAGATGGAACTAATTTCGCGCAGATGTTAGCCCTAGCGACAGAACAGAAGGACACTAAATTGACATCGATAAAGATTACAATTGACATCAATTCACGTCATTACCCTTGTTACAGATCGCGGTTGTTATGTACCGCCACTACGTACACAGGAACGTCACTTCCATGAACTTCGACAACCCTGTCTACCGCAAAACCACCGAGAACCAGTTCGCCCTGGAGCAAAATGGCTACGCACCGGGCAGCAAACTGTACCCCAGCACCGTGGGAGAGGAGGTAAGAGCGTTGACGGCTATGGAATGCACCCTCAACATACAGAACAGTCTTAGATAAGTCAGCAACGAAACGGGGTTTTAAATGCACAACCCTATTTGTGCTGGGTTTTCGAAATTCAAATTATTTTTTATATAAAAAATCGAATAAAATTTGTTTGCGTTGCCGATGACGACAAGGCCATAAGTACATTTTCACAAAAAATGCAAATGTATTTTTATGTCAGTTACAAAATTTTACATTATCTTCCTTTAATTTACTTATAAATTATTATTATGCTATTTTCGTATAGTGCCAAAGTTACGTTTATATACACTATTTAACCAGCTTCAAATAATTTTATAAAAAATCTACAAACCCCGATAATGCCAAAATTATGTGTAAATAATGAGTAAAATAGTAAATTTAAGTCGAAAGACGATTTGAAATTGATGTATTTAGACTATTTAGGATTGTTGTAAGTTATAGATAATATTTTCTCTAGCTGTAAGTGATGTGCCAAACATTTTTACCGCATCAGTATTAAAAAATAGTTGCCAAATGTTATATAGATGTAATTTTGTAAATAACACTATGGAATATAACATTGTTGTTTAATTTGCATAGTTGTATGTGATAATTACACTGTCGATTGTTTTTTCACGCACATACGAGGGCATTTTATGGTGAGTAACGCAAATATTGGAGTTGTACTGGTACCGAAAACACGACTGATTTGGTAAAAAAAATAGCTTCGTTGATGTTTGTATATAATAGATCCGTTGTTTTGTTAAGCAGCTGATTACTATAAAAACAAAATTTGAATAAGTTGTACAACGAATATGACTCACGTGTAGACAAGATTTTCTTTCTGTGTAAAATTTTCCAATTAAGTAATTGCTTTTATTTATCAATACCTAAACAAAATAATAATAATAATATAATGTTTGAATTATTTAAAGTAAATTGTAAAATAATCTTAAATTTCTTACATAATTATTTATGAGTTAGCGCACGTTCGTATGTTTACGTTATATTATTATAATAATCATTGAAATAAATTACAATAAGCTTAACACATTTTAAACCAGTCTAGCAATATATTATATCCCTATATACTGCTATACTGTGTTTTACACTTCAGCTGATGTAAATAGATAAGGTTGGCTAAATTAAAATTTTCAATATGACAATTGACACTTACTACGTTTTGGCATAGCAAGGTTTTTGGTACTTGCAAAAATTCACTACAAGAAAAAATCATATACTTACTTACATATTTACCGTGTCTCTGCCCTCCTTTTTCTTTCTTTATTTTCAACTTATATTCATCTTTTGTTTTCTTTTCCAGGCCCAAGAACCGCTCAACACACCCGGTACAAATGACTTTGTATAGTGCTCGAGCCGGGAGTAAATATGTTAGTATGGCATTAAATGTGAAAAGAAAAAGACGGACCATGTGATACAAGTGAACCAGTGCAAACTGTTAGTGCTATGAACATTTCAAGGGATCTCAAAATGTCGAATACGGAATACATCTTGCTTGTTAGTAGTATCACATTAGTGTATCCGGTTTCTTAGTCTGTGATATATATCACATGCTTGGCTGGGTTTGTATTGCGAGAAATTTTCCATATAAGTACCCATTTGGTTTTTCGATCTTTGAATAAATACTGTAGTAAGAAATAGCAAGAATAAACTACGTTTTAGTTCTGGCAACACCTTCAAATATTTGAGGAAAAAAAAGTTTTATTTTCCTAAAAGGAAAATGACTTGCGGCTCGCAATATAAACCTCATAGCTATAAAATTATCATTGTTTATAGTGTAAAATTTTATATTCCACTTTTAATTTAGAAATAGAACGCTTTTGTAATATAAAATGTCTATTTAATGAAGCTCATATCAATTACGTACTTATTAATGTATACAATATACTCCGGAATGAAATTCATGTAAAATAATTTTGAGCTGCTTAATCTAAATATTTTAATAGCATTATTAATTTATTGAAATTGTGAATGTTTTATAAACTAATGCGTTTTGTATTAGATATAGGCTTGTCTACAAAGCTGTGCCAATTTTAGATTATGATCGCCAAATTGTGTATGCTCAAAGGGAATTTTTTGTAAGGACTCACTTCACATTGCCGTTGTGTATTTTGGTACCAATAAGTATAATTTGATACCTGAAACTTTATTTTAAAAGTATTTGAATACAAAGTAATCATCAGAATAAACTATATTATAATGTCTTATGATTGATTTTAACTTTACTTAATTCATCAAAGAAATACTTTTTACTTTTGCTTTTTATATCTGGCAATGATTATTGTTTTTTATCTGTGGCAATGTTATTTGAGTCCAACACACGTATAACAGGGGTTCAGGAATTGGTGTGGTCAGTAAAATATTTATTTATATGTTAGACATGTTTCCTATTATACATTTTGTAAGTAGTTAAGAGCGCTTGATGCGCCTTTTATTCTTGTAGACCTAAAGCATGTTCTTTGACAACTTATTTAAGCTGTCAGTACAAAGTAGAAAAATGCTTTTTTATCAATTTTAAATTACCTATGACATTTTTCTTTATTTTCCTTGATGTCTGCTATTTGAATCTGTCTATTTGAATTGTATTTTATTTGCAGTTATTCCGATATATTTTATTAGTTGTTTTGAACACTTATGTTCTGTATGTGCATGTTAGGATTTTTTATGGGAACATGTATTATTTTAACAAAATCCTGCCAAATCCTAAATTAATGTAATGTAATTACAATACTTAATGCACTTTTCATATGATACACCTAGCTCAATAAGTGTGGTCACTAAATTGTGTAAATATTATCAGTAAAATATTATGAACAAATATTTTCTTTTATTTTATAAACCTAAGTATAAATTTTATTTTACAAATCAATCGTTTGATGTGAAATAAGCCGCCAGATGTATTACGTTAAAAATAATTCAAGACGCGAGTGGAAGAATAAGGTAAGTAACATGAAAAAAAACTCCCGTTTTTTGCTTAAATGGAGGCTTGAGGGCCGAAAAAATTATTTAAAATAGAAGAACTGTGGATTATATTATGTGTAGCCAGATATATTAGCTAGGTTTTGAAGTAGAGAAGTAACAAGTTTTATTAAATAATAAGAGAAAAAATTTGTTATTGTCCGTATGTTACGAAATGTTACTTGTTCGATTCTTCCACGTCTTCAATTCTAAAGCTATTTGCCCCTAGATGGCGCTTTATGAAATACAAAATTCCTCTAGAAAACTAATTATATACTAAGGAACCTCCTTTTATGCAGTGTCATGACACGCTTTTAAGTTTATATTTGTATACGTAATACGACACAAAATGCCAGATGAAAGTACCAGGAGAGCATAAAAAGTAGGAGATTGAAACTTGAAGGTGATGCGGCCTTAACATTTATTACTAGCCAAATTGATTTTTATTCCCGTAACTATAATATACAAAATGTCAGATAAAAGTACCAGAAGCGCATTAACTGCAGGAGATTGAAGGTGATGCGGCCCAAATATTTGTTATTACCATCAAAGTACACAAAACGTCAGATAAAAGTACCAGGAGAGCAAACTTGTAGGAGGTTTCAATGATGCGGCTTCATTTATTACTAGTTACTACCCTCTGTTACCTCTCACCAATAAAATATAATCTTAATAACGCAATAATTGCCTATTATTTGTGTTGAAGAAGAAGACAAATCTTTTGCTAATTGTATAAGGGGCCGGCCGGTCAAAGCTGATTGTAGGTGGCGCTGTCATAGCTAGTCCTTTGTTTACCAATTGTGACATTTCTCCTTTTCTACATTATTGTGAATTTCTGTTATTTCTTTCGTTTTTAGCAATAAAAAAATGTACGGTACATGGCAAGTTAACCAACTCAAAGAAGAGTTAAGAAGACGTGGTGCTACGGTGCGAGGGAAAAAGGCAGACCTCATCGAAAGGTAAACAACAACAACATGCTTTGTGTTCGATTTTTGGAAAAATCTAATGCTTTTCAGGAACAATTACGATTTATTTGTAGTCACTAAGCTTAAAACAATCTATAAATACATAAATTAATCAGTATTGTCTATAAAGTAAAGAGATTCAACATAAACTTTGTTATAACCTTAAAAAATTACTTTATTGAAACTCTTTTAAATTTGTTATTTCAGGTTGCAATTCTACGATAAATATTCAAATTTTGGTCAGGCTGAGACCCTGGAAGAAGAAGACCCTGATGTAATAGTGCCTGCGACTGAAAACTTTCGAGACATTAATGGTGATACCATACTTCCACCATTAAATAAAACCCAAATAAGGCATTATCTATCTTAGTAAGTACCTACCAGTATTAAGGCCTGAGGCTAAATGTTGTATTTTATCTGAAAACATACTTACGTAGGTATTATTTATTTCAAATCACACATCAAAAATAAGGTTTTTGTATCATTTGTATAAAATTGGGAAGCCAGAGGTTGTGGGTTTGATGGTATGACGATAGATGGATGGATTGGATTCAGCCCGCATGGCTAATCTCAAATGAGATTAGCCATGGTGGCTGAATCCAGATTATTATAACTTAGACCATTGATATACTATTATGTTTCTTACTATTGAGTTAATATTTATTAAGTATAATATAAATTATTATATTACAGCACTCAAAAAAAATTTGATGCATCCTTGGAACTATACGAGTCAAGGCACCTTATAACTGTCAGATCATGTGTGGCTGGTGACAACACATTTTTAAAAGGATTTTGCCGAAAAACCATGAAGAATCTTCATTATGAAGTGAATATAAAACTGGATGAATTTGGCAACCCACTCGAATCACATTGTGAATGTGCTGCAGGAAGCGGAACCAATGCTACATGTAAACATGTTGCAGTAATTCTTTTAGGAGTTGAACAAATGAAAAGAGAAAAAAATATTTTAATTGATGAGGTATGTACGCAAAAATTACAACAGTTTCATGTGCCGAAGAAAAGGTATACAGGAACACCTGTAAAAGCCGAGAAATTAGCCTCGAAGAGAAAAAAAATTGTATTTGAACCATATCCCATTGCAAACCTAGATAAACATAATTATAATCAGAGAGTAAGGAGCTTAATATTAAATTTTGAAAACTCAACAATGCCCCTAAAACAACTTTATAAACCAGCCAACCCATATGCATTACATAGTGATCATGACTACAATCAGTTTCATGCCCAAGATAAGTTTTTAATAGATTTAAAACTGTATGGAATTTCTCAAAAAGAAATTCATGAGATTGAGAAAGCAACCATAGGCCAATCTGCCAATTCTGAATGGCATAGTTATAGAAATTATAGGATGACAGCGAGTAATTTCCATACCATATGCCATTTGAAACCAACGACATTGGAAAAATTTGCAAAACAATTATTAAATAAAAAAATGTTCAGTTCCCGAGCTACTACACATGGATAGTTCATGAAACTATTGCCATAAAAGAATATTGTGCAAAATATGATTTGTTGGTAGAAAGCTCTGGGTTGTTTATTAGTCATGAAAGGCCATATTTAGCTGCTTCTCCTGATGGCGTATTGGGTGAACAAACAATAATAGAAGTCAAGTGCCCTTATGCAAGTCGGTATCAAATGATATCACCTAAAACTGTTCCCTATCTGATAGAAGAAAATGGCATATTATCATTAAAGAGCACTGCCCCTTATTACTATCAAATACAGGGACAGTTGTACTGCTCAAATAAACAGTTCTGTAATTTGATTATTTACACTTTTAGAGATTTAAAATTGATTTATGTAAATAGAGATAATACTTTTATAAAGAATATGTTATCTAAGTTACATATATTTTATAATACTTACTTTAAAAATGAACTCTTTGAGAAATACTTATATTTTGACTACCGAAGCATGAAAAATAATTGACATACTTTAGATAGTATTGTATTCTCATGTGGTTCCTGAACGGACCTTGGTAAACCTACCTGAGGGCCTTATGTTATACACTTAGTTAAATAAAACGCACTTATAACTTATTTATTTTGTTTTATTGACTATATTTTCCCTAAAATTACTTAACATCAAACATATATAAAATATTTTAGATGCTAATGGTACATAGGATTTATTTAACTCTGATTTCAATATTTTATAGGTTTTCGTCAAACCTATCAGTCTCTCTATGTGCACTCTTTGGCTGGCTAATTTTTGATCCAGTTTTAACTGAACACCAGGGATCTGGGACTTTCCTTTTAAAAATGATGGAATATTAATTCCTATACCTTTACTAGCAAATAGGTCTTGGATGTTAAAACCTCTATCTGCCATTATGCTATCACCAGATTCACACAGTTGACATAGATTGCTTCTTTCAATAATTTGTCGGTCACTGGCTGATCCTGCATATGCCCCTGAGCAAAAGGTTAATAATCCACCAGGCGAAGCCCCAACAAGAAACTTTAATGTATTTTTGTGCTTATAAGAGCTGAATGTAGACTTTTGAGAGTCAGGTTGGCTAGGCTTTTGAATTGGGATCTCTGTTCCATCAATAATTATTCTTGTTGTAGGATACAGCTCTTTAAAACTTTGCGGCATATAAAAGTTGACCAATTCTCTGCTCGGCCAAAGGTCAAGTAAAGACCAAATATCACTAACAAAATTAATCCATGTTACTATGACATTTGACACCTCAGTCTTGCTTACACCAAACATTCTGCTTAGCTCAAAGTCCGGTTTATTTCGCCGTAGCTTTATGAGCAGCATTATAAATTGGTCTTCAACGGATAATCCGACTACTCTGCTCCATCGATATTTAATATCATTTGCCATGGGTATTAGTGTGCTTAGCACAAGTGATAATTTGCTGTAATTCTCTAAACCTGTGTAGAACTTAACGGATTCTTCATCAGTTTGCAAGAGTTCTGTTGAAAATAACCTCAAAACGTTTGATGTTTGTGTACTGCGGCTAATATTTTCACACAATATACTTTTATTTTCTATACCGTGTTCACTCGCAACTTCTACCTCTTGAGAGATATCCTGGGTAGCAGAAGTCGATGGACTTTCTTTGAATAGGGTTCTTGGTGCAAGTCTGTTACTTGCTCTACGATTTCTTGCTAACGAACGTTCTTCTCTAGCTTTTGCTTGAGTGTTGAGAGGCTTTTGGTTCCATGAAAAAACAGTTGGTATAGCAGCTTTCTTCAAGTACTTGTGTTGATGTTCTAGTCCTGCAAAAATACATTAAAACTTAAACAACGCAAGGATTAGAGGACTGATAAACTATAATAATGATGCATTCCAATATTTACCAGCGCTTTTGGAGACTTTCTCGTAGTCATTTTCAACAAAATGTTTGCGACATAACCTATGATAATTTTTAGGTTGAAAGTTCTTTCGCCGTATTGCTTTTATCCAAAGTTTCCGATATGTAGGATCCTTGGGAAAGTAATGGATACCCATTTCCGAGCATTGAGGTACACTATAACCAGTCATTGTAAATATTTTCCAGAAAAACGAGTAATTTCTATACAAAAAACAAGTGTTTACAGGACTAGCTACGACAGCGCCACTTTGACAGTTGCCAACCCCTTTATTCGCGTAACTATTATAGTAAGTACACAAAACGTCAGATAAAAGTACCAGGAGAGCATAAATTCAAAAGATTGAAGGTGATGCGGCCTTAACGTTTAATACTCTTTTTTTCTGCATAGTATGCCAGGTGGCATAACAGTATGTTATTATAAGTCTATGGGTGGCATTGAAAAAAAAGGAATAAAAAAAATTGGAACCGATATTGTATTGCTTTATTAAAGTTTTTTTCGGATCCACTGAGAAATGTTTGCCATCAAAGGTTTACACGTAATAGAATCATTCAAATATATCTTAAGATTAAAGTTTTAACACATTGAACAGTACAATTACTAACATCATGATCTTTTTATGGTAAAATCACTTATTATATTTTTTTTTTACTATAAATTAGTATTTATATTATACCTACATACAAATATTACACACTATATAAAGTTTTTTTTAAACATTTACACAACATACACTAGTCAAACATTTTAGATTTAATGGAGGCACTTCACATGGCTATTTGTATTTGCTATTTGTTGCATTTAGCAAAATTATTGACGTATACACAAACAAGCAAATAAAGGCAAATACGGCCTTCCACACATGGACGTCAAATACCAAACTTTTACTTGATTTTGTTTACTTGCCTATTTGACTCCTTTGATGTGCGTCAAAAACCGACAAAGGTGGAATACGTGTATTTTGTATTGGTCATATTTGTCAAATAAGCAAATAAGGCCAATACTTTGGCAAACATACCGTCTACACATGGTGATTGTTTGGCGAATACATCAAATACGCAAATACAAATAGCCATGTGAAGTGCCTCCATTAGAAATGATTTACAATAAATGTTTCTCAGTACAACCTAAACTTTATGCCATAAAATACTTTTTCAATATTATTAATATCTTTTTATTTTATAACACGTAAAAGAAGGCACAATTAAAACTAATAAATGCAAAATAAGCAATAAACCTTCTGCATATTTTATTGAAAACTAAATTAATCTACTTTGGATTTTTATACTCTTTTCATCTAATATGAAAAAAAAGTACATGCACACCTTTTTAGGTGTGCATGTACTAGTGTTTACCTTTTGGTAAACACTTTTATTAGCCCGAAAACACAGCCAGCCAAACAACATCAAGTAACTTTGGTTAGTTTTTCTAATATTATCTACTGTTAGGATCTTTAAACTGAGACACAACAACACAATGATTAAAAATCATAGACGGATGTCATAGGCACCTAACTTAATAGGCAGGTAAGTTTTTTGTGTGTCCACCTACACACCATAAAAAGTTATCTGTCAAATATGTGGTATCCTTTCTAGAATGCATAAAGTTAATATACCTAGCGGAATAGAGCAACAATCTCGAGCTGTCAAAGGAAACCGAAATCGATTTAGGTCTGTGTGTAAAAATTTATTTACGTATACACTTACATAGTACAGGAGCCCAAGAACAATTTTTTTTATTACTATCAAGTTAATTTTTTGTGAGTAGCTTCATTTTGATAAGATGAACATTTTTATCTGCGAAAAATCTTGAAATTGATAGTTAACAAAAATAAAAAATCTGCTTGTTAGGGTTCCGTTTCAGGATTCAGTAGTCAACCAAGTTTTGTTGATTACAGAACCCTATAACGGAACCCTAACGAGTTGATTTTTTATATATTGATAGATTAATAGTCATTTAATTTAAGAGTAACATTGTCCTACAAATAAAACAGTCCATATTTTAGGACCATCAATTCAAAGTATGAAATCCTTTCTAGCTCTGTTAGCTACCACTTTCGAGATTTTTCGCAAATAAAAATGTTGCTCGTCTTATCAAAATGTAGCTAGCTACTCACATAAAATTAGCTCGATAGTAATAAAAAAAAATGTTCTAGGGCTCCCGTACTAACAAGCATCTTTCTAAGAGATTAAATTGTCAACGTGCCGATAAGTGCCGACTGGACGTCAAACAGGTGAAAAAATTGGTTCTGCTGTAATGTATCACACGTCTCTTTTTACCAAGCAGTGTTACTGATAGTGACATCTCGCTTGCTCAGGCCTTTGTTTCTCTGTTCCGCTAGGTCGGGGACCTTTTTTTTTGTTGCGTTACGTCAAACCCCGCCGACAGATCACAATTAACATTGAATTAACATATTCGACCAAATAACGTTGGTCTATCAACTGCATAGGAATCAATTTCCTAAAAACTTAAAATATTATTATAACTATATTTTTTACTTCCATTCTGTGAGAAACGTCCCAACGTAACGAATAGGGTATTTGACAGATTTTAAATTTCTATCTTGAATTACTTGGTTGCGATTAAGAAGTTCATCGAAAGTAATTGTTTTATTTTAAAATACGTATTTCGTAAGAAACATGTAAATAAAATTCTAAATGCGAATAAGCCGGCGAAACGCTTTATTCCGCAATATGGCGTCGCGCTTTGTAAGTGACGTCACTAGCGTGTTGCGTGTGGATGTGGTGGAATATACATTATATTTAAAATCTGTTGTGTAAACGACATTACTCGCCTATGACGTCATTGTGACATTAGCCAATCCGAAACGTTTTCGAATAAGTGGCGCGAGACACAAAAAGCCAAAATTATTTTTGTGTTTTTGAATATATTAGTTGTCATTATGTTTATTAAAACTTATGTAAATCACATAAAAAACTATAATTTTATGCATTTAAAGCGAATTATAAGCACAAAAAAATTCTTACTGTCAAATAGCCTATTTGCTCATACAATAAGTTAAAAATAGTAACTCTTTCAGCGTAAACTGATACTCTCACAGTAAACTCTAATATTATAGGACACAATACTCTTAAAGTATTGTTACGGATACACAGAGCCATCTAGCGTCGAGCCAGCAAAACTTATCGAGGGGACACACTACACAGACAACATAAATCCCCTACTCGAAACTAGATGGCGTTAGGTGGTACATGCTTGAACCTTGACTACCTACAAGGTTCGAGCATGTCAGTATTCCACACTTGTTTACGCAAATCGTGGAATGTTCTCGTACAGTCTAGGGCTCGCCTCGACTCATATAAATAGTCGCAGGAAGAAGGGCCGACAGTTCAGTTCGATACGAGCTATCATCGAGGCGACTTCGAAGTGAAAACAAGTGATCAATAGTGAGTGATTGTGATAGTGAACCAGTGAACCTACGACTCGGCTACGACCTAGGACAGTGTATAGTGCTAAATGTTTGGACATAGTTGTGTGAGACTTAGTGCTAATAAAGTCTTCAAGAGAGTCACCAGGTCTTTCTCTCCGAATCCTTCGAACCCTAGCACGTAACAGTATTAATCACTGTTTTGTTACATCCTACATTAAAAAAATGCGCGTTGCGTCTCCGTAAATAACCTTAATTATTATTTAAAAATTACTTAAGTGCGTAACTTTTTCGGATCTCTTATATTCTCTTTATTGTCGTGTGTCGGCTTGAACTTGTATAGAGACGCTGTGCAGTTTTTGCATTGTTCTATGATGTGATTCTTGAATTCTTGGAATGTGTCATTTTCAATATGTCGACGCGCATGATGGAACAACTGGTCGAAATGGTAGAGATTGTGTCTGAAAACGAAACATTTTGTCGTTGTTAAAAGATACAATAATTACGGTAAGGAGTTTTAAACCTGATAAAGCATGATTTGTTAGTTTATTTGTTTGCATTGAAAATGCATCAAATCTACTGCTGATTTTAATGAAACTCGGCGCAGACTGAGGCGAAAAATGAGAGTTTGAATGAAAAACCATAATCGACGACCATGCAAATTTTATAATTTGCATGGTCGTCGATTCAGATACTTACCCAGAATTTATATTCTGGGAAGTATCTGAAGTTTTTTATTGATTCGATTTGACGAAATCCGACCAAAATAGGAATATTACGCAATGGTCAGACCAGAGGGCGCAACTTCAAAAAATATTCCATACAAAATCCGACATGTTGCACACGTCATATCAGAATATTAACAAACGTTAGATAAAACTTTTTGTTTAAGTACTGTCTGTGCTGGTGTTGCATTCTAGCGTGAAAACATTGCAGTAACATATCTTATTAGCTATGTCCACATTATGCGCTTTCGTCTGCAATTTTCGTCACGTTCTTTCATTCAACTTTCGTTTTGGCGCATTCAATAATTGAATGCGTCAAAGAACGCAACGCCGTCATTTTTAATAATAAAGCGAAAATTTTGGACGGTCAGAGGGCATGCGTCGCGGGCATGCCTCACGTTCGCTGTTGACTGCGCTATAACGCATGCCCTTGACGAACAGAAAAAGGCACAGTGTAGACAAAGCTATTGCGTAGTTCCGCCATTTGCCTCTGAATCAATATCTCTTGTAGAGATAAACTACGATAACATGGCGCGCCCCTCCGAATTACTGTTTCAATGTGTGTAGCACATCCTTATGAAAGTTTTTGCACGTAGTAAGTATTCAATCAATCAACCAGTACTCGTAATATTTCACTTAGGCCCGTATAAATAGTCAGTACTTAAGATGCGACCCGGTCTCAAGACGCGGTTCGGCTCCGTGATTGGTCCAAATTTTGACAGCCAACCAATCACAGAGCCTGAACCGTCTTGAGTACTGACTATTTATACGGGCCTTAATGTCACTTATTACCAAGATTTGTTGGTCAACTAATCATAACTAGCCGACCGCGCAAGGCAACGCACTTCAAACGTTTTGACAACGCACTTCAAACGTCTTGAATTTTGAAGGGGCGCGCCATGTTATCGTAGTTTATCTTTATCATCGAAGAAATTGATCTATAGACAGTTGACGGACTTACGTCATTTGGTCGGATCATGTCAATTCAATATAAGTGATAATCTGTCGGCTGGGTTTGACATAACGCGACCAAACTACGTAGGTCAGCCATATTCTGCCTATGAATCAATATCTCTGGAATAGGTCTACCAGAATCTGATGGCAATTTTTGACAGCAGATTTAAAAAAAATATCCTTGATCATTGGATAAGTTTTTATATTTGCATGTTTAACACACAGAATCAGCCGCTATAAGAAGAAAAAAGGATCGAAATGTTTTATTCCAATTACCCCGGAATTGCTAGTCATTTTCTCACTTTTTGCCATCAGATTCTGGTAGACCTATACATGGACTGTCTTTCCTTTCGTCTTTGCCGTAGTCGGCTAATACACTTACATGCTCAACAGTACCGAGGCCAGCATCTCCCGCGTGTTAATGAGGTGTCGTATGTACGCGCGCGTGTGCTTCTGACAGCACAAACACTCGCATCCTTCAGCTATCGGTGTGAAGTCTTCTGCGTAGCTGAAACATAATATGGTACGGTAATAGCTTAATAATAAGAGTCTGTTGAAACGTGGTGACAATCAGAGGTTGTCAGTTCACATTCCAACGTGACGATTTGATGTGATGCATTGTACTGTATAACTGGATCTTATTTTTAAAGGTCAAGAATATATTATATCAAATTAACAGACTTGTCACATTGCAACACCTGATAACGTTGCAATGTGAACTAATCTTTGATTCAAATTTTCGAGTTTCGACACGTAACTGAGCCTTGTAACACTGTAATGATTACATGAGAGCTAACCCAAATAAAAAAAAATCTAAGGGTATTGGTGCCATTTTTAAAGTGACATGTCATTTAGGATCTGTTTCTGTACCTTTTTCGCGAATCGCTAAAAGCGCCAACTAGTGCTAAGTAAATAAGACTTTACTAAATGAATAACTTTTTAGTTATTCAGTCTATTTGAAAGGAAAGTTAGTTATTGATAAAATGTTGTGTTTTCTAACTTGCCATAAAATGTAAGGCTTCCTTTTAAGTTTTAAGCCTTACACTTTATGGTAAGTTAGAAAACACAACATTTCATCGATAACTAACTTTCCTTTCAAATAGACTACCAAGTACCAACCTTTCATCACTCAAATCCAGGAGATACGAAGGCGTTTTCTCCTTATTCATATCATAGGTGAGACACAGAGCATAGCCCGCACACGTCAGGCTGACAGGATAGGAACCGTCAAACACATCCCAGCCTTGTTCAATAGCTGACACCACTAGAGCGGGGTTCCATGCACCTTCAAACACGCGCAGTAGATGTTTAGGTATTGCATTCTGTAATTAAACATTTTCCGTTAAATAATGAAGTTGCTGTGTCGGTTTCTTAAGGAAATTTTCACATAGGGGCACACAAAAAACATGTAGAGATCAACTACGATAACATGGCGCGCCCCTCCAAAATTCAAAACTTTTGAAGTGCGTTGTCAAGATGTTTGAAGTGCGTTGTCTTGTGCGGTAGGCTAGTTATGATTAGTTGACCAACAAATCTTGGTAATAAGTGACATTAACTGAAATATTACGTGTACTGTGATTGGTTGAATACTTACTACATACGAACTCTTTCATTAGGATACTACACACATTGGCACAGTCATTTGGAGGGGTGCGCCAAGTTATTGTAGGTGAACTCTATATAAAGATACTCTTATAGACATATTTATTCATGTAGGTACAACTCTGCCCATTCACATTTTAGAACAACGAGAACACGTCAATGTGCTTTACGAGAGTTACCAATAATTTACAAGATACTGAATTTGTACAATATGACTAACTGGATATCGCTAGAAACTTCGTTGCGTCAAAACTCGTCTTCTCGCGGGAAACGTAAATCTAGCGGAAGTTAGTGTGTATGATAGAATGTAATTACTAAATTGGTACAGTTGTTGTCTCTCTACTCGTTAAGTACCCCGCAAACGATCAGTTTGACAAACATGTTTGACGTAATTTACGTTTTCATCAAACAGCAGTGCAGACGATCAAACGTGCATCAAACAAGTTTGTCAAACAATTAGCTAGAATCGGTTTGAGATCATGCGATCTTGTTTGTCAAACGCTACGCCAGCGAAAATTTTCTTCAAACAGGTCAAACACGTAGTTTGTTTGACAAACGCTTCAAACAAAGCTGTACACTATCAAACTGTTTGACAAACACGCAAAATTTGACAAACAATTTGATCGTTTGCCAGGTAGTTTACCGTGTGGATGATCTTCACTTTTTAGAAGAGGTAACAGAGAGACTGACAGACATTTATAAAATTGGCATACATTGACCATAAAATATGCTTTACAGGGCGTCACAACTAGGTGATAATACTTTAGGGTTTGTATGTGTCCCTGATATAGAGTTCACTGTGAAAGTAGCAGCGCTGAAAGAGCAAAATTGTGATTTGTATAGGCAAGCGCCCGCGCGCCGTGAATATTTCCATACAAAGATGAAAAAAAAAGTTACTCTTTCAGCGCTGATACTTTCACAGCAAACTCTACATACCCATACCCATCCTAAAGTTTTATTACTTAGTTTTGTTACACCCTGTATATCCAAAGTACTTACGCCAATCTTCTCAAATATCTCCTTCAAGTCATCATAATCTATGTCCATTGTTTTCCCCTTTCCGTCCGTCACACCCTCCAGAGCGACACCCTGTATAACATCCACATGCTTCAACACACTCTGTAGACTCTCCTCACACTTCTTCAAATTAGCTGCACCCACTACTACACCTGAAAATTTAAATGTGTAAAACTTATTTCAAAATTTAAATGTGTAAAACTTATTTCAAAATTTAAATGTGTAAAACTTATTTCAAAATTAACCCATCAGTCCCCAAGCGGCAGCTGTCTGCTGCATAATAATAATTGAAAATCTATTGTGTCTGCAATACCCACGATAGAGGTGCTATATAGTAAATAATATATTATTCTGCACAAAATTACATAATCCTTAAACATATACGCATACATACAATAAAATTTAAGTTACTTGAACAGATTATTACTCGACAATTTTAACACAGAGTCAAAAATTTCATACATTACATTATTACACTTTTTGTAGATTTTAAGTTCTTTAATTAAGCATGATACAGTAAAGGAAATTTTTAACCTCTTGAACCCACCAACACCATAACAAGCCATCCGGCTTGATAGCGAGCTACCTGAGTGCACTTGACCTCACACAGTTTTTTAACTTATTTTAATGCCTATAACATTTAATAATTAGTATCGATTATAAGATGCGTTATTTTTAAAAGTATGAAGTTGGCTACAAAAAGTGTGCACCAAATTTGTTGCTGATTGGCGTAACTTTGTAAACCATAAAACTCAGGCATTGACGGCTCAATAGAATTTTGACATCTTGGTATTTGAGAGGGTAAGAGGAAATCCACACATTGTTGGAGTATGGACCCATTTACAAGTCATTCTTTTGGATAGAGACTTAGGCAGATGTTGAGAAAATCTTGAATGTTATTTAACTCAGAGAGTTCATTATCTTTATTAGATTATATAATATAATGTACTTTCAAACAAGTCTTAACTTACACTAAGTTATTTACCTATTAGACTGCTGTCTTTCAGTAGAGTTGAGGCCTTATAACGATCAACACAAACCTCAAACATATTACTGGTTCTAGCGACGGACTTCGCGATCCTCTTATTTGGTTCCTCCAAAGACGTATGACCATCTGCAATGGCCAAAATTATATCAGGTTTGAATACTTCCATCACATCCATATATCTGAAAACAGGCGACAATATAATTTAAAACATTGTCATTATAGGTTGTTGCATTTATTAATCAAGAACAGTAGTAACACGTCATTGGAGTAATAGGAATAATAATGGGTATAAAATAAAAAACAAAGCTAGAAATGATCTTACAATAATACAATTAACTCAATTTAGTTAAATTTTTCAAGACCAAAATATTTTTCAATTTTATTTCATAACACTTTATGTCAAAGAGGAATTGAAATGAAAATTTACACTTCTTTCTTCCCTGGTTATCTGTGATCAACCTGTATATTATATGCAGATAATATGATGAAATGCATTTGGTTTTTGGAAAATCTACATAAAACTTATCTATGTCAGTACATAGATTTTACAGTTAAATGAGAATAAGAACTTAAAATATTACCTGGAAGCAGATATCATAACTTTTCCTTGTCTTGTCCATAGCGGTACCTTATTACTTTCAAAATGACCCTCTGAAGTTTCCTCGCTTACATTTTGGAGGGAAACCAATGTGACATGCTCTGGAAGTCCAGCAAACTTCGCCACACCTTCATTTTGTAGTTTGCAGCCAGTTTCTAACTGAATTGAGTTTGATAGTGGCAGCCATAGCAGTTGTGGAGCGGTGAATATTTTGGCTAACACTTCTGCGGTGATGTGTATTACACTGCCACCCTGAAAATAATAAATATTTTCTGTAAATGCTTTGTGTGAATAATAATTGTACTAAGTATAATTTTTTTCCATAGTCCAAAAATTTACAAGTTTAAGTGGTAGTCACATTTTTGTCTGTTAGTCATAATATTACAAAAATTATTAAGAAATTTTGGCACTATCCCTGCGATTTTGACCATAAGAAACTTTGTAATAACTAGACATCGGATTATATGCACGATCAAAGTGCCGAAATATGCATGCAAGTATGCACGAATAAATGGCCGAAATATGCACAAAATATGCACAATCAAAAGTCACTAATTATTAAAATTTATTAATTTTTTGAATAGCTTTCCAGTGGTGCCCTTATTAAAAGCGTCAATTTTATATCATTTCCTCAAATCCATGATTTTAAATTTTTTATACAGCACCAATAATAATTTTCTACCAACATTTTTAGATTGCAATCTTAATGCTCATGGAAGTTTAATAAATCGGTAAAGCTTTATTCCATTTTTTTACTAATGTTGCCAACTACAAACAAAAAATTTGTTTCTAGAAAGATATTGTACATATCGGTGCTATCGGGTGCATCACATTCTTTTAATGGGGATGGAGCCACATATTTGAAGTGTTTTGATCTATCCTACCTCTGTTTTGTGGCCTCAGCACGATCGAAATATAGTGCATATTTATTTATCAACGAAAAATTGCCAAAATATGCACTATCGCCTAAAAAGTGCCAATATATGCATTTGCATATGCAAGTATGCAAATGCATATAATCCGATGTCTAGTAATAACCCATGAATCCCCAAGCGGCACCCAGCTGTCACATAACAATTGAAAATCTATTGTGTCTGCGATTCCCACGATCGAGGTAATAATGATATGTATGTGCTGTAATACCTCGATCGTGGGAATCAAAGACAATAGATTTTCAATTGTTATGCGACAGCCGGGTGCCGCTTGGGGATTGATGGGTTAGTCATCATTTTAACATCATTGCTGTTATCTTTATAATACGAAGGTTGTAAAGCAAATCTGCGTAAACAATCTTTAATCCGATGTGTAAATACAGAACTTACTTTAGTTTCAAGAGCGGCCGTAGGTGTTTCGATGACTGCATTTGGAGATTTTAGGAAGCCGGAAAGTGTGCCCACTCTTTCCCCACCTCGACCGGAATGCTTTATTATAAACCGCATGCTTACTTCAATGGCAAGATATTACACAGGTAGTTATAAAATAAATAAACTAAAGCAGGTGGCAATCGTATCACAGTGAACTTATCACAGGTAAAATAAAAGGACTTTAAATGATACATTCAATATTCTGTTATAATAAAAATATGTCCAGCATTTAAATTATCGGAAATATGTTTTTTTATAAACAGTGCAACTTTAAATTATTCAATTCAAACAAAAATAAACTAGAGAACTTCCAGCATGGGAAATCAATAGATAATGGACACATGTCAAGAACAGTGTGACCAGATTTAAATAAGCCATTATGCTATCTGCTCAGCTAAAATCTGCTAAAATATGCTAAACTTTTTGTAACAATGCTAAAATTCTGCTAACGAATTATATCTCTATTTTGTACTAGCTTTCTGTCCGCGGTTTCGCTCGCGTGGACTTCACGTTATCGCGCGCATGTCCAGTAGTGAGATAAAAGGTAGCCTATGTCCTTTCCCAAGCTTTTATCTGTCTCTGTACATCATCGAAATCCGTTCAGTGGTTAGGCAGGCGTGAAAGCGTAACAGACAGACAGACAGATTACTTTCGCATTTATAAGTATTAGTAGGGATAGGGATGGAAATTTGTATTGAAAGTATGTTACATGCTTTACAAAAAGCGGCATTAGTGTCGTCCTTGGCTCTTGATAGCCAGGACGAAAACTGCGGATTCTCCTCCCACTCGGAACGATAGTTCTGGTCATATTTTCTTTTCATTGTTTCCCTTTCAAAACACACAATAACCACCCAAACCAAGCAAAACAAAGAGAATGTACTGGTAGATACAGCGCCTCAAGGAAAAATAACGATTACACATGTTTCGAGAGTTCCCCTGAAACTGGTAGATACAGCGCCTCAAGGAAAAATACCGGTTACCTACGCATGTTTCGGGAGTTCCCCTGAATTGAAAAGGGTGACCAGCAGAACAAGAAAAAACCGCACCTATGTATACAAATTGGAAATGGGTAGATTTTTGAAATAAACTTCAGTTAACTCATAAAATGTCAAATTCTGTTAAATTTCTGCTAAAGTTTTTTAGATTCTGCTAAAATCTGTCAACTTTTTCTATTATGCGACATATTATGCTAAGGCCTAAATTGGGGGTCATATTCTGCTAAAATCGCAGAATTCTGCTAAATATGGTCACACTGGTCAAGAACTAGTTACCTACTTCGTAAATAACGAACTGTCAAATGTCAATGTCAAATCAACAGGTGCGCCGTGCGAGTTGCGAGCAGGGCTGCCAACCTTAGAATTTTTTCCTCGTACACGAGCTGCTCAAAATCTCGTATTTTGGTTTTCAAACCTCGTACATTCAATAAAAGGTTGTAAAACCGAAATGATTTTAATTTAAGACATTTTACACAATGAAATATACTGTTTCAAGTTATCTACTAAATAAAACATCATTTTTGTAGATAGGTAGGTACCTATTAAGAAAAAATATTTAATCACAAATCGATCCATTTCACTTTGCCTAATGGCCCGTATTCACTTTCATTAGTAATAAGTGCAAGTGATTAGGGCAAGTGATTAGTTATTAGGAAAAAGTAAGTGTGGACAGCGACTGATTAGTGCAAGTGACTAGTCGGCTGCGTAGTAACGTGATTAAAAGCGTGTTCTATTTTTTGCGAGTGCAAGTGCGTGACAGATGAAAACCAATTTTGGTTTCGTTTGACAGCTCGAGATTGTTACTATTATTCCGCTAGGTATATTAACTTTATGGGCCAGACTGACGTGGTGTGCCGTGTGAAGCGTCCATAGATATAGTATATCATTATTAAATAATATACCTATTAAAAGTACAAAAGGACACCCTTTCAATTACTTCCATACTAATCCCATATTACTTACTAATATACTAATAATATTATAAATGCGAATGTGTGTCTGTCTGTCTGTTACCTCTTCACGTTTATACCTCAGAAGTCAGAACCGATTTTGCTGAAATTTGGCATGGAGATACTTTGAGTCCTGGGAAAGGACATATAAAAATACTTCGTGGTCTTTATATATAAAACTCAAAGGTGACTGACTGACATGTTGATCTATCAACGCACAGCCCAAGCCACTGGACCGATCGGGCTGAAATTTGGCATGCAGGTAGGTGTTATGACGTAGGCATCCGCTAAGAAAGGATTTTGATCAATTCTACCTCCAAGGGGTGAAAATAGGGGATCAAAGTTTGTATATAACAATACTTCTTAACGCGAGCGAAGCCGCGGGCAAAAGCTCGTTTTTAATGAAACCAATATTAAAAATGAAGGACATGTCAAAATGGCAGTTTTATTTTTGAAACTTGGACGCTCGTGTTGACAGCTACTACTGAATTTACTAAATTAAATTACTAAAGAGCCACTAAACAAGAATTGGACACTACTTGCACTACACACCTGCACTCCACTGCCTCAATTACTAGTCACTTGCACTTGCACTAATCAAAGTGAATGTTTTTGGCTATGTTTTAAATTCAAATATGATGTCAGGAAACGGAGCGTTTCATTGCGCGTTGGATACGTTCACTCTAAACTTAAATGCACACAACTTTTATTGGTGTGTTCCTAATTTACAAGTTTGGATAGAAGGCATTACTTATTAAGTACTAATAAGTAATGGTTATGCAAAATATTAGTATGGTATCCTTCCCTAATGTCAAGATCTCGTACAAAATTGTACGAGGCTGACAGTGTCCTCGTACCTCGTACGGAAGACCACAAATCTCGTATTTGTACGAGGAACCTCGTACGGTTGGCAACCCTGATTGCGTGTGCGAGATGTCAGTTTGAATTTTGACGATACAAATTTGACACATTTTTTTTCTGTACGTTTTTAACAGCAAAGATTTTTGCTAACAAAAGTATTTCTTCTGTCCTTGCCGTTCACACGTGCACGTGCCGTTCGTCTATAAGCGCCCTATGTCGCAGATATCCGCTCAAAACTTGCTGCTGCTTGAATAGCAGCAACTTGCGCGTTCCAAGGAATCAGGTATTCAAAAAGGTTAGTTGCCACTTGCCAGTGGATAGCCCCTACCACTCAAGTCTCAAGGGCTCAGGTGCCCCGTGTATTATATTTCTCTATGGGCTCAGGGTCAGGCAAGTCAGGCCCCAGCTCTCAATTCCTCGGGTTTATAACGTCATAACTTGATTACCGCTTGGGGTGAATAAATATATAGGTGAATATAAACTCACACTCAAGAGGCTGCTAACTTTTTTTGCCCGGACCACGAAAATATGCTAGTCGGCAGAGGCCGAATGGAACCCTCAAAATATGAAAATTGCTGCAAACCTTTTATTGAAGTCGGTTATCTGTTCTCAATTAATTAGTACGATAAAATCTCACCCTTATTTTATATCGAAAGGGTTTGTTTCCATTATGTTATTGTTTCAGTGAATATTACCCGATATAATAAAGACGATATTAATTGTGTTTGTTTATTTATAGCGGGGCGAACGCGACTTCATTTTGTAATAATAAATAGGGGTTTGTAAGGATAAAAGGATATTAGGGCCTGATTACACTTACCCAGTGGAGTGGTGAGACAGTGTTCTCGGTCAATTTTAATTGGCATTTATCTAGTACCTATGAAACCAGATTTTGTCTGTTGTGCCGATTTTTTTTTTGCCGTACGGAAATCGAACCATTTTTTCGGGATGAAAATTAAACTACGTCGACTGACTTGCAGGATTCGGATATTATCATTTATCATGCTTACCAAATTAAATTATAATTGGTTCAGCTGTTTGTGTGTGAAGCGGTGATAGACAAACTTTCGTTCTTAAAATACAGTTTATAAATATTACTTACATAGATAGGTATTCTATCTGATCTCTTTAAATAAGTACTAACTTATTTATTAAGTTGTGTCAAAAAATAATCATAATATTATTATTATTTAATAATTAATAGTAATAGAATAAATCCGTGAATCTCCAAGAAAATATAATATTTTAGTACTTATTAGTTATAGTCCTAATCAGCAGCGATTCCTTGAATTTGACTTGAATCATGATTTTGATGAACCTTCATCATCAAAGGCACTCATGCTGAGCATTCTTGAGCATTCCATTTTCAAACCGTACACACTACATGGCCCAAGAGCCACATTAGACTCGTCATTTTATTAAAGCTGAAAATTTACCTATAAATTGATTCTTAAAGTAACTACGATCGAAACCCCATAGTTGCTGGTCGTTCTTCGGCCGGTTGGTTCATAAACAGGTAAACTTTCAGCTTTAATATGAAGAAACACTGGCTGTCGCTGGCTCTTACTCTTTAAACACACTTGTCTCAATCTGGTAACACTGCAAATTTTCTTCTCCTCCAGGCAATTTCATAATATTAATTTTGTGATATTTACTTGCAGTAAGTTACAATAGGGCGATGTATAACAGAGGGGAAATCGTTGGTTAATAATTACTTACTGAAAAGTCTGTAAATAGGAAAGTGTACCCCAATTTTACTAAATTATGCAACGTGCTGCCTTGTTTCTCGTTAGATCGAGTCAAATGGTAGGGTACTGATATTAGGCACAATGAAACTTTTTAAGCTACCTATTCGGCACTCCCCTAGGCCACATGTAAGTATTTTTTCCTAAGAAATAATAAACTCTCGTTTAAAATAATTAAATAGTTGGGTACCTATATATATTATATTGTCGACTGGCAAACAGATCTAAAGGATAACCAAGAAACAGATATTATAGTCTAAGGGCCTATTTCACCACTTCCTGATAAGGTGCTGGGTAGGCTTATTTGACAGATTCTCCATACTCTATCTGTCAAGTTAAGTGGTGGATAGCCTTATCAGGAAATTGTGAAACAGGCCATTTAGCCGAAACTTTTTCGTTTTCGCTTCGTTATAGAATTGTTATAGAATCGTCGATGAAAATGTATGGGAATTGACATAAGACGAGTCGAACGTCAACGTCATATTAACGAACGCTTATGTCAATTCCATACATTTTCATCGGCGATTCTATAACGAAGCGAAAACGAAAACATTTTGGCACACCCCCCTGGCCCTAAATCTTTTTACGTTTATATCATAATTATTTAACTTAAGAGTTGAATGTTTGTTTTCATTTTTAAGTAACTGTAAGGATCTGAATAAAAGGCTTTATTATTATTATTATTTATTTTTAACTAAGTAAAATATATATTATCTTAGGTAGCTTTGTGAAGTTTCGTGTTCTCGTGATAGACTACTTTGTATATCGAGATATATTATATGTAGGCAAATTAACTAACTTAATAATAAAAATAATCTTAATATTATTATTATATGTATTACGCAACTTATTTTAAAGGACTGTTGTCTTTGTCATGCGACGATTCCAACATAGCAGACAAATACCAGACCTTGTAGGTATTCGCTCTGTAAATATTTTTATTTGTAAGGAGCACATTATAGTACATATTCTCATGAAAATAATGAGTAATGGCACATGAAACTATACATTTAATGCCTGAGCCAAAATTACGAATGTGCAGCGACGAAATAAAACATTCATAAGTAGGGTTTCATTTTGTTCTCTCATATTTTAATATCCGCATAAAATCCACAGTTTCAGCACAATATAAATTTCATACAATAGAGTAACTCAGTTGACTCTTTGCATTTTAGCACGCTGAACGCAGATACAAGGTTTACGCGCATAATGTGATACATTTTTTGACGTGATTTGCCAAAGGACCAAAGTGGACATGATCGCAAATCTAAGAAATTTATAATATTATGTGGAGCACAGTTATAATTATTATTGTGTAACACTTTTATTTCATTACATTGTAAAGTTACCTGAAATCACGTTAATATCACACAAGTGACACACATTAGTTCTTACAAAACTTCGAACGCATACCTACCTAATGTTCTCACGAGATCCTGGTAGTGTACTTACTTTGAAGATGGACTATCGTACCGGTCTATTAAAAAGTAACTCTACTGTGTACATTACTACTGTAACTTCAGTGTCTCATATTCTTGATTTTTAATATAGCCTTAGGTCGCGAAACATGCAAAGACATTGGAACAATGCGAGCCACGTACGACAGTATAAAAACTGCTTTTTATGTGGTAGTGTTAATTTGTGTAAATCAGTGGCCGGCGGCGGCTGCTGGGTAGAATCTGTGTAAGTAGTACCTAAGTTGGAAGTTGAACGGACTGAGAGCGTTCTCACAGTACACGATACGATATTCGATATCGTACCGATACGCAAACCAAGTGGTTGGTGTACATAAATACAAACTTAGTGCTTGGTACATATGCTCGTTTTATTGAGATTAGAGTTATTAGGTATGTGGATCAGTAGGGCAGGGATGTTTTAATAAGAGGTTACATAATAATACATGCATGGTCTGGTAGTCTTTGCACGACATATCAGAAAAATTACCATTTAGACATTTACCAACATTACAAAGACATGTAATTAACTTTATTAGTAGGTACCTACACAGGGTGTAACAAAACTGAGTTATAACATCCTATGGCAGAGGTTCCCAATCTTTTTCAGCCTGCGGCGCACTTACTGTAAGTTAATATTTTGTCACGGCGCCCTACTCTACCTAGCTATTACAAAACGATACATAAATAAACAGCTTTGTAAAAATAATAATTATTAAATCATTTATAATTTTATTTTATAATATTTGTGGTTATGGATAAGTAATGATTGAGGATCGACTCACGGCGCCCCTCTTGCCTTTCCACGGCGCATCAGGGTGCCGCGGCCGCGGCGCACAGTTTGGGAACCCCTGTCCTAGAGTGAGTATGCGTCCCCAGCTATATTATAGAGTCCACTGTAAAACTAGCAGGTCTTAAATAGTAACTTTTTTCACCTTTGTATGGCAAAATTCATGACGGGTTTGCCCATACAAATCACAAAAAGAATTGCTCTTTCAGCGCTGCTACTTTCACAGTGAACTCTATATTTAGGAATACATATACGCACCCTAAAGTATTATCACTTAGTTTTGTTACACCTCGTATTTAAGTAGATATTGGAAATATTTATTAAGTATTTGTTACTTTTTGCACGATGACATTCCTTTTTAACCGACTTCCTAAAAACGAGGAGGTTATATGTTCGGCTGTGTATATTTTTTCATTTTTTTTATTTTTATTTTTGTATGTTCAACGATTACTCCGCCGTTTGTGAACCGATTTTCGAAATTTTTGTTTTGTTGTATTAGGTTTCACTCCAATTTGGTACCATGTTCACAAAAGTGGTGACCTGATGATGGGATCCATGAGTAATCGAGGGAACTCCTCGAAATTTATATGGAAACATATAGTGATTTTGGTTTTATGAGAAGTATATGCTACCAAAACGCAAGATTCTGCACCAAGGTATACTATGGTTCCGAAGATACTAAGAGAACTCTGGATTCCTTATAGATACAAGTTTGGGGGCTTAGGCGCTGTTTTAAGAACTGAAAGCAAATGCTACTATACAAATTACATGCATCATCATCATCATCGTCATTACCACGTCAGGGTCACCAATGTAACCAAAATTGAACATAACAAAATATTCAACCTTATCTCCAGAGCGTAAGGCATACATTTGACATTACTTCTGAGAAGTAAGTTGCTTCGATAATACAAGTAACATGCTAGAGTGCACAGCTGTCACACTTACCAATCGCGGCCACGGGCGGCCGTAGACTTCTCAAGCGATACTATGTATTACAATAATAAAGATAAAGTTTAAAATCATATGACACTGAAAGCCTCGCCGCTGCTAAAATTCCGGTCTGGCGCGGCCCTAGCACGTGTCCACTTCGATTTTTTTAAAATGTATTGTTTAAAATTATCTGCAGCTGATATTGTATTTTGTAAGTGTGACTGTTAACAAATTATAATAAGATACGTAGAATAGTACTAGATGACGCCCGCAACTTCGTTGCGCCAAAACTCGTTTATCGCGGCGGAACGGATAAAAAGTATCCTATGTCCTTTCCCGGGACTCTCAAAGTATCTCAATGCCAAATTTCAGTAAAATTGGTTCAGCGGTTTGGGCGTGAAGAGGTAACAGACAGACAGACAGACAGACAGACAGACAGACAGACAGACACACTTTCGCATTTATAATATTAGTATGGATACAGGTGTATTAGGGCCGATTCACACCGAGAAATCTACGGCCTCCCGTGGACGCTCGTGGCCTCTTGCGGCCGCCGGCGGCGTCGATTTCTCAAGCGATACTATGTATTACAATAATGAAGATAAAGTTTAAAATCATATGACAATGAAACTGCTCGCCTCGCCTCTGTCATTCGGTGTGAATCGGCCCTAATCTACGTATAGTAGGTACGCGATGATTTTACTAGGTAACTAAAATGAGTGAAATTATTATTTTTAACAAAAAATTAAAACCGACTTCCAAGGTAAAAACAATAATAACATCCTTATAATATGAACTAAAAAGTATTGAATAATTTTTCCTATCTCATGGTGCCTTTTTCCGAATTCGGCTAAAACTTAACTATTTCTGTACTCAATCTTCATCATTTTGAAGTCGGTGCCAGTTACAAATGTTTCAAACATTCTGGCATCTGGATTCAGCTATATCTGGTACATACTATAGTCTTCATTATTTGAAGTCGGTACCAGCTAATTTAATCGTGAGTTAATCAGTCAATGTCAGAATATAATATTTAACTTTTGGGACTGGTACCGACTTCAAAGTAATGAAGACTATAGTATGTACAGAAGTAGTTGAGATTTAGACGAATTCTGAAAAAGGCACTATTAAAGAGTAAGAATTATTTAAAACTTTTTAGTTCATATTATTACTTATTGTTTTTACCTTGGAAGTCGGTTTTAATTTTTTGTTAAAAATAATAATCGATAGATCGTTTCGATCGATAGCAAATGAGTGGCCACCTTTAATACACCGCGTTGCATTAATGCCTTATAGAAGTTAATGCAAGCCTGCACGCCCACTCGTGCCCATAACGAGTTCGCGCAAAGATTATACACTGATGTAGAGGCGAAAAGTTGGATAAAAAGTACCCTTTTAGAAATAGGAAAAAAGCATAGGTTGGTTCAAAAATAAAAATGATCTAAACACGTCTTATTTAGGCATGTAGAGCGTGGCCAATAGGTGGCCAGTCAATTAGTACTCAATTAGTGTTACTGTAAATAACATAATAAAATATGATAATTATTATCCCACTAGATGACGTCCGCAACTCCATTGCGCCAAAACATATCGCGCGGGAACCGTACATTTTTTCGGGATAAAAAGTATCCTATGTCCTTTCCCGGGACACAAAGTAATCCCTATACCAAATTTCAGCAAAAACTGATTAAAAAACTACATGTGCAGCGAGCTCATTTAAATACAACAAAAATGTAACAGACAGACAGCCAGAAAAATTGATACACTTTCGCATTTATAATATTAGTATAGATATATCATTAGACTTCTACCCCCTGACTATTATAATATATTTTATTATTTATGCAGTGAAAAACTGTACAAGCCACAAAATCTTCTCGTCTTTGCCTGACATATTGGATAAGTCACTTGAAAGTAAGACAACGGACCATGGTAAGTTTTTTAATTAAAAGCCGCACTGAGAGACATTAGGCGGCCACATGCATCAGATTTCCTGATTCGGAAACCGTATCATGAAAAATTCCGTACAACTACCACACACATATTTTTACCTTTCGGAATACCGGAGTTTTGGAGTAGCTCCAGTGGAGGGCATACGTTTGCAAGAAACATTGTAACAGAGATATTTTTGGTGAATGTCTCTTGAATTCGAAAAAGTTTCTGAATCTTTTGAATCTGAATCTGAATTTGACAAATAATTTATGGGCGTATGTCAAAATCTTTATTTAATTACGTTTATAATTAAAATTCGTCTCTGAGTGCGGTAGTAAGAGCGTAAGGCCGTGTTTACACCTGCAAGCAAACTCGCGGAAGTCTTGCGTGAGTTTCTTGCAATATTGTTTACATTTCATGCTAATTCCTGCAATTTATTGCTGCAATAAATGTCGTACGAGAAGCTCGCGGAATGCTCGCGGACAATACTATACGAAATTAAACCCTATATCTGCGAGCGAGCAGCGAGCAGCGAGGTCTGTCGCGAGTCCTCGCAGACAGGTTTAGACATGACAACTACTCGCAGGAAGCGCTTGACAAATTGTCGCGACAGCACTTGCTACGGGGTTTACCTTGCAAGTTGCTGTCAGTCAGACTGTCAGACACTTTTCGCGAGTCGCGATAGTTGTCTTGCAGGTGGAAACATGGCCTAACTGTGCGTCCACAATTGTATCATTTGCGCGATCAGATCTTCGATCAGATCTACGTTGCGACCATCGCGCCGTATCAAGTATGCGTATCATAGTGTGGACGCCTATTAGATCATTCTGCCGATCATGCGTGTATTTGATACGACACGTATCAGATACGCGGTTAACGGTGCGTCCACATTTGTATCATTTGCGCGATCAGATCTCCGATCAGATCTCCGTCGCGATCATCGCGCCGTATCAAGTATGCGTATCATAGTGTGGACGCCTATTAGATCATTCTGCCGATCATGCACGTATTTCATACGACACGTATCAGATATGCGGTTAATAGCGATCGGGGCGTATCATGATACGCGTATCATTTTGACACGCTTCGATGATAGGCGAAGGAGATCTGATCGGAGATCTGATCGCGCAAATGATACAAATGTGGACGCACCGTTAGGCGCTATATTGAAAGTAATTTTACCGCAAGGGTAATTTTATACTTAATTTGTATGACTACAAAGTCGTGAATACGCTGCGGCCAGAAGCTATCGGCTCGCTCAGAAAACATGCGAAAAACGTAATTTTAATTATATTTAATTCCGTACCGTTATAGAGCAAAAATAGCCAAAAATTGCGTTTTTTTTGGGAGCCCCCCTTAAATTATTGTTTTATTTAAGTAAATATTATTTTTAATTATTAAAGTACACATATAATTAAGGCTTTTGTGAAAATTTCAAGTACCTACTTGTTGTCATCGTTGATACCGAGCACAAAGTGTTTGAAAAATTACGTTTGTTGTATGGGAGCCCCCCTTTTTAATTATTAAAGTACACATATAATTAAGGCTTTTGTGAAAATTTCAAGTGCCTACTTGTTGTCATCGTTGATACCGAGCAAAAAGTGTTTGAAAAATTACGTTTTTTGTATTGGAGCCCCCTTAAATACCGTATTTAATTTATTTTGTTTTTAGTATTTGTTGTTATAGCGGCAACAGAAATACATAATATGTGAAAATTTCAACTCTCTAGCTATTACCGTTCTCGAGTTACAGCCTGGAGACAGACGGACAGACAGACAGACAGACGGACAGACGGACAGACATCGAAGTCTCAGTAATAGGGTCCCGTTTTTACCCTTTGGGTACGGAACCCTAAAAAATAACTAGGAGCATTTAAGCAAAATGCTTCTATACGATTTTCAGTCGTAAAGGTGTCTATCAATTAGACTAATTTCCTACAATACATCTATTTTCGTTTAAAAATAATCTTCAAATTTCGCCAGAGGTCATTTCGATCGAGAAATGTATCCAGGCAAAATGCATTAATCGTGTTTCTGATTTATCTCAAACCTAGATAAGGCTATGAAGATATGTATATCTCATTACCAGATTTGTAACATTTCTGAGGGTCCTATAGTATTACGTCAAAAAGGACAGTTTTTTCAATATAGCGCCTTAGAGCGGCCACATACATCAGTTTTCCTGATTCGATTTCCTGATCCGTTTTCCGAAACCTGCAGGCCTCCGAAGAGCGGCCACATACATCACTTTTCCTGATTTGGGAACCGTATCACGAAAAAAACTGTACGGAATACGGATCGAATGTGTGTGACATGCAATTACTTTTGTATGAATTTACTGCGTTCGGAGGCCCGGTTTCGGAAAACGGATCAGGAAAACTGAAGTATGTGGCCGCCCTTAATAGGGATCGGGGCGTATCATGATACGCGTATCATTTTGGCACGCTTCGATGATACGCGACGGAGATCTGATCGCGGAAATGATACAAATGTGGACGCACCCTTAGTAGCATCTAGTTATTTGTATGTTAATATGGATAACGGATGCTTAGAGTTATCACAATCTAAAGTTATTAGGGTACGATCACATAATAACAATAAATATTTATCGTTGTATGTCCCGATTTCATTAAGGTTGAACTTTCGCAAAATATCTGTAATAACCTTAAGTTATAAATTTATGAAGAAGCAAATGCTCTCGAATATTCTCAATATCCGCTTAATTTCCGGCGTTTGTTATTAAAGGTATAAAAATATATCTACGAATATGAGGTGCAGGTTATTCGGTTTCTTGGTGATCGGAATGATACCTACAGGTTTAGGAATAAAATATATACCTAGGATTACGAACTAAAATAACTCAGATTTGATTCTTTACTTATTCAATTTTTAATTTCAGTTTTTGCATTTTTATAAGTAAGTATTAATTTTTTTAACTCGTATAGAGTTAAAAAAATTTACTTATAATATATTTTTTTAATGTTTGTAGTTCGGTTAGGCACAATACGTTTGTCCATTCTGTACACATATATCCCTCTCGCTCAGTCGGTTAAAAGTCTGAAAGCTTTTGTGTTGGCCTGGAAATCTGAAGCAGTTGTAACTTGTAACACCTACGAACCGAGGTTCGGATTTACATACGCTTGTTATGCTTTTAATACTTGTAACTTGTTATTTCTTGAGGTATAAACTTTTAATTTTCACACTTTTTAAGTTAATACCGTTTTAAATTTCGAGATTTTAGGATTAAGTACAGGTGTTTGGCTTTTGAACGAAGAATTAGCGGCATCTTGTGAAATATCACTAAAAAGTTTTTCATTAGTGTGAACTTTTGTTTTTTTTTTCATGCAGGAGGAAGCGGCCAAGCAGCCAGAGCCACTGGTAGCTACCACGTACTTATGGAAAGTTTTTAAACTTTCTTTTGCAATTTTCTTTTGCTATCTTAATTCAATAAGAAATTTAAAAAAGAAACATTGAATCCATTATGGCATAATGATTATGCGACTAAATCCATTACATGCTTCGAACCAACTCATTGCTCAGTAATTCGAAGTCAGATGCAGAGCTGAGTAATTCCCATCTGGATAATTTGAGGCCATTGTTGTCAGTGGGTCAATCTGACACAACCAGGCCCTGTGCGACAATCTAGCATATATGTATGTGTGTAATATCATAATAACTTAGATAGCTAGTAGCTGAAAGGGTAAGGGCTGTCGCCATAATAGACATAACTACAAACTCATATCCATTGGCCTTCACAATGATTTATATAAGCGAAAGAAGAGGGTATATTATTATGTATTTCGAAAACACTTAGGCGCTATAGAAATTCCTTCCACATAGCTACAAAACGAAACCGATGACTAACATTATATTACAGTAATCAGGGCATCATCAGGTCGCGTCGGTTGCCACTTCACAAAACCTTTTCAATCTCCAAATAACCTGTGTTCAAGTTTAATTAGCGAGTGTAAGTTAGTGGAATATTGGTCGTTTTTCACTTTAACAACTCGTTTAATTAAAAACTTCTCAATCGCAAACTCTAACATTTCCATTGGCGCTTTTTAAAGGAAAAAAAGAAAGTTATTGCTTACACCAGCTAAGCTTAAATAAAAATTACCTTTTAATGTAAAAAGGAGGATTATTTGACAAAAACTAACAGAATATGGATCGTGTTAATAGTCATAGGCTACGTCGTCGAAAAATAAATTAATGAACTACCCTTCATCCTATATTAATTGTTGTACACGATGACATACCATCCACATGAGAGGAAATACTTACAAATAGGGAATGCAATCCCGCAAGATATTTTCAATCCCGGTATTTGCGGGATTGAACCATCACAATCCCGCTGGATCCCGGTATTTGCGGGATCCCGCTGGGTGGATTTAAACTTTTAAAATATATCGTTATAATGACTTTACTGATAGATCCCGTTTTATTCTTAGAATCTCAAATAAAACAAACTTTGTTGGACACTTTTTCAAGGGTTTAATTATTTACACCTCAATACTTCAGACTTAAAAACTAATATTTTTTTGGAAATGGCTTCGTAATAATAATATGTAGTTAAGAAAAACTAAAAAATAATCGCTTACTTTATGTCCATCTTTTATCGATTTTTTTTTCGAAATATAGGTAAAAATCGTGCCCAAAGATTCTGAAACGGTTCCTGATTTTGGACACAAGGTAGCTAAGAGCTGGAAATGCTCGCTCAGCATCCTCGCTGGTTAGTTCAATTGTCATTTAAAGTGAGAATTGAAGCTAAATTGTTTTGCGGGCTGCCTGTAGCCAGTTCACGCACCCCGCGCGCAAAGTTACGCATATGAATCACATTTCTTTGTAATCCCGCCAGTCCCCGGATCCCGCAAAATTTTCGACCGGGATTAGTCCCGCATAATGCATGCGGGATCCCGGTATTTCGGGATCCCGGTATTCCGGTATCGCATTCCCTACTTACAAACCTTCCCTGGGCTTCGACGAACATTTCGAGACCAGAATTACCCAAGTCGGCTCAATTAGCAAGAAAAATAAAATTTAAAATTCATGTTTACAGAAGATAGACATTAGCATAAATTATTAAAGCCGTTAATATTCCGCTCACTAATATGCCACTTTCAAGGCACAAAATATCGTCAACCTTAAGTACCGAATAAATCTCAACCTAAGCTAAGATCGATATTACGGATATGGGTCAGGTAGGCAAATATCATATCGCGGATGAGAGCTCCAAATCGTTACTTTACTAGGGCAGTCGGAATTTTGTTACGAACTGTCAAATTTATACTAATATTATATTCTTATATATAAAATTCTCGTGTCACAATGTTAGTTACCGTACTGCTACGAAACGGCCTTACTGATTTTTATCAAATTTTATATGCATATTCTGAACATCTGAGAATCGGCTACTGGCTACTTTTTATATTGATAAGTGCATTTGTTGAATAAATAATAGTAAATTATTACAACTCGAGACTGACGGCGACCATTGTTTATGCGACGGGATAGCGATTAGCGATGGACGTTGCCATGGTGACATACTTATTCAGTCACTTCAATAAAATAATATGGACGAAATACTTTATATAGCAAAACAACTTTGCCGGGACAGCTAGTATTATATAATATTATGTGAAAGTGTCTCTCTATTTTGTGCGACGTTTGACGCCGTTTCTGTCACATGATGTGTGTAACAAGTCCCTTTTTTGTAATATATTTCAGACACTCAGGTTTCTAAAGTGTTTTTGTTGTGAAAACTTCTTTGACTGTGTTGTGTACCTTTTTGGGATCGGTTAAAAGCTTTCGACTTGTACTCGCTATTTTCATTTTTGTTCAAATTAGTAGTTATCTAATATTTTACAAAAAAAAATGATTACTTATACAAAATATTTAGGTAAGCACAAACTTTACGATTACCGTAATAAGCCTGTAAGGCTAGTAGTTACACCACGAGACACGAGTGCACTATAATACTGTATACCATGTTTGGCCTACTGCAGTTGCGAGTTAGTGTTGCTACACCTAATAATATTTTGTAGGCAATTCCGGTCTGTCTACTGGCAACCCTGGATTTCACGTAAGCCGCAGCTATGAACCGGAATGTTTTGAACAGAAATTAGTTTATCGTCAGTTAAATCGCAAAAGCCACCGATTTCGTCGCTACCTAAAAGTAGTTTTAAGTCATGTTACTTGCAATAACTTGAGTTACTGCTTCGACTAAACGTTGTTTTGCCATGTGACTATTTAAATATTTAATTAGTAGGTACTAGAAGTAGTCTAAAAAGTAGATGTTGGCAAATTCTTAACCTAGTTTTGCTACTTCATCAAAATCGTCCATCCCTTTCGGAGGTGTTCTGTAACAAACACGGCGTACAAGTGACTTTCCGATCTTTGCCGCGGGTAACTGCGACCGACAAAAATTTTAATGAAATGCCACTTTATGGGTTTCATTTTCTACATTTTGTCTAGGGACTCATGCTGCCGCTGAGTAATTCTTCAAAATCGATTCTTCGCGTAACTTTCGTGGGAAATTTTTATTTAGAGTTATGTTTAAATTTGTTTAAAAATACCTTTAAGACGCTGTAAAAATAAAAAATACGATCTTTAAGACATGTAAATCGGTCCATAAACTATGAGATAATCTAATTTGAAATTTTGGTCCCCACGAAAGTTGCGACAGACTCCACGAAAGTTACGATTTCATTTTCTAGGAACAAAATATGGATTAAAATCTTTTTTCCATAATAAATAAAATAAATTATTATTTCATTTATTAAGATCAACAATACTAAAGATTATGAAACTTTAATTTGTTGTTTAAACTGTCTAGTAACCGGTCAGCTCTCGGTCAGGACCAAAGATTTGAATGCGTCTTTTCATGGTAAATCTCCTGAAATGCAGTGATTTTTTCGAGGTTTAGGTGATGTTATTTGAAGTACTTGCAGATTAGGTAATTTAGGAGGTCATATTATTCAACTAAACAAAATGTTGAGGTTGTAGGATATAAAAGGGCTCGCTTCGCTCGCTCTCATAATTTTTAATGAGTATCGTGTTGCTTTAGAAGATGTAATGTCAGTTGTTTCATGTAAAATACTGATAATCAGGTAAATTCGCTAGACTAGAACCAGACCCAATATATTTGGGGAAAAGATCTGAAGGTAGATTGATGTAAAGCCACATATTATGTTTTGGTTTTTCTAAAAAAAAAAGCTAGTAGAGTGAAAAGTGAGTTCAGGGTGCTAAAACCATAGCTGGGAATACCATATTGTAGCCAATTCATATATGAAAACGGTGTACAAAACAGCATGCATAGGTTTTGGAGGTCGCTAAGTAACTTTAGTGGATGAAAATCCACGAAAATTGTGCCACGAAAGTTACGAAAATTTCATTTTTTTTATAATTACGAAAAAAGTAATGGGTAAATAAATAAACAAAGTACTAGGAAATAATCTCGATCCTCGACGACCTCGATCGACCTTATTCCTTAATTTGATATGAGTGTCATAATTATAAAATTTTATCATTCAAAACATACATGCAAAAGTTACGTGACTACAGCCTCGTCATAATATTTAAGGAATATTTTTCCTCGTATTTTCTTTGTTTTTAGGCGACGAGTGTTTGTGTCCCCTGTACTGATGCCGGAACGGCACTGAGCGTTGGTGCAGCTAAAATGTGTAACCACAAGTCGTCGCGTTTGGAAGATATGTGCAGTTACCCGCTCGTGAAACTAGCAAAATCGTGTGATAGAGACGTTATGCCTACTAACTTTTTTAAAATAAGATATAACATTCTTTTATTTTAGTAATTAGGTAGTTCAGTTAATCTAGATTAATTGGATGTAATACTCTATGCTAATGAATAGAATACAAAAGTTATTAAAGCTTTCCGTAGGCGCGAACAGAGTGTGACACGCGGAGAACACCGCCAACCCAAAGCCAAAGCCAACCAATTATCAATTAAACGAAAACTATAAATAATTATAGATGTTATTTATTGAAATCAGATATAAGTACTTAAATAAATGAAGAATAACGTGTGTTTGGTCCTAAGGCTGTATATTTATAAAGAGCGTGTAACCTCATTTTGAGGGGCCTCGGAGAATTACTCCGCTGCTTGTGGCGTAAAAGCTAGCGCCATAGTGTAATAAAGTAACAAGTCACATTTAAGTGACATTTTATTTAAATTTTTGTTGGTCGCGGTTACCCGCGGCAAAGATCGGAACGGTGCCTTACGAGTTACGACTTACGAGTAACCTTTTGTAAATGATAAAAATAGATAAGTATATTCCTGCTGCTGCTGCTTGATATTACAATTTACAGAAAAACGTCTACAATAATATTCATTATTTTTACGGAAAATAACCTTTACGTAACATCGTCTTATATATAACCTTACTGGAAATAGTCTCAAGACCGTAAAAGCCTCAATCCGGAAATGAGACATTCCCGGATAAGTGAGGTTTCAAAATATATGTTTTTTGGGAATTTTATTTATTACTGATACAATATCATCCGGGGTCACCGAGTAAAAATACTTTCATGGGAATTAATTTATAGGCAGATGACGGATCTACGTCAAGTCGTTGACGAGTGCGATTAGCAACGTGGTTTATCTGTTAGGTTAGCCGTTAGGCCATAGCAAATAAAAATAAACTTTATACAATATACCTACTAGGCATACTGCATGCAGTATGCGTAGTTGTATAAAGTTTATTTATATTTGCTTTTTAACATGTCACAAAACGGGGGGACATATTAAAGGTGTTGCCATGAATGGAAACGGTAATTCGCAAACGTTTTTTTTTGTTTTGCTTATACCTTTCTAAGTAGGTACTTGTAGAAAGATTTTTTAAATAATAATAGGTATCATTAAAGCATTTCCAAATCTATTAATCTACAGTCTACAAAATATGATAGATAGATAGATAGATAACTCTTTATTGCTCACAAATTGGTAGGTACTATAACTGGTTCGACTAATTTAACAATGTATTTACAGTAAAATGTGGGCAAGGGCGGCCTTATTGCTTTAAGCGATCTCTTCCAGGCAACCCTGAGGCTATGTGTATATCTTTTAGATTCAAACTTTTATAACGATGTATTTTGATAATGTAACAAAGAACTACTTTTATAATTAATTAAATGTAAAAAATGATTACTTATACAAAATATTTAGGTAAGCACAAACTTTACGATTACCGTAATAAGCCTGTAAGGCTAGTAGTTACACCACGAGACACGAGTGCACTATAATACTGTATACCATGTTTGGCCTACTGCAGTTGCGAGTTAGTGTTGCTACACCTAATAATATTTTGTAGGCAATTCCGGTCTGTCTACTGGCAACCCTGGATTTCACGTAAGCCGCAGCTATGAACCGGAATGTTTTGAACAGAAATTAGTTTATCGTCAGTTAAATCGCAAAAGCCACCGATTTCGTCGCTACCTAAAAGTAGTTTTAAGTCATGTTACTTGCAATAACTTGAGTTACTGCTTCGACTAAACGTTGTTTTGCCATGTGACTATTTAAATATTTAATTAGTAGGTACTAGAAGTAGTCTAAAAAGTAGATGTTGGCAAATTCTTAACCTAGTTTTGCTACTTCATCAAAATCGTCCATCCCTTTCGGAGGTGTTCTGTAACAAACACGGCGTACAAGTGACTTTCCGATCTTTGCCGCGGGTAACTGCGACCGACAAAAATTTTAATGAAATGCCACTTTATGGGTTTCATTTTCTACATTTTGTCTAGGGACTCATGCTGCCGCTGAGTAATTCTTCAAAATCGATTCTTCGCGTAACTTTCGTGGGAAATTTTTATTTAGAGTTATGTTTAAATTTGTTTAAAAATACCTTTAAGACGCTGTAAAAATAAAAAATACGATCTTTAAGACATGTAAATCGGTCCATAAACTATGAGATAATCTAATTTGAAATTTTGGTCCCCACGAAAGTTGCGACAGACTCCACGAAAGTTACGATTTCATTTTCTAGGAACAAAATATGGATTAAAATCTTTTTTCCATAATAAATAAAATAAATTATTATTTCATTTATTAAGATCAACAATACTAAAGATTATGAAACTTTAATTTGTTGTTTAAACTGTCTAGTAACCGGTCAGCTCTCGGTCAGGACCAAAGATTTGAATGCGTCTTTTCATGGTAAATCTCCTGAAATGCAGTGATTTTTTCGAGGTTTAGGTGATGTTATTTGAAGTACTTGCAGATTAGGTAATTTAGGAGGTCATATTATTCAACTAAACAAAATGTTGAGGTTGTAGGATATAAAAGGGCTCGCTTCGCTCGCTCTCATAATTTTTAATGAGTATCGTGTTGCTTTAGAAGATGTAATGTCAGTTGTTTCATGTAAAATACTGATAATCAGGTAAATTCGCTAGACTAGAACCAGACCCAATATATTTGGGGAAAAGATCTGAAGGTAGATTGATGTAAAGCCACATATTATGTTTTGGTTTTTCTAAAAAAAAAAGCTAGTAGAGTGAAAAGTGAGTTCAGGGTGCTAAAACCATAGCTGGGAATACCATATTGTAGCCAATTCATATATGAAAACGGTGTACAAAACAGCATGCATAGGTTTTGGAGGTCGCTAAGTAACTTTAGTGGATGAAAATCCACGAAAATTGTGCCACGAAAGTTACGAAAATTTCATTTTTTTTATAATTACGAAAAAAGTAATGGGTAAATAAATAAACAAAGTACTAGGAAATAATCTCGATCCTCGACGACCTCGATCGACCTTATTCCTTAATTTGATATGAGTGTCATAATTATAAAATTTTATCATTCAAAACATACATGCAAAAGTTACGTGACTACAGCCTCGTCATAATATTTAAGGAATATTTTTCCTCGTATTTTCTTTGTTTTTAGGCGACGAGTGTTTGTGTCCCCTGTACTGATGCCGGAACGGCACTGAGCGTTGGTGCAGCTAAAATGTGTAACCACAAGTCGTCGCGTTTGGAAGATATGTGCAGTTACCCGCTCGTGAAACTAGCAAAATCGTGTGATAGAGACGTTATGCCTACTAACTTTTTTAAAATAAGATATAACATTCTTTTATTTTAGTAATTAGGTAGTTCAGTTAATCTAGATTAATTGGATGTAATACTCTATGCTAATGAATAGAATACAAAAGTTATTAAAGCTTTCCGTAGGCGCGAACAGAGTGTGACACGCGGAGAACACCGCCAACCCAAAGCCAAAGCCAACCAATTATCAATTAAACGAAAACTATAAATAATTATAGATGTTATTTATTGAAATCAGATATAAGTACTTAAATAAATGAAGAATAACGTGTGTTTGGTCCTAAGGCTGTATATTTATAAAGAGCGTGTAACCTCATTTTGAGGGGCCTCGGAGAATTACTCCGCTGCTTGTGGCGTAAAAGCTAGCGCCATAGTGTAATAAAGTAACAAGTCACATTTAAGTGACATTTTATTTAAATTTTTGTTGGTCGCGGTTACCCGCGGCAAAGATCGGAACGGTGCCTTACGAGTTACGACTTACGAGTAACCTTTTGTAAATGATAAAAATAGATAAGTATATTCCTGCTGCTGCTGCTTGATATTACAATTTACAGAAAAACGTCTACAATAATATTCATTATTTTTACGGAAAATAACCTTTACGTAACATCGTCTTATATATAACCTTACTGGAAATAGTCTCAAGACCGTAAAAGCCTCAATCCGGAAATGAGACATTCCCGGATAAGTGAGGTTTCAAAATATATGTTTTTTGGGAATTTTATTTATTACTGATACAATATCATCCGGGGTCACCGAGTAAAAATACTTTCATGGGAATTAATTTATAGGCAGATGACGGATCTACGTCAAGTCGTTGACGAGTGCGATTAGCAACGTGGTTTATCTGTTAGGTTAGCCGTTAGGCCATAGCAAATAAAAATAAACTTTATACAATATACCTACTAGGCATACTGCATGCAGTATGCGTAGTTGTATAAAGTTTATTTATATTTGCTTTTTAACATGTCACAAAACGGGGGGACATATTAAAGGTGTTGCCATGAATGGAAACGGTAATTCGCAAACGTTTTTTTTTGTTTTGCTTATACCTTTCTAAGTAGGTACTTGTAGAAAGATTTTTTAAATAATAATAGGTATCATTAAAGCATTTCCAAATCTATTAATCTACAGTCTACAAAATATGATAGATAGATAGATAGATAACTCTTTATTGCTCACAAATTGGTAGGTACTATAACTGGTTCGACTAATTTAACAATGTATTTACAGTAAAATGTGGGCAAGGGCGGCCTTATTGCTTTAAGCGATCTCTTCCAGGCAACCCTGAGGCTATGTGTATATCTTTTAGATTCAAACTTTTATAACGATGTATTTTGATAATGTAACAAAGAACTACTTTTATAATTCTTGATAATGCCCGGTGTTGTGGATATTTAATGAACAACACTGCACCAAAACATATTACATAATATAGCCAAATTAATCAAATATTTTCCCCATTTTACGGGTAAATTTTGATCTGGTAACACCGGGCTAAGTGCAAGTCGCATTAGTGATGCGGCGCCGGCGGACGTCCGCCTGGCAGTAACAACACTCCAAGCTTTTAACAACACAAACATCCCCGCATATTACCTTTTTAAAACGCCCCAACCGTGCGCCCACGTTATTAAATTAAAAATGATTAGCTTTTTAAAATGTTGCCAGCTGCTTATTATCGAAGTTAACATTAATTTTTGAGTAGTTTATAAAACGTATATTATTTTTTTCATTACACGTTCGGTATAGCTCCATCCAATAAACTAATAATTTCCACGAAAGCCGCAGATTTTCTCGCAAAAAGTAGCCTATCACGTAATGTCGCGAGATTAGCGCGGTCAAACATACTCTTTAGCTTTTTAATATTAGTAAAGATTCAGAAATAGTTTTGAGAACTGCAATAGTTTTTCTATGATCATTAGCTTATAGAAAACATAATATGACGAAAGGTTCATGGCATTCAAATCTTCGGCCTAACCCCGAAAATCATCCATTTGGCGAAAATCAATCGCTACGCAATAACTAGGAATGTAATAAAGTATCGGAATATGAAAAAGCTAATATACCACGTTAGAAAAAGAGAGTTATGGGCGGTCGGACTCAAGTAATGGACAGCACTAAATATTGCCAGGGGAAAATAAATTACTCCACTTTTTCAGTCTCACAAAAAGTACTCCTCGCTTGCGGAAAAACTTTAATATGTTACTTTGGACACCGATTGTATGTGTACAAAAGGTGCTCTTTTGCATGGTTCTTTGTCTGCATTAGCGAGGCGAAAGAGTCCTTTATTTAAGCTGAAAAATCCTTTAGGTAATTTGAAAAAATCTCTGTATTCAAAATTCCAAATTTAAATAGCGCCATATAGTACGTAATAATATTATTAAACTGCATAATAAGCGTATTCTCATTGCTATACTTATTACATTTTAAATTTTTCAAAAAAAGAAGTGGGCTCATATTATTCGACTGTATATAATAATATATACATTTATATTTTTTTACGCACTTACGTTAAATTAACATTTTCGTTTAATTATAGGTATCGTTATAATCCTGATAAAAATTGTTAAGAGACAGTAGAATATGCTTAAATCTAGCTTAAATTCATTATTTTCAAATCCAAAACACTCAAGAGCTGTGTTCATTAGAAGTCTATAGATCACCGTGTCCAGCTGAAAATAGCCCTGAAAATAATCTCCCAGCAGCCAATGATCAGATTCGTGTCTGAATCGAGCCAAATTTTGATTTATACAGGTGATATTTAGCTTACACGCATGAAAAGATTCAATGCATGGCTTTTAAGCTTCGATTACTCGCAGTATTCTGCTCTATTCAGTGTGTAGAGGTAATTAAAAAAATCGCCGCTTTTTGTAAGTAGTTCTAATTATCGGTAATTATAATCCGTAGTAATATTATAAATACATACTAAATATTATAATATATATAATACATTTTTGTTATTAAACCAAGGGGCCAATTTTAAAGAAAGTTATGTAGAAATTGCCTACGTTCAGCAGTGGACGGCAATAGGCTGATGATGATGATAATGTAGAGATTTGCAGGATAATTTTTATCTCGGATAGTCCATTTTTTTCGGGTTTCTTCAAAATACTGAATACACTAACACTGCTTTATACTGCTAATCTATTATTATAATGTATAATCAATAATGGTGCAGGCTTTAGTCTGTAGTTTCTGTAAAGAAGCAAGATGCGCACAGCAAGTGCTGCACACAGCATTCTATTTACTCATCCTGCAGATCGGCCCCATGTATCAGATTGTCGGACAAATCAGTACCCCATCTGAGCAAAATTTATTATCCTCCCGCTACGAGTAATTACTCTTATTTTATGAGCAAATTGTTCATTGTTTCTAGTTGGAAACTGTTGCTTTTATTACGTCCGTATTTCTCAAAGTTAAACATGAAAAAAATAAATTAAAAGTTATTGGAAATTAGTGTTTAAGTGTTAACGTTTCGTTTAGAATCATTGCGTTATATTATAAGCGCGCGAATTGTAAATAATAATAAACGATATTACACTCGTTTTCATTTCATTCAGATAAGAAAGAAAGCCGACTTTAATCATAAGAGTGGGATTTATGATATTATACTGGTTGTTCGGGTGAACACCGTTATCCTTAAAACCATCAAATGAGCCAAAAAAATGCCGCCTCCATACCCCATACCCGTCGTCAACCCATACAAATTCCCGGATCGGCAATTTTTTTGAGTTCCCAGCATTGTTCTCATAGAAAAAGTTGTTCATTTTGACGGGCTCATTTTGATGGTTTTAAGGATAACGGTGTTCACTCAACAACCTGTGAAGTGTACATACATTTTATAAAGTCTTAAAACTTCTTCAATTTTCTACCACATAGTATTAAAAAATAAGAGTAATCTTATGAGTCGACTTTATACCTCTACTAGATGACGCCCGCAACTTCGTTGCGCCAAAACTCGTTTATCGCGGCGAAACCGTACATTTTTCCGGAATGAAAAGTATCCTATGTCCTTTCCCGGGACTCAAAGTATCTCCATGCCAAATTTCAGCAAAATCGGTTCAGCGGTTTGGGCGTAAAGAGGTAACAGACAGACAGACAGAAAGACACACTTTCGAATTTATAATATTAAGTATGGATAGCTCAAACGTATTACGTACAAAACACCCCAATTTCCTCTCCACCAAACGGCGTGTCAGTACATTTAAATATCCTAATCCATGTACGGGCAGCACAGATAACGGGCAGTAATCAGTCCGGTGCCCGTGGGATTTAGTTTCAATCAGGGCGCCTGTGATTAATGCATACTAAGTAGAGTGCTCCCAGATAACCCCACGACTTTTTGCGCAAATGCGAAAGCAAGTGGGTCCTGAAAACTGGGAGTTCGCACAAATTGGAAAAAGGGAAACTCACGAGCAATAAATACTAACTTCAAGCTTTTAAGTTACGAGTTGATTTAATTTTCAGCAATTAGGTACGTTTTATTGTAAGCTAGATGACGCCCGCAATTCCTTTGCGCCAAAACTCGTTTATCGCGGCAGAACCGTACATTTTTCCGGGATAAAAAATATCCTATGTCCTTTCCCAGGACTCAAAGTATCTCCATGCCAAATTTCAACAAAATCGGTTCAGCGGTTTGGGCGTGAAGAGGTAACAGACAGACAGACACACTTTCGCATTTATAATATTAAGTATGGATTATTGGTATTTTTTAAACATGTTTGCTATGTTTTAATATAATAAATGAGTTCTGTGGTAGTACACACCTTAAGTTTTTGGCGAGGTATAATCTGTAAAAATATTTACCAGCACGCTTTGTTGATGAAACTCAACGCTTTCAACTTTCAAGGCGCTTTTGTACATCTTTTCCGACTTTTAAGTACAAAATGTACACAATGGTGGTAGGCACCATGTAAGACATTCTGAAAATATTTATTTTAAATTTATTCAGAACTAAAAAATATATAATTTGGTAGGTACACAAGCTACAATTTACAACTCGGTGATTAAAATGTTTTTTAAAACCTTTTTTTCCGCTGAGTGTCGACCTAATTCGAGTAAACTCATGGAAATTACCAAATTAATCATCTTAAAGCCGAGCATTTGCGAACACAAGCGTTGGGGAAGACAAGTGACTGAATGTTGGCAATTTGTACAACAGCGGTAGCCGCAAAAAAACAAGAGTCTTACTTAAACTTAATTAAAAAAGATTTTATTACATGGCGCGCAAAAGAAAAAAATATAGTTACTTAAGTTTGTAAAATTTTTAAGGCATAAACACGTGGTTACATGGTATATATTATAACAAAACTAAGCGATAATAATACATTCTGGAAGTAGTCGCGCTGAAAAACAATTTTTTATTGCAATGTTTTGTTTATTATAATTACTATCCTACACAATCATTGCAATGTTTTGTTTATTATAATTACTATCCTACACAATCATTGCAATGTTTTGTTTATTATAATTATTATCCTACACAATCATTACAATGTTTTGTTTATTATAATTACTATCCTACACAATCATTGAAAAAAGTTAATTTTTGAGCCCTGCTTGTTTCACGTAAAACTCTATCAATGGACAACAATAGGGATGATGACAAGGTCCAAGATTAGCGAATTTTGTTAATAAAATAAAGAAATCACAGTAAAAAATAAGTGTTCCCAAAATTTCAGCTTGATAGCATTTGTATTTTTTTTTGTTATGCGCCTTCAAAGTTGGATAATCAAGTCGATTTTTTTTTCAATTAAATTTCATAATATTTGTATACCATTCGTTAACTTATGCAATTAAAAGCAACTTTTGTTATAAAACCACTTTCATAAACGCAATATTTAATATACCTACCAAACAAAATCTCTCCCGATCCATACAAACTACGAAAAAGTGACGTCAGTCTTTCGTAACACTTTGTATGGAGCGTTTCGGGCAGGTCTATTTTATGAGATATTTGAAATTGTCATATCTTGGTGAATTTTTAAGCTATCAGAGTCATTCTTTCAGCGATATTTCTATTTTTTAAGGGTCTTTCAATTACCAATAAGAAAAAAAATATAGTCATCATACCTATTACAAGGCTGAAGTGTGAACAATAATGAATTAATGATGTTGATAAAAGTCTTTATCTATCTATTTCTTTACGAACCTAGACAATTTTACTCTTGTTGTACATACTAAGAGGTAGAATATAATGCTTTTAAAGGCAGGTAGATATTATTATATAAAACAACTTCTAAGTTCTAGTTATAAGCAAAAAAATTTCTCGAGACACACTTGGCAGTTTTTCTAGTCACATAAAGTATTAAAACACCAATTATCTTTTTTCATACTCCGTTATTTCTATTTCAACTGCAATATTACATGTGAGTAATTATGAAATAATACCATTCAATTAAGCAATTTTACAATTTGCTTGTTAAAATAATAAACACTTTCGTCATATTTTAATGACCAGGTTTTTCAAATACCACTTATGACACAACTGGTTCCTTGACAAAATATTATGAATTTATGACTGTGCAAAATATTTAGAATGAAAGTTATGATTAGATTCTTATTAGATTCTAGAATCTTAAAATGTTGTTAATAGTATTAGCTACAGAGTTCCCTTGCACTTTAATGTATTTAAATAGGCAGAAGCATATTAAGCAGAAGGATATTTTTGATGTAATACATTAATGACGAGTACAAAGAAACCTAGATACTCGTATTTTTATCGGGCGTGTCTTGTGAATGGTACTGAGTACCGACGAAACCCAAGTTTAGACATTCCAATCATGAAGAAATACGAACTTGCTGCCTATCAATCTTACGGTGAGCCCACATTTGTATCATTTGCGCGATCAGCGGGGCTAAAATGGTCGCTTTGTTGAATCATGAATCATAATATGATTCAATTCTTTAAAATCGCAAAATTCAACTCTGCTTGCAATTCATTTTTGTATTTTTGTACTGATTTGACATTTGTCAGTTTGACAGTTTTGACAATTCATTTGCTGAATTGATTGCGAGGAATTGCTAAATGTTACCATTTTAGCCCTGCATTTTACCTCCGATCAGATCACCGTCGCGATCATCGTGCCGTATCAAGTATGCCTATCATAGTGTGGACGCCTATTAGATCATTCTGCCGATCATGCGTGTATTTGATACGACACGTATCAGATACGCGGTTAATAGCGATCGGGGCGTATCATGATACGCGTTTCATTTTGACACGCTTCGATAATACGCGACGGAGATCTGATCGGAGTTCTGATCGCACAAATAATACAAATGTGGACGCACCCTTACGTTACGTACGAACATATCGTATTTGCATTTAAGAACATTTTTTGGGATGTTGAAAGGTGATTTGATTAAGAGTCCGTATACGTAATTTTGCCGATTTCGCCGGAATTGCAAAGGTTCGCTACAGAAATATTATTAGATTTTTTCCTCTTATTAGACTTAATATATATATATATATATATATATATATTAAGTCTAATAAGAGGAAAAAATCTAATAATATTTCTTTATATATATATATATATATAATAAAGTTGCCGAAAAAAAGTAATTCCAACATTTTATAGACGACTTTCTCAACAGTACACTGTATTTTTTTCATACCGTTAAGACGTCAATACAATCCATAAACAGGTGATATTATAAACCTTTTACAGCAAAAATCACAAAACTGTCGCGGGTTTGAGTTGGATTATTTAAAAATACTGAGGTAAACAACTGCCCGTATCCGTTACGGGCAGCTGTTTACCTGCGCGCGACGGTTGCGCGTACTTTCTAGAAAAGTCCAACCCTTGTTTATGTGAATTGCGTGTTTACGTAAACAATCCAGAATGGAACGTTCCAGAAAGTATGGCGGGCCATATAAAAGGTTAACAAGCCGGCAATCAGTTCAGTTTGATACAAGCGATCATCAAGGCGACTTCGAAGTGAGAACAAGTAATCAATAGTGAGTGACAGTGATAGTGCTTAGTGTTTGGACTTAGTGATTTGTGTGAGCTAGTGTTTGTGAATAAAGTCTTCAAGAGAGTCACCAGGTCTTTCTCTCCGAATCCTACGAACCCTAGCACGTAACAATGCTTAAAAAATAAAAAATCTAGCTCCAACATTAGATTATAATTGAAATGATCTTACATGTTATGCATTAAAACTTATAAAAATACTGTATTTTAACTGTTAAATCACGTCTGTTAAATGAGCGAAATCGGCAAATTTCGTATACGGACCCTTAAGGCGACGCGGACGCCTTGATAATTTGGCTGTAGCGATATCGATTTTTCTTAGCAATGACTATATTAGCTAAGAAATTAAAGTTCATTGTCAGTATTCATTATGCCATCGTAATAACGATGGGTCAACTTTTATAACATAGAATAATCAATCAAAAAGACCTATATAAAAAAAGGGATTCCTATTTTGTCAACAGAGGAGAGTGATTTAAGCTTCCAAAATTTGTACATAGATTGGTTCAAGCATACACTTTAATTTGTCCATAGCTTATAATATAAGCAATATAATAATGTATTTATGGTTTTTAAATTACGCGACAAAAACCATTTTGTCGCTTACGCCCTTTCCAATTTTTGCTGTTCCATTGCTTGTTTTCTATGAGAGACCGGCCCTAAAACAAGCAATCTAAAACGTATCCAACACGGTTTTTTACTTTAACGCGGCGTCACCTTAAATTTCGTCACTATCACCTTATTTTACGCCTAAATTTTTCGTATCACATTTTCCAGTTTCGCCGTATACGAAACAATGCACATGAAAAACTTTATTTAAACAAAAGTTAATAATGGTGGAGTTTTATGCATTCTCCGGGATTGCACGTAGTGTAATGATGACTGCGGGCCATTCCATTGTGGCGCACGCCGGAAAATTAAGGCTAGTAAAGTTGCTAAGTTGAAATTTTATAGGCGCAAATTGCAGTATTTCTATTTGGAATTTTGGGTAGCTTCGATATGGGTTAATTAAGGAACTTCGCTGCGTCACGCGCCTTCGCGCGGGAACCGTATATTTTCTGGATAAAAATTATCGTATGTACTTCCTCGGGACTCAAAGTACCTTACCTTACCAAATTTCAGCAAAATCGATTCAGCAGTTTGGGCGTGAAGTGATAACAGACAAACAGACAGGCAGACGCACTTTCGCATTTATACTATTAAAATATGGATGAAAAAGTGTGAATATTAATTTTTTATCAAGCGTCAACTCGTCAACGTTATGAATTAATAAACATCTAACGGAACCCTAAAGTACCCTTTAGTGACACATTTCGATCCAGTTATTCATTATTTGGATATAATCTATTACAACACGATGTCAACTGGAAAGTTATCAGACTGCTTCAACATAAATTTTAAATTTCTAAAAGTTTTCGCTCTATGGCCCGGTAGAGAATCCACAAGATGGTTTAAATTATATTCCGTTGTGTTCCTTATTATCAATTTCATAATTTATAACATTTTTCTTACTTTAAATCTATTGGCCACACCTCTGAAAATTGATCTATGGTTCAGGGAAGTTATATTCTATTTCACAGAAATCGCAGTTACCGCTAAAGTTTGCATGATTATTTTTATGCGAAAAAAGATTCTGGAAGCGTTGAATATACTCGATGGTAAAATATTCAAAGACAAAGATGAGGAATCTAAAGAAATTATGACCGAACACATATCAAAATATAAAACTCTATGGAAAGCTCTACAAATTTGGGCGAGTTTAGGCTACATTTTTCAAATTATCTGTCCCGTTTTATTCCTTGCTATTTTCCCGAATAAAATTATTGAGCTGCCCATATGCAAGTATTATTTTTTGAGCGACGAAATGTTATCTAAATATTTTGCGTTTTGGTACTTTTACCAGGCTGCTGGTATATTCGGTCACATGCAGTATAATGTCAATATTGATACTTTGATCGCTGGTTTCATACTGATGGCTATAGCTCAAGTAAAGATACTGAATCGTAAACTAGTTAACCTGAAAAGCGAACTAAATAATGAGAAGGAAGTTCTGTCTAATTTCCGTAGATATTTGAAGCATTACCAAGTTCTAAAACAGTAAGTTTTTTTGATTCAAAGAATCCTTGGTTTTATAAAAGGTCTTCTTTCTTCTGAAAGAAGACCTTCTGTAAAAATGGACAGCTCTGATAAGTTTGACATGTCTGTCTGTTTATGTGTGTGTCTGTTCGTGGCATCGTAGCATCAAAACAAATGGGGACTATTATCTATTTTTTCGTTTGAAAACTGACATGACTGAGAGCCAATGTTCATCATTATTAGCTCGCTCACTGCTTAAGCATTTCAGAGGTTATCTTAAATTTTTTAATTTTTAATTATTATTCATCAGTAAATTTATCTGTTTAAAAGATTATATTCTATTGAAAATATTATTATCTGTGCTAAAAGACTTGTTTGTATTGCAGATACTGTTCCACGGTCCAAGATATCATAAGCATAACCATGTTTGTTCAATTCAGTATGGAGTCTATGATTATTTGCGTTGTTCTCACTGGTTTGACTTTGGTAAGACAATATTATTATTTAACTCTTACTAATGTATCTGGGGAAAAAATAACATGTAAGTTTTTCGGTTGTAAAGAACAGATTCTCGACAGACGCACAAAATTATACCAAATAGAGGTCCAGCCGTTTGGAGGAGTTCAACAAACACAGCGACACGAGAATTTTATAATATCTATACTTTATAAAAATTATAATTAGGACTCACTTAAGCCAGTTTATTTTGCGTTTCTTGAAATACAACACAGAGACAACATAATAATATTAATTACAGGCAAATTACAGGATGAAAGTGGAGAGTTAAGTTGTTAGGACAATGACGTGCAATTATTATTTCTGTTACGAAGACGGTTCCTTAAGATTATTTGTATGGTCTATGCGTTGTTACTAGTTTAATAACTTGTTAAAACATGTTTTCAGCCATCTACCACGGAAACTTTGATGTTTATGATCAACTACTTAGTAGTGGTAGTTATGGAGATCTTCATGCCCGCGTGGCTTTGCACTTATTTAGCTTATGAGGTAAGGTTGTACATATTTTTAGAAATTAATGTGGAGTTCGTGTAAAGACAATATTTTAAGAGCTGTTCCTAAGGCCTAAAATAATAGAAACAATTTCTATTCAGTGTCTACACGTATTCTATACGTCTATATAGTATTCTGGTCACAGAAAAAGTCAAGGAAAAAAAAAAAACTTAAATCTGGCTTTTTTGGCTGTGTTTTAACCATTATCGCGATGGCTTACTAACTTACTTTTAACTGATAAGATAACTGCTTATCAAAATGGTGGATTGTGTCAGCTCTGTCGGAGTTAGTACACTGCGATCAGAGGCAGTTAGACCTATTTATTAGACCTATTTATAGATTACGAGGCTTTTTGAGGATGGATTTACGAGTTTTGATCCTCAAATATTCAGTCTGTGCTATTTAAATGTTGAGAATCCAAATGTCAAAGTTGGATTGTCAAGTCGAATTTTTTAGAATTATTTTTTAAGTATTTGTGTACCATTCGATAAATTTTGAAATTTGCAACAATTTTTCTTATGAGACCACTTTCATGAACGCAACATTTAACATAGCTATCGAACAAAGTCTTATTTTTTAAATAAAAGTTTGAAAATGCTTATTTTTTATATATCTTTATTTTATTAAAAATCTGCAAATCTTTGACCTTAGCAACACCCCTATTCTTTTAGAGCGAGAAACTGGCGTTCGCAACATACAGTAGCGAGTGGATACCTCGGTCGGAGGGCTACAAGAGTACCTTGAAGTCGTTCCTCCAACAGTCCATGGCCCAGATCACCTTCACTGGGTGGAGGCTGTTCCCTCTATCGCTAGACACTTTTGTCTCGGTAAGATGTTACTAAGGCTTGGCACATATTGACGGGTGCCGTCGACGGCTAATCCCGTTCGTCTGTAAGCGTTCTAAGTAGGGGACAAATGAGTAACCGGATTGCCTGATGAAAATGTGTGAATTTTATGACCTTTGCAATACCGGACATAAAAAAATCTATGGTATTTTTCATGGAAGACTGCTGTTATTTTTGAATATCTCTTGAATTAGCCTAGGTACTCTACGCTGTCTATAGAGTGCACATAGAGAAAAAAACTTAATCTGCTTTACAGGAGCACAGTACATAATATTCTATTCTTATTTCTATGAAATTTTAATAAGATGGTGTTTTTGTTCCAGATCATCAAAACAGCGTATTCATTCTTCACTCTCATCCGTACCGTGCAAGATCGAGAAATAAAAACAAATTAAATAAAAAAGACACTCATAAGACGTGTGCTTAAATTAAATATAATTAAATATATGAACGTATCACTTTCTTCCTTTCTTTCCTGAACTCCTACAAATAATTAAAGACGTGAGTGGAAGAATCGAACAAGTAACATTTCGTAACATGCGGACATACTCATTTTTCCCTAATTATTTCAATAAAACTTGTAAGTTATCTACTTCATAACCTAGCTAATATATCTGACTACACAATATATAATTCATACTTTTTATATTTCAAATATATTTACCGGCCCTAAGGCCTCCATTTAAGCAAAAAAAACGGGAAGTTTTTTCATGTTACTTACCTTATTCTTCCACTCACGTCTTGAATTCAAGACTATGAATATAATATTAGAGGGAACGCCAACACGGTTTTTCCATACAAATGTATACCCCAATTTACTCCCTGGACAATGCATCTAGACAATTGATTTCTTATACAATATAGGTATCTGTTAATGCTATGCCTCTAGGGTCGATTTTCTCTAAATTTACTAATGAATTAAAAAATATGATCCTTCAAATATCGCAAAAAAATGACTGCCCCGTACCTTGACAATCCACCGACCATAAAACGAATTTGAAAGGTATTTTAAGATAAATAAAAATAAAAACGTAGAGGCATAGACTTACTCTTCCTGAAGATATTTGAAAAAAGAATAATTAGATAGGCTGTAATTATTTTGAAGGAGGAATCAGAGGAATACGTTACCTAGATTTAATGTATCAGTCCCTATCACAACACACGTATCGGCGGAGGATGAAACGTGATGGCAATATAGTTTCTTCGTTTAAATTTTACTGCACCCGCGTTCCCTGTTAACCCAACAAACAAAGTAACCTTATAAAATTAAGTCAATAAGGTCTAAACTCTTATACTTGTTATAAAAGAGCCTTCATTGTGTCAATGTTACTTATAATGGCACATTATTAGGTGATTTGGCTAATATTACCTTTATTCTTGTAAACGTTTTTTTATTTTTTAAAAATTTTTCCATATTTTCTCATCTTACAAATATTCACTGGGCTTTTACGGATATTCAAAGACTAAAATAAGCCCAATCCGTTTTCGAGCATTTGCGTACACGAGCGTTGGAGAAGACAAGTAGTGACTGAATGCTGGCAATTTGTACAACAGCGGTAGCCACAAAAACACAAGGCTTACTTAAACTTAATTAAAAAAGATTTTATTACCAAGCGCGTGACAGAAAAAAATTAGCCATACTTACGACTTGTGTTTGTAAAAATCATAAAATTTTATAAAGAACTAGCTGTTCCCCGCGACTTCGTCCGCGTTAGCATAGTATAATAACGGAGTGGGTCTCATGTTCTTAACTTAAGAAATGACAAACTTTCATTCATACTTTCAACCCCTATTTCACCCCCTTCGGGGTAAAATTTTCAAAATTCCTTCCTTAGTGGGTGTCTACTTAATAAACACAACCCTACTCACCAAATTTCGTGGCTGTAACTTTAACAGTTTTTGCTCAGCGATGATGAATCAGTCAGTCAGTCAGGACATGTAACTTTATAAGTATAGATAAAACACGTGTATTATATAATAATAAATCCGTACTATTATTATAAATGCGAATGTGAGTCTGTCTGTCTATCTGTTACCTCTTCACGCCTAAACCGCTAAACCGATTTTGCTGAAATTTGGCATAGAGATACTTTGAGTCCCGGGAAAGGACATAGGATACTTTTTATCCCGGAAAATGTACGGTTCCCGCACGATAAACAAATTTTGGCGCAACGGAGTTGCGGGCGTCATCTAGTTATTTTATAATTTTGGCTATTAACTTATTACGAACGAAATAACAAAAAAATCGGATAAATAATATTATAACTAGAGTTTATATTATGTGTTAAAAATAAAGATGGAGATAAAATAAAATGATAATTGCAGTTTTTATCTTCATTTTTATTTTTTAAAGGAACCTTAATGCTCTTAAATTATTTTAAATACATACTTACATATTATAGATTGCAGAGACTTCAGACTGGTAGAGAATGTATTTATGGGTTGGTTAAAAAATAGGTACATACTACATACTTATATGTTATAATACTTTATTTGTTGACGTTATTATTGGATGAAAACGAAAAAGGTCTCGAGACACACTTGGCTGTTTTTCTAGTCACATTAAGTGTTAAAACACCAGTTATCTTTTTTCATACTCCGTTATTTCTATTTCAACTGCAATTCCTTGGTTGGTAATTATAAAATATCACCATTTAACCTTCAAGCGTTCGCGCGACGTTGAATCGACGCCCTTCAATATATTTTCGCTCATATTATCGATAATTATTTCTCGTTGAATCAGTATCATTCTCTCAGTAGCTTTTCGTAATTTATCTATATCTACCAAAATATACATAGCTTACACTTACTCTCCTCGTCCCCTTAGCAGCAAGAAGCTCAATTGTTTTAGTCACGGCGCCGGCGTCGAAAATACTCCGCGCACCTTTCGTAATATTTTATATTAGGTATGTAGTTTTCATACAATTAAATCAATTAATATGTCATATTTATAAAAGTAAGTCGTCGTTGACCGATAATATCGAGTGTTATTGCTAGATGAAGAAAAATCGGAACTAGAATAAGAAAATTCCGATCACTTTTCTGCTCTGCCCCCGTTCACACAAGATAAGCTACTTTGGGTCACCGGTTTTTGTAACTAAGTTTTTACTAAACATACATTTAATTTTCCGGATGAATTGATTACTCCTAAAAAGAGGAATAATTAAATTAATGAAATAATAAATAATATTGAATGAAAAGTGTTTTGTTTCTCCAATTTACCTACGACGTCTTTTAGGTTAAGCGCGACCAGTGCCGTTACAAAAGAGTGCGCGCCAGCTTGAAGGTTAACTAAGCAATTCTACAATTTGCTTGTTAAAATAATAAACACTTTCGTCATATTTTAATGACTAGGTTTTTCAAATATCTCTTTGGTTGCGTTACAAAATACAAAATATTATGACCATGCGAATGTCTTTAGTGACACATTTCGATCCGGTTACTAATAACTAATTGGGCGAAAGCGGCAATCATCACGATGTCTACTGAAAAATTATCAGACTGCTTCAACGTACATTTTAAATTACTAAAGGTTTTTGCTCTGTGGCCCGGTAGAGAATCTACAAGATGGTTTAAATTGTATTCCGTTATATTTCTTATTATTAATTTAATAATTTATATCATCTTTCTCACCTTAAGTCTACTGCACACGCCTCTGAAAGTTGATCTATGGATCAAGGAAGTTACATTTTATTTCACGGAAATCGCAGTCGCTGCTAAGGCTTGCATGATTATTTTTATGCGGAAAAAGATTCTGGAAGCGTTGTATATACTCGACGGAGAAATATTCAATGACAAAGACGAGGAATCTAAAGAAATTATGACCGAAAACTTATCGAAATACAAAACTCTATGGAAAGCTCTACAAATTTGGGCGAATTTTGGCTACTCTATTCGAGTTTTCTGTCCCGTTTTATTCCTTGCTATTTTCCCGAACAAAATTATTGACTTGCCTATATGCAATTATTATTTTTTGAGCGAGGAAGTGGTATCTAAATATTTTGCGTTTTGGTACTTTTACCAGGCTGCTGGTATATACGGTCACTTGCAGTATAATGTCAACATTGATACTTTGATCGCTGGTTTCATACTGATGGCTATAGTTCAAGTAAAAATACTGAATTGTAAACTTGTCAACCTGAAGAGCGAACTAAATAATGAGAAGGAAGTTCTGACTAAATTCCGTAGATATTTGAAGCATTACCAAGTCCTAAAACAGTAAGATTTTTCTTCAAAATACCTTTTAATTGTACCTTTCAAGTCTTAAGTCCTACTAAAAATAAAGCGACAGCGACTATGTAAAAAGGCGTAACCTGTACTTATGGCAAAGGAGAATGCCAAAGTCCCATACAAAAAAACCCAGTTGCAGGCATAATGAGATGTATGTCAAAAAATCAGTAATATAATGTAATATAATAATTACTATACGGGATAGTGATCGTTACTGGCAGTCAATCAAAATTGCCTGTTTTATTATTCAGGCGCCGATTTAAAAAAAATCAAATTTTTATTTCATTTATTTCGTTTATTTACAAAAAAAATATGTCAAAATTATTCTTGAAATACCTATAACTGCAGGCCAAATTCGTTTATCGCGCGATAACCGTACATTTTTCCGGGACAAAAAGTATCATATTAAGTACATAAAATTACTGCTTTTTAAATAATTATATAATAATGGGACCTTTGAGTAGATTTTGTCGTTACGTTTTTGTGCTAAAAGTGAACATAATATATTGCAGATACTGCTCCACAGTCCAAGACATCATAAGTATGACCATGTTTGTACAGTTCAGCATGGCGTCTATGATCATTTGCGTTGTTCTCACAAGTTTTACTTTGGTAAGACGATATTATTTAACTCTTATTAATCTATCTCGGGAAACATTGTTGTATCATATAAGTTTTTTTTTGTCGAGAAAAACAGATTCTCAGACGCACGCAACAAGTTTACCAACAAACACAGCGACACGAGAATTTTATATTTATACGGTACTTTAAAATATAATTAAGACCCACTTTAGCCAGTTTATACTGCGTTTGTTACAAATAGGTACAACACAGAGTCAACATGATATTATATTTTAGTTAAATAGACAGGTGAAAGTGGAGAGTTTAGTTGTTTGGACACTGATGTGGAGTTCTTATTCCTATTACCTTTGCAGACGCGGTTTTCTTAGATTTTTTTTATAAAATAAGGGGGCAATCGAGCAAACGGGTCACCTGATGGAAAGCAACTACCGTCGCCCATGGACACTCGCAACATTAGAAGCAAGCTACTGCAGGTGTGTTGACGGCGTTTTAAGAGGAAAAACGCTCTCTTCTTAAGGTTGTCACCAGGAGTATTTCCGGACCAATACGATCTACAGCATTGGTCCGGAAATACTGCTGGAAACAGTTCGTTTCAGAGTTTAACATTGCGCGCGAAAAATACACGGTGGCTGCCACTCATCGAGATGATGAGGATGGTATATTTTTCGCGTATTTGTATGGTCTACACGACATAATCTTACAAGTTTAGTAACTTGTTAAAATATTATGTTTTAACTTTTCAGCCATCTACCGTGGAAACTTTCATGTTTATGATCAGCTATTTAGTAGTGGTAGTTATGCAGATCTTCATGCCTGCATGGCTTGGCACTTATTTAGCTTATGAGGTAAGGTTGTACATATTTTTAAAGAAATGTACCTATAGTTCATGCTATCACAATAGCTAGCGAGCGTATGCAACGCAAGCAAGCCCATCCAACGCAAGCAAGCGCATTCAACGCAAGCAAGCGCATCCAACGCAAGCAAGTGCATCCAACGCAAGCAAGCGCATCCAACGCAAGCAAGCGCATCCAACGCAAGCAAGCGCATCCAACGCAAGCAAGCGCATTCGACCGCTATATTACGCCAAAGAAGCTATTCTTAAGAGGCCGGGTGCCATCGAAATTCTCATAGATACGTAATACCAAAACCATTTTCTCATACGAAAATATTTGACATGTTTGAGTTATTTTTCAGCTTAAAATAGTAATTGCCTAGGTTCCATTTTTTTTTTTTTTTTTTGCACAAAAATTTACTGAAAAATATTTAAACACAAAAAATTTTTCATTAGAGTTTAAATCATATTTTGTAGTGAATTTACTATTTATTTATATATTTTTTAGTATTTTACTTTATTTTTTATTGTTTAAATATTTAGTAGTAAATTTACTACAAAGTATTTAAACAGTAAAAAAAACAAATTGTGTTTAAATATTTTGTAGTAAATTTTTGTGCAGGAACCTAGGTAATTAATATTTTAAGCTGAAAAATAACTCAAACATATTAAATATTTTCGTATGCGAAAATGTTTTTGGTATTACGTATACGTAATGAGAATTTCGATGGCACCCGGCCCCATAAGCACTTAATATTTTGAATTTAGAATTCAATTCTTTTAGAGCGAGAAACTGGCGTTCGCAGCATACAGTAGCGAGTGGATACCTCGGTCGGAGGGCTACAAGAGCACCTTGAAGTTGTTCCTCCAACAGTCCATGGCCCAGATCACCTTCACTGGGTTGAGGCTGTTCCCTCTATCGCTAAACACTTTCGTTTCGGTAAGATTTAATAAAGTAGGGGGCAAATGAGTAACTGGATTGCCCGATGAAAAACGAATTTTATAACCCTTGCAATACCGGACATTAACAAATCTATGGTATTTTTCACGGGATACTGCTAGTAATCTTTTAAATATCTGTTGAATTATTATAAATCTTTATTTGTAAGAATAAAATATGATTTACTTTGCAGAACTACTGTACAGTTATAGTTTTGTAAAGTACGTAATTTGTGTGAAATAAATAGTAGTTCTTAACGGTAATATTTGTTCCAGATCATCAAAACAGCGTATTCATTCTTCACTCTCATCCGTACCGTGCAAGATCGAGAAGTCTAATTAAAGAAAAAAAAAACACTCATAAATACAGTCAATCGGCAAGTGCCGTTCGTCTGTAAGAAGCCTTAGGCCAGGTTCACACGGCATTGTCCTGGACGTTTTTTTACATTCGTTTGGCGATGGCTTGTAGTGGATTTGTTGGTACGCGATTTGTTGCAGTACAATAGACGTGTGAATGGTTCTATATACATTGTATGCGCCGTGGCGTACGTCGTGACGTATGCTGCAAAAAACGTGCAGGAAACGTGCAGGACAATGCCGTGTGAACCTGGCCTTAGTGTACATAAATTAAACTATTATAATTAATATTAAGATAACGCGGTAAACTTAATTATTTTCCTCTTACCTTCCCTGGACTTTCACGAATAATATTTCAAGACTAAAATTAAGAAAATCGGTTCAGCCCTAAGAGTGCTTAAACACGGCACCGCAGCGGTAGCTGCACCGCCACCACGGCGGTGCCGCTGCATTACTCATCTTTGTATTTCTATGGACCCTTTCACACGCACTGCCACGGCCGGCACCGTGTGAAAGGGCCCATAGAAATACGAGGATGAGTAATGCAGCGGCACCGCCGTGATGGCGGTGCCGCTGCCGCTGCGGCGCTGTGTGAAGCACCCTGACAGGTTCGAGCCCAACACAATTTAAAACTCATTATTATATCTATACATATTAATCATTAAAAAAGAAATCATTGAAAGTGTGTCTTAATAATTTTTTTATTTATTCAAAGAGAAGATTACAGAAAAAAAACATGTTATCACCGCCAACTGGATCTAAATGCATATGTCGCAGTCATCTAGTTTAATCTGCGATTCGATTGAATGACTAGCGTGTTCATTGAATGACTCCATTCAATTGAATGACTCGGCTGAACGTCGATTGAACAATCATCATCCAACGTCCAACTAGTTCGCGGATTGTAACATAGCCCTTTGAAAAGAGCGGACATAAAATCAGTCAGGCTATTAAATAATTTAGTTCATTATTTTCCACTGCGGCGCTAGTAGTCGCCAATTGATACCGATATGGCCTCAAACAACTTGCGCAAAGAACACTATGTTGATATTTTTTCCGATTGAGTTTTCTTAAAGTGCTTTATTGATTATAAAATAGTATGACAAATAGATTTCACGATTATTACTCCACCGCTGGCTACTCTTAGAGAAAATTTTGAGGCGAAAATGGCCGAATACGAACAAAATCAAGGTTAGCAAGTACCTATATTGTTATTGTTAATTATATTTTGTGATATTTAGGGGTTTATGTTTTAGTGTTCTTGATTGCGTGAATACAATGATAATAAGTTATCATGGTGTTACTGTTTCAGGATCACAAAGTATCCTCAGGATGAGGCCAAACGAGCGTAATTTATTCTTTGATTCTTTGAAATCCTTGAATTAGTTCATACAAATAGGCAGTTTTGCAATTTGCAAATCTTAAAACTTAAAATACAATAGGTAGGTACCTATAGAATCATAATATATTATGGCCGTGTCCTCAATCGTTATTTAATATCACTAATTATTGTTATTCAAAATAAGGTTGCAAACTCTTGGTCACCCTAAACAAGCATTACAAAGTCGGCTATATCGCCTATATACCTACCATTCAACGTCTTCACTATAATGACGTTTAGTCAAGACGTTAAACGTTTCAGTCAACGTCTTGACTAGTTGTCCTTCAGTCATTCAATTGAATGGAGTCATTCAATGAATACGCTAGTCATTCAATCGAATCGCAGATTAAACCAGATGACTGCGACACATACATTCTGATGGATGTTTTATTATTTCATCGAGCATCAATCACGGCGTGACACATCTATTGTTTCTGTGATCTATTGCTTTGGCAGTTGGAAATAAATCGCCAGATTAAACCTCCAGCTAATGCCTCATGTGTAGCTGAATCTTTCTAATGCTGCGCCTGGTATCTAGGAAGATAGGAGAATTTGTAGAGCGAAGTATCTACACCATTGTAGATTTCGCCGTTTTGTTTCGCCAATATATCATTCCGAAATTTGATATCAACGTAAACGTATAACATAATTATCTAAAATGAAAGTGAAATTCAAATTGCGAAATCGCAATACGTAACGGAAGAACAAAGTACAATGTAATTTAAATTCGGGCTATATATATCAAATATATTAACACTAATTATTATTCAAATAATATGCTTTCAGTGACTTATGGCCACTTGCTAAAATTCAGAAAACGTATTACGGTACCTATTTACCCAATATCCTACTATTCTACTAATATTATAAAGGCGAAAGTTTGGATGTATATGTATGTATGTATGTATGTATGGATGATTGTTACTCTTTCACGCAAAAAATACTGAACGTATTTTCATGAAACTTTACAATAATATAGCTTATAAATCAGAAAAACACATATACTACTATTTTGACCGACTTTCAAAATGGAGGAGGTGTTATGTTCGTTTTTTTATGTTCAACGATTACTCCGCAGTTTATGAATCGATTTTCAAAATTTTTCTTTTGGTGTATAGGTTATCATCCTAATTTGGTACCATATTCATAAAGGTGGTGATCTGATGAAGGAATCCATAAGAAATCGAGGGAACTCCTCAAAATTTATATGGAAACATGTGGTGACTTCCGATTCGTGAACAGTATTTTAAGCATATGCTACCAACAAGTAAGATTTTGCACCAAGGTATGCCATGGTTCGGAAGGTGCTGAGAGAACTCCTTACTCTTTATAGATAGAAATTTGAGAGTTTCGACGTTGTTTTAAGAATGGAAAGCATATATGCTACCTACTATGCAAATTACATTCATCATCATCACTATCATAAACCATTATAGAGCCATGTATCATCCCGTTTTGCACCTATTATTGGTACTTTTCATAGTATTTTATTATATAATTATATCACTTAAACCGTGGGTAATACTGCGGGGCACAGCTAGTCTACAACAATTAACATAGAGTGTTATCGGAACGAAATTCCTTATCGCGCGCTTAGCGTAAAGGGGGATAGACAGAACGATATTTGGTACCTCGACACTTTTTATTAGTACCTGCATGGCATGCAGAGGGCGTTGATACTATTCCTGTGCGTCAACTAGATGTCATTTTTTGAGAAAAAACAGCGACGCGTTATTAGTATTCCTGGGCGTGAATAGATATTATGGCGTTTTAAAAAAAATCAGTGTATATGACTGTACTTATAGAACTATAGACTATAGAGGTTATTTGAACATAAGAAATAACTTCGTTCCATTCGGGTGTCCCTTGACATCTCTCAAGTTTTTTCCAGTTAGATGTTTTTTTTTCAATTTTGTACTATCAGAGAAGTTGATTCCTATGCAGATGGCGGACCTAAGTAATTTGGTCGCGTTACGTCAAACCCAGCCGACCACATGACTTAGGTCCGCCATCTGCATAGGAATCAACTTCCCTGATTGTACCTACTTTGCAAAGTGCTGAAATACTAACTGTTTCCGTCGGGTTTGTTAGGCAGCAGAGTTTTCATTAACAGTTCAACTTTTTCTAAGCCAAAGGGTTTCCTGGCAGTTACAAATAACATAAATCGAGGGTTAGTGAGGGACTCCAAATCTTCACAAGCTATTACTATCTATGTACTCTGTCACTATTTAGTTTTAGTTACCGGATCCCTAAAGGCTGCTCTCTCGAAAAAAACTTAAAAACGCGTGCAGTTGAAACAACTTTTCATCGGCATTAACAGATAAATTTTATCTGAAAAAAATAATTAGTAATCTACATGATATGATACGTAATTTGGTCTTGCCATATTTTTTCTATCGGTATCACATAATAAAGAAATAAAAAACCAAATCACCTCCAAATCGTTGAAATGAAACCACTTTACTCCTTCATTATTTATCAAAAGAATATACATATAAAAAATATCTACTGCTTTGCAATACAAAAGTTAATGATTTAGTTTGGTTACTTTTTTGAAATATGTATTATTTTTATAATAATTAATTAAAAATGAGTCTCAGATCGCCAACCCTACGCGGCGAGCGTCGTAACCGCCACAGTGCAAGGCGCGCTGATATGAATGTTATTTTAATGTCATTTACGTCGATATTTGCACTGACAGACAACCGACCTGCTAATTAAGGAAGAATTGTTAAGACAAGTGTTACTTGACGAAATGTAAAAATTAAAATATGCGGTTCAACGTACCAGCAACGATTTTTGGCGATCATTTTTAGTAAAAAACGTAAAAGGTACTTTGATACTGCCTAGACATTGTCTAAAATTTTGTACATAATCAGCAGTATGCCGAGTGCGAGAGCAGACGAAGGATTTAATTATGTTGACTAGGTAAGATAGACTATAAATATTTTACGCATGTGCTTGGTGTCGTTATTAATTAGCCGACTTCCAAAAAGAGGGAGTTCTTATTAAAATTAAGTCAAAATAAAACTTTCAAAGAATAAAAAAGTCAAAATAAAACGAGTGCTCTGGTGTTTCGTCCCAAGGGTTTTGGGCCCACTGGGACCAATGACCAGATATGAATTTTTAACATTTTTTCATCTAGCGATTGGTCCCAAGTAATTATTTTTTATGACTGTCGGGTTCATGTTTGGCTAGCAAAAAAAGTTATAGATTTGAATAAAAACCAAATAATTACTTTTTATGAAAACATTTACCTATTAACATCGGTCAAGGCTCAAGACAAATTAAAACTTCAAACAATTAGTAAAAATAATATTATGATTCTTAGTAAATAGTACTACTTCTTTTGTTTGAAAACATTGAAATAAAAGTAAAGTAAGTAATTATCTTATATCAATTAAAATCACAGGTTTTATTATGAAATAACATCTCAGGTGTACCTTGTAATAATTTTGAGCTTATTATATTTAATAATACAATTCACAAAGTTTTTAAAATATTGCCAGTTGGTCACTCAATATTATTATTTATTACTTATGTAATAATATAAAATTATTGAAGTTTAAGTAATACTTTTCCTACGTTATTTTTTCAATAATATTACAATTTCTTCATACAAATAATCATAATATAATTGACGACATCCGTGGCGCAGTGGTGAGTGCGTTGGTAGCTCAAGCCGGAGGTCGCGGGTTCGAGTCCCGCCGACGGAATAAAAAGTTTATATAGTTCCTGGGTCATGGATGTGTATTAAATATGTTTATCATATAATAAAAATCTTAGATATATGTATAGTATAAAAGTATTAATCCTTCAGGCCCCGCGCGAGCACCGGTGATCGCGACAACAATAGAATACAATAGCAATTCCTGGAAATTCCGACTGAAGTATTAAATATATTTCCGTTGTCTGGTACCTGTAACACAAGTCCTTCAGGTACTAAGCACGGGGCCAAACTGACGTGGTGTGAAGCGTCCATAGATATTATTATTAATATATATACAGGGTGTAACAAAAACTAGTGATAATACTTTAGGATGTGTACGTGTTCCCTGTAGAGAGTTCACTATGAAAGTAGCAGCGCTGAAAGACCAAAAAATTTTTCACTTTTGTATGGGGAAACTCGTGACGCTCGGGCCCTTGCCCATACAAAATTAAAAAAAAAAATTTGGTATATATATATATATATATATATATATATATATATATATATATATATATATATATATATATATATATATATATATATATATATATATATATATATATATATATATATATATATATTACATTATTAATTTCTGTGGTTATAAATTTTAATGTTCTTTATTTTTATATAATAATATTATCTAATTAAAAAGCAAGTGTTAAATGCCTTAAATGCTATAAATCATAATTTATCACAGACCGGGCAAACTTATTAAATTAATGCCATCTCTCTCGCACATATTAAACGTATTGTGCAAATTATTGCACTTTTTATGTAAGGCGGGCAAACAAGTAAAATGGCCGATCGACTAGTTAAGACTTTGACCAATGATATTATATGAATACTTCTTTAAATATTATTATGACATTAAAGAATATATTATATACCTAGAGCAGTATTTTTTAAGAACCCAATTCGAAGCAGTATGTTTAGGTAAAAATAATATTAATTGTAATATACGGTTTAAGGTGAAAGTGTTCTATGTTAAAGACAGTACAAAACAATATTATAGTTATGTATAACTGATTATTTTTGTGTCAACCCTACTTCAAAATTTCTTCCCAGAAAACAATGGATCATAAAAGTGGGACCAATCGCTAGATGAAAAAATTATAAAATTCATATCTGGTCATTGGTCCCAGTGGGCCCAAAAACTTTGGGACGAAACACCAGAGTACTCAATAAAACGTACCTCATAGCAGGAAAAGCGCCCCAAGTTTCTTTTAGCCTTTACCATTCATAACGTATTTAAAAAAAAATATTTGCTAGATCTCGTTCAAACCAATTTTCGTTGGTAACTTTTATAGTAATGTACTATCAGAGAAGTTGATTCCGAGTCAGATCCAGGTTCCAGATCAGGTCCCCCACCTACGTAGTTTGGCGGCGTTACATCAAACCCAGCCGACAGATCACAGTTATCATTGAATTGACATGATCCGACCAAATGACGTTGGTCTTTTAACTGCCTAGCAATCAATTTCCTCGATGGTACATCATATATTTTTTAGACTTATCATGCCCCTACTTTAGATGTTAAAGGGGAAGGAGACACACACATTTTACCACTTAGAAAGAGTCTCTCTCGCAAACTATTCAGGTTAAAAAAAACTCTATATTATGTTTTTTGAACATCTATCCATAGATTTTAGATACCCCACACGCATACGGCATAGGTTAGATGAAAAAAAAAAAATATTTTCCATTTTGTATCAAAATATTAATGCGGTTCACAGACTACATCTACTTACCAAGTTTCAATAGTAGGTATAGCTGTTTTAGTTTCGGAGAAAAGTGGCTGTGACATACGGACTGACCGACAGACAGATAGACAGACCGACAGACAGACATGACGAATCTATAAGAGTTTGGGTTCCGTTTTTTGCCATTTGGCTACGGAACATGCATTTTTCATGCATATAACAAGCTTTTTAAGTTCCATATAATCCGGTCTCTACTTATAAGTAACGTTCTACTTCAACATGGCATGGCAATAATAGCTCAATTTCTATCAAAATTTTACTTATAAACTTTTATCATATATAATGTTATTTAACTGTCGATTAACATTGAATTGTGAATTCAATAAATAATTTATTTTGTCATCGTCAAAAAGAAAAAAACTGAACTGCCGTCTGCCACTACCATTTCTGTTCTTACACGATATACTATAAACTTGTTTTCCATTTGAGTTTGTTTGTGTAAAATATATATTTTTTAATATTATATTAAAATTATGCATTACTTACTAATAATTGTTATATTATTGTGTATAAGTTACTGCGTTGTACAATTGGGACGTAATAAATTAAGAAAAGGGGTTTTTCAGTTCCCCGCTTGTTTTTTTGAGTTACCTTTACTTGGATCACTTTACCGTTTTACTGTTTCTACAGATGGTAAGAAATCACCACAGAACCACTAGCCGAGAAGTTTTATTTATTGCTTCTTTATAGAATCGCCGAACAAAATGTGTAGAGTTTGCATAAAATTTAATGACAGATGTCAACTTTATTTTATCGAACGCATGTGTCAAATCCATACATTTTGCGTTTCTATAAAGGGAGCGAATAAAGAAAAAGTCTTGTTGTTCAAAATTATACATGATATTATTACCTAGTGGCGGGTCATCGTTTTTTTTTTGGATTCCGTGCGAAAAGGTCAAAAAGTGTCCCCATTGGCATCCATTACACGGTAGGTTACTTGTAGGGTACTCGTACGTGGTAAAACTGTCAGCAAAACCTACCGTCTAGTGGATGCCTAAGACTTTACTGTCATTCGTCTGTCTGTCTCCATGCTGTATCCCAAGAACCGCGATAGCTAGGCAGCAGAGGAAATTGACACAAATTGTGTAATTCAATTGACACTATAACAACAAAATATACTTACTAAAAAAAACATTTAATTTATTTGAAAATTTTGTAATTTTTTTAGATGTTATGAAAACTATAGAGCAAGCAGGCTACAACACTATAAGATTAGGTGGTATCGGTAGATTATATGGAGTTAACATATATTTTCTGGGTAAGCTAAAAACATTTCAGCATTATTATTATTTATTCTTATTTAAATGTTCATTATTGGTGTTAAAAAATCACGTTTTCTTGTTAGTCACTTAGGGCGAAGCCAAACGAGCGTAATTTATGAGTTGTGAGTCGCAGAATTTCTGCCGGGCAGAATTCTGCTGCATTCAGTATCATACAAAAGTCATGTTTGATTCACACGGCGACTCAAAATGAGTTGTCATTTGTATGAAAAAAATTCTGCCCGGCAGAAATTCTGCGGCTCACGACTCACAAAATTACGATCGTTTGGCTTCGCCCTAAGTGACTAACAAGCAAACGTGATTTTTTCTTCGCCCTTACTAATGCATAATGGTGAAAACCTGTCATTGGCTTTTTGTTTTTTGTGTTCTTTATTAAATAAATAAATATTCTCAAATTGCCAAATTCTATCCGTAGCGATCATTGACCCCCTGTCAAAAAGTTTGACATATTTCATTGTGTACAAGGCGCGATTCATGCGCGATTGATAATAAAGATACATATATTTCTAGTGTAGGCGGCCCCCAGACGATCAATTTTATGCCAACTATAATGAATAAAGCTGGTTTCATATTACGCTATAATAAAATAGCATATTGTATAATATTATAGCTCATAGCACAAAAATATCGCGTACCGTACATTGTTATGGACACGTTCACAGTCTACTGTACTATTAATATATTATCGTCTTGCTACCCTATGTATGGTGCGCGATATTCTTGTGCTATGAGCTATATATACTATATGCTATTATATTATAGCGTAGTCTGAAACTAGCTTTATGCAATATTATTAACGGTTTAGGGTTAATATTGAACATCATGCAATGATTAAACGAAAGTTTGAGCTTAGTACTTTGATTTTTATTGTACCATATTTTTATTGCATCGTAGTCGGTGTTTAGAAATAATATTTTAGCTACAAGCGGCCGAACATGAAAACATTGCAAAAAATTTGTGTTATTGTGCAATTATTTTATTGATCGTTTAAATTCAAAGCGCCTTTCAATCTTATTGTGCAACATAATGTATTTTTCAATGTTATTGTAAGTTTAGGGGCCGCCTACTATGTATTACGAGAAACATAATTATTCTGTCAATTGAAAAATATACTCATATAACTACTCGATGAAATCTGAGTATGAACTGTATCACTTCGAAGTTATAAAAAGTAAGAGATTATCTTTCTTAGAGATCACTCTTGGTTTTCCGATGAATTATTCATAAGAAGTTCAATTTTTTTAAGAAACAGTTCGAACATTTTTCATATAGCTCCTAGACTAAAAAGGTCAATGACCGCAGCTCGGGACAGCTAATTTCATTTTGACTATAGGAATTGTAATATTACTTCTGCCTAGGAGTCTCATTTATGCCACGTCTCATTTTATAAAATTAAATTGTATGATTGCAGTTATAACTGACGTAAACGATGTAGAAGAGGTCCTCAAGGTATATTTGAACAAGGACAGTATATATGAATATTTTCATGAAGTAACTGGCAATGCAAGCGCATTTATCTTAGGTAAAATAAATAATAATATTAATTTTAAAAATCGAAAAACCCGACCGCAACAAAAGTGAGGAAGTAAAAAGTACGATTTTATAACGGTCGGGATCAATTTTACTGTACGTGGAGTCGAATTTTTGACCGACTTCCAAAAAGGAGGAGGTAATACGTTCAACGATTACTCAGTCGTTTGTGGTCCGATTTTCAAATTTCATTTTGTGTTGTATAGGGTTTAACTCGAATTTGGTACCATGTTCACCAAAGTGGTGATCTGATGATGGGATCCTTGAGGAATCGAGGGGACTCCTTGAAATTTGTATCAAAACATATCACTTTATCAGCTATTAAAGAAAACCGCATCAAAATCCGTTGCGTAGTTTTAATTATAAATAATCAATTAATAATATTATTTCTTCTTACTGCAGATTCAGGTATGGGTAAAGTCCGTCGGCACTATTTATTGCCGGCTTTTAGCTCCAAAATGTTGGAGAGCTACATTGACCCTATCTGGCAAGAAACTATATGGCTGACAGATATTCTGTCCCAATATGAAGGAAAGGGGCCGATATGTGCGGGAAACTATATCAGTGCACATTGTTTGAACACTTATTTAGTAAGTTCTAAATCACACGACGATTTGATATTATTACTAAAGCTCTTTATTAACCAAACATAAACTTTATTGGTAATAAAAATAGCTATCCTGGGCGATACGTTAATCCACACTTCCATACATATTATAAAATATGCCAAAGTGTGTCTATGTGCAACGTAAAGTATGCGATTATACGTTTTCGGTACCTGTAGTAATAATTTATAAGTAGATAATATACTCAATATGATATAAGTAGGTATTGTACTGAGGGCGTCATTTAGTAATTAAATAGTATTTTATTCTTAGATTCTAGCTCAATAAACAAAATATACTATAAAAATAATCTAGATGATTCATTATTCTGTTCGCCAAGACAATATTTCCCAGAAGTAGTTTTAGCCAAGTTCATTCCGTTTTGCTACTAATAAAACATAATAAAGTTCAGTATATTTACATTTGTTTCATGCCTATCACAACCTAATAATACAGGCTTATCAGGCTTGGAGGAGCTTAGAAAAGAAGTCTGCACCTTGAAATTATGCTCCGATTACTCACTAGCAATAGAGCTGTTAATGTGTAAAATAAATACAATATGGATGCATTCAAATGTATTGTATCGGCTAAGCAGCACCTATAGAAAAGTTAAGAAACTATCCGCGACATTCTATCACTACGCTTCTAAGGTAAGACTAGTCACGAATCACGATTGTCACGAGGTAAAAACAATCTAATATCTGTCCGCCACTATTATAAGTAGGTAAAATATAGTAACAAAAAAGAGGGATACCATTCCCAAATCCCACCCATAATATGTGAAATTAAAAATTTCCGAGGGAAGCAAAAAAAACTTTATTTTTTTTAAGGGCCAAGAAATACGGAGGAACGAAATGAGGACAAGGGCACTTCTGCTTCCAACAAAAGGTACCTAAACATTATTGTCTGCGTATTACAATGTGCAAACCATTGTTATTGCACAATAATGTAGTATGTATGTGCAAAATAAGGTACTATGTGCAAAAAAAATTTTTTTTTTTATTTCAGATGATACAGCAAAGAAAAACAAATCAGCTGTTAAAAGTGGCTTGCTTGATAGCTTGCTAAAGTCCAATCTTAGTAACAAGGAAATTTCTCAAGAAATAGTTGTATTAATGGGTGCATCTGAAGAAGTGAGTGCCGCAATCGGTTTCACGTTGATGTTACTCGGTCAATACCACGAGGTCCAGAATAAAGTTTATGAAGAGTAAGTTTTGAATATTTATGTTAGCAACCGGCCCCGGATGTGACTACCTTCAAATCCGGGATGTATTTATACTGTATCCCTACAATGCTAGCTTCTAAAAATATTATACTACTAGATTATGCCCACAACTCCATTGCGTCAAAATTCGTTTATCGGGACGGGAACTGTACATTTTTCCAAGATAAAAAGTATCCTATGTCCTTTTCCGGGACTTAAAGTATCTCCATACCAAATTTCAGCAAAATCAGTTCAGCGGTTCGGGCGTGAAGAGGTAACAGACAGACAGAGAGATGGTCAGACAGACAGACACACTTTCGCATTTATAATACTAGCTATATGACCGAGCTTCGCTTGGTATTCAAAAAATTAAAAAAACACACATAAAATGACATTTTATGAAAATGATTCCTACCTAGATCGATTTCTCGCCCCCGAAACCCACTATATACTAAATTTCATGAAAATCGTTGGAGCCGATTCCGAGATTCCAATTATATATATGTTACGCTCAAAGACCGAAATCGCTCAGTGAGCGAAATTATTATTTTTAACAAAAAATTAAAACCGACTTCCAAGGTAAAAATAATAATAACGTCTTTTAAATAAAAACTAAAAATAAAAAGTATTAATTAACAAAAAAAATAAAAAACTGATCTCCAAGGTACAAACTTTTAGTATAATAATATGAACTAAAAAGTATTAAATAATTTTTCCTATCTAAAGGTGCCTTTTTCCGAATTCGGCTAAACCTCAACTATTTCTGTACTCAATCTTCATTATTTTGAAGTCGGTACCAGATAGCTAAATCTTCAGTCCTCTGACAGAATATTTGAAACTTTTGGAACTGGCACCGACTTCAAAATTATGAAGATTGAGTACAGAAATAGTTGAGGTTTAGCCGAATTCGGAAAAAGGCACCTTTAGATAGGAAAAATTATTTAATACTTTTTAGTTCATATTATTATACTAAAAGTTTGTACCTTGGAGATCAGTTTTTTATTTTTTTGTTAATTAATACTTTTTATTTTTAGTTTTTATTTAAAAGACGTTATTATTATTTTTACCCTGGAAGTCGGTTTAAATTTTTTGTTAAAAATAATAATAATTTCACTCTTTTTAGTTACTTAGTAGTTTATACATACATATTTATATTGTATTAGTAAATCGTGTTTTGTTACAAAATGCAATTACACTCACAAAATATATAAGGTACTTAGATAATTTCAAACAATAGACTCAACAAAAAATGAAACTGAACACGTGTTAGCAAATTTAACCACAACATGACCAAAACACGGAACGGTACCTATTGTTTTATACAAACAATTGCTTTGCTCATGCCGACACTAATTCTTTCTGATGCCGCAAACCACAAAATAACACCGAAAACAAGCCATTGTTTACAATCCGCAATTACTTTATATTATGTATGGTAATAAGATAATAATAATAACAAAATCGTCTACTTAAATAAATAATGGTTTAAATTATTATACTAGTATCGAAGCAACTTAATATTTTATATCTCAGAAGTATTGGCAAATGTGCGCCTTATGCTCTTGAACTTGAATACGATAATTACGCACGCGGCGCGCGGCGCGGCGCCGACCACCTGTATAAACAGCCTATTGTTATAATATTATATAATAATTAATAATATAATTAAATTATTGTATCCATACTTATGCCTTGTACTATTGTCTATTCTGTGCCATGAGACATTGGTGACCTTAACACGACGTGGTAAGGATGATGATGATGATGACGATGATGATGATGAATATGAATTGCATAGTAGCATATGCTTTCTGTTCTTAAAACAACGCCAAAACTCCCAAACGTGTAACTATAAGGAGTCAGGAGTTCTCTCAGCATCTTCGAAACCATGGTATACCTTGACCCAATATTTGACTTTTTGGTAGCATATTCCTAGTACACTTCACATAAAACCAAAATCATCATATATTTCCATATAAATTTCGAAGAGTTCCCTCGATTACTCATGGATCCCATCATCAGGTCACCACTTTTGTGAACATGGTACCAAAGTGGAGTGAAACCTAATACAACAAAACAAAAATTTCGAAAATCGGTTCATAAACGGCGGAGTAATCGTTGAACATACAAAAAAAAAAATCCACAGCCGAACATATAACCTCCTCATTTTTTGGAAGTCGGTAAAAATAGCTCACAACGCGTTGTGGTCACAGTGAAACAGCCACGACGCGAAATTCACGTCGTGGCTCTAATGAAAACGGCCACGACGCGTTCTGGTAATCACAAAAATGCCATAACGCGAAATTCATGTCGTGCCTGATAGCTATTCGTTTTTCTTGATTTGTTCTTGATTGATTAATCATTCATAGGTATGGAAGATTATATTTGAATTACCACGCGTACTACAAAATATTTTTTCTTTTACTAAATCACTGCATAACGTGTTTAACATGATAAACATCATTATTATTTATAAAATATCCATAGTTTTATACTACATAAATTACTTGTTGTTTTTTTAATATAAGTATAAGTAAAGTAATCTGATAATGAAAATATAGTTTTATTTCAATTAATATAACTTAAACATAATACTACTAGTTGATGTCCGCTACTACGTTGCGCCAGACAGACAGAGAGACAGACATTAATAATAATTATTAGTACGGATAGTATAAAACTATAGATATTTTATAAACAATAATGATAAACACGTTATGCAGTGATTTAGTAAAAGAAAAAATATTTTGTAGTACGCGTGGTAATTCAAATATAATCTTCCATACCTATGGATGATTAATCAATCAAGAACAAATCAAAAAAAAAAAAAGGAATAGCATAATATCAGCCACGACACAAATTTCGCGTTATGGCCTTTTTGTGATTGCCAGAACGCGTCGTGGCCGTTTTCATTACAGCCACGACGCGAAATTCGCGTCGTGGCTGTTTCACTGTGACCACAACGCATTGTGAGCTATTTTTTCGGTCACTGAGCGATTTCGGTCTTTGAGCCTTAAAAGACCGGCAACGCACCTGCAGCTCTTCTGATGCTGCGAGTGTCCATGGGCGACGGAAGTTGCTTCCCATCAGGTGACCCGCTTGCTCGTTTGCCCCCTTATTGCATTAAAAAAAAATTGGAAAACTAGACATAATATTTAAGTTACTATCTCAAAGATTTTTCAGATTAGTGAATGTTTTTGGTGACTCCAATAGAACAATCAAAAAAGATGATTTGAAGAAAATGCCTTACTTGGAAATGGTTATTAAAGAAACGATGCGACTTTATTCGCCAGTGCCTTTTATTGCACGTAAAGCACATACAGATTTTGTATTGTGTGAGTAAGACTATAACATACAAGATATTATGCAAAGACTTTGTACTTGTACTTAGTACTTTGTACTTAATGCTTTGTACTTTGTATTTGTAATTAATAAATTAAATTGTTCTGATAATAATAAATCTAAATTCCGTAGCGTCTGGAAGAAAGATTCCCTGTGGTGTTGGTATATGTATTCCTATCATCTGCATAAATCGAAATCCGAAATACTGGGGTACTGATGCAGACCACTTTGACCCAGAGAGGTTCTCCCCAGAACGGCTTAAAGGGGTTCCTAAAAATGCTTATATTCCTTTCAGCATGGGACCCCGCGGTTGCCCTGGTAAGAAAAAACTTGACTATTTAACCATTATTTTAACGAGATTGCTTCAGCGCAATTATTATTAATTATATTAAAGATTTTTCTTGAGGACTAAATTACACTGTATACTGTATAGATAAGTACCAAGCATCACATTTTGAACTTATTACGTCTTCATAAGAAAATCAAAATGAAATGAAAGGAAGGAAAAATAGTACAGCTGGTATGTAGGTAACTGTACATCGCGTAAAGCATAATTATTTTTTTTAGGTTATAAACTTGGAATATCTATTATTAAAATAAGTCTTTGCGCTATATTAAGAAAGTTCAAAGTGGTAGACAATCCTGCGTCCAGTCCGATACCAAACATAAAGACAAAGTATGAATTATCTACAAAATCTGTAACCGATGTTGAAATAAAACTTGAGAACAGGATTTAAACACTGACCAGAAAATACAACGAGGAAAAGGGTAAAAATTTAACATAATGTAGAATAAAATGACCTTCTTATGTTCTATAATAAAATATTGTATATTATTTTATATACTTAATTAAGTGTTATTATTGTATATTATTTCAAACTAATTAAGTGTTAAATATATAAATAATAATAATTATTAGTGTAATTATTTGGGATGAAACTATTTGAATATTTACACTATTCGAATAGTTTTAATACCTTTTTATGATAGATAATGTTACTAAACTATAGCCAAAATCAACTATATCTACTCTTTCTCACTAAGAAAGTTAAAACGCGCACGTGCTTTGCATGAGTTATCATTTATCAACCACCGTGCTGACACACCGCATCAACCACATTCAAATTATTCAAAGAATGGACCCACTTCACCAACAATCTCTAGACAGCAAGATACAAAATTGATTATTGCTTGAGCAAAAAAAATATCCTTTCTATAGCTAAGTACTATAATCAGTAATATTAATTATTATAACTGCAATGTTTCCACGCTTGTTACTTAATGCATAATTATGCACCCACTATGAAAACCGGACTAAGCACAGATTTGCCGAACACCAGTATCACATCATCATCATCAGTCAGACTACCGAAAATGCTGTCGCCGCATCATCGTGGTGGTTAGATCTTACGTCGATCGGGGTCGGTACTTGTAATTTAGGTTTATAGTCTTTTTATACAGAATAGCTCTGTTATATTAAATTAAAAGTAAAAATTTTATTTTACATTTTAATAAATGTTTTAAATTAAATCGTTTTTTTTGGAACTCCCGTACGAGAAAACTATAATTCGCTAGGGGCAGCATTAGCATAGATAGTAAACAAAAAGTTTTGTTCGACGTTTGACATTACGTTACTGTCAATCTGTTACTGCATGATGCTAGAAGCACCCCCCGTTCCAACCTTTGCGCAATAATCATAATATTTCACCACACTAATGTTGTAAATAAGATTAGGGAATGGAAATGGGTTAACAAGTAGTACCTATAGGGTTTTTTATGCCAAAAAGTAGGTTCTTTGTTCCAACTGTAGACTTCATTTCTTTCTTACATTGCACAATAATATTAAGCTCTATAATTATTGATGGTCCTATGAATTCTAATAACTTTATAAATGCGAAAGTGTGTCTGTCAGTTATCCCTTCACGCCCCAACCGCTGAACCGATTTTGCTGAAATTTGATATGGAGATGAATGAAGAATTTTAACGCAACGTAGTTGCGGACGCTATCGCCGCTATCTAGTTTTCTATAATTTAGAAGTTTATAATATCTAATAACTTATGAAAACTTTAAAAAAATCTCTTCATAGCGTTAATTAATTTATTTATTTTTTTATTTAAAAAACTTTATGCACATATAGGTACAAAGGTGGACTTAATGCCTTATGGCATTATCTAATTTACTTACTGCCCAAAAAAGGGGAAAGCTTCTGTGCGAAGCGCGCATAAAATGCAGTTACTTTGTTTTATCACGAAATTAATAATTCGTAACATGAATGAAACAATACAAATAATTATTTACATCCAAGCTTAAATATTGAAAATGTCGCATTAATTAAAATGTATAATTTGCAGAAACTCATTATAAAATAGTTGGCGCTACAGTCTTGGAATGATTCAATTTAAATGACAACGCAAGGGACGGAGTTCTGTCAACAATTCTCATAAGCCCTTCGTTAAAATATGTTAATGCACCGACATAAATGTTCTGTTGCTACATTACACTGTATAATAAAATTAAAACTTACACTGTAAGGGTGACTGCCCATGTCCGACAATCGCTGACCGAATTTTTGTAGGAGAAAATAGAACATACTGAGTGCATAGTGCATACCTACTTTGCAAAAAATTCATCAGAAATGTGGTGGCGTTAGTATTCAAAAATCAGAACAGGAACCACAAACGCTCATATTATTATGGACTTATTACTGTGCTGCACGACAGCTTTATTGAAAGAGTCGGTTCATATTGCAGCATGACGCGGTGATGCGATGCAATGTGAACTCACCTTTATATGATGTCTATGTTGGCCTAAATGACCCATTCAAATCTGAACTTTATTTACTGTGAACACATTAAATTGGCAGACTGGCCGCTCACAGTCAGGCCTGTTCAAATTTGAATGGCTCATAATTACTGCATCGCAACACCTCGTGTCATCGCAGTGTGAACTGACATTTAGGATCAGCTCATAACGTCATCGTAACGCGTAGATACCTTGAGATTCATTTCTAAATTACATTTAAGGGTTGGTTCAGACCGCAACGCGACGCGTAGATGCATTTCTAAATTTATATGGAATTGACAGATTCGCAAGATGTCTAACGCAATTGAAATCGGTCAAATCCATACAAATTTATGCGCCACGCCGCGCCTCGCCTCGCCTCGTCGCGTTACCGTCTGAATTAAACCTAACTTGCATGACGTCTCACGCAATTGAAGTCTGTCAATTCAATACTTTATAAATGCATCTCACGGCATCTACGCATCACGTTACGGTCTGAGCCCACCCTAAGTCTGTACAAACCACCCTCGTATGTACAAATTAGCATTCATGGTATCCACTGAAAGAAATGCGGAAGATTTTAAGTCATTTCCCCAACTCAGCTGCAATTAAAACGCGCCCAAAGGGTGCATCTCCATTGCAAACACGTCCATTGTCTTAATCTACTACACAGCCCAACGCTATAGCCGTAATACAGATATTATCATCCACTATAACAAGACCTCTGCACTATAAAACCACAATGTAAATACAGTAAAGCAACTGAAACATGTTCTTGAAATTGTCCAGCAATTTTGTTTTGCTAATCTCGTGTTTTAGAGCCTGGCTCCCAACTCGGAAAAGGTGCGTTCCATTTCTGTAGTGTGACCAAAAATAATTTTATTGAAGTGAAAACTTCTTTAGCGGCGCGGCGTTGAGCACTTTTGTGGGATGGGTAAAAACTGTGAAACTCGCGTCAGATTTTCGTGTTGATCGAAAAACCATAGAAAAAGCGTAAGACGTAAGACGGTTGGAAAGTTTGTGGAAAGTAGTGTTTTGTGTCCAACTCGAACTCGAACGAAATGTACAGTCGGGGAAATGAGTTGTTTAGCAGAAATGTACAGTCCGGGAAAATGAGTTGTTTAGCAGAAATGTACAGTCGGGGAAATGAGTTGTTTAGCATAAATGTACAGTCGGAGAAATGAGTTGCTTAGCAGAAATGTACAGTCGGGGAAATGAGTTGTTTAGCAGAAATGTACAGTCAGGAAATGAATTGTTTAGCAGAAATGTACAGTCGGGGAAATGAGTTGTTTAGCGGAAATGTACAGTCGGGGAAAATTGTGCTAAGCAGAAATGTACAGTCGGGGAAATGAGTTATTTAGCAGAAATGTACAGTCGGGGAAATGAGTTGTTTAGCAGAAATGTACAGTCGGGGAAATGAGTTGTTTAGCAGAAATGTACAGTCGGAGAAATGAGTTCTTTAGCAGACGCGCTGATTAAGGCCGCGTTTCCACCTGCAAGACAACTGTCGCGAGATGTGTCTGACAGCGGCTTTTTTTTCGATTGTCGATATTTTTAATGGATTGTAAGGGTTTCGAATAATTAATTAAAACGATCGTTTTTTTTTATTTATTTTTTAAATCGATTTTCATAAAAAATGGGTTAAAAAAATAATGCACAATGTTAAAAATCAAGTTTTCACTTCTGCCGGCACTCCCGGAGTGCAACCCCTCTTTTTTTCCATTATTAATGAGAGAGCACGTGGGAGAGCCATGCTGCACGTGGGAGAGCCATGCTTCGGCACGAATGGGCCGGCTCGACCGGAGAAATACCACGGGCTCACAGAAAACCGGCGTGAAACAGCGCTTGCGCTGTGTTTCGCCGAGTGAATGAGTTTACCGGAGGCCCAATCCCCTCCTCTACCCTTTTCCCTTCCCTACCCTCTCCTATTCCTTCCCTACCCTCCCCTATTCCCTTCCCTACCCTCTCCTATTACCCTATTATTTTCCCTCTTAGTTGGAGGAAGTTGCTTTCCATCAGTTTACCCGCTTGCTAGTTTGCCCCCATATTGAATTTAGAAAAAAATTGTGAGTTGTGACTATCAACAGGAACATAGACGCCCTCGTGTAGGTATTGCACGCACACACATTGGAAAAGAAGTCCCCTTCTTACCTAACATGCTTATTGCTTATAATGAAAACTGATACTTAATCGAGATCGTTGTAGGAGCTGTTACGGCATTGTTATACTTTTTAAAACTATCTGATATCACGCTAATGTGTAGTGTAGGCGAGCCGTGAGATCAATCCAGGCAGTCTAGCATAAAAATGGTCTACTGTACCTAAATTATTTATACTGTGATAAAACGCAGCGCGAAGTATTAAAACGCAGCTCAAGCTACGCCGGTCTCATTCGCATAGTAACATTATACTTGATTGAAATATTAATTTCAAAAGTCGCGAATCGTGGATAGCTGTAAAAACAATTTTCTTGCAGTCGACACTCGGTGGAGCGTTTTATGCCCCTTTTATTGCAAGTTGAGATTTCGTAATAACTTCTTACTATTTAGTTTCATCATCAGAGCTTAAAAAGTGTATTTCTTGGCTGGCCATATTATTGTGACCGCAAGAGTTAAATATTGTTAAAGGACTAGCTGATTTGGCGAACGTTTTTTGCCATATATTTGAGGCATGAAAACTAGATTGACCGATTCTCACTGCCATATAACTCGGAAACGAATATTAATTATTAAAATACCTGCGAACATAAATCCCTTTTACCTGTCAAACTCTTTATTCAATTGAAGTTTAATCATTTAATTATGAAAACATATTATCCCACCAAAACATGAAAAAATGTAAAAGGAGCCAAGCAAAATATTGCATAGCTATTCAATACTTCTGTCGTAAAAAGTTGATCACATTCAAGCCAAGCCTTCAACTTATTTTGCAATTTAAATCAACATTCAGTAAATGTATCAATAGATTTCTTTATTTTATAATTATTATAGTGGCTTGGCAATAAGCACTAGAGAAATAATCAGCTACTAATTGGATTTATTGGGTAACATCGGCCACATACGTCGTTACATATTAAAACACTTTACGTTTGCCGTCTGTGTAAGTATGAACTCCTCCCAATATGCAATTTTATATTTGTTTCTATTGTGCTTATTGCCAAGCCACTATAATAATTATAAAATAAAGAAATCTATTGATACATTTACTGAATGTTGATTTAAATTACAAAATAAGTTGAAGGCTTGGCTTGAATGTGATCTGAAAACTTTTTACGACAAAAGTATTGAATAGCTATGCAATATTTTGCTTGGCTCCTTTTACATATTTTCATGTTTTGGTGGGATTTCATTTCTTTTTTGAAGGTTTTTTTGTTTTCTTTTCAGGACACGTTATAACTTTTCTGTACTTAGCTTAGCACCCATTCCCTATCTCCTTTATATTTTTTCTTTGAGGCTTCGTTAGTTCTATAGGTGGACAACATAACGTAAATACTTCTGAGTTCTGAGTCGATTATTATATTCATATTATTATATAAATGACTCTTAAGCTAATACTTGAATGTGGTCATTTCTATCTTTACCGTTGAATACATAGCAGCACTGGCCACTGTTGTTAGCGTCTCGACGTTACTCGCAGGAAAGGAGCACACCTTATTTCATGTGATAACTTAAAACTCCCCTAATAATTGTATCGAGCAATTAGTAAAGTATCTAAATCTATATATCTCAGTACTGATTAGTGGTTACATTTATATTTAAATGGAATTCAATTATTGTTTCATTATTAACGTTGTTAACATTATTTTTTATTTAATTAATACCATTTCATTAAGTTCATAACTAACTTAAAGCCTTTTGTACGTCAAACAAATACTTATTATGCAGTCGAAAACTCATAACTGTTCTTGCAAAGTTACAAGCATAAAAATCTTTTATTTTATTTAATAAATTATTATATTAAATTACCTATTAAGTATATTATTTTTCAATTTCAGTTTTTAGGTTTCCCTGCCCAAAGGCTGAAAACGGGGCCCTATTATTAATAAGTCTTCGCTGTCCGTCGTACATCCGTATGTCACCACTCACCAGGCTGGATCTCGAGAACTGCAATAGCTAGATAGTTGCGATTTTCACAAATTATGTATTTCTGGTGTCGTTATAAAAGCTAATAGTCCAATCAAAATAAAATAAATTATTAAAGGGGGCCTCATACAACATACACGATTTTTTCCTATTTTTTGCTCTATATTTATAATGGTAACACTAAGGTTTTTGAAAATTTCAGAAAACGCTCATTTGTATGTTAACTTTAATAATTAACTATAAAAATTAAATAAACTTATTATTTAAGGGGGGCTCCCATACAAATTTAAGGTACGGAACCCTATGTACGCCAGTCCGACTCGCACTTGGCCGGTTTCATAATTTTTCCTTTCATTGTGAATAAAGACCTATCCGAGTACCAAATTTCAAGGTTCTAAGTCTGCTAGAAGTACCTTAGAATTTTGATGATCTATATGTCAGTGAGTCACAAAATGTAGTAATTTGGACCATCCGTAACTCCTAAACTATTTATTGAAATTTCATGTAATTTGGAGGTTAAGCTAGTTTTAATACTTGCTCCTAGTGACCGAAATTTTAAATCCTTAGCTTTGTTAACATCGAAGATAAAGGGGGTGTGAAATAGCCGCGAACCGCTTCGAGAAAAGTATGGTACGGCCGTGCCTTTGCTAAAAAGCTTGGCTGCGGCACTGCCGTGCCCCCAGATAACCTCTGAGTGCGGCTGCAGAATATGAAATCGGTGCAGAACTCCAGACTTTTCAGAGGAGTTTGACAACAAAATATATCCCTACATGAGAATTTTCTAGTTTATAAGGTAGAACTGGTATTTTAAATAGATTATGAAGTAATAAAATCTTTAAAACCATTGTTTTATAAAAACTTAAATTATGATAAAATTAAAATGAATAGAGCAAAATTAGTAGCGGAATAAAATATGAACTCATTGTAAGGTATCCATCTCAAATTGTCGCATTTCAAGAAACAAAGACATGGAAAGTCTTAAGAAAGTTTCCATAAGTTCCCGCAGCAGGTAAGTTTCAAAGAAAAAGTGGAAGTTTCGAAACAAAAACTATGCTACGAACACACTTCACTGGTATGAAATGCAAAGTTTTAGATCAAAATGGAGATTAAGTAGTTTGAAATAGAGGTATAAATATTGTTCTCACTTAAATATCTATACTTATAAAGTTACATGTCCTGACTGACTGATTTATCATCTCTGAGCAAAAACTGTTAAAGTTACAGCCACGAAATTTGGTGAGTAGGGTTGTCTTATTAAGTAGACACCCACTAAGGAAGGAATTTTGAAAATTTTACCCCGAAGGGGGTGAAATAGGGGTTGAAAGTTTGAATGAAAGTTCGTCATTTCTTAAGTTAGGAACATGAAACCCATCTGCGTTATTAATTACTATCTATGCTAACGCGGACGAAGTCGCGGGCAACAGCTAGTTATGCTATAAATGGTAAGGTATGTATGGCTGTTACCTCATCACGTCGACGACGACGTCGGTTGCGCATTGCAAACAACTTAGCATGGTGTTCCATCATAAGCCAACACAGAGATGCAACATTTAAAGGGCCTGACGTAACATACGCTGTAATTACGGAGTTGCGGCAATCAAACACGTAAAAGCGTAACTATCAGTAGTTGGTAGCACCTGCAAACAGCTGGCAGCGCTCATTAGCGAACTTCAAATTGACGTCTATTAAAACGACTGAGATCGGCAACGAGTGGCGCTAATTACTTAAGTAATCGCCCGTTTAATTGGCAGCCATGTTGCCTTACTAGATGATACCCGCAACTCCGTTGCGCCAAATAGGCTTATCGCGCGGGATCCGTACATTTTTCCAGGATAAAAAGTATCCTATGTCCTTTCCCGGGACACAAAGGGTATCCATATCAAATTTCAGCAAAATCGATTCAGCGGTTTGGGCGTGAAGTGGTAACAGACAGACAGACAGACAGACAGACGGACAGACAGACGCACAGACAGACAGACACACTTTCGCATTTATAATATTATATAGTAAGTATATAGTATATTATAGTAAGTATATAGTATAATAGTAAGTATATAGTAAATAAGTATATAGTATAGTATGTACTATGGACATAATAATATAGTTTCAGTGTCGTATTTGGGATATGCTCGATTTTAAATATGCGTCTTATGCGTCATGAGATGTGTAACTTGTGTTATGTGTATGTGTCCATACAGGGTTAGCTGTAAAAGTAGCAGCGCTGAAACAGAAAAAAGATTATTGTGATTTGTATGGGCAAGAGCGCTAGGTCATAAGTTTAAAAAAAGTTATTCTTTCAGTGCTGCAACTTTCACAGTGAGGTGGTATAGGGGACTCATACACACCCTAAAGTATTATCACTTAGTTTTGTTACACCCTGTATATCTTGAATCACTTCTATCGCAGATGATTTCACTGTTGTGGCCAATGATCGAAGCGATTGCACTCGAGGTACGAGAATCGGGACCCTGGCAGTGATGGCTTATATGAGAGGCAATTTGTTGACTTCAGGCATGGGCGCCGGCAGGGGAGTGCCAGGGGGTGAACTTGCACCCCTTGGGAATCTCGGTATCGACAGGAATTATTGAAATAAAAAGCATTTTGTAACCCTATTACCATGCCGTGCAAAGATAGTTCGTAATGTTTCGGCACTCAATGTATTCTGTTGACGTAAATAGACAGTCACCGTTGTTCGTAAAAAGTAAAAAGAAAAGAAAAGAAAGAAAACTAAAATCTGCACCCCTTGGAAATTATTTCTGCCGGCGCCCATGGCTTGAGGCACCCAAGGGCTCTAATCATTAGTTCAATGAGTGATCATCAGGTAGATTGTTATTACGAGGTATTTTTTAGACGATTTGACGCCCGCGACTCGGTTGCGTAAAAATTCGTTTATCGCGCGGGAACAATACATTTTTCTTGATAAACAATTTCCTATGGCCTGACTGTAGATATCTCCATACCAAATTTCATCAAAAGCGGTTCAGTAGTTTAAGCGTGAAGAGATAACAGAGAGACACACTTTCGCATTTACAATAAAGTAATAATATTAGTATCGTAGTATTATTGTATATAGTAGTATTGGCACCTCAGAAACACCTTTGTTTTGTTTGTTTTATATACCTACGCCATATTTAAATTATCGTTTTCCATTCGCGATTTCTTTCAAGATAACTTCATCCCGCTTAGAATTTCATTTAGGTCACGTATCCAGTATATTAGCGCTGTCACTCCTCTTGAAGACACGGGAGAGTTGGCTTAATGAGGCTGGTCATTACGGCGTGCGTGTTTGGAACAACGTGGAGCACCTTTGAGGAGCCGAGGGAGGCTTTGTTTGTTTATCAAGCGCTGTGTGGAAAGCGGCAAAGTGTCAAGACTTCAATTTTTTTAGAAAACTGCTTGAAGTCACGTTGGGGTTTTGATTTCCTTTTTGCGTTGGGCTATGGCCTATGAATATAATTATTGTGATACTGTTTACACGATCAACGTTGGTCATAGGCAAAATAGACGAAGATTTTCTTCTCTATACACGGTTCGTTATTTTGTTAATGATTGGCCAACGTGGCGTTGATGTTTTTTGGCATAACAGCAGACAAGTGATAAGAGAAAATAAAATGGAGAAATGTGGTTTCCCAGTTATAATGATAAATGGTAAACATCGTAATAAATGTAGTGTATTGATAAATAAAGATGGCCGCCTACTACCACTCTGCGTGAGGCTGGGACAATATGGCCGCCAGACGTGAGAGCTGTCGGCCACTTGCTCCATAGCCGCAGCCGATAGTAGAGTGTTCAGTGATACAGTATTCTGTGTTTAATTTACTCCTCTAACGAGAATGTACAAATTGTACAATAAAGAATATGTTATGGATAGATAATATGTCGACATCAATACTGTCTGTCTGTTATTCTTCAGGCCCAAACTGCTGAAACAATTTTGCTTGGTACGAAGATACTTTGACTCCCGAGTCCCGGGAAAGGGCATAGGATAGGTTTACCACGGAAAAATGTACGCTTCCCGCGCGATTAACGAATTTTGGCGCAACGAAGTTGCGGGCGTCATCTAGTCCGTTATGAAAAAAATATACAAAAAAGTCCTACACAATCTGCTTTTTACAGAAGTTAGTAATATTTAAAACTATTTTACGTAACTTAAAAAAACCTTATATATTTAAACTGTCAAGGGCGCAGCTGTACAAAAATCGTTACTGCTCCTAAAATATTCATAGTATTATCCTTTTCATGCCGCTTCAAGGCCACTTGTAAAATGTTATTTTATATTTTAAGAGTAAAATTTAGAAAGTCTGGATAATTTGGATTAGAAAGGCTTTATGTAACCGACACTAGTTATGTGAATTTGAAGAAACAGCGAGGCTCAAGGTGGTTTCTAACTTATTCCTGTAATTATAATATTGGGTATTTAGTATTAGCATTTGTTCAAAGATGATATAACGTACTTTTGTTTTTAGGGACCCTTTCTGCGTTGGGATATGCTAGGAAACAATATATGATTATCACTACAATTGCAAAGCTGTATATAAGCATTCAAATTATACGTCCATAATGAGCAATCTAAGACGAATATTATGCCCCTCTACACGTGTAGAGGGGCATAATATTCGTACTACGTAATGGCTTGTATTGTTCCATCGTGATTTCTCCTCAAGACCACATTAACTGACTAACACACAAAAATAAATCAAAATTTACAACAAAATAAAGTACGCTCACGCACAAAGGTTCTTTACGATCAAAATATTTTTTTAATTACAATGCTCGTTTGACAATGTTTTCATATCTGTGTGCCTGAGGCGAGTTGTAAGTACAGTCGCAATCTAATTCTTTGTTACGCTCTCGTGGTGAGAGGCTTGTCACTATAACAAAAGTGGAGGGGAACAATTTGTGTGACATACGCGGATTTTTCATAAGCCCCGAAGGCGTAAGCGGGAACTATAGTGCCTGTAGTCACGAGCTTAGTTAATGAGTTAGATAAATAGAAGGAAGTTTTTGATACATTGTTTTTTTTTAATCCATAATACTAGACAAAGTTAACGCAACTCAAGCAGTCAAAGGACACGTGTCACGTACTACCAGAGAAGTTGATTCCTGTAATTTGGTCGCGTTAAGTCAAACCCATCCGACAGATCACAATTCACAACCTCTGTCACAGCTGACATTGAATTGACATGAGCCGACCTTAGGTCCGTCAACTGCCTAGGAATCAATTTCTTCAATGGTACATTATTTGACATGTAGGTAGTATTATAACTCAAACCAAAAATTAACGCCGCGTGGTTAAAATATATTATTGCATTCACTCCTATGCCGTACCTACAGGCGGTCGGTCGTCTTATGAATTTTCGATCAGTTGTCCTGACGAGATTTTAAATTTACCTATCCAAAAATGTGCACAGCAAAATAGTTCAACGAAGAGGTGCGATAATAATAATTGGAGAGGCATCAAGTTTATACAGCGAATTCATAGGTAATCTAGTTATGCGTAGTCAATGCCTTCAAAAGCAGCTACTTAGACAAAATGCAAGTGCTGATTTTCTCAGCTATTTGTGTTGCGAGGCTCCGTCAATATTGGCTCAGCCGGCGCTCAGAGGAAGATCAATAAATATTCCGATGAGCCTAATTAACTAAGAAAATATTACTTTCCATTTGTGGTAAGAAAATATTGTAAATCCAAGAAAGGAAAATATTGCAGAAATATCCTTACATACTAGTATCCTTATTTACCTACCTAGTTTCTATGTAAATTCACCTAGAAACTAGGTAGGTAAATAAGAATATTGCTAATGATATCTAGGTAATTACCTAGATTTTAATTAGAAGTAAAAACACTTATGTTCTTTAATGTTTTATCGTTAAAAAGCAATGCCTCATGGGTACGTTTAATCGTAGAAAAAATTAGAAAATTAGTAACTTTTAACAGCTGGTAAAGAAAAGGGTAACCACGGTCAACTCTTAGAAATTTCCCAGCACGCAACCCGTAAAGTTTAGTCTACGTATTTTTTTTACAAAATAAGGAGGCAAACGAGCAAACGGGTCACTTGATGGAAAGCAACTACCGTCGCCCATGGACACTCGCAACATCAGAAGAGCTGCAGGTGTGTTGCCGGCCGTATATTCAGTAGTCATCCGTACTTCCATACTAATATTATAAAATATGCGAAAGTGTGTCTGTCTGTCTGTCTGTTTCCTCTTCACGCTCAAGCCCCTGAATCTTGTATGGAGATACTTTGAGTCCCGGGAAAGGACATAGGATACTTTTTGTCTCGAAAAAATGTACGGTTCCCGCGCGATAAACGAGTTTTGGCGCAACTGAGTTGCGGGCTTCATCTAGTAATATCATAAAAGGGAATCTTACGCAAAAATTAGAGCAGAGTGCGCCACTGGCACATACAGTGAATAATCCGACCAAAATTGGAGATTTTGCACGTTATATCAGAATATTGACAGAAACGGCGTCAAACGTCGAACAAAACTTTTTGTTCATTGTCCATGCTGGTGCTGCCCCTAGCGTGAAAACATTACAGTAATATATCCTTAATAATGATTACCTTAATATATATTATCTTAATATATTATATATTAAGATAATATATATTAAGATCTATGTATACCTACAACCACTACAGTACTCATTCGGTAGATGGCTCCGCACTCGATCTTTTTACCACATCACCTAATGTCTTCAGAAATACATTGATTAGGGACTGGTTCTCAAAATAATTTGTAAATTAGTTTTAAGTTTTTGTTAAATGTCCTTTTTTTCTCCTCTTGTACGTATGTGCGAAAACAATGTAATTGTGTATCTTCTTGCTAGGTATTTATTCATATTGTCACTTAATTACCGTTTTGTTTTCCTGTAAAATAAAATAAAATACATAAAATATATATTTTTCAGATGTTATCATCAGCTGATCTAGCACTATGTCACGTATATCGAAAAATGTAACCTCAAAACCGTACCCAATAAACTACTTCGAAACTCTAAATGCGTCTTTAAATTTTTGCTCTACAAAGTTAGCAAAACTGAAAACCGCTAAACTCCTGTTGCGATAGCACACGCTGCCAACTTGTGGAATATTCCAGTTCCTTAAAGTTACCTCTGGAGTTAGCACATGATCCATAATACTAAAACATTTTAGTACCGAGTGACGTGTTGTACATTTTTGATACAAAGTAAAATTTAAGGCAAATATGGGTCAGGAAGGATGTTTCAATGCTTGTATAAAATTGTCATGGGTACGTAGATGCAATGCAGCATACAGTTTTCAATTATATTACACGTCAATACGTGTTATTGCACAATAATGTTGATCATCTAGAGGCCCGCTTTCAAGTACAACTTTGGATGGATAGAATGTGTGCAATTATAGAGCTGAGAACTGGTATCACTAATTCAAATCTTATTTTTAATTACCATACAAGTGTTGCCACCTATACTTCCTGCACGGTTTCTATAGGCGCCGAAGCAACAAAAAAGACGGGTTGCACTCCGGGAGTGCCGGCAGAAGTGAAAACTTGATTACTAACGTTGTGCATTATTTTTTTAAACAATTTTTTATGAAAATCGATTTTAAAAAAATCGATTTTTTAATTAATCGAAACCCTTACAATCGATTAAAAAATGTCGACAATTGAAAAAAAAAACAATAAATTGTTCGATTAATCGATTTCGATGTCACAACACTACTCTCCAACCGTCTTACGGATTTTCCATCAGCACGAGAATCTGACGCGAGTTTCACAGTTTTTACCCATCCCACAAAAGTGCTCAACGCCGCTAAAGAAGTTTTCACTTCAAAAGGAAGTTAACTTCGTCATATTGGATATGCAATATTTTTCTGTTACAATAATAATAAACACAGCACAAAAATATTGAACATAAATACGCCTTCGCAATCTCGGCAAACATTTACATATTTGCATGGCATGTTTGTAGGAAACTGATTGCGAAGACATTTTCATGAGAAAGGAAATTTAAAACGGAACAATAAAAATAAGACGTCAAAGACAACACGATAAATGAGCTGTACAGACTTTCCGGGATGAAACCACAGCCGTACTAAGAATAAGCGAAACAGATGAATATTTTATAAAAATAGTTATTTCTAAACCAACGTATTCATATTAATACATTATTATTTTTAACAAAAAATTAAAACCGACTTCCAAGGTAAAACAATAATAACATCCTTATAATATGAACTAAAAAGTATTAAATAATTATTCCTATCTAATAGTGCCTTTTTACGAATTCGGCTAAAACTCAACTATTTCTGTACTCAATCTTCATCATTTTGAAGTCGGTACCAGATGAATCTTCTGTTCTCTGACAGAATATTTGAAACTTTTGGAACTGACACCGACTTCAAAATTATGAAGATTGAGTACAGAAATAGTTGAGTTTTAGCCGAATTCGTAAAAAGGCACTATTAGATAGGAATAATCATTTAATACTTTTTAGTTCATATTATAAGGATGTTATTATTGTTTTACCTTGGAAGTCGATTTTAATTTTTTGTTAAAAATAATAATTTCACTCTTTTTAGTTACCTAGTAAGCAAACGCGTACTATACGTAGAATAATACACGTGTATATTATTCTACGTATCTTATTACAGTCACACTTACAAAATATTACCAGATGAATCTTCTGTTCTCTGACAGAATATTTGAAACTTTTGGAACTGGCACCGACTTCAAAATTATGAAGATTGAGTACAGAAATAGTTGAGTTTTAGCCGAATTCGTAAAAAGGCACTATTAGATAGGAATAATTATTTAATACTTTTTAGTTCATATTATAAGGATGTTATTATTGTTTTACCTTGGAAGTCGGTTTTAATTTTTTGTTAAAAATAATAATTTCACTCTTTTTAGTTACCTAGTAAGCAAACGCGTACTATACGTTTATTTATTATTTTATTTTATTTGTACAAAGCATGTCTTGCAACATTTATTTTTTTTAAGTAAAAATATATGCACTTTCCCATACAAAAACCTAGGAGGTTTATCCGTATGGGAGAGACGTTCTGATTACATATTTTATAACTACTCTTAAGTTAACAATTTATTACATAGGTACCTAGCTTAAGTATACAGTTTATTAGATTTTTTTTTTCTTTCACATGTAGTATACAGTACATACAATATGCACACCTTACATTGTATAGCACAGATTATTAACTAATTGCTTAGTACACTTATGTTTTAGCTATTAATACTCAAGATTGGATTCTTTAAATAAAATTTTTTATATTTACCTTTGTACTTAATTGAGTTTGAATACATGTTTTGTAAATCGGCAGGTAATTCATTTAAGTAAAAAGGTATGATATGTTTTAATGTTCTAAAGCCATAATTGTTCGTTATTTTTGGTAGACAATACTTCTTAATATATAATACTGGTCTTAGGTGGCTAGGTCTTACATGTTCCTCTAAGTATTCAGTGATTCTCATTTCAGTTAGAATACAGAATTTTATTTTATCATACACATTAATGACATTACAGTATTCAAATAATTCTTGATCTTTATTTTTAAATTTTTTGACTATGTGTTTGGGTGTTATGGTCTTAAGTATTCTTATTTGTAGTTTGTAAATATCTTGGATGTATGACTTGAACGTTAGACCGTAACTACTAAGTCCATAACTTATTACAGAATCTGCAAGAGACATATACAGAAGTCTTAAAATTTTATATGGTAGCTTATACTTGAGAACTGCCAGTCTACTTAATATTGATCTTAGTTTTGTACAGACATGGTCCTTATGAGCTCCCCAGTTAAAAACATTATCAATAATGAGGCCTACATACATATGATTATTTACATTTTCAATTGGTGTGCATGCGCACTGTGCTGCGTTATGCAGGCACATATGAGTGTGAGCCACAATGAGGGGCTTGTATTGGACTTTATTGTGCGGTGAGTGTATGTGCATAAGTTTAGTTTTTTCTGCATTCAAAACAAGCCCCACATCGTGTGCCCACTTACATAAGTTATCAAATGTCTCCTGGAGTTTGGCTTGTATTTCCACAATACTACTCCCGGCAACGAGCAAGCAGGTGTCATCGGCAAATTGATAAACTGAGGCTTTGTTTATAACTTTATGCATATCATTCACATAGAGGAGATATTCTACTGGGCCGATTATCGAGCCTTGGGCTGTTCCTGTATATGTAGGAATACTAGTGCTGTTCTCGCCTGCAATCTTTACTGAAGTAGCACGATTTGTATGGTAGTTTTTAATTAGCTGTAGAAGATGGCCCTGAATACCATGTCTTGATAGTTTATCATATAGAGTTTGATATTTTAAAACATCAAATGCCTTACTGAAGTCAATAAACAAAACAAGAATGTGTTTTTTCTTATTTAAATTCTGGTTTATTTCATCAGTAAAGTTCCTAAGCAGTTGGGTAGTGCTTTTGTTTTTTTGAAACCCATACTGGTTAGGGTTTATAATGTTATTCTTCAACAAATAGCTGTTAATTTGATCACACAGAAATCGTTCAATTATTTTATCAAGGCAAGATAATATTGTTATTGGCCGATAATTATTATAATCTGCATGATTGCCTTTTTTATATATTGGTCTTACAATACCTATTTTTAAAAGATCTGGATAGGTTGAAGATTCAATACAGCAGTTTATCAAATGTGTAATTATTGGTACCATTTTGTTTGAAGCATACTTAATGTCCGCTGCTCTAATTCGTAGAATAATACACGTGTATATTACAGTCACACTTACAAAATATTATAATATCAGCTGCAGCCTGCAGATAATTTTAAACAATCATTAAAAAAATCGAAGTGAACACGTGTGACGTGCTAAGTAGCCGGTCACCGGACTAGTTTCAATAGGCTGGCACTCGTTCGACATGTGCGACAAGCACACGCAGCGCACATAGTACCTCCGTGAGTAATTTGTATTCTGTGCATAGTACCCGGCCCGCGCCCGGGCCGCCGCGCGCTTGCTTGACAGCCCTGGCAGATATGCGATGCGATGCGTTATTATACTATGAACGCTAAACGCAATGCAAAAGGTTGAAATTAGGTTTTCTAGAATATCTCGGCGAAGTGGAACAGAATGTTAATTATCGAAGCAACTTTAACTTCTCAGGAGTAATGTCGAATGTGTGCTTTATGCTCTGGAGATAAGGTTGAATTTGGTGACATTGGTGACCCTGACGTGGTAATGATGATGATGATGATGAATGTAATTTGCATAGTAGCATATGCTTTCAGTTCTTAAAACAGCGCCTAAACTCCCAAACTTGTATCTATAAGGAATCCGGAGTTCTCTTAGTAGCTTCGGAACCATAGTATACCTCGGTGCAAAATCTTGCATTTTGGTAGCATATGCTTAGGATGCTTCCCATAAAACCAAAATCACCATATGTTTCCATATAAATTTAGAGGAGTTCCCTCGATTACTCATGGATCCCATCATCAGGTCACCACTTTTGTGAACATGGTACCAAATTGGAGTGAAACCTAATACAACACAATAAAAATTTCGAAAATCGGTTCACAAACGGCGGAGTAATCGTTGAACATACAAAAAAAAATAAAAAAATAAATAAATAAAAAAAAAAATATATCCACAGCCGAACATATAACCTCCTCGTTTTTTGGAAGTCGGTTAAAAATGACGCTCATAACTCCTTTGTACCAAAATTCGTTTATCGCGCTGGAACCTTACATCTTTCCGGGATAAAAACTACAGCAAAATCGGTTCAGTAGTCTTTGCGTCAAAAGGTAACAAACAAACGGACTTTCGCATTTATAATATTCGTGGAATTTTTGAATAGGGTATATTATACACCCACCGTTAATCATAATAGAGCTATTTGCAATAAGTAATATATTGTAAAATGTTATTTATCTTTATTAGCAAGAAAAATTATATACAAGATGTTAGTGTAAACACCGTTATCCTTGAAACCATCAAAATATGAGCCCGTCTAAATGAACAACTTTTTCTGTGAGAACAATGCTGGGAACTCAAAAAATCTCGTCTTCATACCCATACAAATTGCCGATCCGGGCATCCGTATAGGTATGAAGACGGCATTTTTTTTGAGTTCCCAGCATTGTTCTCATAGAAAAAGTTGTTCATTTTGAAGGGCTCATTTGATGGTTTCAAGAATAACGGTGTTTACACTAACACACTGTTAACTGTATATTATTTTCTCTTCATAATATATTGAATTGTATTAAAATAGGAACACATAATATATTTGCTTACAAATAAATTACACATCATAATATACAAGGTAATATGAAAATGTTTAACTTGATAGGCAATTTCAGAAACTATGTACCTATAAGTAATGCATGGTATATTACATTTCTTAGCAAGTTGGTTAACTTGTTAATTGTTTTTCAATCCATTCAAAATTATGGGGATAAGTGATAATATTGCAAGCCAAGTACGACTATAGCAAGCCTAAATCTCTTTTCTATCTTCTCTTTTATTTACTTCCTCAGACTGCACAATAGGAATAGACTCTAAAATTCACATTAATGGTTTTAAAACATGCCTTGTAATTGGAGCGAAGTCCTGTACTCTGATTCCACCATTTTATGATTTTAGTTAACATTGATGCAGCTTTATTTCTTGGGTAAGCAGTCCATTTCACAAAGTTAAAACAATATCATATTCTCACTAAATGACGCCCGGCCCGCGACTTCGTTGCATCGAAATACGTTTATCGCGTGGAAAGTGTAAATTTATCTGCAACAAGACATTTTCTATACCTTTTCCCGCCTCTCAATGTATCTCCATACCAACGGTCATTTAAATGATTCGGCCGTTTAAACGTGAAGGCTTGATACACAGACAGATACAATATTATAAATAGTATAGATGAAATGTAAGATAACGTCGCGTCGTCGTATATGTACTGTTTTTTTTGATGGATTATACTATTTTTCCTTTTCATAGAAACGGACTGGATCAAACAATCTAAGCTACATTAATGATGCATTAAGATACAAGGAACCGAGCGAGACGCGACAACTGCAGCAGACGACGTGTCGTCGCGACATCGACAGTACTGGTTTCTATGTATTTCTATGAATAAGTGTCGCTAGCTTCGTGTCGCTAGCAGTGGAGGGTATTACATAGAAATCAGTAGTGTCGCGGCGATACTACTGATTTCTATGTAATGTCACGAGTCGCTCGGTTCCAACTTGTACCTTTCAAGTAGTAGAATTTGGGTCCTGGTCGAGCCGTGGTCGGCCGCCGTCACCTTCACTAATTGCATCTCATTTAAAAAACACCTTCGCAATTAACCCACATAGCCGTTTGAACATATGCTAGAACTTATCGGAGTTTCCTTTGAAAATCCAGTGGGAGTGAATTTTTAACGAAATAAATGCACTAGGTGTGCTATAATTGCACAATTAATGTACCTTCTAATCCACTAGTTCTATTCATATAAAAGAAGCGAAGGCATTTTTAAGTAGAAGTATTTCAGGCTTAATACTAAGTATGGCCAAACAAATTGACTGCTTTCGTCGCAATATGAAATTCTGGGTATTCCTAGGACTATCTATGAACAAAAACTTACATCGCTACTACTATCATTACTCTGTGGCTTTTATTCTTGCTTTCATTATAATCTACGACTTTCTGGCGGTCATTAACTTCTACTTCATACCTAGAAACATAGATCAATTTATCGGAGACATGATTTTCACTTTTACAGAGTTTTCTGTGATATCCAAAGTGCTCACGCTGTTTTTCTTAAAGGACAAAATTGTTGAGACATTTGAGACACTAGAAGGAGACGTTTTTCAGCCGGATACAGAGAAAGGACAGCGAATAGTGGAGGCAGCGAAAAAATTTAATATTCGGTATTGGAAAATCGTAGCAATCGTCTCCTATACATCCAACTTGACGCATATGTCTTCGCCTATGCTGGCGCATCTTTTTGCATCAGCCAAATTGGAGTTCCCGGTCTCTAGTTATTCGTTTTTGTCTGAAAACCTCCTTGAGACTTTCCAATACCCGATATACATTTACCAATGTCTCGGCATACATTTTCAAATGCTGTACAATTTGAATATTGACACGTTCTTCTTGGGGCTTATGATTTTTGTGATCGCCCAGCTAGACATCTTAGAAGAAAAGCTTACGGACACAGCAGCTGTTGTTCTGGAGAGTTCAACTGATAGGAACACTCGGAACGAAGTTGTTGAACAGAAATCGATAGCTAATTTGAACAAAGCTATTGATCATTATCAAGCTGTAAGCGAGTATGTACCGATAATCTCTTTACCATACTAATGTTATAAATAATTGTCTATCTGTACTCTATCTGCGAGCTTCTCATGTTGTAGTCGCTACTAGCGATTTTGATGAAATTACTTGATAGTAGCTAATTTCAGTTTCGGGAATGGACATCGGAAAAATGTGCGATACTCGAGCCATAAACAATTGTTAGCTAGTTTTATCGTAATATTAGAATAATAATTTTTCAGATTCTGCACCTTAATTCAAGATATATTTGGTATAAGTTTATTTGTGCAGTTTACCATGGCGTCCTGTATTATATGCGTGTGTTTGTTTCGCTTTACCACTTTTGTGAACATGGTACCAAATTGGAGTGAAACCTAATACAACACAATAAAAATTTCGAAAATCGGTTCACAAACGGCGGAGTAATCGTTGAACATACAAAAAAAAAAAAATGAATAAATAAATAAAAAAAAAATATATCCACAGCCGAACATATAACCTCCTCGTTTTTTGGAAGTCGGTTAAAAATGACGCTCATAACTCCTTTGTACCAAAATTCGTTTATCGCGCTGGAACCTTACATCTTTCCGGCATAAAAACTACAGCAAAATCGGTTCAGTAGTCTTTGCGTCAAAAGGTAACAAACAAACGGACTTTCGCATTTATAATATTCGTGGAATTTTTGAATAGGGTATATTATACACCCACCGTTAATCATAATAGAGCAATTTGCAATTAGTAATATATTGTAAAATGTTATTATCTTTATTAGCAAGAAAAATTATATACAAGATGTTAGTGTAAACACCGTTATCCTTGAAACCATCAAAATATGTGCCCGTCAAAATGAACAACTTTTTCTGTGAGAACAATGCTGGGAACTCAAAAAAACTCGTCTTCATACCCATACAAATTGCCGATCCGGGCATCCGTATGGGTATGAAGACGGCATTTTTTTTGAGTTCCCAGCATTGTTCTCATAGAAAAAGTTGTTCATTTTGAAGGGCTCATTTGATGGTTTCAAGAATAACGGTGTTTACACTAACACACTGTTAACTGTATATTCTTTTCTCTTCATAATATATTGAATTGTATTAAAATAGGAACACATAATATATTTGCTTACAAATAAATTACACATCATAATATACAAGGTAATATGAAAATGTTTAACTTGATAGGCAATTTCAGAAACTATGTACCTATAAGTAATGCATGGTATATTACATTTCTTAGCAAGTTGGTTAACTTGTTAATTGTTTTTCAATCCATTCAAAATTATGGGGATAAGTGATAATATTGCAAGCCAAGTACGACTATAGCAAGCCTAAATCTCTTTTCTATCTTCTCTTTTATTTACTTCCACAGACTGCACAATAGGAATAGACTCTAAAATTCACATTAATGGTTTTAAAACATGCCTTGTAATTGGAGCGAAGTCCTGTACTCTGATTCCACCATTTTATGATTTTAGTTAACATTGATGCAGCTTTATTTCTTGGGTAGCAGTCAATTTCACAAAGTTAAAACAATATTATATTCTCACTAAATGACGCCCGGCCCGCGACTTCGTTGCATCGAAATACGTTTATCGCGTGGAAAGTGTAAATTTATCTGCAACAAGACATTTTCTATACCTTTTCCCGCCTCTCAATGTATCTCCATACCAACGGTCATTTAAATGATTCGGCCGTTTAAACGTGAAGACTTGATACACAGACAGATACAATATTATAAATAGTGTAGATGAAATGTAAGATAACGTCGCGTCGTCGTATGTACTGTTTTTTTGATGGATTATACTATTTTTCCTTTTCATAGAAACGGACTGGATCAAACAAGAATATAAGATACAAGTTGGAACCGAGCGACACGCGACAACTGCAGCAGACGACGTGTCGTCGCGACAGTACTGGTTTCTATGTATTTCTATGAATAAGTGTCGCTATCTTCGTGTCGCTAGCAGCGTAGGGTATTACATAGAAATCAGTAGTGTCGCGGCGACACGTCGTCTGATGTTGTCGCGAATCGCTCGGTTCCAACTTGTACCTTTCAAGTAGTAGAATTTGGGTCCTGGTCGAGCCGTGGTCGGCCGCCGTCACCTTCACTAATTGCATCTCATTTAAAAAACACCTTCGCAATTAACCCACATAGCCGTTTGAACATATGCTAGAACTTATCGGAGTTTCCTTTGAAAATCCAGTGGGAGTGAATTTTTAACGAAATAAATGCACTAGGTGTGCTATAATTGCACAACTAATGTACCTTCTAATCCACCAGTTTTATTCGTATAAAAGAGGCGAAGGCATTTTTAAGTAGAAGTATTTCAGGCTTAATACTAAGTATGGCCAAACAAATTGACTGCTTTCGTCGCAATATGAAATTCTGGGTACTCCTAGGACTGTCTATGAACAAAAACTTACATCGCTACTACTATAATTACTCTGTGGCTTTTATTCTTGCTTTCATTATAATCTACGACTTTCTGGCGGTCATTAACTTCTACTTCATACCTAGAAACATAGATCAATTTATCGGAGACATGATTTTCACTTTTACAGAGTTTTCTGTGATATCCAAAGTGCTCACGCTGTTTTTCTTAAAGGACAAAATTGTTGAGACATTTGAGACACTAGAAGGAGACGTTTTTCAGCCGGATACAGAGAAAGGACAGCGAATAGTGGAGGCAGCGAAAAAATTTAATATTCGGTATTGGAAAATCGTAGCAATCGTCTCCTATACATCCAACTTGACGCATATGTCTTCGCCTATGCTGGCGCATCTTTTTGCATCAGCCAAATTGGAGTTCCCGGTCTCTAGTTATTCGTTTTTGTCTGAAAACCTCCTTGAGACTTTCCAATACCCGATATACGTTTACCAATGTCTCGGCATACATTTTCAAATGCTGTACAATTTGAATATTGACACGTTCTTCTTGGGGCTTATGATTTTTGTGATCGCCCAGCTAGACATCTTAGAAGAAAAGCTTACGGACACAGCGGCTGTTCTGGAGAGTTCAACTGATAGGAACACTCGGAACGAAGTTGTTGAACAGAAATCGATAGCTAATTTGAACAAAGCTATTTATCATTATCAAGCTGTAAGCGAGTATGTACCGATAATCTCTTTACCATACTAATATTATAAATAATTGTCTATCTGTACTCTATCTGCGAGCTTCTCATGTTGTAGTCGCTACTAGCGATTTTGATGAAATTACTTGATAGTAGCTAATTTCAGTTTCGGGAATGGACATCGGAAAAATGTGCGATACTCGAGCCATAAACAATTGTTAGCTAGTTTTATCGTAAAATTAGAATAATAATTTTTCAGATTCTGCACCTTAATTCAAGATATATTTGGTATAAGTTTATTTGTGCAGTTTACCATGGCGTCCTGTATTATATGCGTGTGTTTGTTTCGCTTTACTAAGTTTTTACGAATTTTTTTACGGTCTATCCTATGAAGAATCAACTTGCAAAAAGTCAGTCAGGTGTAGAATGTAATTTTAAAAATTATGTTATTAATAAGTGAGAATTATCAGCTAGATGACCCGTGAGCTTCGTATCACTTAATGATTTTTTACCTTTCCTGGTCTTCCATGAAATATCAACACTAAAATTAGCAAAATCGGTACTGACGTTCTCGAGTTTCAGCGAGACTAACAAAACTTAAAATTCATTTTTATTTATACACAAGGTGTCACAAAACAAGTGAGAAAAAAGTAGCAGCGCTAAAAGAACATTTTTTTTAACTTTTGTATGGGGAAAAATTATGACACACGCGCGCTTGCCCTATACTAATCACTAAAAAGTAAAAATGTTTTGCTCTTTCAGCGCTGCTACTTTCACAGCGAACTCTATACAAAGGCCCATACACACCTTAAAGTATTATCACTAGGTTTTTTACAACATGTATCTCAGTGGGACGGACAAACCGACAAGACTATCTCTCTCTAGAGAGTCTCTACCCTCACAGCTGCTTCGTAATAACATTATATCAAATGCATCTTGTTGTTATTGCCCTAAATGTTAATGTTGTAGCCGGCCCCAGCGAACTACTTCGTGTTCCTGGCCACGTACCTGTTCATCATGATTATCCAGATCATGATACCCTGCTGGTTCGGCTCCTGTATTATGGAGAAGGTATTTTTTTTATATTCTATTGGATTGAAATGTCATTTAGCGATTACTTATGTCAAACCGCATACATTTTGATTACGAATTTCGTCATCGTTTTTAACGAAAGATACTTTGTCTAAGGGACCTGATTAGTTTCTAATACTTCTAGTTATAGTATAAATTAGTTACTAATCATTATTACCATAGCTGTTGTAACTATTTCGATATCGGGGGTAAATATTTAATATAATATAATAAGTAAATATTTTTATGGTGATAGAAATTATAGCTACGGTAGATGGAGCAGACAAGTGTAAGGCTGCGTTTCAACCAGAGATGTGTTACGAGGAATATTGTGTTTTAAGATCTAAGAGAATCGCTGCGCTGAGCGAGGTCACGTCAGTAAAACGATTCTATTGGTTCTCAAAAGCACATTTCTCGGATCACATCTCTCGTGGAAACGCAGCCTTATGAAGACCACGCTCGTCGCACAGGCAAACGTAGTTGACCGACGATTTGAAGAAAGAACGGCCGACAGCTGCGGATGGATGGGGGCTGCCCAAGATCGGGATGGTTGGCGCTCATTGGCTTTGCCTACATTCAGCAGTGAATGGCAATAGGCGAATAATGATGATAACTAAGAAAATTCGAATATTTTAATCAGTTTTCTAATAACCTAAAATATTTCAGAGCAGTCTCCTATCTCGGGCAATTTACAACTGTCACTGGACAGACAGAAGCCGGCCGTTCAAGAGCAGTCTGCGACTGTTCGTGGAGAGAGCGAACAGACCTCTGTCCATCACAGGCTGGAAGATGTTCCCGCTGTCATTAAATACTTTTACTTCGGTAAGTCACAAGAAAATTAATACAAGCTTACAAGTCTACTTGGATAGGAATTGTGGCTCAGAATTAACGCCAACATAACGTTAAAGAACTTTTTGAAATTGGAACAGCAGTAGATGTATATTTTGATACATAGTGGTACGTGTTTATATACTAATAGTGCTTACAAAGACTTCTATTAAAACATAAATTTTAATTATTTTCAGTCGTAATTAGTTGGGTGAAAATTGAAAAAAAATAATGTATACCAATTATTTTTGTTTCAGATAATGAATTCCGCTTACTCGTTTTTCACGCTACTACGAAACGTACAAAACCAATAATCAAAATTTCAAATTCTTATTAACAACACATTATTAAAATTCTTACCAAATAAACATTTATTATTTTCCCTTTTACTTAGCTCATTGTCAAATTGTCGAAAAAGACAGAGGAAAGCAATTAGGCAATCATTATGGTTGCGAAAAAAAGGAACAAAAGCGGTTCATTTGTTACCCGGGTAATAAGGTATGTCCGGGGGAGAGGGACACAATGATTTCGTCTGGGCAAACAAGAGGGACGTCACGATGACGAGGGTGCACGTTCCGATGTATGACCACGTGATACTTATTGTTCTTACTAATGAAGGGTTAAATTGATGACGTCATGTTAAGTCATGGAGCCACCGTAGGATACAAATATAAGCGAACGTGGCACGTTCGCTTACATATATCCGAATATTATATAATAAATCATTGCAATACCATAGTCTATAACGCTAGAGGCAGCACCGACATTATTATACATTACAGTAAACAAAACGTTTTATTCCACCTTCTACAATATTTCTGTCAATATTCTGATACGATGTGTGAATTGTCAAACATGTCATATTTTGGTGGCATTATTTACTGTAAGTATGTGCTAGTAGATCTGCGCTGACCTTTGCGTATTTTCCCTATTGGCCACTCCAAGTCCATTCAAATTGTCTACACAACTGAAGCAAATAAAAAAGTATTTTTGTGACTTATCTTTAGTATCTAAAATTATTACAAGGTGAACTTTGTAAGTGCTGTTTGAATCTCACCTTTTATCTATAAAATATGGTAAAATAAGCCTTGGCCCTTGAGAGTCTTTTATTAAAACATACATTATGACACGCTCAGCGGATGACATCGATAGAACTATAACATAACGATTGCGATCGATAGATATGGTGTCTGGCTCACAGGTGTTACCGTTCGGCCAATGTCTGTAAAAAATAATGTTGAATTAGGAAACTTGCAATCAACGCTCAGTATCGGGCATCAAGCCTGATACTTGTTATTTTAAAAAATCCGATGAAATCACAGAAAGTGTTTGCACCTTTAATAAAGTAGATATGTTCAAATTTGCTAGCATAGAGCTAGCTCATGACGATGAATTACTGCTAAGAACACTCTCAAATATTTGAAGCTTTCTACAAAAAACTTGTTCCAAATAGGCCTATTTGTTGATAAAAAAATGTCATGACTAGATATAACAGGACCAAATAACGTAGGCCAACAATTTTCAATCGATTTATCTGATTTCAAGGTCTGGTAGTAACTGCTGTTAGCAGCAAGTTAGTATGGTAAGACCGCCTATTTGTACATAGTTTTCTTGTATTGTATTTTGTTATATAGATGTAGAATTTTCTATTTTATTCTGAATGTACAACCAACTTCACAAGAACTTTATAGACATCGATATCTATCAACATGTAATAGCCCCACGAATTACATTCTCGTGTTGCGATTATTCTTTTCGAAACCATCCAATTTCGGATTTTATTGCTCGGAATTATTTATAGTAAGTACTTTAGTGCTTTAACTTGGAATTTATTATATTATAACTACTGTACGTGGTGCGCCTTTTTCGCCATATTGCGAACATTTTTCTTCAGGTTTGTATAAATTCGGGTGTTTTACTAAAAGCTTTGTACTTTAATGAATTTTGTGCTTAATTTCATAATTATAATATTTTTTTTATGTTTTTACACAATGTCACTTGCATCTTTACGTCTTTACGTATATAATATAATATCGTCACTGGAATGGAAAAGTCGCTAACCTCCATATAGGCAACTTTAGGAGAGAGCGTTTTAAAGTTTTAATTTTTGGAAAAAAAAATCATATCTTTGCAACTCTTTAACTGATTTTGGAAATTCCAAAACCTATTATATGGATGATTTTGTTATCATTTTTTGAAGCTAATACCTAATCTAATATCGCATTAGTTTGGAAGATAAGTAGCGCTTCAGCGAATATCAGTACTAACTTTAAAAATTTAGAGCCTGGAAACGTCGAACGTCGAAAAATTTAGAACCTCCAATAAAGAAAAGTTCAATTTTGCTGAACTACCATCACTTTATATATTTCTAACAGTGATTTTTGCTTACCGCCCATTATTGTCTCTTATCAGCTGGTATTTTATTCTTAACGTCCAAAATGAACCAACATGACCTGGTTAAATTAGCTGAAGTGTTTTAAGATATTTTATAATGTAGTGATCGAATACTAAAGTACAAGCAATTCAATTAAATAACCGTATATATTTGTATATTTTATTTCAGTTTGTATTTTTAGTCCTCCATGCCAAATTTCAGCAAAATCGGTTCAGCGGTTTAAGCGTGAAGAGGTAACAGACAGACAGACACATTTTTGCATTTATAATATTAGTAACTTTGTAAGTAATTAAAGTAAGTATAGTAAGTATGGAAGTATGAAAGTATGGACAGAATATTCATTTAATGTTACGTACTTATCCTTTTCTAATTAAAGAAAAAAAAAATAGTACCTATATTTATAGCAGACTACAATAATACAATTAGGTGTTAATTTAAGTAAACAGTACTACAGTGTAGATTAAAATATTTCGATTATATTATAGTAATAAGAAGAACTATGTACTACTATCAACTAAGAATCAGTATTTCCTTAACTTTTTGTAGGAATTGTTTAATTTGAAATGAGGTTTCGATGATTTCTTGTTTTTTTTAAGCTGAAATTTACTTTCAGATACTTTTTTAGTTGTGATGAGAGATGCCGTCAAATGTATGAAAACGATGAACGATGTTGTTCATGGACCAGGACTATAACAGGCTACTATAACATATAATAATGAATATGAATATGTATGTTAGTCTGTAAGGTATTTGTATTATGGGCCTGGATGCCTGAAATAAATGGTAAAATAAATAAATAAATAAATATAACATGCCACTACTCCGCGCTTCTATCACTAGCTACTTACTTTAAACATTTGTGAATAATTGTATTGTGAGGTTGATGAAAAAAAAACGAAACTAATATTATAAATGCGAAAGTGTGTCTGTCTGTCTGTTACCTCTTCACGCTCAAACCGCTGAACCGATTTTGCTGAAATTTGGCATGGAGATTCTTTGAGTCCCGAGAAAGGACATAGGATAGTTTTTTCTCGGAAAATGTACGGTTCCCACGCTATAAACGAATTTTGGTGCAACGGAGTTGCGGGCGACATCTAGTAAAAAATTAATGAAAGGTAAGTTAATCTATATTAAATAAAATGTATTAACAAGTAAGTATTTCGCACTGTACATTGTACGTGCATACATGCTTGAACGGCAAACGCGCAAGTATTTCCGTTGAAGTATATTGTGTTTTACATCTCAATTTTTGTTCGCCCATTGAACACGGCGTATTTACTAAGTTGTGCTTAAAAATAATATTAGTTCTAACAGCATTCAAAATGGCCTTGAAGGTTTTAAAAGCTCAGATGGACATCACGAAGAATACTTTGGACACTAATAAATAGTTTTCAAGAAACCTTTATATAGTAATTAAGACTATAACAACATTCGAGAGCCCGCAATAATACCAAAACTACTGTAGAACTAAGTAATTCACTTATAATTGGCACATAAAGTTGACTTATATACACCACTATAAGATCAAGTAACAAGGTCAAATGGTACTAAACGTATTTCGTTCTATAAATTACTATTACTGGCGTATGACCTTATAGCGGATTTATAATTACTTCTAGTAGTCTATTAGAAGTGTAACTGATTGGAGCAAGTCTTCTCAAGTACCTATATTTACACCGGTGAACACATGTATAGGCCATCTTAGCCTTTACTGCGCCTATAATATCGTTCTAGAACAGGTCTACTACAAACCCAAACAAACTCCGTGTAACCTGCTATAAGCTTAGTAGTAAAACCTGGAACCATTAAGAAAAAGTTACAAGTGCTGCAAGCCTATAAACCACATATAAACTGTGCACTATAGGAGAACTTTGTTACTAGGGTGATACAGTAATCAATGTCTGAAGTCCATTTATAAAGTCTTGCATTTAGCATTTTTTTTCGCTTTTATCACTTTGATTAAACAATCTTTATTCGATTAAAATATCTGACATCACAGAAACTATAAAAAAATATAGGTAAAAATGATTAAAACGCAACATTTTCCTCTTATCAGTAGACACTTTTGACTTAACAATATCTTTATTGAAATGACTAGAGGACCTTTTCGCTTAACCGCCATAACTTAACTTTTTAGAGAAAGCAAAAATTGCTGATGCGCCATAGTAAGCAATACGAGCTAATGGAATAATCGCTGAAGTATTATTCACGCTCCAAATAAGTAATGGAAAAATAACTTAAGTAACTTAGGTGTAAAAAAGACCGTTTTGAGCGTCGTTCAGCGAAAAAATTTATAAAATAATGCCAATTTTGATTTTGCTAACTGACCACAAAATTACTCTGATTGCTTTGAAACCCCGATCATTCGACGCAGAAAAATCTGCTGATTCTAAATATATGTATAACTCTATATGAGCAAAATGGCGCTTCAGCGACCGATATTATTATGTAAGTACCTAGTACCTGTCACTAACTTGTCCGTCCAAATCAAGCCGACACACTTAAAAGAATATTATTAATTATCGACATTTCAGATTTAATAACTATAAAACAATCTGTTTTTTTGGGTTACAATAATTTTGTTTCAAAAACACGGCCGAGCTACGCTAGTGCCATAATCTAAGCTACTTTATTTACACACGACACTCTTCACGAAGAAAATCTCGGTAAGACCTAAAATAAAATTGAACACGTCGACCCACTAGCATTTTAATTTAAAACCTAAACCCAATTCCTTTCAAACTAGAAAATTCTATCACGTTTGAAACCTAAATATTTGTTTAAAAACGAGACGTATGTTAATTCTAAAGGATGTCCCAGTTTATCTTGCAGTGCAAATTCGTTTAGGAAAGACGTTCGCAGCGCTAACGCAAATATAGTGGGGTGAAACTTACCCCGCATGTAAAATTAGTTAAATAACTTCGGAGTATCTCCGCTATGAAAACACGCCTTTGCTCTAAGCCGAAATTAGCCGGCATTACACTCGCTATTTAAATTAATTCGTATAAAAACATGGCTAATTGTGCGCGCTAAAATGGATGTTGCCATAAAGCTCACACGTCCCAAATTTTTAAAGGTTTTTACGCTATTGCATAGGTTTTATCACGGGCTTTGAGCGCGGCTACTGAATTAAGAAATTCCGTAACGAAAAAAACCTAACACTCCCCTTTTCGACAGGCACAGCGGTGCGCTTGCTGTGCATCGTTTAAGGGTGCGTCCACATTTGTATCATTTGCGCGATTAGATCTCTGTCGCGTATCATCGAAGCGTGTCAAAATGATACGCGTATCATGATACGCCCCGATCGCTATTAACCGCGTATCTGATACGTGTCGTATCAAATACACGCATGATCGGCAGAATGATCTACGCATACTTGATACGGCGCGATGATCGCGACGGAGATCCGATCGGAGATCTCATCGCGCAAATGATACAAATGTGGACGCACCGACGTGTTTGTGTGCGTGCGACTAGACGTATGCGAATTATAATTGCATAGGTTGATAAAAATGCTATGCAATAGCTTTACCGCGGTAGTCCCCGAGTGCCACACGTATTCTTATTTGCTGGTATGTCCCACCTAGTCTCAACCATACCAGCCATGCATCCTGATCGTTGGTCAAAAGGTAGACAGAGTGGATACCAGAAGACGGACAACGCCGCCATGGATCACCACCTCGAATAAGATGGCGAGATGAACTGGATGCCTACAAGCCAGGCTGGCCTGCGGTGAACGAGATAGACGGAATACCTAGGACGAGGCCTTTGCCCAGCTCTTTGGGAACTGACTCTAAAGAAAACTGACTAAAAAACCAAGACCGAGTACAGGCAGATTTGACCAAGACCAAGACTGTACTAGAAATACCAAAACCAAGATTTGGTCTCCTTTTGCTCATCACGATTGTACTAGAGATGTTGGTGAGCCAACGTTCATTCAGAAAATAAGAATTTTTCTTTCGCATTGTAATTTTTCACATAGACATTTGAACAGTTTATAACGGTAATTGAGAAAGGATTAGCAAAAGAAACACTTATAAATCTCTCTTTATTACCTACCCTTAATTTTAACGATTAAATTATTTTATACACGTACCATGTTTCAGAAAAATTTTAAGCTCTTGCTTTTATAGGTAACTAGATCGCCCGCAATTTCGCTTATCGTGCAAGAGATAGAATAGTTTTTATCCCGCAAAATATATTATTATCTTTAAACTATTCTATCCCGGACTTAGATGTAACCTAAAGAGGTTACTCTGGTCTTATATGCTCACGAAGACAATCAAACAGATAAATAAGAAAGTACGGTATCGCGTTTAATATATTATTATTATGAGTTTGTATAATATTTTGCTACTGGGATTAACAAAAAAGTCTATCCATTTTTTAATCACTATCGTCGTACTAATAAGCGGTTTTCCGGTACTAAAAGAAATACGGGAAAAGTCATCAGCGTCTAATTCCGGAAACCACAGGGGCATCCGCACGGGGCACACCGGACCGGGGCCTCTAATCAATGCGCGGTATCCGTCCTTCAATATAAAGCTTTAAACGGACATTTAAATACAGACGGAGGTTAGGGAGTGTTCACACAGTTGTAATGACACAGAGTAAATCGAGTACTCTGGTGTTTCGTCCCAAGGGTTTTGGGCCCACTGGGACCAATGACCAGATATGAATTTTTAAAATTTTTTCATCTAGCGATTGGTCCCAAGTAATTATTTTTTATGACTGTCGGGTTTATGTCCGTAGGGCTAGCAAAAAAGTTGCAGATTTGAATAAAAAACCAAATAATTATTTTGTATGAAAACATTTACCTATTGACATCGGTCAAGGCTCAAGACAAATTAAAACTTCAAACAATTAGTAAAAATAATAATATTATGATTCTTAGTAAACAGTACTTCTTTTGTTTGAAATATCAATTAAAATCACAGGTTTAATTATGAAATAACATCTCAGATATACCTTGTAACAATTGTGAGCTTATTGTTAATAATACAATTTACTAAGTTTTTAAAATATTAGAATTGCCAGTTGGTCACTCAATATTATTACTTATGTAATAATATAAAATTATTGAAGTATAAGTAATACTTTTCCCACATTATTTTTTCTAATTTTCAATAATATTACAATTTTTTCATAGAAATAATCATATTATGTTACATTAAGTAATTTCTGTGGTTATTAATTTTTATGTTTTTTTTATTTTTATATAATAATATCTAATTATAAATCAAGTATTAAACACCTTAAACGCCATAATTTATCACAGACCGGGCAAACTTGTTAAATTAATGCCATCTCTCTCGCACATACTAAGCCTATTATGCAAATTATTGCAATTTTTATGTAAGGCGGGCAAATAAGTAAAATGGGCATGGCGCGGGCGCCCGCGCCGATCGACTAGTTAAGACTTTGACCTATGACATTATATGAATACTTTAACAGTAATTAACGTTAGTACACTAAGTATGTACTTTAAATATTATTATAACATTTAAGAATATATATAGAGCAGTATTTTTTTAAAACCCAATTCGAAGCAATATGTTTAGGTAATAATAATATTAATTGTAATATACGGTTTAAGGTGAAAGTGTTCTATGTTTTAAATGTACAAAACAATATTACGGTTATGTATAACTGATTATTTTTGTGTCAACCCTACTTCAAAATTTCTTCCCAGAACACAATGGATCATAAAAGTGGGACCAATCGCTGGATGAGAAAATTATAAAAATTAATATCTGATCATTGGTCCCAATGGGCCCAAAAACTTTGGGACGAAACACCAGAGTACTCGTAAATCTAGGGGCATCAAAATTAATCCTTATTTCCCTTAATGGCACTAAAAACAGTTAGTCCGGTTTTGGCAAATTTTGGCGCAAATATAGAGCAGACCACAGGAGAGGACATAGGCTTTTATGACCGGAAATTGTACGGTTCCTGTAGGATGGCGCGTACAAGATCATGTGAACATTATTAAAAATATAAATTCTACTTTATTAATCTGTGATCAAACTATAAATAAAAAGATTACTATGGGTAGTTGAAAAATTACATTCCCTCTTAGGGTCTAAACACACTAGGCTGAATTACGCTGGCGTAAATTCCACCGCGTTTACGCCGCGTTCAAATTGCATACAAAATACGGGTCGAATACTAGAGGTGACACACTATTACGTCGCGTTTTGTATACGTTTGACATTTGCGGCGGAAATTACGCCGGCGTAATTCAGCCTAGTGTGTTTAGACACTTTGATGGTTCTTGTCCCCCTCAAATTCCTTGTCTCTTTCGAGTTCCAGATTCTTATTGTAGCTACCAGTAAAGTTTTATTTAAATGTAATTTAAAAGTCAATATTCCTAGACCTACTTATAACTTAAAAGTCTAAGGCCTGTTTCACCACTTCCTGATAAGTGCCGAATAGGCTATCCACCAATTAACTTGACAGAACGAGTATGGAGAATCTGTCAAAAAAGTTGTGAATAGCCTATTCGGCACTTTATCAGGAACTGGTGAAGCAGGCCCTTAGTCGGTATAAATACTTACATAATAATATCGAATTTCATTACCTACATTTCAATTTCAGTCCAATTCACGTTTCCAAACTCAGCGCTGACCTAAAACCTAATGACACTATCTTGTATTCATTTATTCGGCACTCAAGACAGCGAAAGAAAGGTTTGGAGTGGAATGGAGTAAAAGTTTTCAACATCAATCCAAACATTCTGCGGTGAGAGTACATCGTTCCCCTCTCAGTCCTGACCCGGCTTGCGGCTGAACCGGTTCAACCAATCAAATGGCTCAACATTGTTTATGGCTGAAGTCAAGTATTTATCTTTTAATATAAGTATTAGGGTCACAGATTACTAAATAGTTACGTTAATAGGGGTGGCAAAAACCTACTATAGCCTAAAGTTAAAGATAGTCTGAGAACAGTAATTTCAGTTCCAACTTACCTACATTTAACACACTACACATATATATATATATATATATATATATGAGAGGTGACAACCATCACCTGCCAAATATCTAGAATTATTATGAATGTTGGAAGGAACGGTGTATGCTCCCAAAACCCATCGGCTCCAATCTGACGATATCTGGTTAATCACGTTTAGTGTAGATGACTAATATACGCCCACAATTTTGGAGGATGAATGCAATGTTATTCCATGGCCATTGAATCAGTTTCAATATACCGCTCGACGATCCGATATATCGCTGGCCCCGGGCAATAAAGGCGTTATATCAAAAATCGTTTTGTTTAGGAGAGACAAAATAAGCTAATTTGTTTATAGTGCAGCGTACCGTGGTCCAAAACAAGCATTTGAAGTGTAATATGAAAGCTAATTTTTTTACCTATTTATCCATATCAAAATAATTGTAATAGTGTAAAAAAATATTGAAATAATTGAAAAAATGTATAATACAACTAATAAGCAATATTGTTTTAATTGCAAGATTGTTTATTGTCTTTATAAAAACACCAAACCGCTTGAGATTTATGACTGTAAGAACAAAATACGACTTTTTTTCGCTTTAGCTTTCGAGCGTACCCGCCGATTATTCCCTTCTTCTGGGGAATCTTACAGCGAAAGCTTAGCTGTATTGTATCTCCACTGGTTCTTTTATATTTATATAATATATAATATAATATATATTATTATAACTTGTATTATATATATATATATATATATATATAATACAAGTTATAATAATATATACTATAATATGTTATTATGTTAAAGTCTAAAAATTATATTGTAAGTTAGAATCTTCAGCGAAGAAAAAATAATATAATTTGTTATATTTTGATCTGCAAGGCTATTCCCGGAACCCTCCACAAAATTCACTCAAACAAAAATTAAACCGTAATTAGTAAAATAAAAAAGCCATTAATAATTTAAAAAATAACTCAACTGCCCCGGACATTACACTGAATAGAAATTATGTAATTGTACAATTTATTCGAGAGAATTAACTTTAATTATTCCATAAATTTGAAGTAGCAACCCTTCATTATTAGCATTCACGGCGCACAACGGGTATAAAAGGGTCCAAATATTTTGGGTCAATTTAAATTTAACCCATTGCTATTTTAATTTCTACCCCTTAAGGGTCCATTTCGCTTGGCCGTGGATGACTCGACTAAATTAATTAAGTATGAGGAAATCTCAATTTCGTGACAATGTTACACCAATTGCTTTTCGACATTCAGAATGGAGTGTTCTTTAGTGATTCCTTAGTCGGGGCTCCGGAAATGTACTCTCGTTTCAGTTATTATTTTATTATAAATGGCCTTCGGAGGTCATATTCGGAGGCTATATTTCGCTCTTTGTGTTTAAATCGCTTTTAGAGGATTAATTGAATAGAATAATGATTGATTGATAAGCTGCTATAACTGCGAGCCTTTTTATAAAGTCTTGGAATAGTTTTTTTTATAAAGTTTTGTCATAAATATGAGAAATTATACTTATGAAAGATGAATAATTATCATAGCATGTTTGTTATCCAATTTGGTCTTAAAATATTTCGTAAAAATGTAATTAAAACATACCCAAACCATCTTCACAATCGTTAAAACATCAATGACATTTCATCAACAAGAGTAGGTTTTTTTTTTTCTATCTTATATTTGTACAATATTTTTAATACATTGAAAACCCTCGCGAAACGCATCAACTTAATACTTCTAAATATTTAATCTCATTCAAAATATTACATGAAATTTTTCGCTAAAACATTTTCACCACTTATGTTTTCATTTCTTAAAAGCCACGTTATTAATGTATAATGTCTGACCTGCAGTGGATTTTCGCGACACCCTGGGGGGTGATCCATCAGGCTTATCTCGCCGATATTTCACATTTAATATGGTTTACGATTTCTGGCCAAAGGTGGAGACTGGACCGTGGACGTTACCGGAATTGATTTCTTGAAAAAGTAGTCTGCGATAAAAGAGGTGATACAGGATACAGTAATCATTATAATGGAAGTTTTATAAATCCTGGCAACACAGGAGATACAGTGATGGGAATGTGAGGTGGGCCAAAAAGTTTTATAAATATTATATAGATTAAAACAACTCTGGAATGTTTGAATTTTGATGGAATGTTTTCTGATGGTAAGTGAGTAGTAAGTGATAACAATTAATTTAGGTGCATTAATTTTTATTATTTAAATATTTTCAATAAGAATATTCATTATAATATTATTTTTTCAATCATCATAATATTTGATTATAATTTTAATTATATATTTTTAAATGAAAAAACAAAAGAATTCTTGTAATTTAAATCCCATAAGTAAATATGAAAAAAGCCATACAAAATATTATGAAAATGAACTATCAGTACAACCTGTACTACTACTAAACAATCCAACATAGCATACAATTCAAATTGCTCCCCAGATGTTTCGGGATTTCGAGAAAGATTCATCCTTTCATACGCAAACAGGGAATCGATGTGACAACACGGAAAAGGCAGTTTCCCTAATGAAGCGCGATTGTTTCCACACCTGTTTTCCGACACTATTCCGGTATTTCGGTTCCTTTACCCAAGATACGTTACTCTCCATACTTGTATGATAAATGGAAAAATTTATGAACTTCTTATGCTCTGACCACTTCATCGGAACACGATGCTTTGAAACTTATTAAAGTTTTTGTCCCGAAAAATGATTCTTAAACGATTTCATCCAATTTGCGGAAAAAATTAATAATTATTAAATGAAGCCAAACGAGCGTAATTTGTGAGTTGCGAGTCGCAGAATTTCGGTCGCGTAAATATCTTTTCATACAAATCATGACTCACAAAATTACGCTCGTGTGAATCAAACAGGACTTTTGTATGAAACTGAATGCAGCAAAATTTCTGCCAGCCGATATTCTGCGACTCACAAGTCACAACTCACAAATTACGCTCGTTTGGCTTCACCCTAATAAGTAATAAGCGATATTATATAAATATCATTTCAGAAAACTTGTAATTTGGACGTTATACGATTTATTCATAAAAAATCTCACTGTAAACGCAGCCATATGACATATCTCAAAACAGAAATAAGATATAAAATTCGAATTGCAGCTAGTAATATTAAGTAGCTATTGTCTCTTGGGATTAGAGATAAAATGCCGACAAATTATGGCTGTACGCGTAAGTGATAAAATCTTATTGGAATCACCTCCAAGACGCGATGTGCATTCGTTATGCATACCGCATCCTGAAACGGTATAATGATATGCCATAATATATGCCCCGTATACGCCCATATATGCCACGTATATGCCCCGCTTCTTAGCATCCATAACTCTTTTATGACAGCTGAGAAATGGGGTGATTATGTTCGTCTGATAATTCTGATGTTCGTCTGAACAATCCGACGATATAAGTTTGTGTAATCCAATGTTATGTATCTCATTATCCTGGTTTATTTGCTAAAGTGTAAAGGCTAAAAGCTTTTTACTGTTAGGTTTCTTTATAAACATTATTATTTAGTGCTCGACTGTTTATATTTTAAGTTTATATTTGGACATTACAGTTTTTTAGAAACACTTTAATACATTATGTACATAATGCAGGTATTTACAAAAGTAAATTTTAATTATTACGTTCGTGTATGTTTTTAAATGCTTATGATAATAATTCGGAAATGTAACGGTATTTATTATTTATCAAAAGTAAAGTATTTATCAAAGATAAAGGCATGTATTTACCCTATACTTATAATAATAAAGAAGCTTTTAAACATAAAATAAGAAAATGATCATGTTACATACAACGACTTACAATATTTATAGTCTGCATTATTTAGTATTAATTTTATTGTAAGACCTAAGTTATTAACCCTATATAACAATAAAGAAGCCTAAAAAACCTAATAACATAATAGCATAAAATAAGAAAATGATCATGTTACGTAAAATGACTTAAAATATTTATCGTCTGCGTTTGGACATTGCCCACTGGAGCGTCGTTTTTTTCTCTTCCCCCACAATAAATTGTACATAAAGGATCCAGGGAGAGTCACGCATAACATTTCATAGATTTATCCCCCACACTTCTGTCCAAATTTAGATTTAGTACCCGAGAAGGCAATAATTCACTCGCCGTTCAACGTTACACCCGAAAGAAATGGAATTGAGAGAAAATTATAAAATATCGATGATCATGCTTTACATTGTTAAGTAGTTTCTTTTCTTTATGTATGTATTGTGTAAGATATAATTATTGAGTTGTGCGTTTGAGAATATTTATATAAATGAAAATATTTGTGACAGGAAGTATTTTAAAACATTTGAAATATAATGATGCTCCCACGCCGCAGTTAGAAAATGCTTAGTAACGTTAACGTAAAACATTTGTTAGCAAACATTTAATCACAAACCTTAAAAATGTTAAAAATGTTTTCATGTTAGAAAATGTTTAGTAAACGTAAATTAACAAAATATACCAAAACAAATTATAACAAAATAAAACATATTATTGTGTTACCTTTTGTTTGTAAACCTTTTATGGTGCTCCCACACCGCAGTTAGAAAATGTTAAGTAACGTTAGTAAACATTTGTTAGCAAACATTTAATCACAAATGTTAAAAAATGTTAAAAATGTTCTAATGTTAGAAAATGTTTAGTAAACGTAAGTTAACAAATTATTATAGCAAATTATAACAAAATAAAACATATTGTGTTACCTTTTGCTTGTAAACCTTTTATAAAGGACGACGAAGTATGCGGTGGGCTAATACCAGATTTAAACTGTTATAAAATGTTAGTAAACTTTACTAAACATTTTTATTAGTGTAGGAGCAAATTATAGTGTTCTCGAATGGGAGTGCCAAAAAAAACCGATTTAATTTAATACATTTATTGAAATAAGATTACAATAATTTTTATAACTTAAACACTTTTTCTAACAGAGCTATTCTGTATAAAAAGACTATATCCTAAACTACAAGTACCGACCCCGATCGATGTAAGATCTAAAGTGAGCTAACTAACTACCAAAATCAGGTCCCACGGAGTTGGGACCACCACGATGATGCGGCGACAGCGTTTTCGGTATTCCGTGTTCTTTCGCAATTTTAGTAAGAAACTTCTTGAGTGGTCTTATCTGTATAGTCTGGGAGACGGCAACACTTTATGTATGCTTCAAGTTTATTATAGTCCAAGAGCTGATGTTTGACTGCGGCTGGCTGATGATGATGATGTGATTGACTGCAGCTGACTGATGATGATGATGTGATATTGGTGTTCGGCAAATCTGTGCTAAGTCCGGTTTTCATAGAGGGTGCATATGTAACACCTCCCCCCACAGTTCGGCGACTATTTCGAAAGTTTTGATAAAGTTGCCGAAATATCGCTGTGATCTATTGCTATTTCAGCAGGGTGCGGTCTTCTTTCTTCTAGAGGTATATGGGAGTTTTCTTCTACGTCGTGACGACTTCTGCGGAGGCTTCTTCGGTGCATATATTTGTATAGGATATATGATGCACATAGTATAACTGCAATCGTTATTATATAAAATGGAATGGTTGTATGGTACAAACTAAGTTGTAAATTTTTGTCTAGTTGTATGGGGTTTTGGAATATAATTTTCTCATTAATAGAGTGAAGATTTTGGAGATCGATTGAGTTTAAGGTTGCATGGGTGTGATATGTGCTTCCATTACGTTCTTGATACTTCGGTAGTTCTATTATTTTCAGGGGGTGACCTTTTATGTGATCATCGGAGTTGAAGATTGTGAATGTAGACGTCTTGAAGTAGCAGTTTACTGGAATTGTAGTCAAGTAGCTTCCCTGAAGGCTTCTGTATTGTTCTTGTCCACATGATATTCTAACTTTCGTGATGTTCGGAAAATTCATAGTAAAATGCCTGTCGTCAAGTTGTTCGACTGCTCCTTGGGTGAGGGTGACTGTAGTTATCTTGCACGATGCGTGAAGTTCTTGCTTGGTGATCAGGTGATGGATGCATTCGGGGTATTCTGTTACTTTATAGTGTGATTTTGGGCAGATGTACCATTCTTTTACCTTCGGGCATTCAGCCTCCATGTACTTAGAATCGTCTCCAGAGATTGCTAGGTAGGGAGATATAGGTAGGATAATTTGATTATATTTGTTAGGTACGAGGGATAGCTTGTACAAGTCATATGTTAAAGGAAAGACAATCGGAATCTTGTATACTATAACTATATAATTATCTGCATAAAAATATGCTAACCTAATAAAATCATAAAAATATCTAGTATCTACGTTAATAAGTTGAACCTTAGAATATAATATTCTTAATTTATGTACCATTAATTTTAATTCCTTAATATTTAATGCAAAGTGAGGTGCACTGGCTATTCTAATAAAAGCTAAAGTATTTTCGAGTCTATATATTTCTTCTGATAGCATATCTATATTGTCACTAAGAATAATTAGATGTTGCGCAAAATGAGAGTATTTAATATATTCATTTTCTCTATTACTGTCACTATTCATTATTAATTCCAGAGTTTCAGCTATTCTATTTTGATTAGATGTAAGATTTTCTAAAATTTCTGAATTCCTTAAAGTAAATTCCTTATTTAGGCTTACATGATTATTAATTTCTAACTCTAACTTATGCTGGTTTTTACTTAAAACCTCAATGGCATTATTATATTTAATTGCGTCTGTGTAATCCAAATTACCCGAAATGCTTTTAATTATTGAACCAAGTCCGTCAATGAGACCTCGTTTTTTGCGGTCGGCTTCAAATGTATATAACTGATTTAAAACTCTATCCAATTTTGATGTAAGATATTCTATATGTGGTTCATATAAAGAAATTGTCTGATTACTTAGATCGATATGTGCTTGATGAAGTTGCATTTTCACTAATTTAATTTGTGAGTGTATTTGGGATAAGTCTATTTTACTAAGAAAAGAGTGGTAATGAGATATGATTTTAGCGTTTCCTAATTTAAACGGAAGTACTCCTGGTCCGTCTTGTAGGCTGTCGATTGTCACGTCTTGTCCTCGAGTCAGTTGTGTCAGTAGGCATAGTAGAAGTATCCTGTAACAATACAGGGTCCTTAGTACTTCGTTTAAGTCGTGCTTTTGCTACGGGACCTCGCTTTCTTTTAGTATAAATATGTATGGGAAGGTCAGCTAAAACTACATCCTGCGTATAGCGCGGGGCGAGTTTCTGACGGCATGCCATAGGATTCCGTATGTACACTTGCTGATCTGGGGAGTATTCACGTTCTGGTTCTCGGTCTCTATTTCTATTCTCGATTAACTGGGTTCTATTTTGTAATGAGGTTTCGTTAATTATGTCATATACTTGAGTCATCCTAAGCTTATGGTCAATTATATATTGTTGTAATAGGTGTTGCGTTAGGTCTATGTCAGTAGGGTCTCTAGGGTCAAAATGTCCAGAAATAAGGTCTATAGGTCGGCATTTTGTAAAGCTGTGAATTGAACTATTGTAGGCCAAAAGGGCATAGGGCATAAGATTAACACTTGTTTCAGTTCTTCTTTCTAGTTTTAATATACGCAAATGTTCGAGAATTGTTGAGTGGAACCTTTCCACTATACCATTATCATTTGGAGCATGGGCTAGAGTTTTGTGGTGCTGAATTTTATGAAGTCTAACGAACTCTAAAAATAATGCATTTGTGAATTCAGTCCCCTGGTCAGTTACTACAGTTAAGGGTAAACCATGATGGGTACAAAATTTAAGAAGGGCCTGGACGACGCTTAAGGCGGTTCCATCTCTCAAATGGTAGGCCTGGGCATATTTTGAGAAAGCATCAACTAAGGTTAGATATTTTTCAGATTCGACTGTAAAAAGATCAAGATGAAGGATTTCAAACGGCTTTGTTGGAGGTGGTACTACTGAAAATCTTTGATTAATTGGATTCCTATCGTATTTTGCTTGACCACAAATTCCACATTCATTTATAAATTTAGTTATCGATTCTCTCATTTTTGGCCAATAAAATCTACGAGAAAGAGCGAGAAAGCATTCGTTAATACCACGGTGGTTAGTTTTTCCCACATGGTATTTTCCAATAATTTCATTTTGTTTTAAATAATCATTAACATTTTCCAATTCAGTTTTTGTAAGAACTAATTTCATAGCGGAACTTTTGAACTTATTTTGCAGTATGGGAACAATTTTATACATGGCTAAAGGTGGGTCTATGATCAGTCCTGTTTTAATTTTCGGGTCCACATATTCTTTTATTGCATTTACTACATCACTTTCTAAATTGGATTCCGATAATTGAATAGTAGTTTTCGTATGAGTCTCAAAAGGTTTGGTAACTGTCGGTCGTTTCTTAATGTCTCCTACTACTACTAGAGATATTTGTCTACTAAATTTATTTAACGGATCGTCAGATATAGGAATTTCTAGGATGGGATCTTCTGCGCTGGAGTGGACGGTGACTGTAGAGGAGCTGTGAGCGGTAAGTGTTGAGGAGCCTGATGGGGATTGAGGTCTGTCTGCTTCAGACACATTTACTATGATAGAACTGACGTCCTCATTGTTAATTTCTATTCTTGATAAGGCGTCGGCATTTGTATTACATTTACCTTGCTTGTAGATAGGTGTAAAATTATATTCGCTTAGTTTTAAGCGCCATCTAGTGAGTCTTGAGCCGGGCTCTTTAAGGTTCATAATCCACTGAAGTGGCTTATGATCAGTTACTACTTTAAATTTTCTACCGAATAAATAGGGGCGGAAATATTTTGTGCCAAAAACTATAGCTAAAAGCTCCTTTTCAATTGTACTGTAATTAATTTCACTAGTATTCAAGGTCCTAGATGCGTATGCTATTGGTCTATCACTACCGATAGGTCCTTGAGAGAGAACTGCTCCTATTGCGTAATTTGAGGCGTCTGTAGTCAGGATAAATTCTTTACTAAAATCTGGATATTGCAGGATAGGGTCATTGGTTAGTAGGGTTTTACATTTTTCAAAACAGTCTATGTAGTCAGGGTCATTTATAATTATTTTAGAGCCTTTTTTTAAACATTTTGTCATTGGTTTTGTGATACGAGCGAAATCTGGTATAAATTTTCGATAATAGCCTAATAGACCAAGAAATCGTTTTATTTCTGTCGCGGTTTTCGGAATTGGGAATTTCTGAATAGCAGCAATTTTATCTGGGTTCGGTTTAATTCCGTCTTTGTCTACAATATGTCCTAAATATGCGGTTTCCAACTTGAGGAACTCGGACTTCTGTATTTGAATTTTGAAATTTGACTGTCTAAGTCTTTGGAATACCTTCTCTAAATTAACCATATGTTCCTGTAATGATGTGCTAAATACTACTATACTATCGAGATAAATTAGGCAAATTTCATTTTGGAGGCCTTTTAATACATTATCCATCACACGTTGAAACGTGGTTGGTGAATTCTTTAGGCCTATGGGCATTCGCAAAAATTCGAAGTGTCCATGGTCTACATTGAATGCTGTTTTCGGTATATCACTAGGATTAATTTCTAGTTGGTAGAGTCCACATTCTAGATTTAGGGTGGTAAAATATTGGCAATTTCCTAATTTATTAAGGGCATCTGAAATATTTGGAATTGGATACTTATCGTCTATGGTTTTATCGTTTAACTTTCTAAAATCTACAACTAAACGCCATTTGGTTTTTCCAGAGGCATCTGCTTTTTTGGGAACCACCCAGATGGGGGAGTTCCAAGCTGACTGAGAGGGGCGAATTATACCCTGTTCTAACATTTTTGAAATTTGTTCCTGAACTTCCTGCTTATGTATGAAAGGATATCTATAGCTTCTAGTATATACCGGTATTTCATCAGTTGTACGTATGTTATGTTTTATTTGATTTGTAAAAGTGAGCGGTTCACCATCTATGTAAAATATATCGGAATATCTAGAACAAAGAGCTTCTAAATTAGCACGCTCTTCTGGGTTTAAATGATCGGTTCGCAAACGGGACAGAACCTCGGAAACACGGTCTGGTTTGGTATTTTTATGAAAATTTAAATTAAAAATTTCGGCATTAACTGGACGGTCCATTGAAAAAACTATGTCATGACGAGAAGGGTTTTTTATTTCTATAATGCCACGACTATTTTTTACTGTGGTCACACAGTCAGAAATTACACAGTTACAAATTATTTGTTCAGGTATAAATGCTTCACCTTCCTGAAAATTGATAGGTACTTTAACTAATTTTGAAGAATTTGCTGGAATTATTTCCTCATATAAATTGCAATTACGCGAATCATACATATGTAAGGGGATCTTGGAAAATTTTGTTACTAATAATTTATTTTTAATATCAATATTAGATTCCCATTTTTCCAATAAGTCTAACCCGATTAACCCATCGAAAAAATTATGAAATTTATAAATATATAATGTAATATTATCTCTGTCATTTACTTCTTGGAAACTAGGCACTGTTATAGAATAGTTATTTCTAGTGGTCGCATGAATATTGGTTACCTCAAAAGGATCATAATTACACTCAATATGGGAATAAAATTTTCTTACGGCGTCAGGGCTAATAAAAGATTGATTTGCCCCGGTGTCGATTAAAAGTTTTAAAGGGGGATTACTAATTTGAACATAGGGCAACTGTCTTTGGGTTTGTAAATTTAATTCTATTTTAACTTGTCTGACTTGGCTATTTTCTGAAAATCCTGCTCATTATTTGATGTAGAGGATACAGCCTCTGTCTGTACCTCTTCTACAATACAATTTTGAGAAAATTGGGGTTCCAAATCTACTGGGTATTCGTAATTAAAATTATCATAATATCTGTCAGTATAGTCATAGTAATTTTCGTCAAAGTCTGAGTCATAGTATGAGTCGTAACATTCATTTAAATTCATTTCCCGAGTCTTAAAATAATTATTTGGTGGAGGGTTACCGAATTTTCGCCAGTCATGAGGTTGTCTGTTCGTCTGTCCAAATGGTTTAGTTACGAAATGGCTTACACCACTCATAGGCTGTGGTTCATTTTGTGAGGGACGTTTAGGTAGTCTAAATAAATGACTTTGAGGTCTATAGTTCGGTGGGGGCGCGGCAAACATTTGCTGCGTCCTTGACGGTCTGTGGAACGGCTGCAGTTGTGCTCTCCAACCCTGATCTGGGCGTGGGAGGTGTGTACCTAATTGAGGGCGGTTTGGTGTACCTGACATAAAATTAAATGGTCGCGCTGAAAATAAGGTCATAGAAGGTTGCGTACCGTGCTTAAATATACTATCACTTACCTGCAATTTCTTCTCCGACGGACGCTCGCTGCGCTGCTGCATGTAGAGGGTGTTCATCTCCTCATGAACATATTCTAACGCTTTTTCTATTGTGTCAGGGCGCATGCAACGGATACGAGATCCTAGTGGATCGCGGAGTCCACGTAAATATGACTGTAGCGTTAATTTTTTATATAACGCACGCTTAGATTCTATAGTGCTCGGCACCGTTTCATGCAGACTGACATATGTAATAATAGTACTAAATAAATTCTGACACTTTTCGTAAAATTCTTGCGGGCTAAGGGAACCCTGGTTCAATAATGCTAGATCGTTATAGAGCGATGTTTCATCTCGCTGATCGGCAAAATTATTAATTAAGGCAGATCGAATGCCATTCCAGTTTTCAGGTATACCGTTAGAGTTAATCAAACGAGAAGCTGAGCCTACCACCTTATTTAAAATTCCGTTAATTAAAGCACAATTACTAAGTTCATAGCCTTCTTCATTCCGAACAAATTGCTGCACTAACTGGTCACATAGTTTAATAAATCTAGTTAAAACATTAGGATTTCCGTCAAATTCCGGCACTAACCGTAAAGCTTTAAAAATATCATCTAAATTTGACATATTTAATAAATTATAATCTACTGAAAAGTCCTCACGAAAAATTAAATTTTCCTGCGACTCGTCTAAAATTCCTAAATTTCTATTTGCGTCTAATAAATTATTTCTACTGCTATTACTAACTCTAGGATTCCTTGATTGCCTTGGATGGAAAATCTTGGAAAATTATATGAAACTTATAGGATAAAAGGAAGCAACTCTAGATAGAAACTAAAGCACTTACATGTACATTCTGGTATCTGCTGGATCAATTTCTGGATCTCACACACACCCGAATTTCACTACTCCCGGAACACTTTCGTAGGTTCTGGATTTTCCGTAATTTTGGAAAAATCCCCAAGACTGCGCCAATTATAGTGTTCTCGAACGGGAGTGCCAAAAAAAACCGATTTAATTTAATACATTTATTGAAATAAGATTACAATAATTTTTATAACTTAAACACTTTTTCTAACAGAGCTATTCTGTATAAAAAGACTATATCCTAAACTACAAGTACCGACCCCGATCGATGTAAGATCTAAAGTGAGCTAACTAACTACCAAAATCAGGTCCCACGGAGTTGGGACCACCACGATGATGCGGCGACAGCGTTTTCGGTATTCCGTGTTCTTTCGCAATTTTAGTAAGAAACTTCTTGAGTGGTCTTATCTGTATAGTCTGGGAGACGGCAACACTTTATGTATGCTTCAAGTTTATTATAGTCCAAGAGCTGATGTTTGACTGCGGCTGGCTGATGATGATGATGTGATTGACTGCAGCTGACTGATGATGATGATGTGATATTGGTGTTCGGCAAATCTGTGCTAAGTCCGGTTTTCATAGAGGGTGCATATGTAACAAGCACTTATAACATGTAACAGTTCCTAACAAAATATAACAATTGACAACATTTGTTAGTAAATGTTTTTATGTTAGAAAATGTTTATAAACATTTTCTAACGGCGGTGTGGGTGCACCATTATAAAGGACAACGAGGTATGCAGTGAGCCAATACCAGATTTGAATGTTATAAAATGTTGGTAAACATAGTAAACATTTTCTATTAGTGTAGGAGCACTTATAACATGTAACAGTTCTTAACAAAATGTAACAATTGAAAATATTTGTGACAGGAAGTGTTTTAAAACATTTGAAATATAATGATGCTCCCACGCCGCAGTTAGAAAATGTTTAGTAACGTTAACTTAAAACATATTTTGTTAGCAAACATTTAATAACAAATGTTAAAAAATGTTTTTATGTTCGAAAATGTTTGCAAACACTATCTAACGGCAGTGTGGGAGCACCATAACAAAACAATATGAAACAGTCACAGTGACCATTTAGACTTCATGCTAAAGTCTTTTAAAATAATATAGTGAGTTGCTCAGATATTATTCGTCTATCCCTTGGGAATACTACATTTTTTGCAACAAAAACTATTCCGTTCTTATACAAGGCTTCAAGTATAATAATATTATTAAAATGTAATATTATATTATGGTTTAATCACTTTAAGCGTTAAGAGGTAAGCTCGCTTTGTTGTTACATTAGCATACATATCTCGACACTATAGAAATATAGCTAAAGCTACATATAACGTAAAACATAAAAATATATAGTCTATTCGAGCTAGAATGCAGGTTATCTGAGTGTTCTGTCTGGTTAATATTCTAAGCACTCAAAGTCGAGTGTAGTACCGCAACAAAAATTATGCTCCGTCGGAATGTTTTTAAACGGAATGAGTCCACATACGTTCTGAAATTGCGCAATTAGCGTTTAGACGCGGCTTTATATTGAGCCCCAGATATAGGGTTGCCAAAACTTGTTTTTTCAACTTTTAATAAACAGTTATTGAATTTTCGTTTGAAACAAACTAAAATATAAAACTGATTCAAAAGATATAAAATGTTTAACCTATTGAAATTATTTTGTACTTGTTTTGTACAGACTGTTTATTGTAATTATGTAAAATCTTTTTACGTGTAATTAGACTTTAATTGCTAATTGCACTTTTATGTAAGTGCTTAGTTACTTTTTGCAGCCTTTTGTGGGGCTTCTGCGGATGACTCAATGTAGAAAAAATGCATATTGTAAAACCTGACTACTTCACTATAAATTCTACTACAGATACTGGATCTTGAAAACGATTTATGCTTTATTCCATACGCTTCCGATAGTAGGCATCCTGTAGCATGGTTACAAAAGTTATACTAACTACATTTTATATTGTAGAGATTTACATTTTTATAAAGTCTATTATTAGTATTTACCTAAAGTCGAATCACATTTTTAAGATTTCTCCATGGAGCTATTATAGAGATTATCTCCTGGGCCATAACAAGTAAATCAATTTCATGTTTTTTATTCACAACCTAGCTGAAGGGAAGGCGGAAGCCCTGTGATTTTCGTATAATATATTTTCAAAGCACAACCAATTTTTCCTTCCGAAATGAGTGCTCACTCCCTTTAAATATAACCCGTTAACTTTCAGCACGGCAACTGGCCTGGCAATTATTTTTAACACAACTGCTGTGATTTAAATAAAAATTGTGTTTTACGTTTTAATTACAAGAGGATTGTAAATTTCTCCTGAATGTTCTTTTGTGTTGTGTAATTTTAGGATTTGTTTGTTGGATCGAAAATAACCGAGTTTACTTTGTTTAGTCATAGTTTCATAAAGTATTCATTTGCAGTAATAACTTTTTAGATTTAATTTATTGCGTAACTCAAAGGGTAAAAAATGATTTTTTAGGTATTTCGTATGCAGAAAAACAATTAATTATTAAGCCTAACGTAAGAACAGCAATAATTATATTATTCCTTCCTTGCACTTATTTAATTATATTAAGGTTCCGTACCTAAAGGGTAAAAACGGAACCCTATTACTAAGACTTCGTTGTCTGTCTGTCTGTCTGTCTGTCGCCAGGCGGTATCTCAAGAACCGCTATAGCTAGCAACCGCTACACTTCTGAAATTTTCACAGATTGTTTATATCTATTGCCGCTATAACAACGAATACTGAAAACAAAATAATATTAATATTTAAGGGGCGATCTCATGCAACAAACATGATTTTTTAGCTTTTTTTGCTCGATATCAATAAAGGCAGCAGGCACTTGGAATTTTCACAAAGGCCTTAAATATATAATATATATGTTATTTAATAATTCATAACTAGCTATATGACCGAGCTTCGCTCGGTATTCAAAAAATTCAAAAAACACACATAAAATGACATTTTATGAAAATTATTCCTAGCTAGATCGATTTATCGCCCCCGAAACCCCCTATATACTAAATTTCATGAAAACCGTTGGAGCCGATTCCGAGATTCCTATTATATATACTTATATACAAGAATTGCTCGTTTAAAGATATACGATAATATTTAAAAAAAAAATTAAGGGGGGCTCCCAAACAAGAAACACAATTTTTGGCCAATTTTTGCTCTATAACGGTACGGAACCCTTCGTGCACGAGTCCGACTCGCACTTGGCCGATTTTTATATTAAGTTTCTTGCAATATTAATATTTTACACGATCGGTTTCGATAAAATCATCCTCAGTATATTAATTTTGTAAGAATAAATTGGAATAAGTGCAAAGAAAGTGTATAATCATAGCTATGAAATATGAATTTACACCACGAAGTTACAGTACATTTCACATCATAATATCCAACTTAAGAAAACTAAATGTTAGGTCATACGAAAATAAGCATCACAACTCACGCTTGCTTGCCTCGTTTTGACTCATTTCGGTGAGTAAAAAAACACGCTTTTTTATTTTTTTTCATAAATTTGAACATAATATTTTTACTTTGTCGTTGGCTTTTAATATATTGTATGCAAAGTTTCGATATTTTAATTAGATTACTGGAAGTAGGTAAAAATCGTGGTCAAGAATTCCGTTACATACATACAGCCTAAGCTAATAAAAACATGTTAAAAAACAGTGTAATCATTTATTTACAGATACTTATGCAATAGTTGTTCAGTTCGATTCCTTACAAAGCTAATGTCGGCTCGATGAAATATTCATTAAGTATTTACATAGAACAGGCCTGGGGCTTCCATAGAACATAAAGAAAAACGCTGATGGTGGCGGAGATGTATTGAAATGGTAATGCCGCGATCGTTAATATTGGGGGACTCTATGACTATTATAAACGTATTTTGCGTGAAGTTACTTTTGTGTGTTCATTTATAATTATTAAGTATTGGTAAGTACTCCTTATATTGTGCTCTTGAAGAAATTATTTTATAGACAGATGGTGAATACTACGTAAATTTGACACGAGCTTTGTCTAGTCGACATAATATCACGTACTATAACGTAATCCCACCAAAAATATGAAACATAATATAGGAGAGCCAAACCTGTCTATGCAATCTTCCCAGCGTAAAAAGTTTTCAGATCACATTCAAGCCAAGCCTATTTTGTAATTTTAAATCAACATTCGGTGATTGTATCAATATTTTTCTGTATTTTATAATAATTATAGTGACTTGGCAATAAGCACAAGAAAATACAAATAATTATGTAACTGCATCTTTGGAGGAGTTGATAGTTACACATACCGCAAGCTTGGCTTGGCTGGCCCGGGCACTATCGTGCCTCCTGATATGAATTGTAGAAACTATAATACGTAGAACCAATAAATACATTCATTTCTTGGTATTTAAACATCAACAAATTGATCTTAATATGTTTCCTATTGAATTCATTAAGAATCAATTTGTTACCTTTGCACTAACTACGGCCACTTCATCTACTTTGTTCGATAGAAAAAATGAAAACTATAAAATATCATAAGCAAGTTAGTAACTCATGTAAACGAAATCGGAGACATCAAGTAGTTAAACTTACCTTAGATTTAAAACATTGTTCCATTCAAATAACTTTTATCACATGGCTTATCTTAAAATATTTCCAGTCTGTGGGTTATACAATTTTAATATCTGGAAAGGAATTCCTGAGATATTAGGATTACAGCGACCATTCGCTAGGAAACTCAAAGAACGCGATTATTACGTAGTATAGATAAGAAGGGTCAAAAAGAGTGGATTAGAAGCTATTGGCTGACTGCCCATCCAATTTTCTTTGTTGACGTCTCCAGGGAACAACACTTAGATTATCTTAACAAAGCAAAGATGTCGGGCCAAGTTTGCACGCTCTTAGAAACAATATACCTAATCTGCAAGGATCTTGCCGAGGAAACTGTTCTTGTCCTTATCTACTCCGAAGTTTTGAGGCTTTTTAGAAAGAGACAAAAGATAGCTCATAAAGTTTAAAGATAAGGAGCCCTCGTAAACAATAACGAAAATTCTCTTACTTTTATTCAGAAAATTTCGCTAGTGTCGACTTTTGTTGAGAATTCAATGTAATTTGAAAATCGCTATTAATTTTAATTACTTTCTTTCATATTCAGTTGTCACTACAATAACTTTAAAAGTTAAAGACCGTAAAAACAATTTTAATGGAATTTTCTTAAACTCATTTCAAAGGACAAAACTAATTAAAACTCAATTTTATTTAACAACGACTTTATAGATACATATTAAAATATTAGACTCGTCTTTGCAATTACATCTTCGAAAACTAAATGAAAAACTTTCTTAAAATTATTTTTAAGTACAATAAATGTAATATGATAGTTGTACAGTAAATGGAAAATTGATGGAAAATTCATATGTGCAGGTCCGTAGGAAGTGCGAACAACAATTTTGATAGCTTTTTGAGGGATTTTTTCTGACTGTATTTGAAAAGTAAGAGTATCATCGGGAAACATTCTTATCTACTAGTAGAGCCTTATAGTTTGTCACACAGCTTGAAAGGTCTCATTAGATTACAGTGGATATAATAATAATATCAAAGCCAACGGTTTTTGGCTTTAGAGTTCGGTAGTAACTATTTACTTTAATAATTAGATACATCATATTTTTTGTCATATTAAGGTTTAGTTTTAGAGTGTTCCTACTCGCAAAAGTAGAAGACATTCATGAGCAAAATATTTGTAATATTGCTTTATTTTTATCAGGCTCACAGCAACAGGGGCGCCGGACATTCTGTTAAGTACTTATTACAAGGGGAACATACGTGATGTACTTCATGGTATTTCATTAGTAGTTACCCTACTACTATGGGGCTGCTCTAGTAATAATCGTGTTATATGAGGCAGCAAGGACGATCTTTAGTTGTTGAAAATAATAAAATAACTTTTCTAGCCTCTTTGAAATAAGGTATAACAAAAGAAAGTGATAATTTATTTATTTATTTCCATACTTATTTCTACCATTACAGGCTTACCCCAATGCGATAGAAACATACAAATAAAAGCTTACCACTAAATAATATTCAAAAAATGATTGTACTAAACTGAACAGTAACTTATTTTATACATAGCGATCCTTGTGAGTTCACTCTGAGCATATCAGAAAACGTCGATTTCCGACGCAACTATATTAATATAGCGCAGTGCCCGCGTCAGCGGCGCCTACTACTTACCTTAGGATGTGTGTGGGTTTACCATAAAAGTGACACTGCTGAAAGTGTAATTTTTTTAATTTTTGTATGGGCAAATTCATGACACGAAGTTGCTTACCCATACAAATCACAAAAAAAACTTAAGCGCTGCTACTTTCACAATGAAAGCCTATATTGATTATAGAGTATATACACACCTTAAATTATTATTATCGCTATGTTTTGCAACACCCTGTGCACCATTCAGTTGTGTTCACATATTATAAAAAATAATAATAAATAGAAAATCCACTTATTTTAATGTATAATAAAGAACAAAGTACAACACTTAAAGCTTAGTAATCTAATCTTTTTGTATGTATTGATATTACAAATAACACGTATTCCGAAGACGAACAAACTGCCAAACATTTTCCCTGACTGTATAGTGCTTGTATTTAGGGCATTGTTTATACAGTTCGATTAAGCGCACTACATTATCTCACCTCAGCGTCTCGGTTAGTGGGGAATGGGGAATGGAGTGGGGAATTGATGGGGAATTCCGGCCGCGGTGAGTAATGCCCTCTAACGACATACAGTACTTACCTAGATGTTCACTGATATTACCGTACTTACTGATAGTACGGCAATAAAAGAGAGCCTACGAAGGTCGTGTTTTGACAGCAGCTACAAACTGCCATGCTACGAAGTGCTACGCCTCGCTACGACGTGCTACGAAGTGCTACACTTTGCTACGACGTGCTTCGAAGTGATGCTACGAAGTGTGCTCTGATACGACATGCTACCGCGATTCTTACGAAGTTCTACGAATTGCTACGAAGAGCTACAAAACAGTCTTGATCAATGTTACTAGACGTACGGTACATTATGCCAGGACATAAATAATCGGTTTTTAGGTTTCAGCACGAACATCTAATAGACAATTAGACAGACATATACACTTTCGAATTTATAATATTATGAGTATAGATGAATATCGATAGAATTTGAATCATGGTGAATAATCTGTTTCTATACAGGGTGTTTCAAAGGTAGTATAATATTATATACTTAGTCATAAACTTTGTTGGTCACATGATTTTTTTACTATGGAAAATAAATTATTTTTTTCGCATAAGTATATCCAAAAGTCGTCGAACAAAAGTTGTTCAGAGTGACCCCCTGAGAGTCACCCCTTTTCGGCTTACTATACCACTTTTGAAGCACTTAATGTACTCGTACTACTTTGTATTTTTATCCATTTATTCTCCTGAATACTTTGGTTGGTATGTTATTTAAATACCGTGCCATTTAACACTATATTGCCACTATTGTGCCATGGTTTATGCATGTGTTTACACTCGCGTACACGGGGATTATATTAAAAACAAAATGTATTTAAATAATTTGCATATTCACGTAACTTGTCCGGGACAGTCCGCCATTACAGATGTTGCAGACTCTATAAATTAGGGTTGACACTCGAATAAAATTTTAATAAAACTTGTTTATTGTTTATTGTATTTCTGTTATTGTAACAAGGATTGCGATTTGCGAGTCTTTGAACTGTTTGTGAATTAAATTTTATATATTACTTTTGGTACCAGATTTTTCAAGAGAAACATTGGATATTGAACTTTTCAAATTATCCAAATTAAAAAAATGGAGCCGATCTAGAGAATAAATTCTTAGAAATCGTTAAACCCTTAGCTTCAGCCGAGAATATGGTGATAACTGATTTGATCTCGGCCTAAAATCAAATTGAATATTAGTTGTTCTATAATATTTAAGTAGGTGTTAATTTTCAATGCAAAGATTTCTAATGGCCGATTTACACGGGTGACTAAAGCCGCACGATTTTAGTCACCCGTTCGAAAATCGACCGTGTAAATGGCAAGTCGACTACGCCGCATGCGGCTAAAGTCGCAAGCCCCAAAGTCTGGTGACTAAAATCGCATGCGGCTGGTGACTAAAATCGACCGTGTAAACGCTCAGCCCCAAGCGAATAGCGATCGCTTGCTGCAAATACTACTGTGGCGAGCGCAGACGCGACATTTTCACTCAGAATTTGTCGCACGAGCGATTGGCCGAGTGTACTGTCTCGCTATTCTACTCGGTAGCTATCTGTCGATAATAAACATACCGAGTGCTTGGCCGAGTGAACTGTCTCGCCACTCTACTCGGTAGGTGTCGATGATAAACATACCGAGTGCTTGACCGAGTGTACTGTCTCGCCACTCTTGCTCAGTGCTTGACCGAGTGCACTGACTCGCTAATATACTCGGTAGGTGTTGATAATAAACATACCGAGTGCTTGACCGAGTGAACTGTCTCGCCACTCTACTCGGTAGGTGTGGATGATAAACGTACCGAGTGCTTGGCCGAGTGCACTGACTCGCCAATATACTAGACATATTGTGTCGATAATTATAAACTAGTCACAGGCGATTTCGACTTGGACAGGCGATTCGACTGGTGACTTGCCGGGTGACTAAAATCGACCCGTTAGTCACCCGTGTAAATGGGGTGGCGATTCGACTTGGACAGGCGACGAGACTTTTGACTTGCCGGGTGACTAAAATCGCCCCGTTAGTCACCCGTGTAAATCGATCTTAAGCTATATATTAATTCTACAAAATACTTTTATTATGTTTTGTTTTTATCTCATGTGCTTAATTGTTGTTAAATGAATTGTAAATGTGAAAAAAAATATGAAAAAACTATCTTGATATTTTAAACTAGACGTTCCGCGCGGCTTCGCCCGCGTAAATTAGATATTTCACAGACAAATTAGTCCACAAAAATGGCCTGTGATCTTTACGTGGTCTACTTCTTATCTGACCCAAAGGCCAAATTACAGAAAAATTTATCTAGTAGTTCGTGAGATAAGCCCTTTCAAAAAAATTCCCCCGTTTTTTCCACATTTTTCTCTATTTCTTCACTTCTATTAGTCTTAGCGTAATAAAATATAGCCTTCCTCGATAAATGAGCTATCTAAAACTGAATGAATTTTTTAAATCGGACTAATAGTTCCTGAGATCAGCGCGTTCAAATAAGCCCTTTCAAATAATTTCCCCCCGTTTTTTCCACATTTTCCTCTATTTTTTCGATCCTATTAATTTTAGCGTAATAAAATATAGCTTATAGCCTTCCTTGATAAATGGACTATCTAACACTGAAATAATTTTTTAAATCGGATCAGTAGTTCCTGAGATTAGCGCGTTCAAACAAACAAACAAACAAACAATCAAACAAACAAACTAACAAACTCTTCCGCTTTATAATATTAGTATAGATGACCATGGAAAGATTACATGTATAATAAGTTGTATTATAGTAATATTAAATGAATGCAAACTCAATGATCTTTTGCCACATAAGAGTCAGCTCAACCCTAGTTCCGCTCCAGTTTTTAGAAGTTCTCAAATATGTGCTCAGATAAGGGTCGAGTCGGCACCTAATGGCACATTACGCCGCGGACACCAGATGGCGTTTGAAGGGTTAAATTGAACCGTTCGCTTAGTGCTCTCTAATTTATGTTTTCGTTGTTTTATTGTTAGAAATAACCCATTCGCGATAAGGAAATAAAGCTGTATCGTATTTTATTTATATATTTTATTACTTGATTTACCTAAACCAAGTTATTAAAGTATCCCATGATGATAGAACACTGTACTTTTTTGCGATAAAAGCCCAGTATCGCATATCAAAATCCATTCATTAGTTTATTTGTAAGGATAATTAATTCACGCTCAAACCGCTGAACCGATCTTGCTGAAATTTGGCATGGAGATACCTTGAGTCCCGGAAAAGGACATAGGATACTTTTTATCCCGGAAAAATGTACGGTTCCCGCGCGATAAACTAATTTTGGCGCAACGGAGTTGCGGGCATCATCTAGTAAGTATAATTCATTTGGACGTTTGTAAAATTTAAAGTGAAGAAAGAATCTTTTAATCAAAAATTAGGTATATAAAATTGGATTAAAAAGTTGTGCTATAAGGTGAACGCAGATTTGGCCGCACCGCACGCACCGCAGTCGCCGCATTCGGAATTCTTTATATGAAGTTATAGGCAAGCTCGCATACCTACCAGCGCCGCAGTCTTCGCAACTTCTACATTCTTTATATGAAGAATTCCGAATGCGGCGACTGCGGTGCGTGCGGTGCGGCCAAATCTGCGTTCACCTATAAATGGCTATGAAGTTTTTTTAACAATGAGTTTATCTTGCTTAAATGCTTGAATCTCAAATCAAGTCAACGAAGCTAGTCAATTACTAGTACTTAAATTATCCCTAATCGAGGGCACAGAACTCGAGTGTATCAAACTTGAAATTTGCGGTGTGGGACGCTTGATTATCTGGATTGTTAAGTGTACCCATACTCTTAATTGTATTCAGCTATATTAACATACTAGTAGCTGCCCGCATCATCGTGTACATGAAAATTCGTTTCTGGCGCGGGAAGCATCATTCTTGTACTCTAGGACTCACAGCACTTCCACGCTCATCTTAATCGGTTTTATTACAGGTCCAATAATTACACAAGTATAATTTAACTGTATTAAAATCACGAGAGCCAAATGAGCATAATTTGTGAGTTGTGAGTCGCAGAATTTCGGCTGGCAGAAATTCTGCTGCATTCAGTTTCATACAAAAGTCCTGTTTGATTCACACGAGCGTTATTTTGTGAGTCTTGTTTGTATGAAAGATATTTACGCGACCGAAATTCTGCGACTCACAAACTCACAAACTCACGAAACTCACTCGTTTGGGTTCACCCTTAGTGTGAAAAGTTATCATACATAATATTTTATCAGTTACTAAACTTTTCAACAAAATTGTCTGAATTAGAATGTTTGTTGAATAGGAACCAGGTGATTCTAAACAATGGCTCTCTTACGGTTACCAAAAAAGACCTAACAATAACAGTAGTTATTTCTTTCTTCTTGCGTTCCTCGACACATAATGCAATTTAAAATAAGGCAATTTTGTGGTTGACTTTTTCTGTCTACTGGCTGCTTCGGTTTATTTATTACTCGACGAACGTGCTCCGAGCGAATTTGTTTTCATAATATTCCTTACGATCTCTACGATGGGTCGTCATTGAAAATACAACCCCATTACCACGGATTAAGATACAAAATGCGATACCAAATGCTTTTACAGTACATACGTCTATTTATTTACTTTATTACGACATCTTATAATATTCTTCGTCGTGATAAAAGAAAACCATCCGTCACCAGGAAAATGCTTTTTTAAGTGTTATTTTGCGACTCTTGAGTTTGTTTCGTATGGTAAAGTAAGCATTGGGGTACGATATCTAGCTTACTCAGGATTCTGGGAAGGCCAGACATATAACAACATTTCTATCAAATATTCCAACTATTGAATATTCGGTGGTAAAGCAATAACAATAATTTACGAAGTTGCCACTGCAATCTGTGCAACAATCTATGTGACAACAATTTTCTTAGTATCCAATACCTATCCATACAAATATTATTATTATAAGAGCAAAAGTGTATCTTCACGCTCAAATTGCTAAACCAATTTGAATGGAATGGAATTTAGTCCTTTGAAGGAAACAGAGAGAAAGAGAAAGAATAGTCCTTACAGCGACAAAAATTTTACTTCATTACTACTTTTTTCTGTCTTAAATACGAGTAATATATCATAAACAACTTATCTAATATATGCAACAAAACGTTTCCAAAATGTTCTCTCTCGCACATAAAATAAAAGTGATAAAAACAAACTTTTATCAAGCATATAAAAACATCGGATTCAATCGAACAATACTTTAAACCCCACCTGTCGCCGAACTTTCTGGAATGTTCCTTTTTGTTTGTTATTGCAGACGATTACCGACTCTAGCCAGATGTGGTTGGATATCGTTGCTTTTTATTATCCAAAACGGCCGAATAAAAGTTAGGTCTTAGTTTAAATTGCTCGCATTTTAATTACATAAAAAATACTTTGTTACACTTTTAGTACCTTCATGCATGTATAATATAAAATTATGATTGTGGAATAGGATCTTAAGATAACTTTTTTATTCCAATTGCAACATAAAAAATATTTGTGTTATCATTTTACTTATAGAAACTTTTATCTCCTTTTTTATCTATCTACTAATTTATGTCATATCCATAAAATTAATATACCTACTTAGCGGAATAGAGAAGCAAAGGCCTGAGCAAGCGAGATGTCACTATCAGTAACACTGCGTCGTAAAAAAAGACGTGTGACATGACAGCAGAACTGTTTTTTTGACGTCCAGTCGGCACTTATCGGCACGTTGACAATTTAATCTCATAGAAAGATGCTTGTGTAAGTGTATACGTACGTCGTACACATATTATTTTTACAAGCAGATGTAAATCAATTTCGGTTTCGTTTGAATAAGGGTCATTACTCATTTTTCCATTATAATATGAAAACCCTTGCAACTTATCTTCTTTAATTTCTGGCTAAACACCTTTCCGGTCCTAAAGCCTCCATAATGCAAAAACTGCAACTTTCAAAGTTGTTATTCACTCATATCTTCAATTAAAACTAATGTAATTTGTGTGGTCTCTAATAACGAATCGTAGAACTTAACAACATATATTCTACTCAAACACTCGAGTACTAGGATTTATACACCACTTAACTCGAACGTAAATGTCAAAATCTCTAATTAAAAAGCTAATTACAGCAGGAACTGGGGTCATGAAGTGCATTGAGGTCAATCGGCAATCGCCAAGTGAACTGAAAAATTAACGGCCGCAAACCGCCGTTGGCCAGCTTTCAGACGCGTAAAAATAAAAACCCATTCGGAATTTAATGATTTTGCACGTAATTCTCGTAAAAAATTGCTATAACTAGTAAGTTTCAATTATAAGTGCTATGTGATTTATAAATAGCCTGCGAGCAAGAATAATAACGCTATTAATCAGTAAACTGTATACTACAATAACTGTAAATTATAATTATTGTTACTGTATACTACAATAATTGTAAATTATAATTATTGTTTTAATTATTATTAGTATTATAGCTTCATTATGCTCTTGCATGTTTGGAAGTAAAAAGAAGATAATGCTCAATTGGGATAGGTGCATCTATATATATAAAAATGAGTGGCAACTTTCGTTGTCACTTTATAACTCACTAGCGACCCGCCCCGGCGTCGTACGGGTATAAAATATATAGCCACTGAAAAAATTATTGAAATCGATAGCCTACCCAACAAACAAAAATTGGTCTTGTAGTGGCTTATATAGCCAAAAATAATAATCTTATAGGAGTCGTATTATCGCTAATAAGGGTGCATTTGGGCACAATTTATGAGGATAATAACCTTATACCCACCTTATAGTTGCTTTATTGTCCGCTTTTTTCCTTATACGTGTTATATAATGACCACGAACAAGGTATTTCAACTTATAAGAAACTTATAGAAAGCGTTAATACGGGCGATCACCCTTATACGTGTTATATTATTGTCCGATACAAGGGAGTTAAACTTCATTTGCCCTTTTTGCCGTCATAAGTGATTTACATTTTCGCAACAGCTTGGAGAAGAAATAGTAACGTCAGCCATTTTACTGTCAAGTAAACGATAAGTCATTATTTTATATTGTATAGTTTATTTACCTGATTTAGGGCTCGTTTATAGTGATAAGTGTATGGGAATTAAAATGCATGATAAAATGTGATACGCTGTGTGTTTTGGTATCAACTCGTCCTTGAATTTAATCTGTTTTTGTGCTAAAAACGTCATTAATTATTTAGTCAAGTTATATAAATTGCTTTTAAAAGAACACCAGGATTCACACATCGTCTATAAGGAGTCTATGAGAGTGAAGACTTTATAACGGCATCAATTATTTCTTATGATATCACCATTTTACATATCGTTAGGGTTCCTTTCACACTAACAAAATCGCACCTAGCTAGTGTTATTCCCGTATATTATATATAAATTTTTTTTTATTTTTTTCCACTGTAGTTGGGTTGGCCGAAAGAGACCTCTTTATAAAGATAATATAGCTCACTTTTGCGCACTAATTTTATGTTTGAAATATTATTAAAAATACGTGATTATCAAATTAATTCTTTTATTTTTTACTTTTCTTCTGTAACCATCGCTCCTTTTCAACTTCGTCCAGTTTTTGATCCCTTTTTAGGGTTCCGTACCCAAAGGGTAAAACGGGACACTATTACTAAGACTTCGTTATCTGTCCGCCTGTCTGTCTATCTGTCTGTCTCCAGGCTGTATTTCAAGAACCGCAATAGCTACAATTTCGAAATTTGTCGGCATTGTATGCATTTATTGCCACTATAACAACAAATACATAAAACAAAATAAAATTAATATATATGATATATAAGGGGGCTCCTATACAGCAAACATGTTTTTTTCGCTTTTATTGCTTGTCAATAATGGTAACAGGTAGGCACCTGAAATTTACGCAAAGGCCTAAAAACTAAAAAAATGAGACCTTTTTTTGTTCTATGAAAATACGGAACCCTTCGTGCACAGGTCCGACTCACACTTGGCCGATCATTCCGCTAAATTCACACAATCTGTCGTACGTTTAAAATGGTGAATTTAATTATGTAAAGTATTTTAATGTAACCTTAAAGAGAATAATATCTTTATAATCACTTTTTAAGGGAATGTGGATTGCTTTCATCCTTGTTAAGGTCATATAAAATGTTAGCATTCGTTTGTTGGATAGATGTCTTATTAAATTCCCCTATAAGTTAAAAGTATTATAAGTTACCTTGTGCATTACTTTTATAAGAATAATTGACCATATTAAAAGCTTTTATATATCTTTGAATATTATAAGGCTAAAAAGCACTGTAAATAGCCACTATAAGATGAACATATTTCGAAGCCTTATAGCTGCCGTATAAATTAGAGTTACTAACGTTTACCCAACTACATTATAAGAATAATAGATAAATAAAAATATTAGCCAAATCTCCTAATAGTGTACCATTATAAGTAACATTGGCATAATGAATGCTCTTTTATAACAAGTATAAGAATTTAGACCTTATTGAGTTTATTTTATAAGGTTAGTTTGTTTGTTGGGTATGATCCTTCACGTGGTCTACTTCTTATCTGTGCCAAATAACATAAAAATTGCTCCAGTAGTTTGCGAGATAATTTATCCCTTTCAAATAATTTTCCCCGTTTTTTCCACATTCTCCTATTAATCTTAGCGTGATAAAAATAAAGCCTTCCTCAATAAATGGGCTAATTAACACTGAAAGAATTTTTCAAACCGGACCAATATTTCCTGAGATTAGCGCGTTCAAGTTAGCCCTTTCGAATAATTTTCCCCGTCTTTTCCACATTTTCCTTTATTTCTTCGCTCCTATTAGTCTTAGCGTGATAAAATATAGCCTATAGGCTTCTTCTTCGCTCCTATTAGTCTTAGCGTGATAAAATATACCTTCCTCGATAAATGGGCTATCTGACACTGAAAAAATTTTTAAAGATCAAAGGGAACAAAGGGACATAAGGGAAAAAAGCGACTTTGTTTTATAATAATTATAGAAGAAGAACGGGCTCACCTATCCGAACCAAATTTTCAGGCTTTGTTCGGATTATTTAGTAGATGGTTTATGTGAAGTACTCAGGTTTTGACGAAATTTTCCACCGGATATCTCTTCTAAACCCTTTTAAGATTAGCTCAAAAGAATAATAAAAATTTCTAGATTTCTTGTTTAGAAATAATCAGCGTTTTTATGTTAACATTAAAATGGTGACTATTAACAAATGAACAAAAGCATAACATTTAAACAAATTGTGATAATTTATTTTTGTTGACGGATTATTGTTAATTGATATGTCTACTTAGTACCCAATTTTTTTTTATTTCTTTGTATTAATATTTAATCAGTTAAAATATATTTTTTAGTTCGCGTGGCAGATTGCGGCAATTCACGCGAAACCCGAACTACGCGTTTCTACCGTTACTTTCGCCGCTCATTTAAATCTATAAGGATTATTGGTAAGGTTCCAGGATCTAAGATTTTTTTTAGGAAATTTCCTGCTCTTTAAGGATCTATTTTGAAATTTTGATTATCTCAAATAGTTTTCCAAATATTAAAAAAAATCCAAACCCTTCTTTTTATGTTTACTCAATTGTTTATAACTATTGCATTTTTTTTCAGCCCCTCTTGGAATTTTGATATGAATTGAATGATGATATATATGATCGTGGATTGTTACCGGTGATCTGATGATGAGATCCAGAAGTAATCGAGGGAACTCCTCAAAATTTAAATGGAAACATATGCCGATTTTGCTTTTGTATGAAGTATTCCAGGCATATGTTACCAAAAGTAAGATTTTGCACCATGATATACCATGGTTCGAAGGTCCTGAACAGAACTCCGAACTCCTTATAGATACAAGTTTGGGGATTGGCGCGCTGTTTTATGAACTGAAAGCATATGCTACTATGATAATTACATTCATCATCATCATCACCATCATCACTACCACATCAGGGTCACCAATGTCACATGATTATGTGCGGTACGCTCTGGTATTAAGGTTGAATTTGTTATGTTCAATATTAGTGAGTCGCTTCGATGCGCTTCGACTTACGAGTAGTATAAATTGACCCTTAGTGTTGCGACTTGCGGTTACTAAGATAGCAATTTGATCACGGGATCTATGAGGTAAGTCCATTGTATAGGAAAGTCTTTCAAAATTGGGACAAACATAGTTCTATTGATGTAGTTTTAAGTAGTTTATACATATTTTTTATGATGAATTTTCCATGCGGAATTAGTGTTAAAGTCAGAGAACAGAACTCTAGAGCCTAATTATTAGTGATAGGTATTTTAACATGTCATTTTCAGCATTTCTTGATAAACTCTCTTGGAGTTTTTTAAGAAATTCTAAAGTGGTAGTGAAGTCAGCTGATTATGAGTTTTCGTATTATGAAGGTGTATCCTGGATCCAAAGTCACTAAGCAGAACATGTCATAAGTATTTACAGAAAGCCTTATAATATAACTATCTAAAAAGAGTGAAATTATTATTTTTTCAACTGGATTGTCCCATGTTTATCAATCAATCTTAATCATAAAGTATTCGATAGTTTTAAAAATTCTTATCCAACAACCTAAAATAGCATACAGGGCCAGATTTATTATCAAGTTGGTTCGTTATTGCCGTACCCCGACGCTGATCATCAATTTTTGCTAATTTATTCTATTGGTGATGAAAATCGTAAATTGGATCAACGTTGTGCAATTATTTCTAATACAAGACGAGAAATTATTCGTGAGCAACAATGATTTTTCCATCAGCATAACGCATTAGTTCAATTGTTTAAAATTGGTCTCAATCGTATGCCATCTGATACTCACAATTAACGTTTGTGGTGTGAATTTGGAAGAATCGTGTTTATGTTGCCAACTTTATGTTGCCTGTTCCAGAGTTGGTACCCCCCAACCATTTGTTAATACACACTCAAAATGGAAAAACAAAAAAAATATTGTTTATCCCAAGGTTTTATCTTAAGTTTTTAAATAGCTAGCAATTAAGTTATACTAGCAATAATATATATATATATATATATATATATATATATATATATATATATATATATATATATATATATATATATATTTTTTTTTAAAGAAATGAATCGATGTTCAAACTGTTTTTTGTATTATTTCACTTTATACGTAGCGAAGCACGTACCGGGCCGCTAGTAATATTATAATATAAGCATGCCTTCAGAACAGAAAGGAAGAAAAAATTGGTTTAAAAATTTAAATAAGACGTTATTATGATAGTGAAAAAAAGAGCATTAATTTAACACCTCCATCGTGGGTATCGCAGACACAATAGATATTCAATTGGGGAGTGATGGGTTAAAAGCTAAATTTAAAATTTAATAATATTAGTCGTTTAGTAATTACTTAATCAAAATCTGACTAAAAATCTTGCAGTTATTTGTAAATGATTGTTTTTGTCTGTCCTGGTAACAACGTTCCATTAAATGTCGAAAACCCTTGTAGTTTTTAAAGAGCTACTGTTTTTAGCTCCTCATACATTATTTGATATTTCATAAAAATAGCTGTAGAGGCGTGAGTCACTTCTAAAAAATTGCAGTCTACGTCGCTTATAAATGCATAAAGCTGTGCAAATAAATGACTATAATAATTAAAATATCGCGTTTTCGTAATATTTTCTAAGGCACGTTTCACAAAGTTTCAAGTGTTTTTACAAGACGTTCAAATTGAAGTTAAAACTATTAGGATAATCATAATGCAAAACCATACTAATATTATAAATGGGAAAGTGTCTGTCTGTCTGTTACCTCTTCAAGCCCACGCTGAAACGATATAGTCGAGTATATCCTTGAGTATGTCCTTTCCGGGGACTCAAAGGATCTCCATACTAAATTTCAGCAAAATCGGTTCAGAGGTTTGGTATTGAAGAGGCAATGGGAAGAAACACTTTCGCATTTTTTATATTAGTATGGACGGTTACTAGACCTTCAATACAATCTGGCAAATAGTTTAGGAGCTACAAAATAACAAATGAAAAACAATAAATATATTAAACATGCTTATTTTCAAAGATCCTTACCACTTTTTCTGGCTGCAGCGCTATCTGAAAATAAAGGAAAGTCATTTAATCCAAACATACTCGTATTTTGTCCACACCAATTTTGTATGAAACTTATCTTTTGAATGGTACAGTATAATTATTTCAAATAATTACACAGGGGTGGTAAACTTTTGGCTAGAATCGTGTACTGGAATTTAATAAAAATGGCACATTATTATTCCAAAGCGGTTCACTCCGCTCTTCGCATTATTAAGAGCATGTTCATAAAGTCGCTTAGTGTTCGTCATTCTTTGTTTATTGGGTCATTCAGTTATTTGTGGGTGTTTTTTATTTTTGACAAATGAATATTTTCTTCCTTATATTATGTAGTTCACTGCTTATTGATTTTGATTGTTGTTCTGTATTATTATAAGGCTCTGTAATGCTAGCCTACTAGGGATGCTTATTTTGACTTAAAAATAGATTTTGAGCGTGTTTTTGTGAGTACTAATAAAAGTCATAGAAATCGGCAATAGCCACAATATAAATAAGCCCTAGCTCAGTATATAGATAGTTATAGTACCAATTTGTGAGCAATAAAGAGTTATCTATCTATCTATCTATAGATAATATTGGCTAATTTTATGACAAATAATAATGATTTTTCTCTTAACTTAACTTTATATACTAATACTAATATTATGAATACGAAATTGTGTCTGTCTGTCAGTCTGTTATCTCTTCACGCTTAAACTGCTAAGGGTCAATTCAGACCACAGCGCGACATATACGTGTCGCGCTGTGGTCTGTATTTCTGTACTGAATTGACACATTTCAATTGCGTGAGACGTCTTGCAAATCTGTCAAATCCATACAAATTTAGACATGCATCTACGCGTCGCGTTGTGGTCTGAATTGACCCTAAACCGATTTGGTAGGTAAAAATGTACACTTCCAGCGGGATCAAATTTTGGTGCAACGCAGTTTCGGGCGCCACATAGTAAAGTTATTATGTCGATATTTCTCTAATAACAACACGTATGGTTTTAATGTAGTCATTAAAAAATCTAAGTTTGGTTCTCTCGTTGTCTAAAACTGTTCTAGCTCTAATATAGCCTTAAGACCTAATGTCTAGCACTAAACGTAAGTATGCTTGGTCGTTTCGAATTAAACTAGAAGTTTCACAGTTAGCTTTAAAAACTAGATCCTTAGCTTAGTTGTATCGTGATACTAATTGCTATAGATACGGTCCTGACATAAATTCTTTTTAAAATCCAAGTTTTGTTTACTTTAGCGGTATATTTTTAGTAAGAAAACATAATAATATTTTATTTAATCGCGCCAAAAAAAAGAGTGATGTCATCAGGTGAATTTCTTTAAAAGAAGAAGGAGGGGCATATCATACCTAGTAAGTAGTAATGTTATCAGTAGCACTTTGAGACATATTTTACCAATATTTTTCTCCTCCCATGGTTTAGATATATTTTTACGTCATACAATAAAATGTTCGGCTTTTTAAGCCCTTTCATTTGTTATAATATGTATGGATGTGCGACAGCTTGGGTGCGAGCTCCACACAATCCTTTGACCAATCATGAATGTATAGTTACTGAATTTTTAACTGCACAATTGGTATATTTACACCTATGAATTACACGTTTAATAATATGAAGAAAGGCAAATCGTAATTTCTGTAACGTGACTTAACTGATGCGATTAAAACCAAACAAAGCCAATACAATATACCAACAACCTTAAACATTCAGAATTTCGGAAATGATTAAAAATAAAGAAAACGCCTTAATTCCATTCAGTAAGTGCAGACTAATGTTTGATAAGGAAAGGAAATTGCTTTAGAGAAATAGAGTGGACGCAAATAGGTGATGGATCGCCGTCTCGCATGACCGACTAATTTGCCAGGTTCCTTGCGTGCCGAGTGCCAACGGTTGAACACCCCTGTTTTTAAATCCTTCATAGTGACATCAAGTGACTCAGGTAAGGGAAATCGTGCGAAAAAGACTGTAGCTTTATTTGATTCACAAATAAAAATGTTTAGCAGCATGCTAGAGTGCCTCTCCTTTTGTTTGAACCAAAACCGATTTTAAATAAATTAGGTATAAAAATCGTTTTGATCCCGGGTAAGGATACTGTAGGCAGTTTTTTTTATTTATGGACGTTTCACACCACGTCAGTTTGGCCCCGTGTTAAGTACCTGAAGGACTTATCTTACGGATACCAGACAACGGAAATATATTTAATACTTTTATTCTATACATATATTTAAGATTTTTATTATATTACACACATATTTAATACACATCCATGACCCAGGAACTTAGGAAACTTCTTGTTCCGTCGGCGGGATTTGAACCCGCGACCCCCGGCTTGAGCTACCAACAGCCAACTGAGCCACTGAGGTCGTCAAGTTAATTTTTTTTTCTCTAAACATCATTTTACCAATCGAAAGGCGTGATAAAAATAATAAATTTAAAAAATATAACTCAAAAGGAAAAAATACTGAAGCTTCTGTGCGTAGTAGAACTAGTACTAGACTATTTTAACCTATTTTTACCTACATACCTACTAGGTAATAATAATATTATGCTCCGTGCGTAGGACTTAGGTAGGTAGAAAAAAATTGGTGCAATCGGAAAAAAATCATTATTCTTTATAGTCCAGGAGATTGACGTAAAATTACGAATAAAAATTATAGGGCACATTTGAAAATAGAACGTTAACAGATAAATAGTTATTTTGTTTTTGATTTTGCCCAACAAAGCGAACTGTGTTGAATGCTTGTTCCAGCTTGAATTTGTGACACACCGCTGCTCCACTATCGAGCTAATAAATTGTGAAATGGCTATTACATTTTAATTTTTGATTTTTCGAATGTAAAACATTAATCCGCCACGGATATTAATATTAATAATACCTTTGAATTAGTTCATTCGTGTCAAAAACGAAGAGCAACAATATTTTATACGGATCAAAGCACCAGAATATGATACTTTAGAAACAAAACTATAAAAAAGAAACTTTCAAAAATCGGCTACCACAGTAGCCCATAATCAACTTGACAACTTTTTAGGGTTCAGTACCCAAAGGGGAAAAAACGGGACCCTATTACTGAGACTTCGATGTCTGTCCGTCTGTCCATTTGTCCGTCTGTCTCCACGCTGTAACTCAAGAACGGTAATAGCTAGAGAGTTGAAATTTTCACAGATTATGTATTTCTATTGCCGCTATAACAAAAAATACTAAAAACAAAATAAATTAAATATTTAAGGGGTGGTCCCATACAACAAACGTGATTTTTCAAACATTTTTTGCTCGGTATCAATGATGACAACAGGTAGGGACTTGAAATTTTCACAAAGGCCTTAATTATATGTGTACTTTAATAATTAATAATAATATTTAAATAAAATAGAAATTTAAGGGGGGCTCCCATACAAAAAAACAATTTTTGGCCTATTTTTGCTCTATAACGGTACGGAACCATTCGTGCGCGAGTCCGACTCGCACTCGGCCGATTATTTCATAAGCTGAGATTATAATTTTGTTTATAATACAAGACAATTGATAGAAGCCGGAGATTGTTGCCGATTCCCGGGATGTCAAACGCAAGGAAACATGCACTAAGATAAAACGTGTTTTCATTGCCATAATATTTTTGTTTCCGAAAAAGAACCAAAATCAAAACGGTAGATGTACTTATAAGAGTAACTTTTAGTATTTTGTTGAGAAAAGCTAATCTCTATGTTTTTTTTTATGAAAAAGGGGGCAAACGAGCAAACGGATCACCTGATGAAAAGCAACTTCCGTCGCCCATGGACACTCGCAGCATCAGAAGAGCTGCAAGTGCGTTGCCGGCCTTTTAAGAAGGAATACGGTAATAGGGGAGGGTAGGGAAGGGAAGAGAAGGGAATAGGGTAGGGGATTGGGCCTCCGGTAAACTCACTCACTCGGCGAAACACAACGCAAGCGCTGTTTCACGCCGGTTTTATGTGAGAACGTGGTATTTCTCCGGTCGAGCCGGCCCATTCGTGCCGAAGCATGGCTCTCCCACGTATAAATATGTCGGATTTTTTCCACGTGTTTTTCCCACATTTGGGTATCAGGTGCACACTTTAGATTTAACATAAACAATATTATAATATCAATTTCATTGAGTTGTTCTACACGTGTTGTATCTCACGGGTATTTACTTTCCTTATTGAGCGTAGGAAAGTTGAAATGACAAGGAATCCACATTACAAATATTGAGTATATTGGTAACTTAAATGCCGGGAAAAGTAAAAAAGGCAAATATGATATTTTATAAAAAAAAAATATGTAACTGCTAAACTAAGGGCCGACATCGTACGACATCGTACGACGTCGCGTCGTAGAAACTCATCTTTGAATTTCTACGTGAGTTTCTATGACGAGACGTCGTGCAGTATATCGTGACACGTCACGATGTTACGTCGTAGTTTTTTACGATGCGACGTCGTGGACTCCCACGACACTACATCGTATCGTATTTTTGTGTCCCGGCCCTAATGTGTACCTTCGTTGGAACGAAAAATTGCACCGTATTTCTGCGTTAATTATACATTATTTTTCTTACATATTTTCTTCTTTTCAGGGTCTCAAAATTTCAGAATAAAATTTTAACAAAATAGGTTTAGCGGCTTAAAATATGTTAAGTGATAAATTAACACATTTTCGCATTTGTCAATTTATGGTATTGTCTATACTATTATATTGTGGATATATTATGTTACCTACTGTATGTATTTTTTGCAATCAGCTCTTATGTACCATACTTTCAAATTAATTTAGATCAAAAGTTTATTAGCTCATCGTTAAGATTATGTTGACCTTTGGTTTGGTTACACAACAACTTTGTTTTATGTACCAAATTAGACCCAGATACATAATATTAAATTTAAAATGCGTCTAGATACTCCATGACTGCAGGCCATTAATGGATACCTATTTATATTATAATCGTGCAAACTGCAACGTATTCGTTTAAAATGGTCCTGCTTGAGTAATAATCACTAGCTATTTGACCGAGCTTTGTTCGGTATTCGATAAAAGTTATAACACGAACAAAATGACATTTTCTAAAAATGATTCCTAGCTAGATCGATTTATCGCCCCCGAAACCCCCTCTTATACTAAATTTCGTGAAAATCGTTGGAGCCGATTCCGAGATTCCAATTATATATTTATATATATACAAAAATTGCTCGTTTAAAGATATAATATTTGTTCTGTAAGTGTCTATTAGAAACCTAATATTTTTTAAATTCTCTGTGTGATTCGCAAATCACTTCGTCGCGATTCGCGACGGTTTAGGGACTTCCCCGGCCAAAACAATCGGTGCGACACCAAACCCGGTAATAAGAGAGGCACAAGCCATATTTTGAATTAAAAAAAAAACTTCAAAAATGCATTCGAATAAGTTTCAAAATTAGAAACACCAACCACATCCATTTTCATCCACTCCGCGTTCGGACAGAACAGTGCATTAGAGCGGATGCACCCGATTGCCTCCATGCGTCCACAGCCGGCTCATCCACACTCACACACACACATCCACACTCACACATACACATACACACCCATCTACACTTGTCCACGCTCACACACATTCATCCACAGTCACACACACTCAGCCACACCCGGATGACACGATTATGCACACCAATGATATTTTATTTTCCATTATGCGATTGTATTAATAACTATTTCCTGCACGGTACACCCTTCACCCAGTTTTATTTTAGTTTGTAACATATTACGTAACGATTTATAATATCATGAAATAGTACTAAGTACAATAATTATTATTGTAGAGGAACGTCTCATCGGGAGAAAATAGTGTAGAATAGGTACACGAAATAAAATATCTACTACTGTATACTTATTTTTCCTATTAATACTAATAATATATATAGGACATAAACAAAAACATGACATTCGAGCGTTATTTCTAAAGTCTTTGTCACAGCAAACTAATTATACAATACTAATGTTTCAAACAAAAGTTTAAATCAAACAAGCAGCCCCGGGAATAATGGTGACGAATGGAAAGTAAACATTTATTGTTATCTTGAATAATAGCCACGTCACAGCGGACATAAAGTATTTTCTAAGCCTGGTTCCACGATGCGAGCGACTCGCGACACGCGTTTTTTGAGTGGCCACCTTTCACGGTAAGAAGCAAGCAACTTGTAAGTGTATCACTGATTGACTTTAAGAGCCCGGGTTATATACCCTCGAAATTCTCATACATACGTTATACCAAAATCATTTTCTCGTAAGAAAATATTTAACGTGTTTGAGTTATTTTTCAGCTTAAAATAGTAATTACCTATTTCCTGATGGTTCCTGAACAAAAATTAACTTCAAAATATTTAAACACAAAAAAAAAATTGTGTATAATTTTTTTTTACTAAATTTACTACTAAATATTTAAACACTAAAAAATAGAGTAAAACACTAAAAATATATACATAAATATTAATTTTACTACAAAATATTTCAACTCTAAAAAACATTTTTTAGTATTTAAATAAGAGAGCAACGCGGCAAATGTATGGTCAAGGTCGTTTGCTCGGGGGACGGCCTTAATATTCGTGTTTAAAATAATGTTTTGAAGACTTATTCCTGCATAAATATTAAATTTAGTTAAATCTCAGTTGTTCAACAACAAATAGGAATCAAAGTGATTGAAAAAACTGCGTGACCTGATCAAACTGAAATGAGAATAGTATACTTCAAAAACAATAATAAGTATTATAATCTTTTATCCACACAAACGTTGAAATAGGCTATTAAAATTAAAGTTTATCATTGTATATTTACAACTGAAATTTAAAACGTGTATCCATTCTAATATTATAAATGCGAAAGTGTGTCTGTCTGTCTGTTGCCTCTTCACGCTTAAGCCACTGAACCGATTTTTAGATACTTTGAGTCCTGGGAAAGGACATAGGATCCTTTTTATCTTGAAAAAAGTTTACGGTTCCCACGCAATAATCTTATAGGCTATTTGACAGTAAGAATTTTTTTGTGATTATTTGCTTTTAATGCATAAAATGATAGTTTTTTATGTATAATAACAACTAATATATCCAAAAACACAAAAATATGTTTGGCTTTTTGTTTCTCGCGGCACTTATTCGAAAACCATCCGGATTGGCTAATGTCATGATGACATCATAGGCGAGTAATGTCGCTTACAGAACAGATTGAAATATACATTGATCCACACGCTAGTGACGTCACTTACAAAGCGCGATGCCATACTGCTGAGCGTTTCGGCGGCTACACGTTTCTTACGAAATACGTATTTTAAAATAAAATAAAAAATACTATCGATGAACTTCTTAATCGCAACCAAGTAGATCAAGATAGAAATTAAAAATCTGTCAAATACCCTATTCTAGCGCAACGGAGTTTCGAGCATCATCTTTATTATTATAACTCGCAACATAGTCGCGGTCGCGGTGCAGCATGTTATTAGCCTCACGAAGATGATGGAAGAACGGACTCATATTTGGCGAAATGGTATTAGACATTATTACATATGTCATAATATGTATTATTCATACTTATATTATGTCTTATGCTCGTTTATCAGGATGTCTGAACTATCAGAGATTTTACCCTCACAATATTTGTCAGAATCAATACTACTAGTGCGCTCTAATAATCTTGCGATATTATCTGTTTGTTTACGTTAAGTATACATTTAACAATAATACAAAATCATATTTAAGTTAAAGTTTCATGCTTATTTTTAATTTCGAATCTTAACGATTTCCTTGAAATTACGTTTAAATACAAAAGTAATTTAGAATGAAATAAGAACTCAATTAGTGTTGCTGTATACGTTGCATTAATTATTTCTTCAGTACATTTCAGCTGGCAACACTTAACGAGAACTTAGCGTGTTCGAGATAAGCACTTTAACTAATAACAAACACATACTTTTGCTAATTACCAGACACTTTGTTTTATAATTCAATATTTGTGAATAAGATATGAGAAGACAAGATTTTAATAGTACTCGAATATTAGTTTAAATTAGTAATTCACACTACTATGTAAATGAAAAGTGAGTTTACCTCTTTTGTGAAAAGGCGTTATTATTAGCGTAAAGATTCTTTGCGCTTATATTACCGAGCTCAACATATTGGTATCGTTTTTATGTCGAAAATGTACGGTATATCGAACATCATACGAAGTTCTCGTGTTGTTTTAGCCAAACTCCTCCAAAACGGCTTGACCCATTTTGATAAAATTGTGTGTGCTTATCGGATAGGTAAAAAAATCGCTTAGCATCTATAATTTTTCGCGTAAATGACAAAACTACTTTTCCGGATCACCTGAAAGTATCAAGACTAAAACATTTTCGATTGAATCTATAAAAAGTATATTTAAACCAGATGATGTCCGCAACTCCGTTGCAACAAAACTCGTGCGGGAACCGTACATTTTTCCGGGATAAAAAGTATCCTCTGTCCTTTCGCGGGACTCAAAGTATTTCCATACCAAATTTCAGCAAAATCGGTTCAGCGGTTGGGGCGTGAAGAGGTAACAGATAGACAGACACGCTTTGGTTTTTATTATTAGTATGGAAATATGGATACAGTGTAATTCCTTTAAATCATTAAAAAGTATTTTATACAGCGTAATTGTTGTATCGCAGAAGCGTTATCTCTGTATCGTGATTTACCGCCCATATCTTCACGTGATGCCCCGCCTAGCCTTTATCGCGTACGGTGGCGTTTTTCGTCGAATATTTTCCACGTTTCGTCGGTCGTCGGATAGATTTTCGTTGTAATTTTGATTATTTTGTTCGTCCAAAGATGGTTAAGATACATACGTCAGTTCATTACGCTTCTCAATAATTACATTATTTACTTTTAAAGCGATAACTATTAGCTTATGTACATATTTTTTCATTAAATCGGAATCATACAAGCAATTTTTAATTTTTGGGAAAATGATGTTTGTAAGTAAATTGATGAAATCAATAGATCGTGAGTGTGAAATAGCTTAAACTTTACTGGCCATAGCCTCAATCCTAATTTTAGATGTGCGTCAAAAGAGCCTTTATATAGAACTGTACCATATTATCGATTTTTATGTCTACTTTGTGGAAAAATGCTGATTACTTTAACCACATCTAAAATGTCAATTTAGCAAAGTAATTCGTAAATGTAGTTTTAAGTTAATTTCGATACTCCCACTGGGTTTCAAAGGTCCAATAAGGTAGAACTGGCCCGCTAAATTGATAGATTGGCAACTGCGGGCCTTTCCAATTAATGAATGCGAATAAATCGTTGTTCTATTTCGCTGTTCAATTGTTTGAAAATTCGGTTTTCAATTACATATATTTTTGTGTAGTAATACAGTTATAGAAGTCTGATATACAGGCTGTAACAAAACTAAGTGATAATACTTTAGGGTATGTTCGTGTTCCTTGTGAAGAGTTCGCTGTGAAAGTAGCAGCCCTGAAAAATCCTTTTTTTCACTTATGTATGGGCAAGCGCCCCAGCGCGCAGCGTCAAGAGTTTCCCCATACAAAAGCGAAAAAAATGTTTGGTCTTTCAGCGCTGCTACTTTCACAGTGAACTCTCAACAAGGAACACATAAACCTAAAATATTATCACTTAGTTTTGTTACACCTTGTATAAATTATGTACTAGATGCTACCCGCCATTTTGTATTTAGTAAACTTTGTTATATTTAATTTTTTGTTAAGCGCACCGGAACATTTATGGTGATAAAACTATACTGCAATTCTTTCACGACACTCAGCACTTCTATACCAATCTAAGTCGGTTCAGTGGTTGATATATCTGACAGACAGACAGAAAGAGAGCCAGACACACTTTTGCTTTAAAGTTTATATTCTTAAAATCAGTACGTGATCATACTTTATTAGTGCTATTGATTTTCATAAAAACGAATTAATAAAAGTAGGTGCACAATATTTTAGTGACCATTAGAATGGTTGTTGCATGTTCGATCCCTGGTAGAGATCAACTACGATAACATGGCGCGCCCCTCCAAATGACTGTTTCAATGTGTGTAGTCACATCCTAATGAAAGAATTTGTATGTAGTAAGTATTCAACCAATCACAGTACACGTAATATTTTAGTTAATGTCACTTATTACCAGGATTTGTTGGTTAACTAATCATAACTAGCCTACCGCGCAAGACAACGCACTTCAAACGTTTTGACAACGCACTTCAAAAGTTTTGAATTTTGGAGGGGCGCGCCATGTTGCTCGAGGCGTGTAGCGATATTTAGCGGTCCTAGACGTATTGACAGCTGTTCATTCCTCTGGACTAGGCCGATCATGTTGCGAGAATGCTTGGGCAACCATATGGATATTTGAAATCTTGTCCCTAGTAATTTTCAAATACTGTACTGCCTGTACAGTATTTGAAGATTATACTTCGCTCTAAAAATAGTCTACATCTCATTTACAACGGATGCAAAGGCCATGTTTTTAGAAGGCTTGGTATAATATATTTTTATCAACAGAAGCCTTCATTATACTTTTGGTCTGACAGGTCGCGTGATAGCCAAAACGCCAATTATTATAATGTATTGAATTAGAATAAGTGTAAAAATGAATTCTTATTAACCGATTTATCAGATTAAACACGAACGTACAAAACAATTGAATTCCCAAATTGTTACCATAATTATACGAGTTTTACCTTGGTATTTCTGTGGATTTATAGTACGTAAGAAGTAGGTATTTTTAGATAAGTATCTTTGATTTTTTTGCATGAGTATGCTCCGAAACTGGTAGCTGAATTTAGATAAAATGTTGGAAATATACAAAGTTCTTAGTAAATACAAGGAAGGAATACAAAGAAACTATATTTAATTTATATATTAAACAAATACGAATATTTATTGTCACAAATTAATTTACAATGTTTTTAAAAAGCGGCAGTCCCCCAAACTAGGCGCAGTCTGTGCTATGGGGGAATACTTACTGAATTACAATAAAAAGAGTGCGGCTAACAAGCTAAAAATAAACAAACAAAACTAACAAAAATATTCTGGGAATTAGTAAAAATAATATTAATACTTAATAAAATCTTAATACAACAACAAAAATAAAAATTCTTAGGTTAAATTATTATTAATTAACAATAGTGAAGTGTGTAGGTGTGTATGAAAGTGCATGTGTAATTGTGTGTGTGTAAAGACACACACAAGACACACATACACACAGAGTAGAGTATGTCTTATGAGTGAGCTATTTGTACACTTTAATAAAATTTTCTGTTTCCGTCTATGACCAGGTTAATATGGATTTAGATAGACAATATATTAATTAATTAGTGTATTCTATGCAAAACGTCACTTAGGAACCGTAGCTTTTTCGCAAAAAAAGTTTGCCCTTGTCCTTCCATACCTATCGCATATATCTATCTATACATATTATAAAACAAAGTCGCTTTTTTCCCTCATGTCCCTTTGTTCCCTTTAATCTTTAAAACTACGCAACAGATTTTGATGATTCTTTCAGTATTAGATAGCCCATTTATCGAGGAAGGCTATAGGCTATATTTTATCACGCTAATACTAATATGAGCGAAGAAATAGAGGAAAATGTGGAAAAAACGGGGAAAATTATTTGAAAGGGCTAACTTGAACGCGCTAATCTCACTGGTCCGATTCGAAAAGTTATTTCAGTGTTAGATAGTTCATTTATTGAGGAAGGCTGTATTTTATCACACTAAAACTAATAGGAGAATGTGGAAAAAACGGGGGAAATTATTTGAAAGGGCTTATCTCGTGAACTACTGGAGCAATTTTATGTTATTTGGCACAGTTAAGAAGTAGACCACGTGAAGGATCATAGGCTACCGATTTTAATCATTTTTTCAGTAGTCGCTGTATATTTTATACCCATGCGACGCCGGGGCGGGTCGCTAGTTATAAAATAAAACAAAAGAAAATGTGCTCATATACGTATAATCTTATTTACTTATTTAGTTTAAAATATATTATGTTTAAAGATTGCCTTGACTTGGCAAATAAATTAATAGGTTAGTTCAGTTTTAGTAGCAACTAGCTCATAAACAATTATTTCTTTAATGCCTATGCAAGCAATTACGACAGCATTATAAAATTAGGGATCAATATCATACTAATAAATGCGAAAGTTTTTCTGTCTGTTACCTCTTCACACCCAAATGGCTGAACCGATTTTGCTGGAATTTGGTATGAAGATACTTGAAAGGACATAGGATATTTTTTATTCTATAAATATGTATGTTACCCGCGCGATTAACGAATTTTGGCGCAACGGAGTTGCGAGCTTCATCAAGTAACAAAATATGTTTTGTTCTTGTTTTGTTTTACATCTGAGTTGTAGTACGGAAGCCCTAGAACAAATTTTTTTGTGATTACTAACAAGCTAATTTTTTGTGAGTACGAGGGCGGCACTGAAAATTTCGGGAATCAAGGAGGTGATACAACAGTACTATTTAAAAATGTGTTTATTGCTTTTCGAAGTATTCTCCACGAAATTTGACACATTTTTCCATACGATGGAGCCAATCATTGAAGCAACCATTGCATTCGGAAGTTGGGGTCTCAAAAATGGCCGTTTTGTAGGCGTCCACAGCTTCTTCAGGTGATGAAAATCTCTGACCACGCAATTTATTCTTTATTTTAGGGAAAGTATAAAAATCATAAGGGCTTAAGTCGGGGCTGTACGGCGGATGGTCTAATAATTCTATGTTTTCTTGCTCTAAAACTCTTTTGTTCTGTGCGCGGTGTGAGAACTCGCATTGTCGTGATGGAGGATGATGCGGCGGTTGCAGTTCTCTTTACGGAGTTCAGATACGACCTGTGGCAAACAAATGCTAGCATACCATTCTGCATTAACCGTTCTTTGTCCTTCAAGAGGAATAGCCGCAATATGGCCGGTTTTGGAGACAAACATGGCCGCCATTTTTTTTTGCAACACTCCGTGAACGAACAATTTTTGTTGGTTTTAACTCATTTTCGAACACCCAAACTCGTGACTGGTTTTTAGTTTCGGGTTCGTACGCGTATATCCAGGATTCGTCACCTGGTACGGTGTTGTATACAGTATTTGAGGATCCTGCGTGGAATCTTTCGAGAGTTCTGACGCACCAAGTAACGCGAGCCGCTTTTTGCTCTTCACAGAGCAAATGCGGTATCCGTCGGGAAAACAACTTTTTTAAACCTTATTATTGTTCATGCAATATTATTTGTATTTGACTCATGCCAATGTCTAAAGTTGCCTGAATTTCGCGGTATGTCACATGTCGATCTTCCTCAACCAGCTTATGCACAGCATCAACGTTTTCTTGGGTGACTGCAGTTTTTGGACGACCTTGACGAGGATCATCACTGAGCCTGACACGTCCACGTTGAAATTCAGCAAACCAGCGATAAATTGTGGTTTTGGATGGGGCTTCATCACCAAATGCAGAAATCATCCGATCAACACACTGTTTTTGTGTTAAACCACTTCGAAAGTCATAATAAATCATCGCTCTAGAATTTTCTCGAGTCAATTCCATTTTCTCAACGACTAAACAAGTTTGACAAGACCTTGTGACAAGACCGAGAATCTTTTTTTAAATAAATAAATGGTATTCGATTTTTAAAACCAAGGAGTTTTCAATTAAAAAGATTTTAATATGACAGGAATAGTGGATGTATTCCATTCCCGATATTTTTAGTGCAGCCTATGTAGCTATATTTTGATAAGACAAACAACATTTTTATCTGCGAAAAATCTCGAAAGTGGTAGCTAACAGAGGTAGAAAGGATTTCATACTTTGACTCGATGGTTCTAAAATATGGATTGTTTTATTTGTAGGACAAGGTTACTCTTAAATTATATAACTACGAGCTTTTGCCGGCGGCTTCGCTCGCGTTAAGAAGTATTATTATATACAAACTTTCATCCCCTATTATAACCCCTTGGGGTTGAAATTTATCAAAATCCTTTCTTAGCGGATGCCTACGTCATAACATCTACCTGCATGCAAAATTTCAGCCCGATCAGTCCAGTGGTTTGGGCTGTGCGTTGAAAGATCACCATGTCAGTCAGTCACCTTTGAGTTTTATATATATAGATTAACCTACAAATATACAAAAAAACTGCTGGTTAGGGTTCCGTTTTAGGGTACAGTAGTCAACCAAGTTTTGTTGATTACTGGGTTGGGCTCTCCATTACAGAAAATTTGTTCTAAGGCTCCCTCACTATTGATGCTGTACTGTGGTTTAATTAAAATATTTGACGATTGAAATTTATGATGCGGTTCATAATGAATTTCAATCGTCAAATACAGATAAATTATATAAAAAATTCAATCATCATTACTCCATTGGGCAAATTTTAATTTAAAACTAATACCAAATAATTTTGTGCAAGCCCTTCTTTATAAACGCCATAAAACTTGCTTGCGTGTTACTTTATTAAAAAATATAAAGTTATACGGCGTTGTTTATTACACAACAGCGACTAAAATTATGTGAAGGTTTCACTACCTTACCTGGGGCCTGATTCTCATACCTCGAATGTCACTTCGAGCGCAGATCGTACTCGCGCGCACAAACGCTGTCACTTGCGCCATTATGCGCTTTTATGATTCTGGACGTCACGATATCGTGGACGCCGGCTTTCACGATAAAACGTTGGGTACGTTAAGGGGGTGATAGACATACGAACTTAAAGTACGCGGGTTTTAAGTTCGCGAACTTACTCGGCTCGCGTCGGTGACACATGAGAATTGCTCACACTGGATTACCATACCCCCAGGCTCGCGGCTCGCGGCTCTTTGCTGACACACAGGCGATTAAGATCGTCGAGCCATAAGTCCGCATACTAACTCGCGTGTCTCTCAACCCCTTTAAATGCCCTTTTGATTTTACGGACCGCGGATGTTTTGTGCGGTTCAGAATAGTGTAGACGTCGTGATGTCCTCTAACGTGCACGTTAAAAAGTTATCATCGACGGAAATTTAAAAGCGTCTTCATAATATTATATTTCCATACATTTTACTTCACTATGTTATCGTTTTACCGCGGACTTCCACAATATTACCGCCACGACTAAAATTATAAAAGCGGACGTTGAGACTGTCTGAGGTCAGAATAACATTCGAGGATTAGAATCCAGCCCCTGTACACAAAAAAGTTGCTATTGAGTTCGTTTGTTAGAATCGTACGATAAAAATAATCAGTATAATTATTATGGGCAAAATAATCTGTATAATTTCAATATTTGAGATAGTTCTATTTCTTCATCTGATTACCTAAAAACAAGGCGATATTCTCAAGATAACAATTTGAAAAGAAATTTGTACGTGTCACATTAGTAAGGATAGAAACTTGTAGGCAATAGCTAGAATTAGATTTTAAAAAATACTCGAATCTATATTGTAATACGAATTGAATGTAAAAATACGACAAAAATAATAATAATTACAAGATTTATTGTATAATTAACAATCGTAAAACTCAGTTACCGTATTAAAATACAACTGAAAATGAGAGCCTACAGAGAAGCGTAGTTTAAGGACGAACATAAAAATAAAAGAATAGGTCCCTAGAGCCAGCTACGCATTTGAGATAATGGTAGACACCCACGGTCACATTTTGATAGAGAATGTCCTATATATTCATCATCATTAACTGCTTCATTCATACTAACATTATAAATGCGAAAGTGTGTCTGTCTGTCTGTCTGTTACCTCTTCACGCCAGAACCGCTAAACCGATTTTGCTGATTTTGGCACTTGAGTCCCGGGAAAGGACATAGGATACTTTTTATCCCGGAAAAATGTACGGTTAACGCGTGATAAACGAACTTTGGCGCAACGGAGTTGCGGGCGTCATCTAGTTAAAAAATAAAGTTGGTAAAAATCATAACATCCATACTAATTATTATAATAAATGGGAAATACCCACCATTATAAATGCGTAAGTGCGTCTGTCTGTCACCTCTTCACGCTCAAACTGCTGAACCGAATTTTGCTGAAATTTGGTTTGCAGATACTTTGATTCCCGGGAAAGGACATGAGTTACTTTATATCCTGAAAAATGATAAATGAATTTTGATGCAACGAAGTTGCGGGCATCATCTAGCTGTAAGCTGTGCAGATTAAGTAGACACCTCTACAGTTTTCATGCACCTCTACGGTTATCGTAGACACCTCTACATTTTTCGTAGACACCTTTTTAATATTTGTTAACACCTCTACGATTTTTGTAGAATCTTACAGTTTTCGTAGACATCTCTACATTTTTTGTTAACACCTCTACAGTTTTTGTTGACACGTCTATAATAGTTGTTGTTGACACATCTACGCTACGAATAATTAAAACTACATCTACGGTTTTTGTATAATCCTACAGTTTTCGTAGACACCTCTACGGTTTTCGTAGACATCTCTACGGTGTTTGTAGATACCTCTACGGTTTTTGCAGACATCTAAACAGTTTTTGTAGATACCTGAGTTTTCATAGAAACCTACAAAGTTTTCGTAGACACCAGAACAGTTCTCGTGGCTAGCTTAACCTAGCTTAACCTTTTAAATTAATTTACCTGAATGGTATTAATGATAGGTAATGTAATAATAGTTATTATTATTACTGTGCCTCGTTTACTACAAGGAGTAATATAATTGTAGCGAAGTATATTCGCAAAGAACAGTTTTATCGCACAAAATAACGCGAAATTTGCGAGGGTGGGGCTTGTCATTAATAATACAAGGCGGGGTTAATGAACCCTACTGCCAACTAATTTTGAGCGAGCTAATAAAATGCTTTTGTAACAAATGATCGAAGTAAAATGACAAAGACTTTTTTGCTATAGCTGTACGACGAATCTTATATTATTAACTTAATATCTTAAACATAATAATTTGATTCGCGATAACCGTGAACTTTCTTAATATGAGGATTAGTTGAGAAACAGAACGAGAAATTAGGCCATTAACATTTTATTAGTAAGTTTTTCATTCACTCACAAAATGATTGGTGTACGATCTTATCGCGTATTTTAGAAACGAGATATCAATAATTTTGAGCTTGAGCTTTAAACAAAATAGCTATAGCTCAAAGGATAAATTTATATTTTTTTACTGCGCACTGCTTTTCCTGAGGTCTATAAACTATCTTTTTGTCAAATTTAACCAAAATCGATTCAGGTAATCCCCTCGCCCTGGGCCTCTTTAATCCTATCATAAAATTCATTTCAACGAGACAACCACAAGGTTATAGTACATAGACATAGACATTAAACATATAAGTAGTATAGATATATTAATAATACAATTTTTTACACAGATTGTATATGAGGCCCTTAAATTAAAGAATGGCAACTGTACCTTAAAATTGGCTGACGTAACTAATTCAAGACAGTAATTTATCCCTCGCCATCTGAATCTGAACTTAGGACCAACCACCGTGAAATTAATACATTTTAAATTATCTCGGAGTGGACTTCAAACATGTTTTATTAAAGCATTTTACGTTGTAATTTGAATTGTTCTGCAAAATTGCTGAATTTTTATTATGATTCTAATAAAAAAAAAAACGTGACAATCGGGGACAGCCGCGGTAAAGGTATTGCATAACATTTTTTATCAACTAAGGGCCGGGACACAAAAACACGGCACGACGTCGTATGGCGTCGTACGGCGCCGTACGGCACCGTGCGGACGCGCGTCGTAAAAAACCCACGGCACGGCAGCGTGCGACGCCGTACGGCGTCGTACGACGTCGTACCGTAGAAACTTATCTTGAATTTCTACGTGAGTTTCTACGGCACGACGTCGCACGACGCCGTACGGCGCTGTACCGTGAGTTTTTTACGACGCGCGTCCGCACGGGAAACTCATCTTGAATTTTTACGTGAGTTTCTACGGCACGACGTCGTACGACGCCGTACGGCGCCGTGCCGTGGGTTTTTTACGACGCGAGTCCGCACTGCGCCGTACGACGTCGTACGACGTCGCGCCGTGTTTTTGTGTCCCGGCCCTTATGCAATTGTAATTCGCATACATCTACTCGCACGCATAATATAAACACCGTGCCGAAGTCAGGCACGCCGCATGTCGCACGGTCGGAGTGGGGTGTTTTTCGTTACGGAATTTCTTGAATCGGTTGCCATGCTCATAGACCTGGATCCCAAAAGGATAACACATAACTTACTTTCTGATGGATGAAACCATAGGTTCTTGGTAGTGCCTCGTGTACTTAGAATAGGCCGAAATAGGCCGAAGGCCCAATCCCCTACCCTTTTCCCTTCCCTACTCTCCCCTATTTCCTTCCCTACCCTTCCTTATTCCCTTCCCTACCCTCCCTATTAACCCTTAAAAGGCCGGCAACGCACCTGCAGCTCTTCTGATGCTGCGAGTGTCCATGGGCAACGGAAGTTGCTTTCCATCAGGTGACCCGTTTGCTTGTTTGCCCTCTTATTTCATAAAAAAAGGAAACAGGGGAAAATTATCTGTCTTTGTTATTATACTATGCAGTATGCTGACACGGACAAAGTCGCGGGCAAGAGCTAGTAGAAAATAAATTCCTGCAATATCGTATTGTTTTCTAAGGTGTTATATTAATTTATATAAAATAAAGCCTTTGAAGAAAAAAACAGCTACAAAGTTATCTTTAAAACGTCTGATAATAGTTTTGGTCATTGAAAAGTGTCTTACACAACATGATACTAGTTCAGAACAATAATCTACAAATTATATATAAATATTAGCCATAAGAAAATAAGTATAGTAAGACTCATTTTTTGTCCACTTTGGTACCTGGTACCTGACCAGGTGTCACACTTAGAGCTACACAAATTCGCAGGTATTCTAAGTACACGAGGCACTACCAAGAACCTGTGGTTTCATCCATCAGAAAGTAAGTTATGTCTTATCCTTTTGGGATCCAGGTCTATCAAAGTCCGCGACAATTTACAGATATGCGATAGCAAATACACACAACCAAATTATTCGTTGTAATTGTATTTAAATTGAAACGAATATTTTGATAATAATTTTCCGTGAAATGAAAGGGAATTCAAAGGAAACGAGGAAATGATTTCAAATGTGAGGAAACTTTTATAAATTAAAGCAATTAATATTGCGAGCTGATTCTTACGTCTTTTGTACATATTATAATTCATTTCTCAGCTTCGTTAAGTAGGCGAGAATAAAAATAAAATAAAAATAAGGTAATAATTGAAGACATAAGTGGATGAATTATTGGGTAAATGAATTGGGTAACTAACATTTTACAACATAAAAATAATAACTCATTTTTCCGTACGATTTTAACAAACTTTGTACTTACCTACTTCATCAAAACTTATTTTTCATTACCTACTTCATTCATAATATAGAATCAAAATTTTTTGAATTGCTAATCATTTTTCCGGTCGTAAAGCCCCCCCCCCCCCCATTTATGAAGAAAATGACAGTTTTCAAATTCTCAGTTACCCACTTTATCCACTCGTCTCTTCAGTTATAAATTATTACGAAATAATTATCATTCAATACATTTCTCGTAGCCCACCGTAGCTACTTCGTAGCATCTCGTAGAGGTGCTACGCAGCTCGAAGTGAGGTTGTTTTCACTTTTGACGGCACTCCTAGAGTGTAGCCTTTATTTTTCAGTGCTTATTACTTTTATTGTGTGCTAATTAATTTTAATTAAAATACGTTTTAAATGGTTTTTTTTCTGGACGATATACACCAACATCAGTCTGGCCCTATGCTAATATCTTGTATTACGGGTACCAGACAACGGAAATATATTTAATACTTTGATAATATAAACATATTTGAAATGTGTATAATATAAACATTGTTTATACACCGAAATAGTTAATAAACCTACATGTAAATACTGAACGCAAAACTTCACGCATCAAACTTTTTAATTAAACAGGTTGAAACCGCCTAAGCTGTTTAAAAACCGTGGAAAAGGGAATAAAGGGTGGAAAGGCAATTGAAAAGAGAATGGGTGGCGGTCAATGGAAACACCGGGCTGCTCATTACGACCGCACTCATCTTTGAGTGACCGCTTTGAGCACGGCTTATGTACCGGATAATGTTTTATTGAACACTTCGGATTCGTACTGGCTTAGATTGGAAATTTAATGATTTTTATTTCTTTGTTATGGGAAAAGGTTGTTTTGTTCAAGCTGCTAAGAAATAGATTTTGTGATGACCACTGAGAATCTATACTTATTATAAAACAAAGTCGCTTTTTTTTCCCTCATGTCCCTTTGTTCCCTTTAATCTTTAAAACTACGCAACGGATTTTGATGATTATTTCAGTGTTAGATAGCCCATTTATCGAGGAAGGTTATAGGCTATATTTTATCACGCTAAGATTAATAGGAGCGAAGAAATAGAGGGAAATGGGGAAAAAATGGGGAAAATTATTTGAAAGGGCTAACTTGAACGCGCTAATCTCAGGAACTACTAGTCTAATTTGAAAAAATATTTTAGTGTTTGATAGCCCATTTATTGAGGAAGTCTATAGGCAATATTTTATCACGCTAAGACTAATAGGAGAATGTGAAAAAAACGGGGAAATTATTTGAAAGGGCTTATCTCGCGAACTGTATGTGTATTATAACAAATATTATTAAAAACTTTAGCATCTAACTTTACTGGAGCAATTTTTATGTTATTTGGCACAGATAAGAAGTAGACCACGTGAAGGATCATAGGCTATCCATTTTAATAATTTTTTCAGTGGCTATATATTTTATACCCGTGCGACGCCAGGGTGGGTCGCTAGTATAATATAAAATATAATATAGAAATAAAAATGAATTTTAAATTTTGATCGTTAGAACTCGCGAACTGATTTGGCTATTTTTTGTCTTGAAATATTCGAATTGATTCGTTCTACAAGTCATCAGGCTAAAGCCGAAACTTTTTCGTTTTCGCTTCGTTATATAATCGCCGATCAAAATGTATGGAATTGACATAAGACGAGTCGATTGTCAACGTCATATTAACGAACGCTTATGTCAATTCCATACATTTTCATAGGCGATTCTATAACGAAGCGAAAACGAAAACATTTTAGCACACCCCCCAGGTATAGAATATTTTTGCTATGACAAAATGAACGATTCTAGTAGCAAGATTCCTAAGGGTGCGTCCACATTTGTATCATTTGCGCGATCAGATCTCCGATCAGATCTCCGTCGCGTATCATCAAAGCGTGTCTAAATGATACGCGTATCATGATACGCCTCGATCGCTATTAACCGCGTATCTGATACGTGTCGTATCAAATACACGCATGATCGGCAGAATGATCTAATAGGCGTCCACACTATGATACGCATACTTGATACGGCGCAATGATCGCGACGGTGATCTAAACGGAGATCTGATCGCGCAAATGATACAAATGTGGACGCACCGTAATACCTGCTAGATATTGTTCTTAACATTGTGCACATAAAATCATAAACAACATCTTGATCTAAACTACAATTGCATCAAATTCGGTCAGTTGTGTCAGGCATAATAATTTAAAACGATAAAATAATCGTCTTTATACTATTCGAAGCGGTTTACTTTGATAAATGAGAAACCCCACTAAAATTGACACATGCAAGACAAACAATAAATATTACCATAAAATACTGTAACAGTAAAGGCTTTTCAACGCCAATTTTCAGTTGTACAAACAATATTTTCTTACGGAAAAGACAAGTCTAGACGGCGACTTTTGTTTTATTAAACGAATTCCTTTTTGCAGGAGGAAAAAGCGAATAAGTCATTAAAAGTGCCAGCGAAGCGTAAAAATAAGAGTCGGTCGAATTGTTCTGCTATCGAAAACTCTATGATATTCAGCTACTTATTAAAGTTTTCTTTACTTTTGTTCCAGGAGATTTGTTAGAGATTATCCGTTAGGTTAAAGGTGAGCTTGAGCTTAAAAATAAAGTTTTTAGGATGTAAAAATATACTTATCTAAAATTAGCGACTTTAAAATTAATTCAACAATATGGACAATGCGTCTAGACAAATGATTTTTTTATACAATATTGAGATCTATTAAAGCTATGCCTCTACGTTCGATTTTTTTCTAAATTTACTAATTAACAAAAAGTATGACCCTCCAAAAATCGCAAAATATGAATGCCCCGTACTCCACCAATCCACCGACCGCGACCATAAAACAAACCTAAAAGATCTTTAAGATAAAATAAAAACGTAGAGGCGTAGACTCACTCTCCCGGAAGATATTAAAGAAAATAGATAGGCTCTATTTTGAAGGAGGAATCGGAGGAATACGTTACCTCGATTTACTATATCAGTCTCTATCACAATACACGTGCCGGCGCAGGGTGAAGCGTAACGGCAATAGTTTCTTCATTCGAATTTTACTGCACCCGTGTCCTCTTAATAATTTAATTAAATGTACTTATCTAATCTATATTGCTATCTTTGTCTGACATTGGAAAAGGAATTCGATAAATAATTATCGATATTAACCTATCAAGCCCCATAAGATCACCGGTGATCGCGACAACAATAGAATGACAATAGATATCCAAGAATCCACGATCGGAGGATTAATTATTACTTTAGATAGATAAACTTCTTAAATAACTAACTTTTTAAAGGCTTCACTCGTTAAAAAATTATTGGAATACACAGATTCTCTGTCACTAAAATACATCAATTTAATAAAAGTTGGTCTCCTGTTATACTTGGGTTTAAGCAGCTAAAACCATCATTAGTTTGACACATGCTTTTTATATGTACATGCCTGTTATGTAGCTGACAGATGGACATGTTTAATCAACAGCCTTGTTAAACTCCTGCACCTGATCCCTAACCCAACTATTCGTTCATGTCGTTAAATTGATGCGAACAGGAAAACAAAATAGCCTTAACAGAGTCTTCATTTTATATGGGGTATTACCCCATATACAGTAACGCTTAGTATTTACGTCTAATGAGTTGTTTTATTATATCTTTAAAAAAAAAATATATATATATATATATATATATATATATATATATATATATATATATATATATATATATATATATATATATATGTATGAGTAAGACTTGAGAACGGCTGGCCCGATTTCTTTATTTTGGTCTGAATAGCTAAAGATATTATAGATGGTTAAAATGTCGTTATTAACAGTGTAATTTGTAATTACGACAGAAAAACGGGTGACAGACAATATAAAATAAATTTTAAAACTTTCAGACACATTAATATTCATTATAAAATAAGTAAATTAAGATTTAACTAGAAAAAAAAGAGCCGATAAAGCTAAAACGTTAGCACACAAAAAGGCAGAGTAAATAAATGGAAACACGAGTTTGTTTAGTAAAAAAAGGTCGGTCTCTGGTTTAAAAAATAAACACATTTACTAGGAAACTGAAAACAGCTTTTTTACGTCATGTTACTGCTCGATGACGTTTTTGATTATTTTCTGTAATGCCCGGGACACACGAGGCTAGTTTTTCAAGCTAGGATAGCAAGCTAGATTTTTAACAAACTGTCCTGGCTTGGTGACCTAGCTTGGAGCATGTTAGTTCTGTTTTACAAATGTAGATAGTTTTGTCTACACGAAGCCAGAAGTACTAGCTTGCTAGCTTACAAACACTAGCTTGCTATCCTAGCTTGAAAAAATAGCCTCGTGTGTCCCGGGCATAATAGCTGAAGTATCAATAACTCGTGAAGACTTTTTTCCTGCTGTCAATATAAAATTTGCTATTAATACCTTCATTATTGTATTTTAGAACGTGTATTTATAATGATATATTTTAAGGAACATCACGTAAAAACGATACGCGATGCTTAGTTTCCTAAAAACAAATGTACTTTTATAAAATTGATTTTTTTATACACTAGGTACATGTTATGGACTATAAAATTCGGTGTAAATATAAGGTCCAACTTCTATATTAAAAAAAAACGTTTACGTTTAGTAAAGTGAAAGAAAAATAAACTTGAATACTATACAAACTTTGTCACGTTTCCTTTTATTTCGCTGTAAAGTTTGGAATCAAGTTATTTTGTGTGAAATGCTTTGATGATAAAGTACATAATATTTCGTTTCTGGTTCAGTAATAACATTTTTAGTACCGAAAGATTGTGCGCGTTCCCCTTTACTTGTTATCTTAACCCATTCTCCTGAAATGATTATCTGATAAAACTGCTCGTTAATGTAAATAGGACGTTATAATTTCTTTATTTCAATTTTGTATGCAGAACTCTACAAAGATTTGATAGAAATATGAATTTGTTCTAGAATTAACCCATCAATAGCATTTCCAAGAATCCCCGATCGAAGGATTAAATGCTATATGATAATTAAAAAACATTAGAATAAAATTGTTAGTCGCCAAAGTTAATTATTACTAAATGTTAAAAAAAAAAACTATTTCTCGACATAAAAGTAGACAAAAACAATATTATACTTCATAATGGTCACAACAATTTTGGCTACACACACAAGAAAATAACGATCTCGAAATGAAAACGAGAATAAAATTAAGGCCATTTAATGTTGACATTGTGCTAAGTACACAACATTAGTTACTCGGTCATTACAAAGTTTACCCGAACTTCGCATTACGCCCGCTACATTTTCATAAAGTAAACGAGTTAGCAACTCATGAAAAATACGTGTTCGTAATTTGGGGTAAGTAGTACGAGGTACTTTAATTTCATAAACATGATGCTCCCAGCGGTAATTATATTATTATTGGTATGAAGTGAGCTGCAAGGTGCAACGGGCTTGATTACACCAGCTATCGAGTAGAGTGGCGAGACAGCTGCCGAGTGATAGGACAGGCTCTCGGCCTAGCAACAGGCCGAGGCCCCAGACCCCATTCCGTTTACTCGGTCGAGTAGTACACTCAGCGACGTGTGCGTACTGAAATTGTTTGTTTACAATATACTTCATTAAAACATAAGCAATGTTTAGGAAATGGGGTTTCGAAACTACAACGATAGTTGACTTTCTGATACGATTTCCAATTCATACCACGATGTATGTTAGCCTCGTTTGTTCTTAGACCTTGCAATAAACTGAACTGTCTCTTAATCGCTACAATAATCAAAATCACGTTTTTTTATGAAAGAAGGGGGCAAACGAGCAAACGGGTCACCTGATGGAAAGCAACTTCCGTCGCCCATGGACACTCGCAGCATCGGAAGAGCTGCAGGTGCGTTGCCAGCCTTTTAAGAGGGAATATGGTAATAGGGGAGGGTAGGGATGGGAAGGGAATGGAATAGGGGATGGTAGGGAAGGAAATAGGGTAGGGGATTGGGCCTCCGATAAACTCACTCACTCGGCGATACACAGCGCAAGCGCTGTTTCACGCTGGTTTTCTGTGAGAACGTGGTATTTCTCCGTGTTTACACTTACCCTGCTACTGCACTGTTTCGGCCGAGTATCTTTTTACTAACTCGCCACTCTACTCGGTAGGTGTAATCAGGCTTTAAGAGTGAAGTGCGAGCCGCTCCAAGTGAAGTGAGCGGATAAACTATTATAGCTTCCGAATCAAAAGTTGGAGCACAAATTGAATTTTGATCATTGCAGAAGTTAATGTTTCGAATTTTAGATGTTTGATACGAAACTCGGAATTCGGTTGAAAACTGATCTAATTATTTTAAGTATAAATTTACCTAAAGATAAAATACGAATAGTTCCTTCTGAAATATATTTTGCATTGCGAAGTAAAATGTAGCGTATATGTTAATACAGGATGTTAGCTAATTCCATGCCAAAAATCAAAATCGCTCAAGCCGTTTAAGCGTAAAGAAGACGTAACAAACAAACACACACACACTCACTTTCGCCTTATAATATTATGTAGTATTATGTAACTTTCGCCTTATAATATTATGTAGTAGAATTTAGGTTCGGTAAATTGTTTAACAAAGCCTTTATTTTGTAATGTAAAACAGTGTTTGGTGCCGCGGGAGATTATTTGAAAACAATGCCTTTGTCAGCTGTGAGCTGATCGTTCTTGTAAATAAGACCTCTTCAAATGTTAGTAATCACTTTATGAAAATGTTTCCAAGTATTTATACTGTGGCCTAATTATACATGAAGTAAATAAATTCAAACGCTTTGAACTTTAAATAATAAATAAAAATATTATGTGCTATACAGTCATATATTTTATGACATACATATAGCATATTATAATAAAAAAAAACTAATAATTTGCTACTAAGTAATTAATAATAAAGTTAATATGAATTCATTTATTTTCTATTTGTTTTGTATGATGCTAACTAATATTTCACATCATTACTCCAAAATAACTTGTCAACATTTAAATGTAGAATGATTAATTTATTGCACCATAATAGTAATTGAGTTATGATTAATTGCTTATTGATTATGATTATTACATTCATGGAACCAAGCATGAGCACTTTGTCCGTAACTACTCACGCTAAAGAGGTGAATAATAATAATTATAATTTTCCTTAACCTAAGAAATCATTGTTCATGGAGCTTGTCGTCTATTGTCTTGCTCTAATAAATCATTGTCAATCCCCGCCAATGATTTTTTTTCATTTGCCACTAGACTCGATACAAAATGCCACCAGGTGGACAAGTGTTTTAAAAAAAAGTGTGAATAGAATTTTTCGAAACTTTCTTATATTAACCATCGCGTCGTGCACCGTTCACCAGCCACTAGGTGGAGCTATGTAGTAATAAGGTCTTTCGTGTCAAACAGACCTGTCAAATGTCAAGAACATAAAAACCTCTATTTACTGCGAAACCAGTATGTCCAAACCAAAAATAATACATAAAGAGAAAATAATACCATAATATTATGTATTTTCAACGCGCGTCGCGTATATAAATATGCAACCCCACGGCGCGGCGCGACACTCGGAACTTTGGTTGTTAGTGAAAAATTTTAATCTGTTTTGTTTTCACATAAACTGCAGTAAATTATTACGCATTAAAGGGCACTGCTAATAACGTCGACTGCCTCGCTCACTGTCGAAATTAATACCGACATTAGGGATGGGAATAGCTCACATATCGATAAAAATGTAGTTGTGCATATTTTAAATGGTAAAGAACAATCTTATACATTTTTAATAGAAATGGCTTGGGTGCTGAAAATTTCTTGTTACCTAACGTTAATATTATATACAACTAACAGACAGACAACTTTTTCTTATATTTAACTTTATGAAAATAAAACAAAAAATACTCAATTAATGGGAAATACGATAAGGTTGTGTAATTAAAGATATTACTATACAGTATAACCGATATTATAATCATATAAATAACCATATAACAATTTTAAACAAAGCTTTTTTAATACATAAAGTTTTTAAAGTAAAACATTTTTTACTTTAACCTTTAACGTCACGGGCGGGGTCTACGCAGACCCCACGCGCTGTTTTTGACGATATTTTTTTAAATTGGCAAGTTACAATGAGTTAGTCAGAAGTAGACATTTTTGTTGAATTTTAGTACATTAAACATGTGCCCTACAAATTCTATGCACGAGATTGGTTAGTTCATAAAAATGTTCTTTACTGTCTAAATAATGGTTAGTTTATTATTAATAAATGCTTTTCATAAATAAAATAATATCTATTCTTATAATATAAAACGGGTTTTAAAAATTATTAAACCATTCTGAATTTATACGTTTATTTATATTGGGGTACCCTAGACCCCACGCGTGACGGAACGTTACCCAAAACAACGCGTGTACTTAAAGGTTAAAAAAAAAAACATCGATATCTCCAAGCCCATCACTAGCAAAGGGTTTTGCGGCATTTCAGCGTTACTAATATAAGAGTAGGGTTCGTCAGTTAGCTATATCCCTAGTGTTGCGTGAAATTCATTAAAATTACCTCACCCACAAAAGGTTTACAGGGCTTTGGATGCCCTAAGCAATAACCGCCCCACACCATGCGACTGCATAACTTTTGTAATTACTTTTAAAGTGTACTTTAACGAACGCAGTTTATTTAATTTGACGTATTTTAATTAAGTCTTTTTAATTTTTGACGAAAGCTAAGTTACTTATGACGGTTTCTTTTAGGGGTAAATATCTTGGTGTAGGTTCAAACGAAAAATTATGGGTACATTTTTGGGAGAAGAATCACAAAAACATAATAAATTGTTATTTGAGTAAAATCACAATTTCATATATTTTAGGTCTACCGGACATTTACTGTTACGTATTTCACTTTATTTCATGAAACTTTTTTATTTAAATTTTCTTTCAATTAGGTTGTGATATGATTTACTTTGCAAAAATAATAGTAAACTGTAGCTTACCAAAACGTTTCTACTCTACGTACTTTTGTAACAGTGCATAATCGGACACTCTGCAGAAGTAATACAATATAATATTCTATAGCCTAGACTCATCTAGGGCTTGATGTGTATGAAAATACACTATGCGTCTGAACGGCAGTCATAAATCTTCAATAATATGGAACCAAAGATTTAGGAAGTATGCAGATCTGACTATGGGTAGTGATATTTAATAGACCAGTGATATTAAATGAAATAACATAAGTATATCTATGATCTTCTACGGACTATAATTATAGACTAGTTACCGTGCCAAAATATTGTTTATTCTCAGATGATATTATACGGATTTGGAGTTTACCTTTACGTCGATACTTATTCGTTATGTTATAAAGACTTTATAACATAACGAATGATAAATAAGTAGCAGTAGTTATTTTGGCCTCCAAAGCTCATCACAACGAAAGGCAAAAAGTTATTCCAAGGTACAGACAGCTTGACACTGCGAACGCCTATTCTATTAATTTACTGTATGTTTTTCTGGTTCCAATTAACCATTTAAAAGTGCATCCCATTGTAGATCCCGTTGCATCTACGCGTCAGACGTGAACTGGCCCTAGTGTTAAATGCGCGTTTTGGTAACGCACGTTTACGAATGTATACGACTTGAATAACCTCCTCGTTTTTGGAAGTCGGTTAAAAAAGGCGCTTTTTCGCGGATAAATATAATACTAGCTATTTGACCGAGCTTTGCTCGGTATTCGATAAAACACGAATAAAATGACATTTTCTAAAATTGATTCCTAGCTAGATCGATTTATCGCCCTGAAACCCCTTATATACTAAATTTCATGAAAATCGTTGGAGCCGATTCCGAGATTCCATTTATATATGTACAAGAATTGCTCGTTTAAAGATATAAGATAAAATATAAGGTAGTTAGTTACTTAACATTCAAACATAACCTTAGGTTGGATTTATAATATGCGGCCGCCAGAACGCACGGTTTGACAGCCACATTTGTTTGTAATCTCGCGGTGTAGCGGAAAAACCTCGCGTTCGCGCCGCCTCAAGCCAGCCCTGGGTTTTGCTTTTATGAAAACTTCTATACTGTACTCGGCGAAACATGGCGGTAGAGGTCATTGACTCCCTGTCAAAAACTTGTCATTTTCTATATAAACCGCGATTGAGAATGAAGTGTCAGATGTTGTCAACCCCGGCTTTGTATAGAAAATGCCAAGTTTTGAGTCTATGATTGCTGCCACCATATTTCGTCGAGTAAAGTATAGAGTTTGTCCGATTATCTGCCGCGTCTTTCTGTTCGTGCGTCTCTTAGTGAGTGTGTTAACGAGGTTTGTGACATTACAGAATCACCGGGGACATAATTAACATGTGCCCGACGCCAACTCCGTATTGTCCGACCGACGCACAATTAACAGACAAATGGCCGTGTTCGACTACAATGACTTGCCTAGATTTATTCGATAACTGATCTAGATATTATCAATAGTTGATTAGATAAATAAATAATGGTATTAAGTAAGTGGCTAAAATGAATTAATAGCTTTAAAAATTCAAAGATCTTCATGAAAAAAGTTCAGTTAATCGAACAGAAATCAAAACGCTCAATTAACAGACAATTAATGGCCGTATTCGACTACAGTGGCTTGCCTAGATTTATTCGATAACTGATTTAAGATCATTGGTTAATTAGACGAATAAAGCGTTGGCATTTAGTAAGTGGCTAATAATTATAAAAACGTGAAAAAATCGAATCGGTTGATCGAACTAAATTATTTCTAACAACGCAAAGAGTTTCCAACGTATATTGTCACTCAAAATATTATACGAAAGTATAAAAATTGCATAGTGTACATTTTATGTGTATACTAAGAAGCTATTAGAAATTACAAATACAAAAAATATATAACCTCATAATAAATCATATCCTCAACTCTCTCATTCTCATTCACAATATTACGCGTGCAAATTCAATGGGAGGACCACAAAAGGCGGGGTTTAATAAAATAACGAAGGTATCGCTTAGTAGAGTGCATTCGCTCGCTGAAAATCGGTGAATATTTTAATTTGAAGGCGCATTCAATGAGGTACGGCTCAGATTGAAATATTTCACAGTGTGCACTCTCTTTCAGCGCGAACAATGAGACGCATCTCTCCACACGGTTTTATTTAAAGAATTATGATAAATGACGTTTAAAGTATGATTTATGAAGAGCAGACGTGAAATGACGTCCATTTAGAATCGTCTGGTATAAAATCCGTTTTACAGTTTAGAAATTATAGTATATTTTTGAAATGTGTTCATAAGTATTTAATTTATCTAATAGTGTTATAGTCGCGATAAGATTTAAGGATATTATGTCAGAAATTCGGTTATTTGTCAGTCGCTACTTCATACTTGTTCGTTTTAATTTATGTTATGAAATATAGCTAAGAATTATAGTTAAGACAAGATTTATAATTATAATATTATGCGTCCGCATGGAAGAGCGGTTTGGCCGCTACACAGCGAGATCGGACGCATATAAATCGAGACTAAAAGCGGATGGCTTTTTTATGCTCGAGATGGTGCTACTTACATTGTTCGTATTTTTGTAAAATAATATAAGTGAAAGTGCTTTATGATTTTTTTTTCAAGGCTGCAAGTCTGTCAATTCAATGTTCATAAGGGCCTGTATTCACTTTGATTACTGCGAGTGCAGATGATTAGTGCAAATGATTAGCGATTAGGAGTAAATAAAGGAATTCCACTAATCAGTCGCTGTCCACAGTTATTTTCTGCTGATTAATAAAACTAGTCCTTTGCATCCGTTGTGGATGAATACAGTATTTTCAGAGCGAAGTAACCACTCCTCAAATACTGTAGTGCCTAGGGCAAGATTTAAATGTCCGTAATGGTTGTCTTGATTAATAATCACCAGCAATAATCACCTGCACTTATCACTAATCAAAGTGAATTCAGGCCATAACGTGAGAACACACACAAATGACGCAAAAAACTCTGGTGTTCACAAAGGAAGCTGGCTATTGGAGAAGAAAAGTAAATACCATCAATTTCAGAGTTCAATGTTATAAATCAAATAAAGAATTGAAGGAGAAATAAAATATAGCGGGCTGTCGGCGGCGGTATGATGTATTCGAATGTTCAGAGCCCGCTCTGTCAACGTATGACCCGCTTTACGCCATCGCTCATGATCCTGCACTGACCGCAACGTTGGCGATTTGTTCCATATCTTCATAAACACGTTATGATTTATAGTTTTAGAGAGAGAAAAAAAGAAAACAAAGTCTGATTATTATTGTACTCTATTAATTTTTAAGATCGAAAACTTTTACAAAATGCATATTCTTTATAAAAAATCTAGCTAGTCTATTAAACACCAAATATCTAATTCGTAAAACGAACTTACTACCTAGCAGTACAAATTAATAGCCTGCTACCTCTCTTTACTTATAATTCTAATAAAACACGTCATCCACACTGTGGGTAATGGGACCTATCAGACAGAGAGCGGTCACGCGATCAAGCGTTCAAGTGGTCAGTTTTGCGTTCTTTGTGTTGTATGGCATTTACATATATAATATACTCATTACCCACGCAGGGGACGTTCTGAACGCGTCTGAATTGCTCCTGTGTGACTAACCGCTCGAACGTATAATGCGAGTTTCTTACGCCGGTTCTTCTCGCCGGGTTAGTTCCCGAACCGGTGGTAGGCACCAGTAGTATCAACGTTCTGAAAGCATTTTTTTAAAATCTATTCAGAAATAAAACAATTTTTATTTATTTATTTTTATTTATTGAAGGCAGAACGCTTAAACACGTGACCGCTCTGCCTGATAGGTCCCTACGTATACAAGTCTGGGGGGTGAGCCAAGATCTTTTCTTTATCGCTTCTTTATAGAATCGCCGATCAAAACGTATGGAATTCACATAAGATGAGTCGAACGTCAACGTCATATTAACGAACGCTTATATCAATTCCATACCTGCGACCACGAAAAAGTTTTGGCTAAATGGCTTGACAAGGACAATACATTACATAACTTAATGGCTGTATAGAAAGTGTAGATCTTTTTATTAGTAGTAGGTTTTAAAGTGTTTTAAAACGTGGAAGTTTCGAGGCGCCTTGCCAAGAAGCGAAGATAACGAGTGCGCCGCTGATACTTTGAGCTTTCTTCGAACTGTTGCGGACAGATTACTACGGGGCCGATTACTACGTCTTGAGTCTTGAGACTGGCTCGTGGCGTGGGTACTACGGCGAGTAAGGACTGCAATCGGGGCGAATACGGCGACGATTCGACGTATGAAATTCGGGTCCCTCACATTTAAGTACGGGAGCCCTAGAACATTTTTTTTATTACTATCAACCTAATTTTTGTGAGCAGCTTCATTTTGATAAGATGAACATTTTTATTTGCGAAAAATCTTGAAGGTGGTAGCTAACAGAGATAGAAAGGATTTCATACTTTGAATATGGCCTCAGTAGACGCGACGTTCTAAAAGTGTTAACTTTGTTAATTTATTTGGAAATAAATATTTTGATTTTGATTTTAATTTTTAATGGTCCTACAATTTGGACTGTTTATTTGTAGGAATATGTTACTCCTAAGTTATATGACTATTAATCTATCAATATACAAAAAATCTGTTCGTTGTAGAAATTGTTAAGTTTTTTCTTAGACTATAATATAGAAGAATTACGAAAGAATACTTACAGATATATCAGGGGCAAAGAACGAAGTGTTATTCTTTGTCAATCTTTCTCCGTACCCAGCAAAATCGCTTCAGCTGTTTGGGCGGAATAACAGACAGACATACTTTCGCATTTATAACATTAGTATGGAAGTATGGATATGTGTGTTTAGACAAGTCGTGTAACGTGTGTTAGACGGGAATACCCCGAGGCGAAGTCTGCGAGCCACCTGCCTCCTTCCTGAACTTATACAAAATACGTTAAGCGCTGTATGTTGCCTTAATTAAATGAGAAAGTGAAAATTGTATGTAACGTTAAATCTTATATCTTTAAACGAGCAATTCTTGTATATATATATAAATATTTGGAATCTCTTAATCGGCTCTAACGATTTTCATGAAATTTAGTATATCATTTTTAGAAAATGTCATTTTATTCGCGTTTTATAGCTAGTATATATTAACGAAACTCAAATGTTATTTTTTATTTTTTTATTTATTTAAATCAGGCGTCTTGGCCCATATTATAAATACCTTATAGACTAACATATACACAATTATTCGGAGACGTGTTCGGAAGTCGTCCTCGGAACCTCCTGTAGACGACTCCAATCGGCCAGAACTCCTCCTTCTCGAAGGTCGGTAGATGGTGCGTCGGGACTCTCACCACAAAGGAGCTAAAATTCACTTTGTGGCGGGACTCCAAGCGCTCGACCTTCAAGACGAAGTGGGTCTTGCTCCTGATGTAGTCCACGACCTGCTCGACCATCGTGGACCAGTGCAGTCAGTTTATGGTGAGCAGAGGTCGATGGTAATGAGGACTATACAATATACGTATAGTGTATACGATATTATTATATCGTATACACTATACGTATATTGTATTCAAAAGGAAAACTTTCGCTTGAGATATCGCAGTTTTAAGGTGTCTTTCCAATCTTTGCCGCAAGCGACCATGACCGGCAAAAGTCAAATAAAATGTCACTTTAAGATGTTCTAGGTTTCATTTTCTACCAACATTGGTCTCGCGATCAAATATGCCACCGATTCTTTGTAGTCGTAGAGCAAAATGAAAAGGGGAATTTCATTTTAATCTTTGTCGTTCGCGGTTGCTTGCCGAGTTGATCGGAACGATACCAGACAGTTTTGTCTAACATAGATAAGTCTGTATTCATTCTTCATTATTATATTACAATAATATTATTCAAGACGACGCAAGTAGTTCACAAAATATGAGGGAAAAATACTATGACTTTTTTTATCAAAGGTACCTTATAGCCTATCCTTGCTTTTGAAATCATTCTAACTTAAGTTTTCCATCTAACCCGTATAAACCACATGTTCATTCAATCTATTAATAACTACAACCTATACATCAAACAAACCCTCGGCAAATTAGTTTAAATTTATTAATTCCGTTAAAACAAACAAAACATTAATTAAAATGAATGAACGCGTAACAAGTCGATATCTCGACAGGCTGTACCGTGGAAAGTTTATTAGTACGAGGCCGGGCCAAAGTCAGGGTCTATATTCTGAAACCTCGATTATAGTTCGATCACAGGCTCTTTCACTCGCACGTGTACATGCTCAATGCTGTGACATGTGCGAGGAGGACAGCTGTCGAAAATCATATTTGAGGTACAAGGATAGGGCTCCAGCCCCTCTAGCATACGCCAACGAGAAAATTTTGTCTACACGTTTTCTCGATGTTTGATGGCTTTTCTCTTCATGTCTATTGACCCTAACATGACATACATTTTTTCTCGTGTAGATCTGTCGTTAAAATCTATCGACATAATGTCAAAAAATGATTTTGACATTATGTCGTTATCGACAATATAACTACACACGAGAGTGAGATAACTCGAGATTTTCTCGTTTGCGCATCCTAGGCCGGCAGGTTTAGAGGTAAATATTAGTATGTGTATGAACATTGATATAGTATTGATAGGATTTATGTGTACGAACATTGATATAATATTGATAATATGAGCGTTTACGATGTAAAATGATGTAAGTTTTATTTTTTACAGTATTGAGCATATTGTCCATACTAAATTACTAGCTATTTGACCGAGCTTTGCTCGGTATTCTACAAAATACGAATAAAATGACATTTTCTAAACATGATTCCTAGCTAGACCGATTTATCGCCCCCGAAACCCCCTAAAAATCTATATACTAAATTTCATGAAAATCGTTGGAGTCGATTCCGAGATTCCAATAATTATATACAAGGGTATAAGATAATAGCGAAAATGAGTGTGCTTTTTGTCTGCCTTTAAGACATACTTCATACTTCATTGCTTGCTAGGCTTACCTAAGTCTAGCAAGCAAGCATACTGAAACACTGAACTTTGAGTTTTGGAAAAGAACAAAACAATTTCAACCCAAAAAAAGAATATATATTCACAAAGTAAATTCAAATTCAAATACAAATATCCTACAACTAATTAATAACATATCTTAAGCTCTTCGTCTCTCTTTATCTCTCTCATCGAAGACAAAAGGCTTAATTATTTTCTTGGGATTGGATGGGTGTAATCGAACCCCCTAAATACTTACCACATTAGAGATCTAAATCCAAATAAGCAAAATCGATGGCTCCAGCAACCGACATTTCCTTTGGTGTGTGCACGCACTAAGCGCTGTTGGGAATGCCAGACGTTCAATTTTTTTTTAGATGATGAAAAAAAATGAAAAAATACGAGTTTTATGGAGTTTCGGTCGCAGTCACGTAGCACCTCCATTGCATCGTGGGTATCGGCAGACACAATAGATTTTCAATTGCTATGCGGCAGCTGGCTGCCGCTCGGGATTGATTTAGGAGCGTTCTTCTGAAAGCTCTAACGCTTCCGTGGTCCATAGACTTAGAGCGTGGTTCATGACTCGGAGGTCGTGGCTTCGATTCCCGTGTTGGAAACTTGTTATTTCCAAGTTTGGTTAGGACAATGCAGGCTGATTACCTGATTATCTGACAAGACAAGATGATCCATGCGTCGGATGGGCATGTAAAAAGTCGGTCCTGCGTCTGATCTCTCGCCAGTCGTGTCTGTCGTCCGTCCCACTCGATTGTGAACGTAAAGAGAAATAGAGTGTGCCCCTATGTACTGCGCAGATACTTGACCACTATAATACAAATACTTCTGTGTAACTGGCCTGGCCTTGTACCAAGCAGGACACGGCATTCTCGTCTGATTGAGTCTCAAAACAGTTTCGTAGTAGGCCTTCTGATTTCGATGAAACAGGCCACCATCACCGTGAAGGAGGTATAACTAGCAGATTCAACAGACGGGATACCAGAACAGAGTTATCAGGCGCCAAGTGTGAACGCGCCGTTAGAGGCCTCGTACATGTTTGTTAATCCCAAATAGCTGCGAAGGCCGGACAGTGACGAAGTGTGGGTCCACTTTACTTTAGCCTCGATTACTCGCCACTGGTGTTTTATTAACCCTAATACATTTCGCCCAAGCCACAGATAAAAAATTCGATAAGACTTAGGATTTTTATCTGTGGTAAATAGTGGCGGAAAAACTAGAATTCAAATTGATTTTTAAAAATAGAATTTAAGCTTCCTTCTTCCAAGTTTTTTTCCTGGAATTTCAGTACATGAAACAAATTGTAATATTATTTTTTTGGCATTTTTGTAAAAAAAAAAAAAAACAATATTTTAAAATGAAAAATTATATCAAGCTTGTTTTCAGATGGTGGGTGAGAAACGTTATGGATAATGTTGAAATATAGGTCATTAGTGAATAAAAATCCATATTCCTTCTAAAACTAAATAAATACAAAGAAAACAAACCTAGCTTTGGTGTGCTATGGTTATTAATTATTATGTGTGTCATTTGTTTATTCACATACTACAATAAATTTAGTGACATAAGGATTATTATTAATTACACTTTCAATTAAGCGAAATAATTTATGTAAATACTTGTTTCCGTATATTGTAATTAGGCTGCTATTTTAAATCGGAATAACTCTTTTAATTATCTTTTAATTAATTCCCATTCTGTGTGAGTTTACAGTAATCATACAACATAGCGAAATGTATTCATTTATTCATATTATATTATTAATATCATGTTTGTGAAATCTTGCAAATAATTAATCTATATTCGTACATATTTACTTTGAGTAATTTTATAACGGTAATAAATAAAGACACTTATTTTTGAAGTCGCTAAGTGTATGTTTGAAGTATGTTTGTTTCATCGTACGACCTGAACTGACGTTGGTGATTTTGAACGGTACTGATTCTGTAGGTACGTTTCAGTTAAGTATTATAATCATATGTTTAATCTAGATATTCCTAGAAACATCTATCGGGAAGAAATTCGATTATTGTGCGGAAGCACTAATCTTTAAATTCGTTTCGTAAAACTATTCTTTATCTTAATCTCCCGGGACTCAAAGTATATATCTCATCAAAATCGGCTTAACGGTTTTATTGTTCCTCGGGTAGCAAGACAAATGCTTTCTCATTTATAATATCCATATTAATACTATAAATGCGAAAGTGTGTATGTCTGTCTGTCTGTTACCTCTTCACGCTCAAACCGCTGAACCGATTTTGCTGAAATTTGGCATGGAGATACTTTGAGCACCGGGAAAGGACATAGGATACTTTTTATCCCGGAAAAATGTATGGTTCCCGCGCGATAAACGAATTTTGGCGCAACGGAGTTGCGGGCATCATCTAGTTAGCATATAATAGTAGTCTATAGACTCTCCTATAAACTCCATAGTATTATCACAGATAAAAACTTGAGCATTTTTAATGTTAGCAAGCACTCCAGGCTCTAAATTATCTAAGGCCTTAGTTTCACATCGAAAACCGTTGCTAAAATTCAGAAATCAATAATTGATGGCGTTTAGTACGCAAATAGTGACAAGTGTACAATGATTTCCCACCACAGTGGTTCCGACAAAGCGCTCAGCGGCAATCGACATACATTATTATCGCATTAGCGCACCGCGAGGACCCTACAGATGATTTAGCTCATCTAGCTCTGTTATATAGTTTAGAATGAGACTGTTACTACTGATTTGAGTGTACTATGATAATACATATTTTTATATTACCTATGTTTGCAGAGAAACTGGTTGATAAGCAGACGGCGGACCTACGTAATTTGGTTGTGGTGGTTTATATGCCCATTTCCCATGTCATGAAATCAAGATTAACATTGTCTTGAACTAAGCCCGACCGAATATGGTAAGTTTTGTATTTTGCAAAATCAGGTTAAGTTTCTCAATATTTTTCGCTATTTAAGTGACTAATCAGGCCAAGGTTTTTTTAATCTTTCGCCCTATTTTAGTGAAAAATCAGGCCAAGTTTACAATATTTTACGCTATTTAAGTGACTAATCAGGCCGAGATTTTTAATCTTTCGCTCTATTTCAGTGCCAAATAAGGCCAAGTTTTTTAATTTTCCACCAATTTTAGTGCAAAATCAGGTTAAGTTTGATTTTTCACCCTATTTTAGTCCCAATTCAGGCCAAGTTTTTCAATATTCGGCACTATTTTAGTGAATCCTGACACGTGTTGAGTAATCCTCGCAGGGTCGGGTCCATCGCGACATTGACTGAAGGCCAGATTACGAAGGCCAGGGGTTCCGCTGTATTGAGCTAAATACGATTCGAATCTTGGAATATTTCACTCGGAAGAATGGTAAAATGAACGGAGGTTAAGATGGGCATTTTTAACATGATGAATATAATAAATGTGAAAGTGTGTCTGTATATCTGTTACCTCTTCACACCCAAACCAATAAACTGATTTTGCTGTTTGGTATGGAAATACCTTGAGTCTCGGGTAAGGACATATAGGATACATTTTATTCCGGAAAAATGTACGGTTCCCGCGCCATAAACGAATTTTGGCGCAACGGAGCTGCGGGCGTCATCTAGTAGCTACAAAATTATCAAAATTATTTACTTATTTATTCATTCCCATTCATATTTTTTTACAAATAAATAAACATCTTTACGAGTCTTTCTTGTATTTCGTAAATTTAGCGCTCCACGTAGCGTGAATCAGGGTTCCCGGTAGTGTCAGCGCGCTACACTGAACCATCTTCAGCCAGGTGACCGTGGCTAATTGAAAAACCTTTACTTTCCTGAAATTCTCCGTAAAAGTTATATTTAGTGCTGAGGAAATTAATTTACAGCTTACTTCATGTTACGTGGGTGCTTGATAAAATAAATTTGCGAGGTACTAACAAATTATATGTATTAGTTAAGAATTTTATACAATTACATCTGATTGAAATGTTATTATTCAATGACGTATATTTTTTATCGTTACAATTTATTTTCTGTATGTTTTACAATGTTGAACATATTATAAAAGCCTTTATAGTAAGGAAACGTCAGTATCGTGTAGTAAAATATTGTAATTTTATCGCGTAGTAAAAGTATTGCACAATTTTATTGTAACTTTATGGAGCAACTTAAACAACCAAAGATATCTTATTCACTGCAAGCCCCATCTATGTCCATAAAATAAACGTATAAAGACGCCATATTGTTTAACTTTTATTACTTTTATTAGTATTAAAAAGTTTCTGTAAGTAAAAAACTCCGTAGACAAATCAAAGCGGAATAGCCTAATAAAATGAAAGAGATAGACGCATCTAGCCTTATTTCATTAAAAGTTATTATGCACCTGGAGTCAGCGAGTGAAATTAGGAATGAGAGCGAAATAATTTGGGTCATAAATTCAACTTTTATACTGAGGAGTGCGGTGGGAGTCGATTCAAAGTCGCCTAGTCGACATAACTCAGCTTTTTCTTATTATTTTTATCGCTGCTCCTTATATTCATATTAAAACGGAATTTTTAAGTCCTTTCATAATTTTAACGCTCAAATTTCAGAGTTAAACACAAAAAACGTGTGTCCTACTTTTAATACGAAAACTCTACCTTCGGAAAGTATTTTGGTATTCGCAACTTTTAAAATGGAATTTGTTTACTAATTTTACATTGAAACTGGAAACGGCAAAGTGTAAACAGTCCGCATTCACTACTGACAACTGTTAATTAGTTTTACAGCAAAAGGTTCAAATTATTTACGCCACAAGTAAAAGCTTTCTAGTTCCAACCGCGGAAAAAAAGTTGAAACGTTCGTTGCTATTTCATTAGTGTAGGCGCTTTGCGCCTGTCAATTAAAAAATGCAAATTATTCGATTTAGAAAATGCACGTTTTTACAGTTAAATTAGAAACGTTACTGATTGCAACTTACGTATCGACAGAGTAGGCAGTTGGCACTCTGGCACTCGGCAAGAGTTGATAATCATGATCGTGGTTAGTTTATATAAACATGCATTAGTTGAGGTCACATTCTTGAGTTTTAATATTTTTACTTTCGTGACAGGTCAAGCCATTATGGTATTTTTGATATAATACATTAACTAGCTGACCGCGGTAAACGTTATTTTGCCATTTACAATATTCTTCCATAATTGAATTCTTTTAATATATAACTTTGTAGGTGTAGTCGCTAGCAAATACCATATTTCGATCCCATAACCAGAGTTATATTATAGGGCGATAAACAAAATATTTCGTCGACTGTACATCTCATCTGAACACAGTTTTGCTCTCAAACATTACTCTTTCTCGAAGTCAAAGTTGCCCTGGGGCTAAATCCATAAGAGTGTTTTGCCACATGATCGGTTTCTCGATTTGCCAAGAAAATAGAGTCGTACATGAACACTACTTAATAGGGACGTAGATTTGTAAATATCTATACTTTTGCAAGGCTCATACGATTTCATATATTTAATCTGGGCACAGGCTTTACTACTAGAATGTCATAACATCATCCATGTCCCAATATCGAAAAGTTTGTAAGACTCTATTTCTAGTCACAAATTCTGTCACCTCTTCCGGTTTAAGTAAGAGTTGACCCACAAAATTCTCTAAATTTTCGAACCCATTTCTCAAATGAAAAACTGGAAAATTTATTTTTGGAGTTTACTCCTTAAGAATCGATTTTAGAAGGTATGAGAAAAATCCGAGAGGTAAAACCTACTAACAAGTAACGAAAATGTGTCACGTTTTTGGTGCACTTTCTAATTTGTTTTAACAGATTTGAATGCACAATCCTTTAAAGTTTAAAGAGTGGGTATTACCGAGTAAATATTAGGTATACATAAAGAATGTACACATTATTCAGATAAAAAAGTAGTAGAGTAGTAGATTAGTTCAAATTCGGGGAGGGGGTAGCCAAGGTGTTGCCTTTGATGGTAGAAGAAACCCCGTTCCTCTAGGCCTATTGGGAGCGGAGTTATGGCTACTTTAGTAAGATGTTTGACAGTTGCCGAGCTGTCAATGTCAAAGTTTGAATGCTTGTAACTCGACAACTATTTGTCCTGGATATGGGTTTCTGTGGCTTGATCTTCCTGGATTTTTCTCCTCTATTTGATTCTGGCCTTAGAATTCAGAAAAAAATTGATGTCTCTGAATTATTTCAAATTCAGGGAGGGGGTAGCCGAGGTGTTGCCTTTGATGTTAGAAGAAACTCCGTTCCTCTGGGCCTATTGGAAGCTGAGTTATGGCCGCTTTTGTTCGACGTTTGACAGTTGCCGAGCTGTCAATGTCAAAGTTTGAATGCTTGTAACTTGGCAACTATTTGTCCTGGATATGAGTTTCTTCGGCTTGATCTTCCTGGATTTTTCTCCTCTATTCGATTCTGGCCTGTAAACTCCAGTCGTGCGTCGGAGCTGACACACTTTTTTTCTAGATAATCAACCAGAATTCTTATTTCCAGCCATTTGATTCAAAGAGTACAACCCTGTACTCAAAGTTTGAGTGAGTGCAATGTTTAAGTGTACGTGCTTTTAAATATAGCTATTGCATATGGAGATTACCAAGTTTTGTCATCACCGAGTCTATTAATGTTTCGGGTAATTAGACAACTTGCATTCAATAATTTCCAAATAGAAGTAAAAAATCAAAAAGTGTTGTACTTGACATATTAAGTACTATCTTCTTATATATAAAATTCTCTTATCACAATGTTAGTCAGCGAACTCCTCCGAAACGGCTTTACTGTTTTTACCAAATTTTATATGCATATTCAGTAGGTCTGAGAATCGGCTACTAGGTACTTTATATATTGATAAGTGCATTTGTTGAATAAATAATAGTAAATTATTACAACCTGAGACTGACGGCGAGTGGCGACCATTGTTTGTGCGACGGGATAGCGATCGACGTTGCCATGGTGACTTACTTGTTTAGTCACTTCAATAAAATAATAAGGGCGAAATATTTTATATTATGGCAAAGCAACGTTTGCCGGGACAGATAGTATTACTATAATATTATATTATTGCATCGCAATTATCATGTTTCAGCGACGTGATACATCAAATCCCATACGTTTTTGGTTTCCAGCTTCGCCGCATAATTATTTAATACAAGTTGTCTAAGTACCCTTTCCGTGGGTAATTAAATATAAGTTTTCGCTTTGCACGAGTAAGTTCCGTGTGAGAATAATGCATTTATGTACTGCGGACATCTTGCAGATTGTGAAAAAGTAGAGCAAAACATAAGATGAAACACTTGTATTACGAGTATAAGAATGTTTGAAAGCAAAAGAAATAGAAATGTAATCCGAAATAGAGGATAACTTCACACCACGTCAGTCTGGCAACCTGCTAAGTACCTGAAGGACTTGTGTTACGGCCTACGGGTATCAGACAACGGAAATATATTTAATATTTTTTTATTATACATACTTAATATTATATTTAAGATTTTTATTACAATACTAGCGACCCGCCCCGGCGTCGCACGGGTATAAAATATATAGCCACTGAATAAATGATTAAAATCAACAGCCTATGATCCTTCACGTGGTCTACTTCTAATATTCTGTGCCAAATAACATAAAAAATTGCTCCAGTAGTTCGCTAGATAAGCCTTTTCAAATAATTTCCCCCGTTTTTTCCACATTCTCCTATTAGTCTTAGAGTGATAAAATATAGCTATAGCCTTCCTCAATAAATGGGCTATCTAACACTGAAAAATCATCAAAATCCGTTGCGTAGTTTTAAAGATTAAAGGGAACAAAGAGACATGAGGGAAAAAAGCGACTTTGTTTTATAATATGAATAGAATAGATAGAAGATGTATAATAAAGATGTACAAAAAATTTACCACCCCCCGTACCAAATCCACACTGAGAAACCCCCCAGTATTGGAGCTACTCACCTTTGAAATTTTCGGGATTCTGAGGCTACATCATATTTTACTCTCGGCAATTTGCATATCGTGTTTTGTGACGGTCGCCGGCTGCTGCCGCAGCACAACCTAACCTCTGCGGTGCTCCTCTCCACCACTTTTAACGGTGACGTGGGAACTGTACAGACACCACATCACTGTCAGTGGACGTCTGCTCGTGTGTTGCAGACTCCTCTCTGTGGGGGCGTTTACTCGCCCCCCAGGCTGAACAGAGGCCCCTGTAGGGGGCTTGTTTAGGCCATTCCACTGCCTTTTGTCGCGATGCGCACAGCATAATCTAACCTTACCTAACCTAACCCAACCAACTTTTGGACTTTCTGGATTGTGTTTGTTTTTGTTTTGGCGGGGGGCTGCGCCCCCCGAGCCCCCCTTTCTTAGGTAGGCCTTTCTAAGTAGGCCTTCTGTTAATTTTTTTCATTAATAATGAAATAAAATAAAAATGATGCGCTTGATACGGCGCCGGCAGTTATTTCGGAAACTTGTTGGGGAAGATTTGTGAACCTTAGCCAAAAAACAACTTTCTTACCTTATAATATTATACACGTTTAATACTCCGTTAACCTACAAGACTAAAAATCTATATCAGAACCAGATAAGTACTTAAATTGACAAAACCTGATAAATACTTAAAAAGACCGTCAAAAACTCAAAACCTACACAGTTTAACTAATACTTAAAAATTACACAAAAAATATATTTTTTAAATTGATAAAGAAATTAAAATAATATCTACACTCAGAATAATCAAATAACACAAACTAAAATATGAAAGTTATCGCAAATCACAAAAATAAAATATGAAGATTGATGATTTCAAAATGAGTTTGACTGTGCATAAAATTTGAATTTCGAATTTAGAATGCTACTTACTTTTTTTTTCAGCTAGTCAGGTCAGTCAAGAGTCAATACATAATTTACTCATAAAATAATAATCTTATACAAGGTATAACAAAACTAAGTGATAATACTTTAGGATGTGTACGTGTTCCTCGTAGACTGTAGAGAGTTCACTGTGAAAATAGCAGTGCTGAAAAACCAACTTTTTTTTTCACTTATGTATGAGGAAACTGGTGACGCTCGGGCCTACAAAAGTGAAAAAAAAAATACGTCTCTCTACAAGGAACACGCCCTAAAGTATTATCACTTAGGCTGCGTTGCACCAGAGGCGTGGTTAAAGTTAAAGTTAAGGTTAAAGTTACGGTTAAAGTAAAATATGGCGTCCTTTAGCTTTAACTTTAACCTTAACTTTAACCTTAACTTTAACCGGAAAAATTGACAGATGTCGTATGAGCATATGGGGTGTTTGGACGCCATATTTAACTTTAACCAGAGATTTGACATTTTGCACTGTGTAACGACTAATGTCAAATCTCTGGTTAAAGTTAAAGTTACAGTTAAAGTCAAACTTAGTTGGTGCAACCCACTCTTAGTTTTGTCACACACTGTATGTTAGTTATAAGTCGTACTCCTCCGAAACGGCTTCACTGATTTTTATATTATAAGTATTATGCATATTCCGTAGGCCTGAGAATCGGCTACAGCATAGACTAAGAAAATAGTATGTCTGGTCTCTGGGGTACTTTCTACTTTTTATATTGATGAGTGCATTTGTTGAATAAATAATAGTAAATTACTGCAACTCGAGAGGGTTGACGACCATTGCGACGGGCTAGCGACGAACGTTGCCATGGTGCCATACTTATTAATCACCTCACTAAAATATTTTATATGGCAAAAGAACGTTTGCCGGGACAGCAAGTATTATTATAAAACTTAATAACATTTTTTCGAAACATGAACATCCCTTCTTACATCGCACCGCGCACGTTTGCTTCATACGGAGAACACTTCCCCAAAATTTTTAGTCTCCACGATCAGTGGTTTAGGTTTTATCGTAATTCCATTTTCATATCTAATAATTGCTTTAACCCTAGATTTCGCCTAAAACACAGGGTAAACTAATTCTGGCAACACTGTATACTACTTATCTACTTAATACGTGTAAACCAGCCATAACTTACATGGCAAAATGGATGGATGGTATGGAGTACACAGATTATGTATATTGTGGCAAAAAGCATTGATTGGCGCCTCTAACTCCCTGTGTCGCTGCAAGCCGCTGCTAAACGCTGTAAAGCGCTGTAAACTGTTCATGCTTTTTAACGACTTTTAAGGATAAATTTCAACAAACTATGAATTACATCTTCCATAAAATACATCAAATAATAATGATGCGAATTTTCGAGCAGATTGGACTAAGGAATCGAGTTGTCCCATACTAACTTCATCCCCCCTTTTCACACCCTTAGGAGAAGAATTTCTAAAAATCCCTTCCTATCGCACGCCTACGTTATACGAAGAACACTCCCTCCAAATTTTAAGTATTTACAATCACTGGTTTAGGCCGTGGTGTGATTCCATTTTCATGTCATTCAGGACAAAGCCTTTTATATAATGACTAGCTGTCCCGGCAAACGTTGCTTTGCCATAATATATTTGCCATAATATTATTTAATTGAAGTGACTAAATAAGCATGTCACCATGGCAACGTCGATCACTATCCCGTCGCACAAACAATGGTCGCCGTCAGTCTCAGGTTGTAATAATTATTATTTATTCAACAAATCCACTTATCAATATATAAAGTACCGAGTAGCCGATTCTCAGACCTACTGAATATGCATATAAAATTTGGTAAAAATCAGTAAAGCCATATCGGAGGAGTTCGTGGACTAACATTGTGACACGAGAATTTTATATATAAGATATAGATCACAGAGATCAACTACGATAACATGGCGCGCCTCTCCAAAATTAAAAACTTGAAGTGCGTTGAGGGGCGCGATAACATTATCGTAGTTGATATCTACATATTATACATTATACATATGCAAGCAAGATAGAATAAGAACTAAGAAGCAACGGAGCTGCGTCAAAATTTGTTTATGGATAGTTGTTTGTACCGGTAAAACTATAAAGTTTATAAAGAGTGTGGGTCTTTTTATTTATAAGGAGCTTGTATTTTAATTATGACCGGTATAAAGTGTATCGTGTTTTGAATATTAATCTACCAATTCCATTGTAGCGAAGTTGAGGAGTCTTAAGAAGTTCGCTTGAGTAAATGTCTTGTGGGCAATTCTGCGGACAGGCGCTATAGTGCAGGAGCAGGAGGAGTTTATATTTATTTAGATTATATATTAAAATTTTCTCAATTCGATTTCTTAATTTTCTATTCGAATTTTATCGACGGCAATAATTCGAAATTGTTGACTATGGCATACTTTACTTTTTCTGTAAAGATGTGCTGTTTTATACTAATGTGCTAAAATGGATTGACGCGTAGCCCGTAGGTATGCAATACCATGTATGAACACTGAACATCATTTATGAACACTGAACAGTCAATATATTTTGAGCACTTATTAAGTTTTCTTTTTGAAGAAGATAGACTAGTATATTATAGTATATAGAACCAGTAGCTACGAAATCATTTAAACAACTTATTTAGAAGATAAAGATTTTCATTTTGAAACGGTACCAGATTTTGTATTAAATTCTTCATTACACCCTGGACTTTACGTCTAAAACATGATATTGTTGCAGTACAACTTTATAATCAGCTGAAAACGGCGAATATAAAGAGTTATAAACTTGTGTTGTGTCTGAAAACTTTCAACCCGTTTTTAATTAAAGGTATCAGTATTCACACCGCGTTCACCCAGTCGTTAGAACTTGTGATATGAGTTTAGAAAGAAAAGGACAGGTGATAAAATAATTTATTAATTTAATAATAAACATGACTAAGCAGATATCGGAAAATCTAGGCTAAGCTTACCCATTTTTAGTAAAAATATTTGCTCAGGTGTTTGCCTGTCATAATATGAAGTTTATGATAAAAAATAAATATTATACCAATCAAAAACTAGCGAATTGATTTATCGAAAATTTAACGATTCGCTCGAGCTCGCATTCCTCCCTATGCTTATGCATAATATCGAATCTCGCTGTCCTTTAAAGTTTTGAATTTTGGACTACGGCAGCTACTTATTTTAAAAAATATATCTACGCTCAGACAATTAATTTACAAAAAAAATATTTAGGGCTTTAAGTCCTAAGTTACTAATTTAAGCGTGGATAATACTAAAATATGAATATCAATACTAAAATACGAATGTCAGAACTCAGAACGAAGTCATTTGAACATTGTTTGCGATATTGCCCTCCGCCGAGCCTAAAGACTGACTACAACCGTGGAATTCATAACATAAAGCCTTATTACAGACGGCAGTTTGGATGAAAATTCGCGAGGAATAAGTCATTCATATTCATTTAATAAACTAGAGATAATCTTGGCGGGAATCTACTCCATCCATCATTCGGCATGATTCGGTCTTTTCATAATACTCCAAACCGACCGAACCATCGCTCCAACTTTAACGCGTTCACAATCTTTTAGTGATATTAGGTTTTACACATTTTAAACTTTTTATCTAATACTAGCTGTCCCGGTGAACTTTGTGTCACTTTAAAACCTTCCCTGGACTTCAAGGACTATTTTAAGACGAAAATTAGCAGAATCGGTTCAGCCGTTATCGAGTTATAGCGTTACTAACACAATTGGAAATCCATTTTTTGTATATAGATAGAAAATGGGGGCAAATGATGCCTGTATGATCCTCGAAAGGTACTTCAATACCTTCTGGCTCCCTGGTAGAAAAGTACAAACAAAAATAATAAAAAATGTATCAATTCTATGGACGCTTGACTCAACGTCAGTCTGGCCCCGTGGTAAGTACCTAAGAAATTGTGACCATGAACCAGGAACATAGAAAAACTTTTTGTTCCGTCCGCGGGATTCAAGCCCGTGATCCCCGACTTGAACTACCACACAGCCACAAAGCCACAGTGGTCGTCAAAATAATCATCTGGAAATGTGGGAATTGAAGGAATCACCGGCGACAGGGTGTCGTGGGCCGACTAGCTAAACTCGTTGAAGTGTACCTACTTTGGTCTTTGAAGGTATATTTTGGTGGCACATGAACATTTAATAATAATATAATGAAAAGATAACATAATAATCGGTATGTTAAAGTAGTTGTTAGGAGGTTCGTAGTAAAAGAGAAGTTTTTATTACATAATTACGACATTTATAACAATTTCAAATCAATAGAGTAAATAAACTAAAGTATACATGTATTATAAAATGAGGCACAAAAAATTATTTAAGAAGGTTAATTTAAATGCGAATATGACCATTACCGTTAGACAATAAACATCGCAGTCAATATTATAAAGCCATAAAAATCTATAATTCTGTCGGATTATAATCACGTATTTATTTATTCATATGATAAAAGTAATTTATGGTCTATTATATTCGTGATAATAACATTCGGTACGGTTTGTCCTACTGTGTTTAAATTGGCTATAAAAAGTATTTAGCGTCACATTTTTGTCCCACAAAAAATTATGTATTACTAGATGACGCCTTCGACTCTGTTGCGCAAAAATCCGTGTATCGCGCGGGAACCGTACAATTTTCCAGGATAAAAAGTATCCTATGTCCTTTCCCGAAACTAAAAGTATATTCACACCAAATCTCATCAAAATCGGTTGAGTGGTTTAGGCGTTAGGAGATAACTTTAATTATTATAATATTAGTATGGAAGTATGGATTATTACATGCCACAAATTTTTGTTCCTGTTATAATTATTCATTTATATCCTATGTGTCATTCAATAAATGTTTTAATCAGTAATTATTGTGAGATGTACCGTGCATCCATTTAAGATTCAAGATACATAATATTAATATTATTAATTTAAATTAATAAAGACTTGCGTCTTTAAAATTACGGTATTCGACTAAGAGCTTAGTCGAATGACAAATCTCGGTATTGTTTTTAAATAAAAATAACAACCCCAACATTTACTGCTGATACAAAATATATGATTATAATTTTTCTCAAAATCTAAATTATAATTTTTAATTTAGATTTTGAGAGCTCAGGTTTTTGAGAGCGCCAATAAATTTGGACACGGAGAGGCGTCAAAAGAAGCGAATGGGAACCAGTCTATAATTGCAATGACTTGGTCCAACCGTCCACTATAGACGAAATGTTTATCAGCTCTACAAGTCTGTTTTTACGTGTGGTCAGATTTTGAACTTACGTCACCACTTTCCTATGGAAATATCGTGTATGTGGCATAAAATCCTCGTAAAATTGACCTTGACATAACTTATCCATAAGACCATACTAATATTATAAAGCCAAAGTGTTTGAACGCGCTAATCTCACGAAGTAGGTACTGGACCGATTTTTATGTAATTTGGTACAGATATTATTATTTTTTAACAAAAAATTAAAACCGACTTCCAAGATAAAAACAAAAGTAATACTTATTCTTAATCTAAAAAGAATCAAATAATTCTTATTCCTTATTAATACTTCAGTCGGAATTTCCAGAAATTGCTATTGTATTCTATTGTTGTCGCGATCACCGGTGCTCGCGCGGGGCCTGAAGGATTATAGTGGCGTCTTCAGACTTCGCCTAAACCTCAACTATTTCTGTACTCAATCTTCGTATAATTAATTGGACTGAGGACAAAAAACGAAGGACTGCAGCTGCTTTTAACTCTACAACTCAACTTTTTGGTTAAATCAAAAAATATAATTAATGGTCACTCAGCATTCAATGCGCGCGGGCCCTTACCGATTCCCAACAAGATACCGTTACAATGTATGATTTACAGTAAAATATCACCCTCGTTATCATTGGGGGAGGTTGATTTATAAAGCGCCTTATCGGCTCCCGAACCTATCTCCAGGCCAAAACGAAAACAAAATAATCTCTATCATCTAAATGAGTAAAACAAGCCCGCAGTTTCTGTATCTTTTTGTGTGTTATCGCGGTAGTAAATGTAATTGTATTTTCCGTCCTCAGTGATACCAAAATATTGTTATAGATTTTTGAAGTGAAAACTTCTTTAGCGGCGTTGAGCACTTTTGTGGAATGGGTAAAAACTGTGAAACTCGCGTCAGATTCTCGTGCTCATCGAAAAACCTTGGAAAAACCGTAAGACGGTTGGAGAGTAGTGTCACAGTATAGCAATATGACATATCCCTACAGTAGTGAAACGAATGTACTTGCCAGAGCAACGGAGGGGTACCCGCGGGGAAGCGGCCGGCGCGGGCCCGCGTACACAAACTCGCAGAGTTTGTGTACGCGGGCCCGCGCAGGGGTGACGTTGACGCGTTGTCTACGAATTTTGTATTGTAAAACGATAACTTATCTGATAAACAATGGGATAATATAATAAATAATTCAGTGTACTGGATGTAAATCTGATTCAAAAAATAAAAAGGATTTAAATTTTCATAAATATCGGCTCACAGTTCACACTAACATAATTGTGTTGGCATTGGCGGCATTTATTTGCATATCTGTTTTATTGTTTACATTGTAAGAACTAAGAAGTGTAACAAGGAGAGAAACAATCTATACATAATACTAGCTGTCTCGGCAAACGTTGTTTTGCCATAATATATTTGCCATATTATTTTAATTATGTCATTATGTCACATAAATAATTATGTCACCAATATGGCAACGTCGATCGCTATCCCGTCGCACAAACAATTATGGTCGCCGTCAGTCTCAGGTTGTAATAATTTACATTTTACTATTATTTATTCAACAAATGCACTTATCAATATATAAAGTACCGAGTAGCCGATTCTCAGACCTATAGCCTAGTAAACGAATGCTCGAAATGGGGGTATGCTTGGAAAAGTCGAAAGCAGAAATTATGACTACGCCACTTTGTTTGGACTTGTTAGGAGATAAACATACTAAAAGTCCTGACCCCTCCGAGGTGCGCCGGAGGGGAGGGGGGAAAAGAAGGACCCATTTTTTGGTTTTTAGACTAATTTACGAAAACGGTGCTTCGTACGAAATTTTATTGTACTACATAAGAAAAGCTAATAAAATTCTCTACAACTTTGTCCTTTACACTTTGTATCTATCTCCAATCGTTGCATTGCTATGAGCTTCTAAAATTGGTCGATTTTCAAATACACACATCAATACGACCTAAGGATATTTGTATTTTCTGAAATATCAGGAATTTTTGAAGACAGTACATAGATAAATAATAGCTTATTTTATGGTCTTTAATAAAACATAAAAAACTTTTCTGGATATTTTGTCTTTATGAAAAATCATTGATTTTTCAATGGCCATAGAACTTTCGTATGTAACCAACAAATCATTACTTCGTTTTACAAAACTGAAAATTTCATTCTAATGAGAAAAAAATCTCAAACATTTTTATTGCCAATGGTCAAGTTAATAATAATGAATCCTAATCTATGGTTAGTGCAGACTATTTTCACCTAAAATACATTTTTTGAGTCTTACTGCGGTATGAGGCTCAAAAATCTTTGTAATTGCAAGTAATAATTTTTCCTGCTATCTAAGTTACTAAAAATCTTTTAAATGCCTGTTCTAGTCACAATAGACCGAATTTATGCCAGAACAGCCTATAGACCAGTTCAAAACCATAATAATGTGGTTAAATCAGCCAAAAATTAAGCCTATCCGATCAGTAAAAAATCTCCAGGAGAGCAACCAGTCTCCAAAAACCGACCAAACCGTGCTGAAAGGTTCCCACTTAGACGGTCCATATGATATCAAAACATTTTGTTTTCCAGCATCCCGATCTGGAAAATGCGGAAGGTTGATTTTTCATGAGTTTGGGAGATTGACCATGGTATCACAAGAAATTGTCTCTGATGCTGGTGCTGGTAGAAATACTGGCTTGAATTTTATCTGGATTTACTACAATTACGTGTTCAAATAATTCTGTGGTGTGCTACTATCGTCAGCCGGGTCTAGAGAGTCTTAATTACCATGGCCAATCTCCCAAACTCATGAAAAAGCAACCTTCCGCATTTTCTAGATCGGGATGCTGAAAAACAAAATGTTTTGATATCATATGGACCGTCTTAGTGGGAACCCTTCAGCACGGTTTGGTCGGTATCTAGATACTCGTTGCTCTCCTGGAGCCTTTTTACTGATCGCATCGGCTTAATTTTTGCCTGATTTAACCACATTATTCTGGTTTTGAACTGGTCTACAGGCTGTTCTGGCATAAATTCGGTCTATTGTGACGAGAACAGGCATTTAAAAGATTTTTTAGTAACTTAGATAGCAGGAAAAATGAATACTTGCAATTACAAAGAATTTTGAGCCTCATACCGCAGAAAGACTCAAAAAATGTATTTTTAGGTGAAAATAGTCTGCACTAACCATAGATTAGGATTCGTTATTATTAACTTGACCATTGGCAATAAAAATGTTTAGGATTTTTTTCTCATTAGAATGAAATTTTCAGTTTTATAAAACGAAGTAATGATTTGTTGGTTACATACGAAAGTTCTATGGCCATTGAAAAATCAATGATTTTTCATAAAGACAAAATATCCAGAAAAGTTTTTTATTTTTTATTAAAGACCATAAAATAAGTAATTATTTATCTATTTACTGTCTTCAGAAATTCCTGATATTTCAGAAAATACAAATATCCTTAGGTCGTATTGATGTGTGTATTTGAAAATCGACCAATTTTAGAAGCTCATAGCAAGGCAACGATTGGTGATAGATACAAAGTGTAAAGGACAAAGTTGTAGAGAATTTTATTAGCTTTTCTTATATAGTACAATAAAATTTCGTACGAAGCGCCGTTTTCGTAAATTAGTCTAAAAACCAAAAAATGGGTCCTTCTTTTCCCCCCCTCCCCTCCGGCGCACCTCGGAGGGGTCAGGACTTTTAGTATGTTTATCTCCTAACTAGTCCAAACAAAGTGGCGTATTCATAATTTCTGCTTTCGACATTTCCAACCAGAATCATTCGTTTGCTAGGCAACTACTGAATATGCATATAAAATTTGGTAAAAATCAGTAAAGCCGTTTCTGAGGAGTTCGTGGACTAACATTGTGACACGAGAATTTTATATATAAGATAATAAAATCGTAGGAAAGTCTATTCTGTACATTGAATATTTTTGAAAATAATACCTGGGACGTGATCTACATTCGATATGGAAGCCAAAAATATAGTTTTTAGAATTTTGTCTGTTTGTTTGTATGTATGTCCGGGATAAACTCAGAAAGTACTGAATGGATTTACTTCTGCACGAATATTACTATTTACTTAGATGTCGGGTCAACACATAGGCTATAATATTATATTATAACGATGGGGGGAGGGGCTCAAGTTTCAATATTTTTAGTTTTTTTCTCATATCGCTAAAACGGTGCGTTGTAGAGAAAAAAAGGTACATAATGAAACCGGTGAAGAGCTTCGGCACCGATCGTTTCTTGCTGCACCGGGCTGCGGCTTATAAGTACCTACCTAGCTAGGTACATACACCAAGTGTAACATTTTGACCTTGGGACCGCCCTTACCGCGCACGTAATAAGAGCGAGTTTTGAAGTGCTTCTGTTACACCTGACGTGTGACCTACCATACGGTTTACCAAAAGGGATGATGACAAGGTCAAAAATTAGCGAATTTTGTTAATAAAATAAAGAAATCACGGTAAAAAATAAGTGTTCCCAAAATTTCAGCTCGATAAGCATTTGTATTTTTTTTGTTGCCTTCAAATTTGGATAATCAAGTCGAAATTTTTTTCAATTAAATTTCTTAATATTTGTATACCATTCGATAACTTATGCAATTAAAAGCAACTTTTGTTATGAAACCACTTTCATAAACGCAATATTTAATATACCTATCGAACAAAGTTCTCTCCCGATCCATACAAACTGCGAAAGAGTGACTTCAGTCTTTCGTAGCACTTTGTATGGAGCGTTTTGGGCAGGTCTATTTTATGAGATGTTTGAATTGTCATATCTTGGTGAATATTTAAGCTATCAGAGTAATTCTTTCAGCGATGTTTCTATTTTTAAGGGTCTTTCAGTTACCAATAAGAAAAAAAATTCGTTCTACGTGAGCGATCACAACGGACGCGCGTGTATCACTCTGCTTACCGTGTAGTAGGCATTCGCGACCGGACTTGTTTACGTTCACAGTGATAAGGAAAATACGAGTACTTTAGTTAATAGGGTATCTCTTGGAAACAGGAGACCCTTTAAAAATGTCAATAAACCCCAAGTTATATACCAACCCAACGTCTCAAACTAACCCTCAGTTATCTACCAACCCAATGTCTCAAACAAACACATTGTCTCAGTTACCTACTAGTCAATCTACTAGTTACGCAAACGTGACGTCGTCTACCTGTTACCCCAAGAAGGACCAAGCGATAATATTGGATTCAATAGAAGGAATTCAATTAAGAGAATACATTGTTGCCTTAGCTACGTTAGTTCCATCGACGGCTACCAGATTCGTTTCTCGCATTGCAAATGCGCGAGTGTGTGTATATTTGGACAGTAAGAAAACAGCGGATAATTTGATCGATAAAAATAAAAGAATAAATGTTCGAAACAACAGCCTCGAAATTAAGCCTTTGATAACCAGAAACAAAAGAATAGTCTTATCCAACGTATGTCCGGTTATACCTAACTCGTTAATAGAACAAAAATTCGGAGAATTGAATATTAAAATTATGTCTCAAATATCATTTATGAAAATCGGAGCAACCGAGCCTGGATTTTCCCATATTTTAAGCTTCAGGAGACAGCTTTATATCAGCCCAGAGGATGAGATTTTGCTTCCTGAATCCATCCAAATAACATTTGAAGGAACTAATTACTGGATTTATATATCTACTGATTCATTAAAATGTTTTACCTGTAATGGTATGGGGCATATAGCTAAAAACTGTAAACAAGGTCTTACTAACCCCCCAACTATTGAAACCGAGTCGCCTCTAGTCGCTGAAAATAATATCAATGATGACATTACAAGCACCGCCACAGTTTTGCCTACTGTCATAGATATTCCAAGTCCGCATTTTCAAGACCACCAAAAGGGAATAAAAAGAATTCATTCGGCTACAGCTAGTGAAACATCGAATATTGAAGTTCCTAAGGATGACAAGAGAGAAGAATACAGTGAAATCATGGATGAAACTGACGAATCCAGTAGCAATATGTCTATTGAAGAAGAAAAAACTAAAATTAAGAAGAAGATAAAAAGTAGTGATTCAAGAACGGACAAGGAAGTATGGAGAACGATCGAAAGCTGTATACATGAACTGAACAAGGATAAGGACTTTCCGATTAATTTAGACCAATTTATTAGCCTACTTGATAATTCACGTGGTAAATTGCATATAAAAGAATTAGTTAGTTCTTATACTGATAATGTTAAGGATTTAATCAAAATGTGTAATTTACTTCATTGTAAAATGAACAAAGGTCTCAAAAATAGATGTTCAAGATTGACTAGGAAATTACATGAATTGTTACGAGAGTCAACCATCGAAAAATAAGTATTATTTGCATATATACATACGTTTATTTTTATATATTTTCGCTTACCTTTTTTTGTGATACTTATACTATTATGGACATATTACAATGGAATGTAAATGGATACTTCAGACGATTAGAAAATATTAAGTTGTTGATAAGTCGTGTAAATCCTACTTGCATTTGTTTACAAGAAACTAACTTCAATAATCATTGTGGGTCTCTTCAAGGATATCAGGGGTTTTTCAGGAACAGGACATCGGGTAATAGAGCGAGTGGTGGTGTTGCTGTATTTGTTAAGCCGCACACAATCGCGGAAGAAATACAATTAACAACAAATATAGAAGCTATAGCTATAAAAATTAAGGTACCGTTATCCCTCACAATATGCAATGTTTATCTCCCTAATAGTCAACAACTTAATTTACACGATAGGACAACTTCCCATTCCATTTATTTTATTAGGAGATTTTAATTCACATCATTTTTATTGGGGTTCTCAAAAATGCGATACTAGGGGTAAGATAATAGCACAATGGATTGATGATAATGACAACATGATTTTATTGAACAATGGACAGCCTACCCATTTTGACAGTAACACAGGTCGCACTAGTATTATAGATTTAGCTGTAGCTTCACAAAGTATAGTATCATATTTTGATTGGAATGCTATTGACGAACTATATGACAGCGACCACTTTCCAATTTTGATTAGATCTCGTACGTCAGACTTAGATTACGTGAAATGCCCCAAAAAATGGAAGTTTGATAGAGCTAACTGGGAAACATTTCAAGAAGAGATTAATAAAAACATAAATAAATTACCGTCCTTAAGTGAATTAAATAATGATTCAATTAATAATATCGTAGAAAATTTTACTAACTTAATATTAGAATCAGCTGATAAATCGGTACCCAAAACATCCGGAATTATAAGGAAAAATAATCTCCCATGGTGGAACGAAGAATGTAAAAAAGCAGTAAAAGATTATAAAAAAGCATTTAGGAAATTTAAAAAACAAGCTCATAAGTTAGATAACAACATTACATACAAAATAGACTATAAGAAAAAAAGATCACAGTGTCGAAGAATTCTTAAAGAAACTAAGAAAAAATTTTGGGAAAATTGGGTTTCATCGATTACTCCAAAAACCTCAATAAATGATATGTGGAGGAAAATTCATTGCTTGGATAAAAATAAAAAAAGAATAAATACAATTACGTTAGAAAAAGAAAATGGTAGTTTCGCGTCAAGTCCCGCTGAAGTGTCACATCTATTAGCTAGAACCTTTTCTAGTAATTCAAGCTGTAATAATTACGACAAAAATTTTATTACTTACAAAAATAGTCAAGAATTATTATTTAACTTTAACACTTCGGATAACCTAAACCCAATTAACAGCGAGATATATTTACATGAGCTGTTAGCGGTACTCTCCAAAGTTGGTAATACTAGTCCAGGTCCAGATAATTTACCCAACACTTTAATAAAACACTTACCTACTAGTGGAATTCAATATTTATTACAAATTTATAATCATATATGGACAAAACAAGTGTTTCCAGATAGTTGGAGGGAAGCTGTTGTTATTCCAATACTGAAGCCCGGTAAAATACCTACTTCAACACTAAGCTATAGACCTATTTCATTGACATGCAATTTATGTAAAATTTTAGAAAAAATTATTAGTAAAAGGTTAAGGTGGTATCTAGAAATTAACAACTACTTATCTCAATATCAGTACGGTTTTAGACAGTATCGATCAACATATGACCATTTAATTAATTTAGAATCTGAAATATTAGATAATTTTGTAAATGACAACTATACTATTATCATAGCTATAGATATAGAAAAGGCCTATGAAATGGTCTGGAACCAGAGAATATTAAAATTACTTAATGATATGGGAATAAAAGGAAATATGTTAGCCTTTATCATAAACTTTCTTCGCGACAGGAAAATTAGAGTCAGACTAAATGAAATTTTATCTGATCCTCAAATGTTGGATAACGGTTTACCTCAAGGATCTGTAGTGAGTGTTGTTCTATTTTTGATCGCAATTAACGATGTTCTTTCTTGTTTAGTTAGACCGGTAAAGGGTTTTCTATTTGCGGATGACCTAACAATTACTTGTAGTGGTCGATCTCTCGAACCAATCATAAAACTTCTTCAAAATGTATTAAATAGGCTACAAGAATGGGCCATGGAAACAGGATTCAAATTTTCAAAAACTAAAACGGAATTTATAATAGTAAGCAAAAAAAGGAATAAACCTAGAAACATAAATTTAACATTAAATGGATTAAAAATTAAAGAAGTTAAGAACCTGAAAATTTTGGGACTAACATTTGATAAGAAAATGACATGGATTGATCATATTAATAACTTAAAATCGGATTGTTACAAAAGATTAAATATTTTAAAAGTGCTATCATCTAAAGAATGGGGAGTTGATAGAAAATGTTTATTACAAGCTCATCAATCTATAATCAAACAAAAAATTGATTACGGGTCTATAATATATGATTCTGCTCAAAAACGTACCTTACAGTCATTGGAAGCGATTCATAATCAAGGTCTTAGACTAAGTATCGGTGCATTTAAAACAAGTCCAGTTAAAAGTATTTTAGCGGAAGCAGAAGACATGCCGCTTGAATTTAGAAGAAAAGAATTGGTTATTATGTTCTCAATGAAAATTTTATCAAGACCTCAGAATCCGACTTACAATTATTACGTTAAATCATCAATATTAGATTCCCAATATGAACTTAAGCCCAAATTAATACAGCCTTTTCGTATTAGAGCTGCTAAATATTTGAGTGAGCTAAATATTGATGTCCCACCAATATATAAGGAAACTATATCTCCTCTTAAACCTTGGGATAAGCATGACTTGCCAGTAAACCTCGAAATGTCAGAATATCAAAAAGAACAAACACCACAGTATATATACAAAAATCTATTTCACGAACTTAATAATAAATATACTGATCATATTAACATCTACACTGACGGTTCGGTTATGAATGAAAAATCTGGTTGCGCGGTAGTATTTGGTAGTGAAGTATATAGATATAGATTGAGGGATTATTTCTCTGTATTTAGTTGTGAAGCAACGGCGATTCTTAAAGCTTTAAAAATTATTAAATATAGTTCTATTAACCAAAAATATATAATCTATACTGATTCAAAGTCATGTTTGACGGCAATAGTTAACGATACTAACAATACGCCTGTTATAAAAGAAATAAAATTATTGATTATTACTCTCATAGAAGATAAATATAAATTAGAATTAATATGGATACCAAGTCACCAAGGTATATCCGGCAATGATAAAGCAGATTTAGAAGCTAAAAATGCTACAAACGAAAGGTTTATTTGTGATTCTGTCAGCTCATCCATTTTTGATTTAAGAAAACATGTAAGATATAAAATTAAAAATTTATGGAATCATAATTGGAAAATAAATAATACAAGTAAGTTGATACATGTTAGAGACGCAATCTTTGATAAATCACCAATTTCATTTGCCTGTAGAAATGACCAAACAGTTATAACTAGACTACGCATTGGTCACACAAACATAACACATATACATTTAATTACTAAAAAAAATGTAAACAAGTGCAAGTGTGGAGCTGAATTATCAGTTTCTCATTTACTCATTGAATGTGTAGAATTTAATTTACAAAAGACATTAAGTAATCTACCTGATAATTTAAAAGAGTGTTTGAATGGAAAAGGTTGTAATTGTACTTTAAAATATCTGAAATTAATCAATATGTATAAATGTATTTGAGCTAAAATTATTTGTATTGAAGGTGGTCGTTTAATGACCTTGATGTTGAAAACGACCTTAAATAAATTAAAAAAAAAAAAAAAAAAAGAAAAAAAATTAGTCATGAAGCCTAATAGGCTGTGATTAATTATTGGATATTTTATACAGGGTGTTACAAAAATAAGTGATAATAGTTTAGGGTGTGTATGTGTTTCTTGTAAAGAGTTCACTGCGAAAGTAACAACGCTGAAAGACCATTTTTTTCACTTTTGTATGGGCAAGCGCCCGTCACGTCACGACTTTTCCCATACAAAAGTGAAAAAAAATTTGGTCTTTCAGCGCTGTTACTTTAACAGTGAACTTTCTACATTCTACAAGGAACACATAAACAAATTAAAGTATTATCACTTATTTTTGTGACACCCTGTATATTCTAATGCGTCTTCATTGTTTTAATCCTTCGATCGTCATTCGTGGATTCTTGGAAATCTATTGCTATTCTATTGTGTCTCGCTCATAGGTGAGCTTATGGGGCTGGATGGGTTAATTAAATTTTTAAATAGAGAACTAAAGTTTCCGTTAATATCTGGCAGTACGACATAATAATTTGTAAATATAACACGCTGATTAAACAGATTATGATAACATTACAATCACAATATTTTATTTTTATTTTATTTCCCGTTTCGTGGCAACCCTGGCATATCTGCTCGGTACCTACACCGATGGCGGCATCGTGCGACATCAAAGGCGTTTCGTTACTGTAGGGAGTAGGGATATTGCTATACTGTGGTAGTGTTTTGTGTCGAACTCGAACTCGATTTGAAATTTGATCGAAACTTGAACGAAATTTGATCGAAATTGATCGAAACTTGATCGAAACTTGATCGAAACTTGATCGAAACTTGATCGAAACTTGATCGAAACTTGATCGAAACTTGATTGAAACTTGATCGAAACTTGATCGAAACCACTTGATTGATTGATTTTCATAAAAAATGGGTTAAAAATTTAATCGATTTTCATAAAAAATGGGTTAAAAAAATGCACAACGTTAATAATCAAGTTTTCACTTCTGCCGGCACTCCCGGAGTGCAACCCGTCTTTTTTTTGCTATAAGATAAGTCTTAAATATTAGACTTGAGCACGATAAAGTGATATTATTTTGCCTCACAAGTATGTAAATCCATACTTACTAAAATTATATAATATGCGAAAGTGTGTCATGTCTGTCTGTTACCTCTTCACGCTTAAACTGCTGAACCGATTTTGATGAAATTTGGCATGGAGATTCTTTGAGTCCGAGGAAAGGACATAGGATATTTTTTATCCCGGAAAAATGTACGATTAGTGCGCGACAAAAGAATTTTTCGCAACGGAGTTGCGGGTGTCATCTAGTTCTAGTACAATAATTAAGTCACCGGCTACACGGTCAATTTTTCACCAATCTGATCCATCAATCCGGTACGGATTGACGAAAATTTGATCGTGTACGACTCGGATTGATGGATTGATCGTATTTTTAATATGAACTTTTTATAACCATCAATATTCCGTCAATCAGATTGATGGATCAGATTGATGAGAATTTGACCGTGTAGCCTGTGACTTAAGACTTTTTCCGCGGCTCTCACTTTACTAATATATTTTTAACTAGTTGTTGCCCGCAACTTCGTACGCGTGAATGTATGCTATTAATATTATAATCAAGATTTAGAAAATCGACTATTTTATTTCGATCTATATTACACACAAAATTTTTAATTTACATGAAAGACCCAGGAAACTTGAAACACTTCCACTTTCGCAACCATAGCATCAAATACAAATTATAGCAAATTATATCATTATTTCACAAGTAAAAGAATGATTTCACAAAGAAATCGCACAGAGACGTCGAAAGAATTTTATCAATTTCGATTCTGATCCTTTTAATGCAAAATAATACAAAAAAAAAAAAAAAAAAAACAATTAAAGCATCATAATGTGGCTGTGGATGGTGTATTGATGGTGGTGAATTATTCATAATATTCATGTTCGTGTTCATGTTCATGCTCATGCTCATGCTGCATGCATGAGGATGAGCATGAACTTGGGCATGAGCATGAGCATGAGCATGAGCATGAACTTGAGCATGAGCATGAGCATGAGGCATGAACTTGAGCATGAGCATGAGCATGAACTTGAGCATGAGCATGAGCATGAGCATGAACTTGAGCATGAGCATGAGCATGAGGCATGATCTTGAGCATGAGCATGAACTTGAGCATGAGCATGAGGCATGAACTTGAGCATGAGCATGAAGCATGAGCATGAGCATGATCATAAGCATGAACTTGAGCATGAGCATGAGCATGAGCATGAGCATGAACTTGAGCATGAGCATGAGCATGAGGCATGAACTTGAGCACGAGCATGAGGCATGAACTTGAGCATGAGCATGAGCATGAGGCATGAGTATGAGCATGAGCATGAGCATGAACTTGAGCATGAGCATGAGCATGAGGCATGAACTTGAGCATGAGCATTAGCATGAGGCATGAACTTGAGCATGAGCATGAGCATGAGGCATGAGCATGAGCATGAGCATGAGCATGAACTTGAGCATGAGCATGAGCATGAGGCATGAACTTGAGCATGATCATGAGCATGAGCATGAACTTGAGCATGAGCATGAGCATGAACTTGAGCATGAGCATGAGCATGAGCATGAACTTGAGCATGAGCATGAGCATCGCTTGGTATCAGTCCGGTTGATTCAAAAAGCCTGTACAAACAGACAAACAGACAGAGAAACAAAAATTTCAAAAACAGTTAAAATGAGTTCTACTACTCCAGCTCTAACATGCCGCTGACTCGTTTATTCAAGTTTATTTTCAATGTACAAAAATTTTACCTCTACGATTTTATATTTTAATATCAAAAACTTTGAAAGTCAAAATAAAATTAATGAATAGAATTTTATGTCTGGATCTCTTTCGAAAACTCGAATGAATAATTGGGGAAAATATTAAATTCAGTTAATTAATGGTGACATCTGCGTCGAATAAAGTTTTGATCGGTACTGATTTTATATTATAAGGGTGACTACGATTCGTTAAAAGTATCTGCCGAAAGAAGAATAAATCTATATATACTAACATTAATATGATAAAGCTGAAGAATTTGTTTGTTTGTTTGTCGCGCAAAATGCGCAAATCTCAGAAACCGATTTTAAATTTTCTTTCATAGTGTTAGATAGCACTAGATATCAGTGTTAGATAGCCCATTTATTGAGAAAGGCTATAGATAGGCTATATTATATTATCACTCGAAAACCAATAGGAGCACAGAAATAGAGGAAAAAGTGGAAAAACCGTGGTTCCGTGTTAGGGCGCGTTCAGACGTGTGCGTATTTTGCGCGTTATCTATACGCACGCGGATTCAGCTCGGGTGTTTTCTGCACGCGCAAATTCCAATATTAATGAATTAAAAAAATCTACTTATGTACTGAAAAATAAAATTGGTAGCAAAAATCTATCAAGACAGTATTTAAAAAACGATTCTATTATTTTATTGAAAGTAAGTTTTTTTACTTTCAATAAAATACTTTTAATTAAGCTAATCACGACCAGGCATATTTTAACCAATAAACAAATTACTATTGAAATGATAAACTCCTGTCATGATTCTTCAAAAAGCGGGCAGCCGGCCGCACATTATCCAAAATTTCTGATCGGAAAAATTCGGATGTCCGCCTCTGTTCATACATTTTGTTGTGGACCCCACATACATTAGAATTCTGACTTCTCAAAATGTATGAGCGGGGCGGGGCGTCCGAATTTTTCTGATCAGAAATTCGGATAATGTGCGGATCAGAAAATCAGATAAAAGAATTGGTTTTCAGATTTGAAACTTCAGCCTGTACTGCTCATTGTATCGCCAAAGAAATTTATTCATAGGCAGATGACAGACGGCAGACCTACTTTATTTGGTCGGGTTATGTAAAATCGATGTTAGTCGTGATCTGTCAGATGGGTTTAGCATGAAGCGAACAAATGACGTAGATCCACTCTGATTATATGGATCAACTTCTCTGATAGTACATGTAGAATGTAAAAACTGCGAACCATCCAAAAGCGTCTGGTACCGATATTAATGCTATCAAACGTCTGTAGCTTCATCAATCAGAAAACCAGTGAACTCATTCCTCGAACAAATGCCAATGAGTCTGTTGGTTACAACTTTATAGATCAGTCACTCACACTCCGATGACTACGCAAAGTACTTTTTTCGACTCAATATGTAAGTTGGCAAAATTATGGTGTCACGCATCCATGGTTCCTTCCTCCTTATAATAACTTCATTCTTTTGTTTGCAATTTAGGATGCCATTTTGGTTTAAAGTCCACTGAACGGAGGGGTGAACATTAATTCCCAAATTTATGAAGAAACAAAATTTTATGTTAAATATAAAGACTGTAAAAAATGCTAGTTGCTGACCCTACAGTTTTTTTCGGTGTATCGATAAGTGTTCAAATTATATTATGTCACAAACTTTTAACAGCCAGCCGAACAGATTTTAGCGCTTTTGGAAAATATGATCTCGTACAAAATATTGTCTTGGCACTAGATTTTAATTTTCTATTCATTTCACCGCATGATTGGATAAGAAGTCGACGAGCGACATTAAAAACAAATTATTCAAAAAGAAAATAGAAATTGGCAACAGGAAGCTAATCAGAGAATGCAGCCGTCAAATTAAATGGGTCAGGAGCGTCCTGACTTCCAATTGTGCCAAATTAGGTAAATAGTCTATCGTCTTCGCTTGTTGTTACTTCATTTTATTTTATTTAGACAGCCTTTTGTTAATCTTCAAATGTTCTTCTTTATTTATTGTTACGTTTTGTTCTTTACTAGAATTGTTTTGGATATTTGTAGATTTAGTCATGTCTGATGTCTCTCACTCTCTTTTTAGCAGTTCTCCTGCCTTCTTTCCCATTTCAACGAGGTCGTTTGGTGGATTTAATATTTTTACATATCCCTGCATTATAATTTATAAATTATAATATTAGTTTTGACTTCATTAAATCGTAGATCACACACCCAATATCCAAAGTAAAACTTCGGGTTGATATATTGTTTTCATTATCTATATTCCAGGGCATAATTTATCATTCTCTTTGTGATTTTTTATCCATATTCTGACGTATAATTTATGGGTAAAATGAAGTTCCAAACTTCTAGAAGTTGGCATGAGGTGTTGAGGCATATTTCATCGACTTATTAATTATCTTCGGGCGTGTTGGTATTTCACACTTCTTACGAATTTATGATACCAATATAAATACTTTGCGAGACTTACATGAGCAAGTACAGAATTCTATCCAAGTTTAGTATATTAAAATATTTCGTTGTTCATTGTTGTTGTTTTATCATCATCGTGTGGGGAAACTTTACATATTATACAAACAAATATTGATATAATAAATGCAAATACTATGGAGATGAAATGTGATTGGGCGGGCCATATCAACCCTATATAGAGGATTGCAACTTACCGAGTGTTGTGTCGAGACAGCCCTCGGCCGAGCACATCCATACAAAACATGCCGAGTGCTCGGCCGAGAACACTGTCTCGCCAGTCTACTCGGTAGGTGGTGTGATCATGGCATGATACCTATTTTGAACGTGGCTGGTGCCGCCAAACAAAAGATGGGGTGACGAGCTGAGGTATGCCAGACTGGCAAATGGTTACACAGGAACGAGATAAGTGGAAGGCATTGGGAGATACCTTTGTCCAGCAACTGCAGCAGTAAGACAGCATATTATAAAAGCTAAAATATTATAATAAGCAGCGCGTATAAAAGAAAAAAAATCCTTAAATATAATGCACTCTTACCCGACTGCCGAGTAAGAGAGAATAATATATTCAATGAAGCCATGTACAAGCGTAATTAAAATGGAAGCCCACAAATTCAAACCAAACTTGGCTTAACATCGATTACCGCAGCTTAACATAAGCCTAATACGATTTGTAATAGCTTAAAAGCTATTCAATTATTGATATAACGTATACGTCACATAATATGGACAGGACATGATGCAAGCTGGCCGCACGGTCCATTTGGCGATTATTCAAGCGAAGCAGCTAGCGTTTCGGAAACTTACTTCCGTCAAGATTCCATTTTGTATAATTGAAGCCGTCGTTTTAAATATTATTATTCAGAGTGATAATAATTTATAGCTTAAATTAAAACTTTTGTTTCTTTATTTTCGATGTAAAGTGTGGTTGTGCACTTAATTTTATCATAACATATATATTTTCTTATTAATCAAATAATTAAATAATAAGCTCTCAAATGACACTCTGGATTTGTGTTGTGTTTGATCTCTACTGTTGTGATGTAACTCAGTTTGGGAGTTTCCGTTCATCGACCGTTGGATGTGCCTCTAACATAATATGGCAATTCACCACTGTCGGAAGAAGACGAGAAAGATACGTCTTTTGACACTTGACAGATGTCAAGAACTTTCGAGGCCTATTTGCCGGTTTACCGCGCTCCATGGTACACGAGAAAATTCTGTCTTTATAATTTTCCTAGAAGAGGCTAATTTTCCAGCTGAAATTTCAAGTGTTTTTGTTTTTCCTTTTTTAACATTAAACACTGTGAACTTTTGTGTGGTCGGCCGACCAAAATATATCACTCCAAAGTGTTTATAGTGGCGTTAAGTAATTTTGGATGGGTAAAAATGTCGAAGTCGCGTCAGAACACGTGATCTGACTGAGAATTCGTAAGAAGGAAGGAGTATAGACCGCAGAGGCATCGTACTATGTAATATAACAGAAATGATTAATAATTGTAAGAAATTGTTAAATGACGGATCTACATAAATGATGACTAACAATACTTATTGACTTGACGCAACCCGACTAAAAACTAACGTAAGGTCCGTCTCTCAATCTATCTGTTATAAATTGCATTTTTTTCTAAATGATCTAAAATACCTCCGCATCTCTACCGCAAAAAAATATAGTAAATACACAAATGGTTAAAACGGCGACCAAATATACTGCTATAAATTACTTTGAAAATAATTAATGAGTCTCTGGAACATAATAAATTATAATGCCTTCTATATTGTTTAAAATTCCGTTTCCTTTTACTATGATTTCGTTAATCAGAATTCGAATATGACTCCATAATAACGATTCTAGTTCATGTCGTTTTATCTTATGGACGTCTGCAAAATCAAGTTTTAATCTATTTTATTACCATAAAGTGGAATCTTAAAATGTGTAGTGCAAATTCAAAACAATAAGTTTTCTTTCGCCTTTTGTGCTTCACAATACAATTTATAAATTATGTGAAATGGTTTTTTTTTTATATATGACAGGAAAATAAAAAATGTTCGCTTCGCCTCGGCCAACAATTATATGTGATTTGAGGCTTTCTTATTTACTGCCCGTGGTCACAGAATATATATTAGTTGTACCAACCGTGGTGCGTATACTATTTTTCTCATCGACGGAGGCGGAAAACAGCAACATCGGTAAGCGCAGCGGGAAGAAAGTTGACGCTTTCCGCCCGGAGGTAAAGTATTTTTGTATTGTATTGTATTTTCTGAAATTTAGCTTCTCGGTTGTAAAAGGTACGTTCATACTATTTAGTATTTATTCTACCAAATCGCATGTTTAAATGTAGTGCAAACTTTTGAAAAAACAATCATACTAATTTACTATAAATGCGAATGTGAAAAAAAGACTTGTTGCACTCCGGGAGTGCCGGCAGAAGTGAAAACTTGATTATTAACGTTGTGCATTTTTTAACTCATTTTTTATGAAAATTGATTTTAAAAAAATCGTCAATCAAGTTGTTTCGATCAAGTTTCAATCAAGGTTTCGATCAAGGTTTCGATCAAGGTTTCGATCAAGTTTCGATCAAGTTTCGATCAAGTTTCGATCAAGTTTCGATCAAGTTTCGATCAAGGTTTCGATCAAGGTTTCGATCAAGTTTCGATCAAGTTTCGATCAAGTTTCGATCAAGGTTTCGATCAAGGTTTCGATCAAGTTTAGATCAAATTTCGATCAAGTTTCGATCAAGTTTCGATCAAGTTTCGATCAAGTTTCGATCAAGTTTCGATCAAGTTTCGATCAAGTTTCGATCAAGTTTCGATCAAGTTTCGATCAAGTTTCGATCAAGTTTCGATCAAGGTTTCGATCAAATTTCGATCAAGTTTCGATCAAGTTTCGATAAAGTTTCGATCAAGTTTCGATCAAGTTTCGATCAAGTTTCGATCAAGTTTCGATCAAGTTTCGATCAAGTTTCGATAAAGTTTCGATAAAGTTTCGATCAAGTTTCGATCAAGTTTCGATCAAGTTTCGATCAAGTTTCGATCAAGTTTCGATCAAGTTTCGATCAAGTTTCGATCAAGGTTTCGATCAAGTTTCGATCAAGTTTCGATCAAGTTTCGATCAAGTTTCGATCAAGTTTCGATCAAGTTTCGATCAAGTTTCGATCAAGTTTCGATCAAGTTTCGATCAAGTTTCGATCAAGTTTCGATCAAGTTTCGATCAAGTTTCGATCAAGTTTCAATCAAGTTTCAAATTGAGTTCGAGTTCGAGTTCGACACAAAACACTACTCTCCAACCGTCTTACGCGTTTTGTATGGTTTTTCGATCAACACGAAAATCTATCGCGAGTTTCACAGTTTTTACCCATCCCACAAGTGCTCAACGGCGCTAAAGAAGTTTTCACTTCAAAAATACTTTACTTTGATGAAATTTGATAAAGAGATCATTTGAGTCCCGAGAAATTAAATATAGGATAGTTTTTATCACGCAAAAATGAGCGATAAGTATGATTCTGTGCAACAAAGTAAGAAGGCAATACCTTTTTTTACATGGGGAATTGCTTTGCGCATCTCCGGTGGATTGGGGCATCGGCCGGGGTATGTGGGACTCTCCGAGGAGAGTCACACATAACCCACTAAAATCCCATGGTGCTCCACTCCCCGCTTAGAGCCGGGACACAAAAATACGACACGACGTCGTGTCGTACCACGACGCGGCGTCGCATCGTAAAAAACTACGACGCGACATCGTGACGTGCCACGATATATGGCACGACGTCGCGTCGTAGAAACTCACGTAGAAACTCAAAGATGAGTTTCTACGACGCGACGTCGTTCGATGTCGTATGATGTCGTGTCGTAGTTTTTTACGACGCGCGACGTAGATTCCCACGACACGACGTCGCATTGTGAAACGACGTCGCATCGTAGAAACTCATCTTTGACACGACGTCGCATCGTGAAACGACGTCGCGTCGTGGTACGACACGACGTCGTGTCGTGTTTTTGTGTCCCGGCCCTTAGGCATAGTTACGTCACTTACGGGCACGATCAACCAACCACAACTCTACCAACGGTTGTCTGCGTCTCGCAGACTCATCAAAACATGCAGGCTTTTTAGGTCGTCCCACGGGGTGGCCTAGAAAAGCCCACAAGGAGGCTGCGATGTGCAGGAGCACCATGAAAGCAGGCAATACCTAGAAATCCATACTAATATTATAAATGCGAAAGTGTGTCTGTTACCTCCTCACGCCCAAACCACTGAAGCTATTTTGTCGGGTATGGAGATAATTTGAGTCCCGGGAAAGTACCTACAAACTACAAAGTATATCTAGTTTTTACTTTTATCCCGAAAAAATACATGGCTGAATTAAAAAAATCTGGAGCTAACTAGTAATTACATAAATCCATAGATACTAATATAATAATATGTGAAAGTGTGCTTGTCTGTCTGTCTGTCTGTCTGTCTGACCTCTTAACCGATTTTGTTTCGGTATTTCCGAGAATCTCCGACCGAAGGATTAATTAATTAAGAAGATAAAAAGATATATCCTGTAAGTAAAACCAAAGGGTATTCCATATTAATTAACATCAGCCACGATCGCGACGAAGACAAATGCTGGTGGCCCTAGTAATATATTTTTCCCAGCCCTTGGGTAACTAATGATAATCGGGAGTAAGTCACCATTAATGATATGGAATTAGTTACGATGTAGGAACTTTTTGATGATACTATATTTTCTTTAGCATAGCGTATGATAGCTAAAAAGTGGGTATTACAAAATATACTAGATACCAATAGGTATTCATTTATAATGTTATCAGCAATCAATTACATCAGACGCGAAAGTCGGGCTGGTAATCATTAATTAAAAATATAGATTTTTTTAAGAAATTGAGCTAATTTTTATGACATTTTCAATATCCTGCTGTAGTCCTAGCTCTCATGGTAGATATCTATAGTATTCGATAACAATAAATATTCACATTCGATATTAGACCTAAGCATCTTACTATATTCTTAAGTTTTCTGATTTCACCAAATCTTAAGCTCAGCTATCCAAAAGCAAGTGATTTAACTGACCTATCATTTGTTACCATTAAACATTATTTTAGCCGTTGAAAAATATTCATCAATCCCTACGAATTATATAAACTAAGGAAATGTAACTCCCATACTTCAACCGTTTTAAATTTGGCACCTTTTCGCAAACTAAAATATGACAATTCAGATTTTCGCCAAGGTCGTATCCCAGGTAACGTATCATAATATTGCGCACCGGACGACAGCCTGCGCGGTTATTTCCATTGTCAAAGTTATGAAACAAAGTCGTTGACAATAATAATTCTCAAAAGCGGATAGTATTATGCAGTATACACCAAGCACATCAGCTACTAACACGAAGAAAGGAGCGCATAATTATTATTTCAAAATCAAACATTTTCCTCTGATCCTAAAGTCATCGATAATAATAATATATAATACTTTTGAACAAACCTTGTACGAATCGGACGAATCTAAAACTGTCCAGAGCACCTAGAGAAGACGTTTTCAGATTACAAAAATCTATGTGCTAAATTATTACAGAATTGAAATAAAAAACTTACGGTGCAAATAGGCAATGTAGATTTTCGTAATCTCTTAAATTTTCGGCCATTACTCATACAAATAATATTGTCACGAGATTCATGACTATTAAAGTTACGCTACATAAACGAGTAATCTGGCTCGGCATCCAATTCGGTTCGTTTCTTTCTAAACGAACGGAAGTTATCCACTTTTTTCGTTGCATTGCATTCTTAGGATCTTAGGAAATAATACTTATGTCAGCCAGACCCTAAAATTTCCATTATGATTAAATTGTTACATCCATGGCCGTATAAAAAAGGCGGACGGAGTCCCACCATACACAAAACTGTGTCGTTCAGAGTCGGCCAGCTGGCTGTATGTACACGGTCCGCACGCACACATTCTTGCGCTAGTCCATACCATTTGACAGGCGTCAGAATGTGTGCGTGGCCGACTCTAAAGAAAAGTGAAGACACAGTTTTGTATATAACAAGACTCCGTCCGCCTTTTTTTCTACGTTCATGGTTACATCTTGCATAACACTGTCCATGGCGACTTTGTAAAAATTTTGTAATTATATTATTTTTTAATTATCGCACTTTTACAATAACATGTAAACTTAATAAGACAAACACAAATAGACCAGCTTAATTTTATGCAAATACCCTAGCATCCAACTTAAATAAACCATATTTTTTGGGTCGGAAAAAATACAAGTTAAAGCATTAAGTAATTTTAAACAATTCACTTACAGATGAAAGGTTATTCCTGTTTTAGAAGTCGTATCTGTATGACTTCTACACCATTTCACAGGGCATTTAGGCATTTTAACAAGAAAAAATTGGAAAAAAGCTAGTACTTAAATTGTAAGTAGGTAAACAAACTGTAAAATGAGTTTGACAATAATTATCATGTCAACCTGGTTGAACGTCACTCGAGTATATATACACGAAAAATGTGTACCGAACACATGCATAAATGTGCATGTATTCGGGTCACATTTTGTAGCCTTTTGGTGCACTTTTTTTGACGGAGTTACTCTTCCTTAGTTTATATTATTCGTAGATCAATCCACTAAAACATTCGAAAGTTAAATGTCTTTATGACTTTTATTCCCAAGTACCTATTTGTATTACAGAAAAGAATATTTAAAAAACTTTTTCGAATTTCCAGCCAAAGTCGTTAATTTCTTAATTACAGTTACCAAATAAATTGTATTTTTATTCCCTTTCCTTTCACGTTAAGTCCGCTTTGGCGGCTGAAAGGTTAATGGAAGAAAAAATACGGTGTACAAATTTGCATGACTTTCTCTGTGTTCCATCGAAATTAGAACTTAATTTAAAAGATTTATTCAAATCGTCCGAAGTAATTTTTGCCTCTTCCAATTCAGGGAATAAAGAATCAGTGCCATTATTTTCTTAGTGTTTTTTTCTAAGCAGTGAGTTCAAATACTTTGTCGCTTGCTATAATTTTTATCATCATCAATATACATAATATTAATAATATTAAAGCCGTTTTCTTTTTAGGTCCAAAGCTCGAAGACAGTCCCAAAATTATATAAAAGTTTTGACATGTTAATCTTCTTTCTTATATATAAAATTCTCGTGTCACAATGTTAGTCCACGAACTCCTCCGAAACGGCTTTACTGATTTTTAGCAAATTTTATATGCATATTCAGTAGGTCTGAGAATCGGCTACTCGGTACTTTATATATTGATAAGTGCATTTGTTGAATAAATAATAGTAAATTATTACAACCTGAGACTGACGGCGACCATTGTTTGTGCGACGGGAATCGGGATAGCGATCGACGTTGCCATGGTGACATACTTATTTAGTCACTTCAATAAAAATATAATATGGCAAATATATTATGATTTATGGCAAAGCAACGTTTGCCGGGACAGCTAGTAATATAATTATGAAATATTATTAGTTACTCGTCTCGTAGTTTCTCAAAAGCGTAGTCTTTATACAGGGTGTAACAAAACTAAGTGATATTACTTTAGGGTGTGTACACGTTCCTTTCAGAGAGTTCACTGTGAAAGTAGCAGCGCTGAAAGACAAAAAAACCGGCCAAGTGCGAGTTGGACTCGCCCATGAAGGGTTCCGCAGCAGCAATAAGGTTTATTTCTATAAAATTAAAAGGTTTTTGATTTATTTTTATATTTTAGTTGATTTAATGAAAATTAAATTAAGGTTTATCATTTATGACATATAAAAAAACTACTTGATGGATCTCGTTCAAACCAATTTTCGTTGGTAGTTTTTATAGTAATGTACATCATATATTTTTTTTTGAATTATTGTGCCCCTACTTTAGAAGTTAGAGGACACACATTTTACCACTTTGGAAGAGTCGCTCTCGCAAACTATTCAGATTAGAAAAAAATGATATTAGAAACCTCAATATAATTTTTGAAGACCTATCCTTAGATACCCTATTTGCATAGGTTAGACGAAAAAAAAATTTTTGTTTCAGTTGTACCTATGGGGACCCCTAAAATTTTTAATAATTATTCCATTTTTGTATCAAAATCTTGATGCGGTTCACAGACTACATCTACTTATCAAGTTTCAATAGAATAACTCTTATAGTTTCGGAGAAAAGTGGCTGTGACATACGGACGGACAGACAGACAGACCGACAGACAGACATGAAGAATCTATAAGGGTTCCGTTTTTTGCCATTTTGGCTACGGAACCCTAAAAAGACGGGTTGCACTCCGGGAGTGCCGGCAGAAGTGAAAACTTGATTATTAACGTTGTGCATTATTTTTTTAACCCATTTTTTATGAATCTCGATTTAAAAAAATAAATAAAAAAGAAACGATCGTTTTAATTAATTAATCGAAACCCTTACAATCGATTAAAAAATATCGACAATAGAAAAAAAAAGGTGCTGTCAGACAGACTGTCAGACACTTCTCGTGACAGTAATTGTCTTGCAGGTGGAAACGCGACCTTAAGCGGCGCGTCTGCAAAAGAACTCATTTCCCCGACTGTACATTTCTGCTAAAAAACTCATTTCCCCGACTGTACATTTCTGCTTAGCACAATTTTCCCCGTATACGTTATACGTGTAAACTTCTTCAACTTTTTATAACCTGACTAATGATAGAATTTTATAGTAAAATAACTATCGATAAGATACTTTGGAACTTCATACAATTAAATGTTCGGTTCGATCACAATATCATCGGTAGAAGTTGAAACTGGTTTAGGTCCGGTGGGAAATCTGCAATCTTGGCCTGCCGCTAACAAAGTTTTCAACTAAAATCCTATTGTGTATTGCCGGAGACCACTTTATTACTCTCACCTCATCATACCTTGGGAGAGAGCTTACTTTCATTGGAGACACATCCATACTAATATCATTAATGCGAAAGTGTGTTTATCTGTCTGTCTGTCTGTCTGTCTGTCTGTCTGTCTGTCTGTCACCTCTTCACGCCCAAACCGCTGAACCGATTTTACTGAAATTTGGTATGGAGATATTTTGAGTCCCGGGAAAGGACATAGGATACTTTTTATCCCGGAAAAATGTACGGTTCCCGCACGATAAACGATTTTTGGCGCAACGGAGTTGCGGGCGTCATCTACTTCATTATAATAAATGAAAATTTCTTGGCGTCACGTTGTGCACTTCTTTGGGATGGTGAGAGAAAATTCACAATATACAAGGAGAGTAGAATGCTGACGTAGTGCTGCGTAGATATCATAACCTCTTCCTTTCTTTATCACGATGGAAATATATGCTTGATGCTGCTGTTTTCTTCTGCCGGCACTTCCCGAGTGCATCTGATCTTTGGACATGTCGAGTGTCTGTTGGGTAAAGGGAAGCATTCCAAGGCAGCTTTAATATGTCACGTTGGGTGTGTGCGTGGCGATTTCTAAAAACATGATATTATTCATCTGTGATCAATACGAGAGGTGCTAATAAACTTATTTTAACTTTTAGTTAACTAAATACACAATTAAATTACACTTATATAATTACATTCGTAACACATTCATTCATAATATTTTATATTCATCTTTAGTCATTCGTTAAATGGTGCTGATAATGGGTAGGAAGAAGTATTCGTTCTAAGAAGTTCTACGCACTAAAAGGTCGTATGATGGTAATACAATTATTACAAATGTCAAGATTACATATTACGCATTACGTAACATTATTACAATATTAACGTACCATTATTAGAAATAATCAATAATAACTTATCTAAATTGATGTTATTATTTTTGACTTTTGTATACTAAGCGCGTAGCATTGTTAAGAAAATAATAATTGTGTCATAAATATGGTAAAGATATTTAATAAAAAAACTTTTGTTAATAATTCGTTACAATACAATTTGTAAATAAACTAAACGAGTAATTTAAAACTTCCTCTTTCTGTTTGTATTAGATACACATTGGCCATATTAAAAAAAAAACCCACATATTCTATTTCAAGATTATTAATTATTATATTGCAGCAGCCATTCCGATTTCATTATCAAACTTTACGTCAAACAAATATTGTAAGAAAGTTTCCCTTTAAAACATTAAGCAATGAACAACGAACAACAACAGGGAAATGCAATAAATTCAAATAACTTTTCACAAGAGCTACATAAATGAACTGCAGAAAAATAATTTCGCTCATCGAAGACAGCTATATTTGTTTTTACAGAGCCCGCGCCTTGAATATTAACAACTGATGAAGTTCAGCATCAAAGCAGATTAAAAATGTAGGGTTTTTAATATTTATTTACTCTTTGTAATTTTAATATCAATAATGCGACAGTGTGTATTTCTTTCTGTCTGTTACCTTTTCACGCCCTAACCGCTCAACCGATTTTGCTGCAAGGTATGGAGATACTTTGAGTCCCCGGGAAAAGACAATAAGATAGGTACTATTTTCCCGGAAAAAATGCGGTTCCTGCGATTGCCATAAACAAACTTTGGTTCGCCTCGCTGTGCCGGTCGGAGTCAGGATTGTTAGGTTTTTTCGTTACGGAATTTCTTGATTCGGTTGCCACGCTTAATGCCCGCGATGAAAGCTTTGCAATAGCTTAATAATATAATTAAAATATAATATTACTAAAAACCACCTAGGCCACATTTTCACTAAACCGACCACTTTAATCATTAGCATTCCATGTGCACTACTATTTAATACTTATTTGTAATTTTATATAAAATTGGATCAGCAATCTATCGAGAACTTTCGAGTATCAATTTATTAACCTACATCCGTCAACTTGTAAAAAATTGAGTTGGAATGTGATTTTTATCGCTTTACAATTTTATTCTGATATGAACATTAAAATCGGCGCCAGAATTTAATTTTGATTTTGTATTTATTTTGTATTTAGTGTATTACATTTTGTATACCTACTATGATAGGCACATGGATTTTAACACATAATTAAGCAAGCTGCCAATCAACTTTTTATATATAACTTTATAAGGCTTAAAAAGAACTTACTGCGAGCTAATGTGGCCGATCCGAAACTTTTACCACCTAAGATTCCCGAACGCTCTCTCATGCAAAGAAAGTAATGTTTTGTAACTGGCGCCTGAAATATAAAATGCGTATTTCTTTGAGATTTTCCACTTAAGAGCCCGGGTTACCCTCGAAATTCTCATACATACGTAATACCAAAATCATTTTGTCATACGAAAATATTTAACATGTTTGAGTTATTTTTCAGCTTAAAATAGTAATTACCTAGGTTCCTGTACAAAAATTAACTTCAAAATATTTAAACACTAAACGTTTTTTTTTTGTGTAATTTTTTTTTTTACTAAATTTACTACTAAATATTTAAACACTAAAAAATAGAGTAAAACACTAAAAATATATAAATAAATAGTAAATTTACTACAAAATATTTCAACTCTAAAAAATATTTTTTAGTATTAAAATATTTTGTAGTAAATTTACTAATTATTTATAAGTTTTTGAGTGTTTTACTCTATTTTTTAGTGTTTAAATATTTAGTAGTAAATTTAGTAAAAAAATTTATACACAAAAAAATTTTTTTTAGTGTTTAAATATTTTGAAGTTAATTTTTGTTCAGGAACCTAGGTAATTACTATTTTATGCTGAAAAATAACTCAAACATGTTAAATATTTTCGTATGACAAAATGATTTTGGTATTACGTATGTATGAGAATTTCGAGGGTTACCCGGGCTCTTAAAGTTCCTGCTCTACCTACCTTTTAAAATTGTCGCTAACAACAATAATTAATTATTGTTCTTTCTAGAAATGACTAGTTCATTTCTAGCTACATAATATTTACATAATATAGATCAGGGGTCACCAAATGGCGGACCGCGGTCCGCATCTGGACCGCCGACCCATTGTGTGCGGACCAAGCATGTTCGAAGATGAACTTCATTAAAAATAAAATTCGATCTAGACTTACTGATGAACATCTCCTGGAATTTAATATGAATAGCTTGCACCAATTTCACTCTAAGCTTCACAGAGATGGTGGTGTTGGTGGTGGTAGCTATAAAAATCGTCACTTTTCTCGTAATACCGTATGTACCTTTCCAATTTTCGTATTTTTTATAAAATGTGCGGAACGCGAAGGTCATTTTAGTTCTTAAAATGGCCCCCGAGCGAAACTAATTGGTGACCCCTGATATAGATTAACATGTCCACAGTCCAGTGCCACTGTAATAAACTACCGTTCAATTACCTTTATGGTGATGAGACAGTAATTATTTATGCTAAGTAGACTCTCATAACAGGGCCAGTGGCCATTTTAGTAGCAAATATTCATTACAATGATATGCAATTCTAGTAAAAAGCAAAATTTTTGAATAGTAAGTTGATAGACGATTTATATGGGGTTGCAAATTAATATTATTATAATATTTACATTGTTATTATTGCTTTAAATTAATAATAATTAAAATACACAAACATACAAAGATAGTAAACATTGCTTTTAGTAATATAATATGAAGATATAAATGACGATTATAGAACCATCTAAGGGCCAGCTACGGTAGTGTTCAACACAATAATTAATAAATCATTAATTACTTTATTACATAAAAGCATATCTGTTTGATTTTAATTGATCTTCCTTAGAGTAATATATTACAGATGTCAGTTCTGGTTAGTTTATAGCATGGAAAGGTCACTAGTGGATTGTAATTATTTGCGACAAAGCACGTGTTTAGTTTTATTATGTACCATGAGGAAATTGATTCATAGGCAGTGTACAGACCCATTTCATTTGGTCGGATCATGTCAATTGAATGTTACAGTTCGACAAGGCTGTTTATGAACGTGGCGAGAAAAGGAACTAACGCTTCTATGATACAAAAACGTCATTTTTGACAGTTCTCTTTTACGAGCAGCACCCATTGACATCATTAACATATTCATTTAAAGCCTTATCGAACTGTAATCAGTGGCGGATTTGCAGTCCTGGCCGCTGTAGGCCCCAGGCCATGTGCCACCCCTTTCTCAGCACCCATCATTATTAGATGTAACATAATTTATGAATTACTCTATTTCCATTTTTAATTGATTCCGAAAATTGTATAACTAAAAGTATTAGCTTATAAAGCTAGTCTAGAATATTTTTGGAAAAAATAAAATATAAAAGATTATATATTATATAAGAAATTATTTTTAACACGTTAGCTGCGAGACTGATTTTTGTAACATACCATGCGATACCAGATATTTTCGATCTGGTAATAAGGTTTCATCGTATGCGAGCGAGGTTTTAATGGCCTGGTGAAAGCTGTTCATAGAAATATGAACTCAAGATCAACAATGCTAGGATTGAATAAATGAAATTACACGTGTATAAAGTTCATTAGTGGACGTATTTGAAACTATCTTCGCCCGTGAATTGGACAGAAACTTTTTAAAATAAAAAGATGCCAGGTTTACCAGACCTGTTCAAGCGCTACAAAGATATAATAATAGGGATGGGACAGTAAAACAAATGCATCATATCGACATTTTTGCTAAATTAAATGACGCACGCGTCTCCGTTGTGCTAAAATTAGTTAATCGCGCGGGTACCGTACATTTTTCCAGGATGAAAAGTATCCTATGTCCTTTCCTGGGAGTCAGAGTATCTCCATAACAAATTTCAGCAAAATCGGTTCAGCAGTTTGGGCGTAAAGGGGTAACAGACAGACACAGGATGGATAATGATAAGAAAAACTGATTCAATGCTATGCTGATGCTTTTCTCGAGCTACATTCTTCTTAACCGACTTCTTTTAGATATTTTTTTTTTGGCTTAATTGTTATTATTTCCCGTTTGACCTGTTGGTCAAACGGGAAATAATATATCAAAGACTTTGTCAGTACTCGAAACAATATTACTTGACGCCATTTTACAACACTTTAATATTTACCACGCGATTAAAACGTAAATATCACTACTGCAAACACTTGCGCACTATCGACAACAAACAAAGCATTCGACAGCGCTAGCCGCGGCGCGCACGCCCCTCGCTCGTTCAGTTAATACTTTTTAGTTCATATACTTATTGTTTTTACCTTGGAAGTCGGTTTTAATTTTTGTTAAAAATAATAATTTCACTCTTTTTAGTTATTTATCGGTAAACATAAGTTGTCAGTTGTAGATATATAGGATTTAGGTATGAAACTATCACAACTATATTCAGGCAGTTTTCAAAAAAGTTTTATGCTATGTCTCAAAAGCCATGAGCCATACCCTACTATAAATATACAGAGACTTGTCATGAAATGGCTACTATAACACGTCGTTATTTATTACTTATTTACTATAATATTATGACTGAATTATCATGAATAGAATTTGCATAATTATAGCATACTTTCAGCTCTTAAAACAACGATGAAACCCCCAAACTTTCATATGAAAACTTATTGTCTGAGTTCACTACCACTTTAGAATTTCTTAAAGAACTCCAAGCATATATCCCTGTGCTAAGTACTCACATACAGTTTTGCTCGATAGTTTTACTCGACGTCGAGCAAAAACCACTGTGTGGACCGCAAAACTTACAGCTCGAAGGCTCGCATCGAGCCAGTTTGAAGGCTCGAATCGAGCCAGCTTGACAATTTTTTTCACACTAGTTTTTATTATTCGTAGAGCCTAATTTCCTTCGAACTGGAGTAAAACTATCGAGCTGAATGTGTGGACGAAAGCCCGAGCCGTGATTTTTACTCTACGTGATTGCTCGACCCAGCAAAACCGTATGTGAGTACTTACACGAGTTCATCAACCAATGCTGAAATGTTCAAACACCTATCTCTGAAGGCTCTAGAGTTCTGGTTCAGTGACTTTCGTTGTATGGGTCTAAACACACTAGGCTGAATTACGCCGGCGTAAATACCGCCGCATTTAAATTGCATACAAAATACGGGCCGAACGCGAGGGGTGACACACTATTATGTCGTATTTATTATGGGTTTGACATTTGCGGCGGAAACTACGCCGGCGTAATCCAACATAATAAAATATTATGCTTTAACTACTTTAAGCTACAATAATATAACTATAATATATTTTGTCCCAATCAAGGAGTTTCCTAGATCAAATTACCAACTTGGTAACCACAACAACAAGTTTAAATCATTTACTTTGTAACAACATTGATACAATTTTCAAAATCACTCGACAAACTCGAGTCTCGATCGAAAATACTATGAAAAGTACCAATAATAGGGTCGTAACTCATAACGATGCATCGTGTGATGGTACTGATAATTATGATGATGATGATGATGATGATGATGATGAATGTAATTTGCATAGTAGCATATGCTTTTAGTTCTTAAGACATCGCCGAAAGTCCCAAACTTGTATCTATAAGAAATCCGGAGTTCTCTTAGTATCTTCGGAACCATAGCATGCCTTGGTGTAAAATCTTACTTTTTGGTAGCATATGCCTAGGATCCTTCACATAAAATCAAAATCACTATATGTTTCCATATAAATTTTGAGGAGTTCCCTCGATTACTCATGGATCCCATCATCAGGTCACCACTTTTGTGAACATGGTACCAAATTGGAGTTGAAGTTTGAACCCTATACAACGAAAGAAAAAAATTGAAAATCGGTTCACAAACGGTGGAGTAATCGTTGAACATATACAAATAAAATATATATATATATATATATATATATATATATATATATATATATATATATATATATATATATATCCATAGCCGAACATATAACCTCCTCCTTTTTTTGGAAGTCGGTTAAAAAATAGCCTTTGACGACCTCCGTGCCGCAGTGGTGAGCGCGTTGGTAGCTCGAGCCGGAGGTCGCGGGTTCGAGTCCCGCCGACGGAACAAAAAAGTTTATAAAGTTCCTGGGTCATGGATGTGTATTGAATATATAATAAAAATCTTAAATATCTATACTTATTATAAAACAAAGTCGCTTTTTTTCCCTCATGTCCCTTTGTTCCTTTTAATCTTTAAAGCTACGCAACGGATTTTGATGATTCTTTCAATGTTAGGTAGCCAATTTATCGAGGAAGGTTATAGGCTATATATATTTTAGGAAGGTTATATATATTTTATCATGCTAAGACTAAAAGGAGCGAAGAAATAGAGGAAAATGGGGAAAAAACGAGGAAAATTATTTGAAAGGGCTAACTTGAACGCGCTAATCTCAGGAACTGCAGGTCAGATTTGAAAAATTCTTACAGTGTTAGATAGCCTATTTATTGAGGAAGTCTAAGAATATTTTAGCATGCTAAGGCTAATAGGAGAATATGAAAAAAAACGGGGGAAATTATTTGAAAGGGCGTATCTCGCGAACTACTGGAGCAATTTTTATGTTATTTGGCACAGATAAGAAGTAGACCACGTGAAGGATCATAGGCTATACATTTTAATCATTTTTTCAGTGGCTATATATTTTATACCCGTGCGACGCCGGGGCGGGACGCTAGTATTATCTATAGTTTAATATTATAATTGGGAAGAGTTTGTTTGTTTGTTTCAATACGCTAATCTCAGGAACTGCTGGTCCGATTTAAAAAATTATTTTACTATTGGATAGCCCATTTATCGCGAAAGGCTATAGGCTATATTTTGTCACGCTAAGACTAATAGGGGCGAAGAAATAGAGGAAAATGTGGAAAAAACGGGGGCAAATTATTTGAAAGGGCTTATTTGAACGCGCTAATCTCAGGAAGTACTGGTCCGATTTGAAAAATTATTTCAGTGTTAGATATCCCATTTATTGAGAAAGGCTATAGACTATATTTTATCCCGCTATGACAAATAAGAGCGAAGAAATAGTGGAAAATGTGGAAAAAAACGGGGAAAATTATATGAAATTGCTTATTATCTTAACTTCTTAAGAACTACTGGAGCAATTTTTATGTTATTTGGCAAACATGAAGAATAGACCACGTGAAGGGACATAGGCTTTTTTTTTGCGGAAAAATATACGGTTGCGTGAAATTCCTAATCACGCAAGCGAAGCCGCGCGAAACATCTTTATTATCTAAGTAATAAAAATCGTAGGAAAGTCAATTCCGTACATGGAATATTTTTGTACAATAAATAATACTTAGGATGTGATCTACTATGCTAACGCGAACGAAGTCGCGGGCAACAGCTAGTGTATAATACAAAAAGTATTAAATATATTTCCGTTATCTGGTGCCTGTAACACAAGACCTTCAGATACTTACTACGGGGCCAGAATGACGTGGTGTGAAGCGTCCTTAGATATTATCATTATATTATTAATATAGCCTATGATCTTTCACGTGGTTTATTTCTTATCTGACCCAAATAACAGAAAAATTGCTCTAGTAGTTCGTAAGATAAGCCCTTTCAAATAATTTCCCCTGTTTTTTTACATATTTTCCTCTATTTCTTCGCCCCTATTAGTCTTAGCGTGATAGAATAAAGGATATGTAGCCTTTCTTGATAAATGGGCTATCTAACACTGAAAGAATTTTTCAAATCGAACCAGTAGTTCATGAGATTAGAGCGTTCAAATAAGCCCTTTCAAATAATTTCTCCCCATTTTTCCACATTTTCCTCTATTTCTTCGCTCCTATTAGTCATAGCGTGATAAAATATAGCCTATAGCCTTCCTCGATAAATGGGCTATCTAACACTGAAATAATTTTTCAAATCGGACCAGTAGTTCCTGAGATTAGCGCGTTCAAACAAACAAACAAACAAACAATCAAACAAACTAACAAACTCTTCCGCTTTATAATATTAGTATAGATGAGCCACTGAAGAGAGGTGTACCTCGTGGTGGTGTCCTGGGCCAAACGTACGAACTATTTTGAACGATGTACGAAATTATTTATAGTTTTGAAACGCAAAAATAAGAAGATTAAAATCATATTATGTTACACGAGCCTTTAAATATCTCACCAAAAACAGCCATCTGGCTATACAAAAACCCGCGTAAAATTTTAATAACCGAGAATCCACCACGCATCTTTACTGCACACAAGTCACAACTAATGGTACTACTAATATTATATATTCTGTGACACAAGTGGGAGTTGAGACCATTGAGAAATATTTTATCTATGGTTGAGACCTTGCAGTTTATGTTTTTAATTCCCAAAATTTCGTTTGTTAGAAACAAAAAAAACATGTTATAATAAAATGATTCCAGTACGTTTTATTTATATTATGTAATATGGAGATTCAGAAATTGAGACCTTATTCACTATCAAAATATAGCGTCTGTCCAGACTCCAGATTCGCGCCCATTGCCACTAGCTTCACACTGCACCGCATCCATTACTATTTTAGAAGCGGAAGAGTTTGTTTTTTTGTTTGAACGTGCTAATCTCAGGAACTATTGGTCTGATTTGAAAAATTCTTTCAGTGTTATAAAGACCATTTATTGAGGAAGGCTATAGGCTATATTTTATCATGCTAAGACTAATAGGAGTGAAGAAATAGAGACAAATGTGGAAAAACGGGGGAAATTATTTGAAATTGCTTATTAACTTAAGAACTACTGGAGCAATTGTTATGTTATTTGTCACACATGAAGAACTGACCACGTGAAAGGATTTTTTGTGGAAAAATTTACGGTCACGGGAAATTCCTAAATTACGCGGACGAAGCCTTGCGGAACATCTAGTCATTTGCTTGTGATCTCGTAGTGTAGCCGCCAATCCTTGCGTTCGCGCGGTCACAAATAAATCCAGCCTTAGGCGAAATAATATTGATCGCTTCGCATAGTAAGTAGTGTGACGCGAGCCTACCAACACACCTCCTAAATATGCCATTTAGAACCAGTCCTATGTCTTCCGCGGCCTTGTCACGTGGACTGAGGTCGCTCTCATTTGAACTCAATATAATAATATTATAATTATACGTATAGTATACTAGATGATGCCCGCAACTCCGCTGCGCCAAAATTCGTTCATCGCGCGAGGACCGTACATTTTTTCGGAACAAAAAGTATCATATTATTGTCATTTCCCATGCCTTTCAGCAAAATCGGTTCAGCGGTTTGGGCGTGAAGAGGTAACAGACAGACAAACTTTCGCATTTATAATATTAGTATGGATTATCCGAGCTAAAGCAGATCTGGCACCGGTAAGCTCCGCTCCGCGTCAGTGGAAACGCGGCCTTATTCGCTGCGAATTTCGATGGATGTGGAGATACTTCAAATATATTTTGCTCGCAACTTCATTGTGCGGGGATTCGCTTATTTTGCGAAAACCGTACATTTTACAATAGTAAAATCTGCCTTACGTACTTTTTAGGGACTCTAAGGGCCAACCCACACGTACCACAACCACACCACGGCGCAACGACAAAATGCCGTCAAGCAGTGGTTACGTGTGAATGGTGTCGCTGCAGCTTTTTGTAGTTGCGTTGTGGTACCGACAAAATATCGACGTGGTTGCGTTGTCGCCAGTAGTTGCGATGTGGCTACGTACGAAAGTCATTGAAAAAAGTCGGGGAAGAGCGCGGGCCATGTGCGCGCACTGTCGATGCATCGACGCAACGTTGCGGTTGCGATGTGGTCGGCCACTAGTTCGCTTGTGGTTGCGATGTGGTCGGCATCACACAAGTGGTCGACGACGACTGCAAAATGTGGTACGTCAGGTACGTGTGAATAGTCCAGTTCATTTACAATACGAAATAATATATGCTCGACCTGGTGTGGTTGTCGTGTGGTTGTGGTATGTGTGGGTTGGCCCTAAGTCCAATTAATATAGCCATTCTAAATTGGTTCAGTTACTCAAGAATTACAGAAAGACAATAATATTAGTACTGATTAAAGTTTCCGTCTAAGTCTCGGCAAAAACATGACTCACTCAATAGTCAATACCCCATAATATATTATATAAAAATATCCTAATTATAAAACGCGGAAGGAATTATAATATAATTAATTTAAACATAATTAAAAATTAATTAAAGTTAATGAAAATGACGTACGAATTATATGTGAGATTAAATAATAATATAAAGTTAAAGATGATCCATGCGTCGGATGGGCATGTAAAAACTGAAAAGTCGGTCCTGCGCCTGATCTCTCGCCGGTCGTGTCGGTCTGCCGTCCCACTGGGTCATGAGAGTAAAGGAATAGAGAGTGCTCTTGTGTACTGCGCACACACTTGGGCATTATAAAATTACTATTGCGTAGCTGGCCTGGTTTCAATGAAACCGGCCACCGTCACCGAAACCGGTGTGGGGAGCTATTATTATTATTAAGTAGGTAGAAGTTTTGCGAATAATAATTTATTATTTAAACATAAAGTTCGCAATGGGGATTAAAAACACCTCTAATTTACTTCCTTTATTCCTCAATTATTTTTATCCGCATTATGCACGCCCATCCCGAAATTGCATACATCATTTTCGTTATTACGGAGTATTTAGAACCAATGGGTTGAAGCCAATTGCCCTCGGTGCCCTAAAATTAGGGTCCCGTTATGAGGCAAGGACCAGTAGTAGTGGAGGTTAGTGCCCCTCTTATCGAATAATCGAATTGCGTAATTTAAGTCCCTTGGTATTCAGGTTAAAAAAAAAACTTTGGAAGTTTTTTAGAATTATTATGATTTCAACGTAAGGACGGGTACTGACTATTTATGTTTATTCGTCCTAGGTTTGTGCTTAAACTATCAGTCGAATAAATTACATTTTATTAACTTTTGATAAAATTGTAACTTGTAGTCTACATTTCAATCCTTACAATACTTTCTATATTATATTATGTATAGTATGTTACTTGTATGTGACTTGTCCAAAGTTCATTGCAGGTCTAGTCATAAATCGTTAACTATTTAAAATTATTTCAAAATTATCTAAATGGCTATGAATATGCATTTTCAAAAAATAAATTGGTTAATTAGCAAATTAACATGCTTATAATGTATGGAAAAAACAGTCTATTAATTGCCAAAAGTTCAATGAAATCATATTACTTATTTTAATTCTATAAAGAACGTTTGAATTATCCGCTAACCTCTACTAAAGATCAACTACGATAACATGGCGCGCCCCTCCAAATGCCTGTTTCAATGTGTGTAGTTATATCCTTATGAAAGTGTTTGTATGTAGTAAGTATTCAACCAATCACAGTACACGTAATATTTCACTTAATGTCACTTATTACCAAGATTTATTGGTCAACTAATCATAACTAGCCTACCGCACAAGACAACGCACTTCAATCGTTTTGACAACGCACATCAAACGTTTTGAATTTTGGAGGGGCGCGCCATGTTATCGTAGTTGATCTTTACACATTTCACACGTGAATAGACCACGTACAACTTAAGATATCTCCGACATCAAAAACTGGAGAAGTAGAGTAGGCGCCAGTACAAAATATACAAATATGACGACCAATAACGTATTAATATCGGCATATGGCGTGAATTATGACTCGACTGCGTACAAAATAAAAATATTATAATATTATGTATTTTTTACAGGTATACTATACGTCTTAAGTTAATTAAAAATCAAACACTCCGTCTTTCCCTTCCATTCTTGAAGAGCGAACATACTTAGGATGGTATAAATAGTCAGTACGCGGTTCGACTCTGTGATTGGTCCAAATTTTGACAGCCAACCAATCACAGAGCCTGAACGTGTCTTGAGACCGAAATGCATCTTGAGTACTGGCTATTTATACCAGCCTTAGGGCCTGTTTCACCGCTTTCTGTTAAGGTGCCCGATAGGCCTATTTAACAGATTTTCCACACTTTATGTGTCAAGTTAAGTGGTGGATAGCCTTATCAGGAAGCCGTGAAACAGGCCTTTAATGTTGTAGGTGTCCTATAAAGGCGATCCATTGGGAATTCTAATAATATTTTAAATTGTAGACGTACCATACTCGTTTGTGGACCTAAGGGTCAATTCAGACCGCAACGCGACGCGTAGATGCATTTCTAAATTTGTACTGAATTTACAGATTTCGTGAGTGTGAGACGTCTTGCATCTAAGCATACAAATCCATACTTTGGGTCGCGCTACACCGGAATGGCAGAAGCGAGGCGAGCACTTAAAGTGTCATATGATTTTAAACTTTATCTTCATTATTGTAATACATAGTATGGCTTGAGAAGTCTACGGCTTCCCGTGGCCGCTCGTGGCCGCTCGTGGACGCTGGCGGCGGCGATTTCTCAAGCGATACTATGTATTACAATAACGAAGATAAAGTATATAAAATCATATGACGCTGAAAGTGCTCGCCTCGCCTCTGCCATTCCGGTGTATCGCGGTCCTTTAGAAATGCATCTACGCGTCGCGTTGCGTTCTGGCTTGACCCTCACTCCTATCTCCATTAATTTCTTTAACAAGTGTTTTCTCATTATAAGTCATCTAAAAGTAAAGCCTTAAAAATTAAGCCTTAAATACGTTCAAAGTTCTGAAGTTTTATATTTACTGTACTAGATAAAATCTGGTTTATTGGTAGTAAAACCGAGTATGGGAGCATATAAATTATTATTTTTTGGACGTTGAAATTTATGATTTTTATAGTTATATGCTACGTTATAGATATGCCACCAAGACTTTACAAAAAAATATTATAAACAATAAATATTTTGTAGGCTTCCTGCCTCTATAGCTTTCGCTAATGAAGAAGAAGATATTTATGATATTTATATGACTCAATTTATTTTTATCATTGAAGCAATAATACACCATAACATAATAATATAAACTTAAAATCACAAATTCATTACTAAAAATACAAACTAAAATAAAATATACAAATATATATACAAACTTAGAATATAAAATTATAAAAAGAAAAACTTTCCCAGGTCGTCCCCATCTGGCAGAGTGCCCAGCAAGCTGACAAGCAAGCATATTTATATTGTGTAACTATTATTGTTGTTCGTGAAAATTAAAAAAAAATATAGCTATTAGATTTTGAACTAAAAATCTGAGCAACACTAGACTACTTAGTATTTCATCCAGTTATTAATTTTGCTTTAGTGAATAATATAATAATATTAGCAATAACTTAACTACTGTGTAACAAAACTAAGTGATAGTAATTAAGGCCCTAAAGCGTACTATCACTTAGTTTTGTTACATTCTGTCCAAGAAATTAAAAATATGTTGTGTAATATATTTTTTGTGCTGTCTGATTTCTGAAGCGGAAGGGTTGCCGCTTCAGAAATTAGAAAGCACATACGTATACTCGTCCCACTGCACTGTTCAATAACACTGGGATGAGTTATTCAAAATCCATAAAGCTGGAAAATTCTTTAACGACCAAATTATTCTTCACCTTCGTACAGGATGTGCGATCGGAATCCGAGGAATGCTACCTCCAACGGCCTTGTCTAATTATCATAGTTCAACGAATTTTAATCGTCTCTGCAATAAAATAGAACAAGTCTAGGCGGGTCATATCTTTATTTATCGCCGCCATATTGGCGCACCTTAACATAATTTGGCGGTTCTTAATCTGGCACAAAATTCACTTCATCAATTAATCAAACGATCTCGCTTAATTAATCTCGAGTGGGGGATACCAAAAATGTAGCTCTCTAAAATGTGAATAAAATAATCATTTGTCTCATAGATAAAAATAAAAACTAATTTTGGCGCAATGGAGTTGCGGGCGTCATCTGGTTTATACTAATAACTAAGTCGAAGCGACGAACGAAATGACTCAATAATATTGAACATAACAAATTCAACCGTAACTCCAGAGCGTAACGCACACAGTCACGTGACATTGGTGACCCTAATGTGGTATTGATGATGATGATGAATGTAATTTGCATAGTAGCATATGCTTTCAGTTCTTAAGGCAGCGCCCCAACCCCCAAACTTGTATCTATAAGGAGTTCGGAGTTCTGTTCAGCACCTTCGAACCATGGTATATCTTGGTGCAGAATCTTACTTTATTTTGGTAACATATGCCTGGAATACTTCATACAAAAGCAAAATCGGCATATGTTTTCATTTAAATTTTGAGGAGTTCCCTCGATTACTCCTGGATCCACTCGACCGATTATGTGCAAACTTCACATAAACCATCTACTAAATAGTCCGAACAAACCCTGAAAATTTGGTTTGGATAGGTGAGCCCGTTCTTGAGTTATAAAGTGACAACGAAATATGCCACTTATTTTTATATATTAAGATTAAGAAGTATGTTGTTTTGTACGAACTATGAAGTATTGTAAGTTGTAAATTAAAAATAATCGGCCAAGTGCGAGTCGGACTCGCGCACGAAGGGTTCCGTACCATTATAGAGCAAAATTAGGCCAAAAATTGTGTTTGTTGTATGAGAGCCCCCCTTAATTTTTATTTTATTTTAATATTATTATTAAATACTAAAGTACATATATAACTAAGGATTTTTTGAAAAAGTCAAGTACCTACCTGTTGCCATTATTAATATAGAACAAAAAAGGCCAAAAAAATCACGTTTGTTGTATGGGAGCCTGATTAAATGGGAGGAGGATTAAATATTTATTTTATTTTTATTTTTAGTATTTGTTGTTATAGCGTCAACAGATATAGCGTAGACTGGGTACGGATGTGACAATTTTGGTTTGGAGGCCAATAATTTTGTTAGTTTTACAGCTAGCTGGGAAAATTTTGTCACAAACCATAGTTTATTTATTTAGCTACATAAAATACCATTATATCATGCCAAAATACGATGTATTAGTCATGGAATCAAATTTTAAAGAAAGAGGGAAATTGTCACAACCGACCACAACCCAAGGGCGGTTGTGACAGTAGTTGGGGTCAGTAGTGACATCTACAAAAAATAGTTGATATGATTTTTATTTCAATAAAATTGTACCCATAAACTTATTCTAAACAAATTCATCTAGCGTATGAAAACATAGTCTATTTTGAAACATATTTATCGACCAAGACAACGACATCCGATTAATTTGATGAATTTCGCCGTTCTCTTTAAATAAGTCCTACATTTGACTTTTTCGTGAGTATTTTCGTATTGACTAATAATATTCTGCATCGTTTGGTCTTCTGCAAGCGTTTTTAGGACATCTAAGAAAAAACATAGGATAAATGTACGTCACAACCGTACCCATAAGATTTGTCACAACCGTACCCAACACATAATTTCAATTATTAAACAATCGCCACGAATCGGCTAAACGATTTACGTAAAAAATAATCACTAACTACTAATGATCAACTTACAACAAGAAAATAAACGACATAAGTTATTTTTATACAAAAAATAGTAAACGTTATAATAAATCAAACAAGAAAACCTACTTTTGACTGTTAAAAAGCAATGTGGACCCCTGATAATGTTATCGTCAAGTGCTGGCAAAAGCAATGCTAGGAGAAGCATTCAGACTTGCAAGACGCGTCTTTTGCTCTTAGCACCTATCCCCATATTCCGCATAGTTTCGCTGCTATGGCGACTGTCACAACCGTAACCTGGCACAAACGTACCCAGTCTACCCTACACAATCTGTGAAATTTTGAAGTCTCTAGCTATTACCGTTCTCGAGGTGCCTGGTGACAGACAGACGGACAGACGGACAGACGGACAGACAACGAAGTCTTAGTAATAGGGTCCCGTTTTTACCCTTTGGGTACGGAACCCTAAAAATAATAGAAATTGAAAAAATCTGGGTTGTTGTCTATTCGTCAACTGAAATTCGTCCCCTTTGTACCATAAAACATATTTTGGAGAACCGATTTGCTGTATTAATATTTTTTTATACATATCCAAATAATTTACGAACATACAAACATCCAAATATCCCACATGTCCTTTGAAGAAGTGCAGAAGTGGGATACTGGCTACTGACGCGACGCGACGGAAGCTGCTAATTGGAACTGTCAGACGCCATCGCGCCCCGAGAACGAGACGGTAATTATATTAGGAATGTTTGTATACTACTGAATAACCCTATTTAATGTGGTATCCTTAGGGTGCGTCATAATATGTCTCAGTGTTTATTGATCTAAGATTTTGCTAAAAATGGATGTTAGCTGAATAAATAAAGGAAGTGAACAAGTTAATCAACCTCTTATTATTGAAGAAAAAAGTCATTGCAATATTTAAATGTAATTTTTTGGGTATTTTCTGGAAAAGCACTACACTATACAATGTGTAACAAAACTATGTGATAAATGATAATACTTTAGGATGGGTATATATGTGTCCCTTATATAGAGTTCACTGTGAAAATAGCAGCGCTGAAGGAGGAATTTTTTTTTTGCGATTTTTATGGACGAGAATAAATTTTTTCATACGAAGTTGAAGAAAATGTTACTCTTTCAGCGCTGCTACTTTCATAACGAACTCTATATAGGGGACCCATATTAGACAACCTAATCACTTAGTTTTGTTTATCTATACTAATATTATAAAGCGGAAGAGTTTGTTTGTTTGAACGCGCTTATCTCAGAAACTACTGGTCCGATTTAAAAATTCTTTCAGGTTTAGACAGTCCATTTATCGAAGAAGGCTATAGGCTATAATATTTTATCACGCTAAGACTAATAAGAGCGAAGAAAATGTGGAAAAAACGGGGGGAAATTATTTGAAAGGGCTTATTTGAACGCGCTAATCTCAGAAACTACTGGTCCGATTTAAAAAATTATTTCAGTGTTAGATAGCCCATTTAATGAGGAAGTCTATAGGCTATATTTTATTACGCTAAGACTAATAGGAGCGACGAAATAGTGGAAAATGTGGAAAAAACGGGGGAAAATATTCGAAAGGGCTTATTGGACGCGCTAGTCTCAGGAACTACTGGTTCGATTTGAAAAATTCTTTCAGTGTTAGATAGCCCATTCATCGAGGAAGGCTATATATTATGCTATATTTTATCACGCTAAGACTAATAGAAGCGAAGAAATAGAGAAAAATGTGAAAAAATCGGGGGAAATTATTTGAAAGGGCTTATTTGAGCGCGCTAATCTAGGTATAGAGATACTTTGAGTCCCGGGAAAGAACATAGAATATATTTTGTCGCGGAAAAATGGACGGTTCCCACAAAATGTACCTTTATGATTTGCGCGTAAACTATTCAACCGATGTACGGGAACAACTATAAAGTGAAGTCCACGCGGACGAAGTCGCGGGCAACAGCTAGTACAGGATGCATAAGAAGCAAACGTTCAAATTTTCCTATAGGCATAATTTCATATATTAGTTGTGTTATGTGAATTATGTTTCGTGCTTGACGCTAGTCTATTCTATTTAAAGATAGAAATTTGCATTATAAGTTCAATCATCTTTTCGTCCTTCACGGTGGTCCAAAATGGCGTCGTGAAAACAAAACAAAAGCGAATTCTTGCTCCAATTACATAACCGAAAAGGAAATTATTGCTTTAATATTCAAATCCTTGCCCACATGTTAACATTCGAACTTCCAGCTAGCAATAAATTCACATAATGGCTATATTGATATAGACAACCGACATAATAGGCGATAATGAAAACTTATATCTTATTGCTATTGTTACTATACAAATTGTTTCTTTGTGTTGAAATATTTGCATGTAATTTAGTAGATATTTTTATTCTAGACGACGTGTGTTAAAAATAGTTTAGAGCTGGGCAAATAAATTTCTCCAAAAAGAGGTGTTATATTGATTTGAAAATAATATGAAAGCTAAAAAACATAGCCATAAAATATATTATAAGTAATCTTGTATATAAAATTCTCGTGTCACAATGTTAGTCCACGAACTCCTCCGAAACGGCTTTACTGATTTTTACCAAATTTTATATGCATTTTCAGTAGATCTGAGTATTGAATAATTCTTACTCTTTAATAGTGCCTCTTTCAGCATTCGTCTAAATCTCAACTACTTCTGTACATACTATAGTCTTCATTATTTTGAAGTCGGTACCAGCTAATTTAATCGTGAGTTAATCAGTCAATGTCAGAATATATGAAACTTTTGGGACTGGTACCGACTTCAAAGTAATGAAGACTATTATAGTATGTACAGAAGTAGTTGAGATTTAGACGAATTCTGAAAGAGGCACTATTAAAGAGTAAGAATTATTTAATACTTTTTACCCGACTGCCTGGAGGGTTATGTGTATAACGCGTATCTTCTATGTATGTAATATTCTTTATTACCTCGTATCTTCAGAACGGCTAAACGGATTTTCACATTTGAGGTATCGTTAGATTTGTATTAATAGCCCGAGTGTTCTTAGATAGGTGACATTAAGAAAAAAACAAAATGGCGGATGTTTGACGCCATATCGTGAGGTAAACAAAAATAAAAATTTACCAAACATATCGAGTGGGGTATCAAAATAAAGAATTTTAAACACTGATTCTAAATATGTATATAACTTGCAGTTTTAATATTAAATCGAACGATAAATCTACACTAATAGCACAAAGAGGAAAGATTTGAATTTTGTTTGTTGGGCTCGGAAACTACTGGACCGATTTGAAAAATTCTTTTACCATTGGAATTCTACATTATTTTTGCTGAACATAGGCTGAATTTTATTTTGGAAAAAATAAGGTTCCGTAAGATTTCCATTTTCCGTAAAAAATCAACCAGAAAAGTTACTTATTTTACGTACGCTGCCTAAACTATAAAAGATAGAACCATAAAATTCTAAGTAATTGTAGAACTTACAAATATCTACAAAAAAATCCGCGACACACTATACCTATCTATGTCGATTGAGGCACAATAACCATTTTTTTATTTAAAAATCTTGAAATTTTTTGGACTACATTTAAACGCGTTTATTTTACTCATTCTTTTAATCCTTATCAAAATAAATTATTCCATTACTACGTACAGTTTATGTAGATAATATTTGGTCTGTGAATGAATAAAATTGGACATTTGGTTTTGAAATTATGGCGAAATTAAAATATTACGATAGTTGGCGTCACCAAGGCGGGTGCGCCCGCGTGCGGGAGGAAGACAATCTGTGCAGGGTGCAGCAGCCTGCGTATAATGACTGTGTCGTCGATGTTATGCCCGGGACACACGAGGCTAGTTTTTCAAGCTAGGATAGCAAGCTAGTTTTTTACTAAACTGTCCTGGCTTGCTGACCTAGCTTGGAGCATGCTAGTTCTGTTTTACAAAATATGAAGATAGTTTTGTCTACACGAAGCCAGAAGTACTAGCTTGCTAGCTTACTAGCACTAGCTTGCTATCCTGGCTTGAAAAACTAGCCTCGTGTGTCCCGGGCATTTGCGTCGGAGTCTGTGAATTGACCTGGGAATCATTTTGCTGACCGAGTCTTTCCAGGGTATGCTTTTTGCAGAACTCACCGACATCCACGCGGGCGGGGAAGCGGCCGACCACTAGTAATAAAATAAGAAACAACCAAAATCCGCCTGCATGGATAAAAATCTAATATTAATTAAAATTTAACTGAAATTACTGAAACAAGATGAAAATTCAATGACAAAGTATTAAAAAAAAAAACAATGATTTGGTACTTAAAACTAGAAACATACATTTAAACAGTACCAAACCTATGTACCTATTATAACGTATTGTAGGTAAGTACACTTTTCTAAGTGTACCTACGATATATGGTTATATCAGCATGGTAGTTTTTCAATTTTTTATTAGATTGATTGTCGAAATGGTTAGATGACTACAACTAAAAAGTCGCAAATAAAATAAATTTATTAAAAATCAGAAAACCCAACTGCAAAAAATGTTAACTAAAAAGAACAAAACAAGACCTAATTCTGCCGGAGGCATCGAATCCATGTTTTAATTGATATGACTCTTGCTTACGAGTTTCATGCCAGGATAAATAGAAGGTTACATAGAAAAATGTAGAAGAAGAAAGTGGATAATAAAATGCAGTCGGAGGCATAATATTTAATGATTTATGAATTAATGTTAAACTTGGTGCGACATGCTTTCGACTGCATTTTATTATCCACTTTCTTCTTCTACATTTTTCTATGTAACCTTCTATTTATCCTGGCATGAAACTCGTAAGCAAGAGTCGTATCAATTAAAACATGGATTCGATGCCTCCGGCAGAATTAGGTCTTGTTTTGTTCTTATTAGTTAACATTTTTTGCAGTCGGGTTTTTTGATTTTTAATTAATTTATTTTATTAGTTCATATTATTACTCATTATTTTTACCTTGGAAGTCGGTTTTAATTTTTTGTTAAAAATAATAATTTCACTCTTTTTAGTTATTTACCGGTAAACGTATAAGCTGTCAGTTGTAGATAATATTATATAGGATTTAGGTATGAAACTATCACGACTACTCTGTACGAGTACTCAGGCAGTTTTCAAAAAAGTTTTATGCTATGTCTCAAAAACCATGAGCCATACTCATGACTATAAAATATATACAGACCTGTTAATCTAATACGCACTCAACTGTCATGAAATGGCTACTATAACACGTCGTTATTTATTACTTATTTACTATAATATTACTACTTTAATAATACTATAATATTATTACTGAATTATCATGAATAGAATTTGCATAGTAGCATACTTTCAGTTCTTAAAACAACGATGAAACCCCCAAACTTTCATATGAAAACTTATTATCTGAGTTCACTACCACTTTAGAATTTCTTAAAGATGTATATCCCTGTATATGCTTAGAGTTCATGAAGCAATGCTGAAATTTTCAAACGCCTATCTCTGAAGGCTCTAGAGTTCTGGTTCAGTGACTTTCGCTGTATTATAAAACTTCCGCATGTAAACTCATCAGCTCAACACACTAAAATATTATGCTTAACTACTTTAAGCAACAATAATAGAACTATATTTTGTCCCAATCAAGGAGTTTCCTACATACCTAGGATCTATGGATCCCATGATCAAATTACCAACTTGGTAACCACAACACCAAGTTTAAATCATTTACTTTGTAACAACTTTAATACAATTTTCAAAATCACTCGACAAACTCGAGTATCGATCGAAAAGACTATGAAAAGTACCAATAATAGGGTCATAACTCATAACGATGCATCGTGTGATGGTACTGATAAGTGATAATTATGATGATGATGATGATGATGATGATGAATGTAATTTGCATAGTAGCATATTCTTTCAGTTCTTAAAACATCGTCGAAAGTCCCGAACTTGTATCTATAAGGAATCCGGAGTTCTCTTAGTATCTCCGGAACCATAGCATGCCTTGGTGTAAAATCTTAATTTTTGGTAGCATATGCCTAGGTTCCTTCAACTAAAACCAAAATCACTATATGCTTCCATATAAATTTTGAGGAGTTCCATCGATTACTCATGGATCCCATCATCAGGTCACCACTTTTGTGAACATGGACATGAACAAGAAAAAATTTGAAAATCAGTTCACAAACGGCGGAGTAAACGTTGAACATACATAAATAAAAATAAAAAAATATCCACAGCCGAACATATAACCTCCTCCTTTTTGGAAGTCGGTTAAAAACAAAGTCGCTTTTTTTCCCTCATGTCCCTTTGTTCCCTTTAATCTTTAAAACTACGCAACGGATTTTGATGATTCTTTCAGTGTTAGTTAACCCATTTATCGAGGAAGGTTATAAGGCTATATTTTATCACGCTAAGACTAATAGGAGCGAAGAAATAGAGGAAAATGGGGAAAAACGGGGAAAATTATTTTAAAGGGCTAACTTGAACGCGCTAATCTCAGGAACTACTGGTCCGATTTGAAAAATTCTTTCAGTGTTAGATAGCTCATTTATTGAGGAAGTCTATTAGCAATATTTTATCACGATAATACTAATAGGAGAATGTGAAAAAATCGGGGGAAATTATTTGAAAGGGCTTATCTCGCGAACTACTGGAGCAATTTTTATGTTATTTGGCACAGATAAGAAGTAGACCACGTGAAGGATCATAGGCTATCCATTTTAATCATTTTTTCAGTGGCTATATATTTTATACCCGTGCGGCGCCGGGGCGGGTCGCTAGTATATAATAATTTTAAGTATGGATTTTAATCAATTGGAAATTAACTGACGAATCTAGAATGATGTTAAATTAGTGTTGGATTACTGTTTCAGTAAATTCGAAGTTTAAATTCTCTGTGAGTGAATTAGATGGAGTTCTGCAGATTTTGCTGAGCGATCTTTGCTTTTGCCGTCTTAAACTGAAGTTTGAAACTATTCTTGTTTAATGAAATTACTGCCAAGTTTAGTTCGAGATCAGCTAAATGATTTGAGAAACATTGCTGTAATTATCTACTAATTTTAAAGAAGCACGTTTTTCTTTTTCGAAAAATATTACCAGGAGACCAAACTTTTCATAGAAATAAAAAAAGAAAAAATACGCGAAAATAAGTAGTGTTCCAGTGATAGAACCTAGCTAAATCGCTTTTTATCCCTCAAACGTATATATTATTATTAGATGATGCCCGCAACTCCGTTGCGCCAAAATTAGGTTATCGCGCAGGAACCGTACATTTTTCCGGGATATAAAGTATCCTATGTCCTTTCCCGGGACTCAAAGTATCTCCATGCCAAATTTCAGCAAAATCGGTTCAGCGGTTTGGGCGTGAAGAGGTGACAGACAGACAGACAGACACACTTTCGTATTTATAATATTAAGTATGGAAGTATGGATATGTAATGGAATTCAAAATATAAATTGTATCGTTGAAAATTCAAGTCTAAGAAGAAATCCTAGTTCCAGTTGTGAATAAAATCGAGTGATTATGATAAATGTAATGTTAATTCACCTTTAGTGTAATTGGTTGGGCATCATAAAAATTAATTATAACGCTCTTTAAACATTGTAAGCATCATAACGTAAGAGGGGTTAATGAAAATGTTTTTCTACTTAAGCTTAGTTAATTTTCTGCGGAAAACAAGGAAATAACTGTAATTAATACAGTTTCGCACTATGAAGATAATATGAAAAGTTACGTTAAGTAGCTTAACTTTTCGGAGACATTATTATGAACTTTACAACGATTATTACACGAAATATTGTCCTAAATACTTCTTGTTGGGTAAACTGGGTTTAATTTTTTACCCTCGATGCTAATAATAGTCTGGGTGGTATAATTTTGCAGGGTTTGTGGGTATATGTCGTGGCATCGTAGCTTTCATATTTTCTCTTTCTTGTCAAACGATCAGGTAATCAGTTACCATGATTGTCCTAACTAAACTTGAAAACTATTTATTTCTTTCAACGCGTTAATCAAACGCACAGCCTCTGAGTAGATAGCCAAGCTCTAAATACCACGCAGAATTAATATTTTGTCCTACTAACATTACAAGCGTATTCTCAGACAAAAACTAGTAGACACTCAATTAAAGGGGGCAAGTTCTAGAAAATTTATCAAAATCATTAAAATTAATAACCTCCGCCTTACCATTAATTTTGAACTGGGACGATCATTCCGATAATAATTGCCTTTTGAATGAATTGACATATTGAATGTTTACTTCTGCTTTTATTTATTTTCTTTTATGTTAGAGTGAAATAATTTCTTTATTTGTTTGATAATAATATTATGTACGCTTTATAATGGTTAGCTCTATGTAAATAAAAAGTGTTCTGTCAGCATAATATATTTTTATATTTTACTAGCTGTCCTTGCAAACGTTGCTTTGCCATAATATATTTGCCATAATATTATTTTATTGAAGTGACTAAATAAGTATGTCACCATGGCAACGTCGATCGCTATCCCGATTCCCGTCGCACAAACAATGGTCGCCGTCAGTCTCAGGTTGTAATAATTTACTATTATTTATTCAACAAATGCACTTATCAATAATATATAAAGTAGGTACCGAGTAGCCGATTCTCAGACCTACTGAATATGCATATAAAATTTGGTAAAAACCAGTAAAGCCGTTTCGGAGGAGTTTGTGGACTAACATTGTGACACGAGAATTTTATATATAAGATTTATTTCAATATTATTATGGGGAAGGCTTTAGGCTGTATTAAATCTTATTAGCCACTTATATTTTGCCATAAACTATACTTACTGTATTTTCTAGATGAGTAGGAAGCGAGCATATACTTCATTTAAACATTTTGAACTTTTAGATACCATTGTAAAGGCTTGGTATCATCACCAAGAATTGAAAGGATAGAAACATTGACAGATTTTGTTTGCCAACGTCTCACGTTGGTCATAATTCTGAAAACCTTCTATGATAAATTCTATATTAGCGTGCTGCTAAGACTTTTCAAAATATATCCACTTCATACGAACGTAGTGATAAATTTCAACGTAGAGATCCGCTGATATAAAAGTAATTCAACCGCTTAAGCGTTGTGATTGATGGAGGTTCAGACAAATTCACTTCGTGATGTATGACCATAACGGCTAATACATAGCTTCTACTGACACAGCAGTATGGCGCATTTTCACTGGTCGATATGCCGCATGCGGGGTGCGGGAGATTTCTAAAATGCATGTCTCGACCAATCAAAATGCTCCATTAGTTGTAATAGGCTCCCCGTATGCTGTATACCGCACGAGTTAACGACTAATGAAAATGCGCCCTTAAGTTGCTTTTATTTGCGTTCTTTCGTCACGGTAAAATATAAAAGCATTGATGCAGACTCTTAATTTAACGGTCATCGTAATAGCCCGGCCAGCCGTCAATAGAAAATAAGCAGGCCTTCGCCAATGACGTCGACGATATTTCCGTGCCGTTCCGTCCCACATCAAAATATTATAAAAGCGACGTCTTTGTGTCTAAACACACTAGGCTGAATTACGCCGACGTAAATTCCGCCGCGTTTACGCCGCGTATCAAACGCATAAAGAATACGGACGAAACGCGACAGACGACACACTATGCCGAAATTCCGTCGCGAGCCGAATTTCCGTCGAGCCGAATCGAGCGTAAAGTTCGGCAGCGATTCGGCGGTATTGGCGGTAATGTTTTGTACATACACTATACGCGACGGAATCATCAAAACCGAACATAGCAAATCCAACCTTAACTCCAAAGCGTTAACATTACATCTGAGAATTTTAAATATTCACTTACGCGTGCGTTCCGCAACGGAAATTACTCCGCGAAATTTCGGCTCTTCGCGTAATTTATAGTGTGTCGCATCAGACGTAAGCGGATGAACGTATTTTCGGCCACGTAAATAACGCCGGCGTAATTCATCCTAGTGCGTTTAGACCCTTAAGCTGGCTTGTTAACTGACATTGTAGAGTATTTCGACATTTCAACATTGTGAAACTATTGGACATTCGTATATAGCGTATTCGCGCGTCTACATGTTCGCGATTTCTTGTTTTTGCAAAGCATCTGCAGTACATACTATAGAACATAGTACATATGTATTATATTTTTAATAGTACATTACACACGTTTTTTTTACATGGGGAAATGCTTTACGCATCCCCGGCGGATTGGGGACGGCGGCCGGGGTATGTGGGAGTACATTACACCTATGGAAATAAAGTAAGAAATGTCTCAGAAGTCAGAAGTCAGATGACAAGTAATAATAATTGTTGGCCGAGGCGAGGCTTTCTTATTTACTTCCCGAGGAGTGTACACTATTTTGACGGAGGGGGAAAGCGGCAATTTCATTTTTCACAGCGGGACGACAGTTGACGCTTTCCGCCCGGAGATGAGAATTGTTGTCCTCGGCTTCAATCAACATCGGCGAACAATTACATGTGATCTGAGAGATTTCTTATTTTCCTGCCCTAAGTGCGTAATGTACTATTTTTGAACTGATGATTGATGAATGATGAAAATAAGTGTGTATGGATGTTAATAGCTGTTAATAATATTATGTTGTAAATTTATTAAATTAATAAAGGGCGGTTTACGCAGTACTTAATTAATAATTACTTTATAATATAACGTTTATGTTTAACTGAAGTGTTTATAAACGACAAAAATTGATAAAAATAGTTTGCTATTTTATTTCGCCTATTTTTGTGTAATATTGTAAGAACAATAAACTTTGGACAACACAATTACTAGGTCAAAAGTTAAATACCGTTTTGTGTGACCACTGACTCATCTTACCTAAGTTTTTCTTACGCCGTAAATTTTTTTAATACAACATTGACAAATTATATATTGAATACTGTTATAGCTAGAGTTTTGTCTTTTATTAATCATGTGCACACTATAAATTATACACAGTATACCGTTTATATACTAAAAAACTGAAATGCGCGCACGCACACATAAGCTTGATTACAGATATTTTTATAAAATATCAAAGCTATACATTTTTACGTCGAGTGCAAGTAAAATTCAAAATTAGTTGAGCGAAATTGTCAATTGATTTCAAGGACTCAGTGTTAGTTTGCCTACTGTATGTTATATATTCTGTGCCATGTGCGTATGTGCATATCTTTATGGTTGACGACCTCTGTGGCTCAATTTGTTGAGTGTGTGGCTCAAGCCGGGGGTCGCGGGTTCGAATCCCGCCGACGGAACAAAAAGTTTTTCAATGTTCCCAGGTCTGGATGTGTATTAAATATGTGTATAATATAATAAAAATCTTAAATATATGTTTAGTATAAAAGTATTAAATATATTCTGGTACCTGCAACACAAGTCCTTTAGGTACTTAGCACGGGGCCAGACTGACGTGGTGTGAAGCGTCCATAGATATTATTATATTATTATTATTATGTCCTTGACATAGGCGAAAGAATGTAGATTGTAGGTTTATCAAAACATAACGGTGGTATTTTGGCAATAAATGACTAAGAATGTAAACAAAAAATAATTGCCCACCCAAGAAATGAGCTTAAGAATTATTTTTTATTTGATTATTTGTTTATTTAAGGTTGCTTTAACATTAGGGATGTGGCATTTTGTTATAGCCTGTGAAACTAAAATATTATTGCCAATGACTTGTCGACCTCGTCGACGAAGTCAAACTAAGCAAAATTCTTAAAGTTGACATGAACGATAATTATATTGTATCGTCCAAAGTATTGTCAAAATTCGCAACATGTCTGATTGTGGCGGATTATTATATTTACTGTGTTAGTATATACTACCTACCCTCTGCTCCGACTTTGCGAAATATAATATTTCCTATTTAAATAAAATTCACTCAAATGAGATATCACTATAATAATAAAATAATATCTATGGACGCTTCACACCACGTCAGTCTGGCCCCGTGGTAAGTACCTGAAGGACTTGTGTTACGGGTACCAGACAACGGAAATTTATTTAATACTTTTATACTATACATATATTTAAGATTTTTATTATATGATACACGTCATATTTAATACACATCCATGACCCAGGAACTTTGAAAACTTTTTTTTGTTCCGTCGGCGGGATTCGAACCCGCGACCCCCGGCTTGAGCTACCGACAGCCCGCCCACTGAGCCACAGAGGTCGTCATCACTGAGTGCGTAGTTTGAGTCAATGAATAATGAATCATTATTTTTCTTATTTTCAGTTTTCTCATTGCATAATTGCAGATGATCAAATAAAGATGTGTTAGATAACTTTGAGAATACTTAGTAATTATAATTAACATAATAACATGTCCCTTCCTGGTACTTTATTAATAATTCATACTCCTTAATGTCTCCACATTCCAGTTTAACTTGATTACTGAATCACTAACATTCAAGTTACTTGCAAAAAAATGGATTTCTTATAAGTAGAGGTCAAAATATGAAATTTTTGTCGCAGGATTTTCCAAGCGACTTGTATTGATTTACAGTAAAAGAACCGTATATTTTTATGACATAATGTGACCTAATAATTATTATGATCTGGTATCCCACTTTACATCTGTAGCAAATGTTAGGATGAAAGCCTACTACTCTTTTTAATAGATGACTACAGACTTAGCAGGATCATAGTCAAAGTTACAGAGAACTCTGCCATTTTGCCATAAATCTGTCAGTTATTCTATTTTTTCGCGTCTTGAGTGCCCGTTTTACCACTTCCTGATAAAGTGCCCGATAGGCTATCCAAAACTTTTCTGACTGATTCTCAATACTCTGTCAAGTTAAGTGGTTGATAGCCTATCCGGCACTTATCAGGAAGTGGCGAAACAGGCCCTAACTCTACTTAAAATAAAAATTTGCCTGTTAGTATAATATTATTTTATCAAAAATAGCTTCTTTGACGAGTTTAATTAACACAAAGCTTTTGAAACTTGAATATTGCGAATATACGTCACATATTTCATACTATGATAATAAATATGACATGTATAGTGATATTATATACTACGAAGACACGCGGAAGTTTGGACCTAAACAGTAGTTCAAACCAGTAAGCAATAAATCAATAATGGTTTTTCTAGTTCTTTTATCTGAGACAGTCCAATTTGTAACGTCGACTTATAAGATTTATAACGTGTTAAAACATTTTATAACTGATTTAGGTTAACTCGTTCGTGTCCAGTTAAAACGTGTTTAAATTGGTTTAACAAATATTTTAAATTAATAGAAACCTAGCCTTAATTAATGCATTTAGTATGTATCTAACACGTAGGCACAGATTACTAAGTTTGAAATACCAAAAGTAATAATCTTTAACTAATTAGGGGGCGTCGACAAATTATGTGAGGTGTTTTTTGAATTTTTTGATCCCCCCTCCCTTTTGGCCTTTTAAGAGGGAATACGCTCTTATATTGAAGGTTTGCAGGTCGTATAGGTCCGGAAATACTGCCGGTGATAGTTCGTTCCCAGTTTTATAGTGCGCGGCAGAAAGTTACGCGAAAAACGCACTGTGGAGGACTGCCACTCATCAAGGTGATGAGGATGGTATGTTTTTCGTGTGGGACGATGGCGAAAAGTTGCAGGTGGTATGATTCCGAACAACTCCTCAGAGCACTTCCCCGTGATACAACCGATAGAGGATGCAGAGTGAAGCTCCATCTCGGCGTAATTCCAAGGGGTCCAAGCTGTTTGAAACACTATGGCAGTCAACAATTCGAGCGGCCCTTCGTTGGATACGATCCAGAGGGAGCAGTTAGTATTTTGGCGCCCCTGCCAAGATGAGAACAATATTCCATATGAGGCCGAACCTGCGCCTTGTAGAGTTGTAGGCGTTGGTCCGGACTGAAGTACTAGGTATCGCTCTGTTAAGGGGCCGGGCTATAATTTTTTTTTACTAAATTTACTACTAAATATTTAAACACTAAAAATAGAGTAAAACACAGAAAAAATATATAAATAAATAGTAAATTTACTACAAAATATTTAAATACTAAAAAATATTTTTTAGAGTAGAAATATTTTGTAGTAAATTTAATATTTATCTTAATATATATAAATCTCGTGTCACAATGTTTGTCCTCAATGGACTCCTAAACCACTTAACCGATTATAATAAAATTCGCACACCATTGCAGTTCGATCCAACTTGAGAGATAGGATAGTTTAAATCTCAAATTATAGTCGCAATTTTAATTTATTGCAAATTATTTGTCTATAAAGAGCGACCATTGTTTATGCGACGCGGGTCACGGGATAGCAATGGACGTTGCCATGGTGACATACTTATATTTTAGTCATTAATTCAATAAAATAAAACGGGCGATATACCTAATATAATATGGCAAAGAAACGTTTGCCGGGACAGCTAGTGTACTTATATATTTTTTAGTGTTTTACTCTATTTTTTAGTGTTTAAATATTTAGTAGTAAATTTAGTAAAAAAATTATACACAAAAAAAAAATTTTTGTGTTTAAATATTTTGAAATTAATTTTTGTACAGGAACCTGGGTAATTACTATTTTATGCTGAAAAATAACTCAAACATGTTAAATCTTTTCGTATGAGAAAATGATTTTGGTATTACGTATGTATGAGAATTTTGAGGGTAACCCGGGCTCTTAAGAACACCAAGCTTCTTCGAGGCTAATTTGGTCTTCCTCTCTAGATGATATCGGAACTGGACTTCGCTCGATATGTTGACGCTAAGTATCTCAATGCTAGGGGAGATGGTTAAAGATGTGCCCTCGAAACGAGGATATACGACCATTGGTGACTTTTTAGTGGTGAACGCGCAGACTTGTGTCTTGGCGGGGTTGAATTGGACCAAGTTACGTCTACCCCATTCAGAGACCTTCTCCAATGAATTCTCCACCTTAGACACAAGTTCGTTTCGACTCTCAGTGACATTTTGCCGAGAAATATTGGTGGAGCCGGTATATACAGCATCACCTGTACTGTCATCCGCATAGCAATGAATGCCGCTGGTCTGCAACATGTCATTGATATGCAGTAGGAATAGAGTAGGCGATAGCACACAGCCCTGAGGGACACCAGCATCAACATACTGAGTTTCCGAGCATTCGCCGTCAACTACGACCAGGAAGCCGGGACGATGCTTTGACAGTCAGTAGGTTTGTTTCGAACGAATTTGTGAATGATCTTAATCGCATAACGCAAACGCATAAATAATAAAATCATAAACATGCGTACAATCTGGATGAAATGGACCAAAATAGTATTATTTTGTTGAGAAAAAAATTACGTGAGATTTGCTGAAACCCCCCCTCTCCCCAACGTGAGATTAGATGAGATTTGACTCGGCCCCCTCCCCCTCCTAAACACCTCACGTAATTTGTGGACGCCCCCTTAACTCCCTTTCACACTTTTAGAAATGTTATTATTTTCTTATAATAAAATTACCATAGCTTGGACACCGAACTCGAAGAAATCGCCACTATTGTCTGTTACACTTGCCCTTAAAATATATTATCTACAGAGAGCGCGATAGAATATTATAGTTTTCTATATATCTGTTCTGAGTTTTAAAGTCACAATACTTACTGATTGTGATTATAATACATCCACTATCCAGTTAATTCCCGTTAATAAAGTGTCCAACGTACTATTTTGAATTAAAAAGCCTTTAGAATTACTAACTTGCCTTTGATAAACAAATCTTTAATTTTTGCGTGCAGTGCACTTTCGTCTTCATGTTATTAGTATGACAATATGAAAGTGTGATACTGTATATTATAGATAATCAAATAATATAATATTCTATTGTTAAGAGTACACAAATAGTATGGTTTTGAATGTGAGTATAAATCAGGAATTTATTCGGACATCACGGCTGCGGCGAGAGTTCGTGCTTATCTGCCACTCGCAGCTATTGATGGATTTGAGGTCTGCAGGTACTTAGTACTACTAATACTGACATTACTAATAAGTAATAACTGTGAGGCTGCTTACTGATTAGGTTATTGAACTACTACAACCATGTATTGTTAACAATATTATAGTAATAGAAGCTGATTATTATTTAGGGTATGACTACTTGCAGTGGCGAGGGGTGAATATTTTGAGAAGGGAAGCCGGAGTAAAAAATCTACTTACCAATTTTGGTAATTTATAATTGAATGACATGCTTTTAATTTTCAAAACTAAGTTTGGAAAACAAAGTTTCCTTCGACAGCAAAATATAATCTGTCAGACAACAGTCTTTCTGAATTAATGCCATATTTTCCGAACTACACGATTACGTCGTACGACTCACAATTCACAAGTCACAATATAAATTAATTTAATTCACGACACTCTTCTAAGTTCTAACGCTAAAACAAAATTTAAATTCGACAAAACAAAACAAACGACATGTTGTTTACAAACACACTATCCGCCATATTAATATGTCAATCTAAAAACCAGCAAAATAAAAATGTATTACGCGCCTGTCATATTTAGTACCGCTAAAGGCATTCTTAATAAAGTCGTATTACAAAAAATCCTACCAAAATAAAATGTATTACGCGCCAGCAAAAGTATAATGTCGCTACATTCATTCTTAAATTCGAATCATAACAATTTTACTTCATGACTCATCTATCTCGCTTGCACTTGTGCGTTGCTAATTAACCTTTCTCCGTAATAACTCGTCGGGCATCGAGTTATTTCCAAGTATATATCGCGCGTGCTAGAACGAGACAGAACATGACGACCAGTTCACAGGAATGAAAAGGACAGATGCTTACTATGAACTGTCGTTGTATGGAGAAATAAGCCGCTAATCCTGCGGCTTATTTGATTCTCTGCGCCCGCACATTGCATTGCCTTTTAAAATTTGTAGGCGATAGTTATTAATTCAAACTATGTATTTCAAGTGAGAGAAAAATTTATTGCATATAACATTGTGAATTCAAAGTTTTTTAAGTAGGTATGTAAAATATTTATTAGATAAATATGTCGTTGGCCCATATTGGCATATATTCGATTTTTCTAAGCCCTAAGGGAAGCCGATGGGAATCGGGTTATATGGACGCTTCGCCACTGACTACTTGTACTAATATTAAGTATTCTGTAGTATGACCGAGAACTTTAGTAGCAATTTCCTTTACTGTGTACACGACTAGGTACGTCTTTTTAGGGTTCCGTGCCCAAAGGGTAAAAACGGGACCCTATTACTAAGGTAGCGATACCGTTCCGCTGCCGCTGCGGCGCCGTATGTAGGGGCCCTTAGAAATACAAGGATGAGTATGCGGCGTGTGTGTAAACCGCCTAAGACTTCTTTCTTCTTTCGTATGTCCGTCTATCTGTCTCTCTGTCTGTATCCAGGCTATATCACAAGAACTGTTATACATACAATTTTTCACAGATCACAATTTTGTGTCAACTTTCGTCCTATAACGGTACGTGACTCTTCGTGCGCCAGTCCCACTTGCACTTGGCCGATTATTTTAGAAGTTGTGGCTGCATAACAATATTATATTATTACTAGCTGTCCCGGCAAACGTTGCTTTGCCATAATATAAAGTATTTCGCCCATATTATTTTATTGAAGTGACTAAATAAGTATGTCGCCATGGTAACGTCGATCGCTATCCCGTCGCACAAACAATGGTTGCCGTCAGTCTCAGGTTGTAATAATTTACTATTATTTATTCAACAAATGCACTTATCAATATATAAAGTACCGAGTAGCCGATTCTCAGACCTACTGAATATGCATATAGAATTTGGTAAAAATCAGTAAAGCCGTTTCGTAGGAGTTCGTGGACTAACATTGTGACACGAGAATTTTATATATAAGATATATCTGTTTGTGTGTATCTATGGATGTTTCATTCGCCCGAAGCTCAAGCTTGAACAGCTTGTGCACATGAGCACTGCCATCACTAAGACGGCCTCGAGACAAACTGAGATTGTAGAATTGAGCCCCTATCAGGGATAAAACAAGTAGTATTAGAGAATTTGATTCATAGGCAGATTGTGAATCTGCGTAATTTGGTCGTGTTTTGTAAAACCCAGGCGAAAGATCATGTCTAATATTAGATTGGCATAACCCGACCAAATATGTAGGTCTACCAACTGTCTACGAATCAACTCCTTCGATGGTACATTGGTACATAGTACATACTGCACACAGTATAGTGATATTATCGCAATATGAAATTAAATTAGCATAACTTTTATTAGTTCTTGTTATTTTCTAAGTAGTTTCGCTTAGGTGTAGTTGGTACGTAATATTTCCATATTATTACTACATATTTCATAACATTATGTAATTTTTACTCCGCTTTCCAAGACCTACCCTTGGTTTTCCTGGCTAGATTTCAAGTCTGCTAATATAATTAATTAATTAGTAAAAATTAATGAAAAATTAATAAAAATTAAAAATAATTATTTTTCATAAAATAGTGTTAAAATGCAAATCTAGTGCTAATTTTAATGTCCCTGTGCATTTCAACACGTTATATTTCATCACCATTAACCTTTCGCGCATATTAATGTGACATTTTTATGAAGATCTTTATGACATTTTATAAGAATACAATGACCTCCTCTAATAATTATTATAAATTAGACTAGATGATGTCTGTTCATTCAGACAACTCCGTTGCGCCAAAATTCGTTTATCGCGCGGGAATCGTACATTTTTCCGGGATAAACACTATCAACCTCAACCTCAACCTCAACCTCAACCTCCACTTCAACCTCAACCTCAACTCAAACTCATTTAAGTTTGAGTTTGAGTATATCTTTATCGGTATTTGTTATTAGTAACTTTGGCCTAAGAATATGTTTTTAGCTACTTTTTATAGAAATATTTTTATGGCAAAACAACGTTTATCGGGTCAGCTAGTATTAAGTATATATTTTTCTGTTTGAACGCACTGGCATTAATTTGTATGTTATAATAAAATTGATAAATTGATTTTGATAAAATATCTTCAAAGAAATTGCAGTATGAGCATGATTTGAAAATTGTTGCTAAAGTCAATTTGAATGTCGATTGAAACATTTTGTAGCTTGTTACTTATTTGTATTTTATCAAGAATTATTGTTGTTGTAACACTTCACAGTAATGATTTTGACCGTTCAAGTTGACTTTGGATTTCGATTAAAAATTTTTTTTTCGACATGAATTATTTGAGGGAAACATGATTATAGGTATTTCATTTTATAACGAGTTATAAATATCCAACAACAACTGCCAACGAAAATACATCTTATTATAACATCTAATTAAGAAGCTTTTAATCACAAATCATTTTAAAATTCATGTTTTTGGTTTTTCCACTGTTTTATTAAAAATTTCATTTTGATTATGCTACCCTTGTAAATACTTAATAGTTAAAACGGTTACAATAAGATTTTAGTAACGCATCGTCATATGCACAGGTATCACAGCAAATTGTGAACCCATCACAGTATATGGAACTTGCTACTCTACTCTCTGAAGATGGTAAAAGATGCAGCCTCTACCCACTAAAATTTCATAGCCGACTTCAAAGCCGACTATGATTAACCTGCCTTCGGACACCCAAAAACGCAAGCTTGGTTATTTAATTTTTTACCTAGATTTGTTCATCGTCGTCATATATATAGAGTTATCGTTATACGGTTAAATATAAAGCTTTTCATAATAACTTACGAAGGTTTTACAAAATCTCTAAGGGCCTTCGGGTAATAAGCTTATTGATGTACCTACGCTATCTTTTATTCTCCGTGGCGTTTTAACAGTTTCGCTGTCAAGGCAAAGTGTCACATTGTTGCATCTGATGTGTCAGTTAAACAAATTGTTGTAATGTTAAAATATATTTATCCTTATCAATTTAACACTGTTTTTGTCTGTTGATGCTCAGAATTTGTAAAAATTTTATATGGAACTTTTGAAGTATTCAGTGACAGTATTTAGTAATAGGAACGATAACAATAATATTCAGTCTCTAAAATACAAACTTACCCCGCGGTGAGTTCCAAAATATAAGCCTGTATATAACTGGCCAGTGCTTATGACGCCTTACATCCGACGTCATATTGCACTGGTGTTCCACTGAGGAGACAAGTATATTCACTGCAGCCAAATGGGTATTTTTAAAAAAATTATACCCATAAGTGCGAGATACGTAAGTACATTTTAATGCAATTTTAAATTGAACTACAATCAGAGACATTGATTTATAGGAAGATGGAGGACTTACTAGCTACTTAAGTATGTACCATCGAGCAAATTGATTCCTAGGCAGTTGACAGACCAACATTGGATCATGTCAACTGCCTAGGAATCATGTCAATTCAATGTGAAATTTGATCTGTCAGCTGGGTTTGACGTAACGCGACCATACGTATGTCCCCATCTGCCTAGGAATTAACTTCCTGATAGTACATAATATATTACAAAAAAAGACCGTATAGAAGGTACAATAATAGTATTTTAAAAAGATAAAACCGACTTCAAATTTTTGTACGCAATTAAGAATTAAAATTACCTATCTCAAAAACTGCGCGCGCACGTTTAGTATGATCATAACGCCTTACACACTACATCTACACTACACACGATAATAGATGATCAAAGTACTTGTAATAATTTTTATTTATTTTTGCTATGTGAAACAGTGATGTGAAACAACGACTGGACGGCGCATGGTAAAACTTGTATAAGCTTATATTGCGCCGTATAACATTGTTTTTGTAATTATTATTGATAAATAAAAGTTAAAAAAAAATAAAAAGTTACTGAACCGATATTGATGAAACTTGCAGTATTCCCTAAGTTGAACAATACCTAGTACAATAAAAAAAGAATCACTAAAATCGGACTTGTGGTTCCGGAGATATGCGTGCACAAACATAAAAACATACATACATACATACATACACTTTTGAAATTTGGCACATTTGTTCAGAAGCTTTCATAGATTAGCATAATATATAAAAACTGGGCAGTTCTAAAAATATTGAATACATACGCGTCGAATTGATAACCTCCTTTTTTTGAAGTCGGTTAAAAATAGTATAAAAGTTCCTAAATACGTAACCTTAGGCTTGTCGCAATACTTAAAGATAATCTGGCTACATAGATTCCATCTTGATTGAGATAACTCTTGTACTTGGTATTTCCATACAGAATTGGTAAACCAATGCGTCACATCCTGGCGCCATTGGGCATTAATTATACAATTTAATATTTAGTTTAACCACAAACGAATTCTTCTAAGGTAGACTCACGTTTCCTAATAATAATTCAATAATAAAATATCAATTGAATAGCTATTGCGTTGGCCAGTGACAGACTGGCTTCTGAATCACGCTGTGACCGATATTATTTCTAGAAATGCATCGACTAAACTCTAAAGGTATCAAAGTCCAATGCCCTTGAGTCGGATAAACAGTTAAGTTTCTGGAAACTGAATAATTAAAAATTGTATTGTTTGTTCATTAACATGTAAAATCCATTTTTTTCACTTTACACGTACAATATACTAACAGAGAAGTTGATTTCTAGGCAGATGGGGGACCTACGTAGTTTGTTTATGTTACGTCAAATTCAGCCACAATTAATATTGAATTGACATAATATAATACTATTTTGGTCCATTTCATCCAGATTTTATGTATGCCTAAGATTTAGTCGTAAGCGTACTTAATCGTTTTATACCGTATCGTAATACGATAAGGCGGCAAAAATCGGCCAGTAGCTGGCGTTGGACAGACGCGCACATCTAGAAAAAACGCCAGGAGATGGCGCGTGGACAGTCAAGGGGATATAATCATTCACAAATTCGTTCGAAAGAAAATCTATTGACTGTCAAACCAAACGTTTACGTAAGAAACCCACATTTTGAAAAATCTCACGTGAGATTTATGGGGGGAATAAAATCTCACGAAATCTCACCAGGGGGAGAGGGGGTCAAAAATTCAAAAAAACACTTCATGTGATTTGTGGACGCCCCCTAAATTAGTAATTAGTATTACGTCTTATTCTACCATACATCTTGATCGGCGATTCTATAAAGAAGCGATAAAGAAAACGTGTCGGCTAGGAGCTCAAATTACGTAGTTTGAAGTAAATATAAGATAACAATCGAGCTCTTAAATATTCATCGCCATTAATCAGAATTCGACCTAATTCAGATATTCGTTGATAGTTATATAATTCAATAAAGAGGTCGGTGCAAACGAGAGGCAGTAGTTCTCGCTCGTGCTTGAGACAGCATATAATATAAATATAAATAGAAGAGTGTTTCTTTTTTAATTATTTCCCTACATTTAAGCCGAACCGATTTAAATGGAGAATCCTGGTTCTGTTGACAGACATAGGATAATAGTTGAAGCAAATATTTTACTATACGCACATATGCAAATATGTTGCGTGGTTGCACCAAACAAATAGTACGACATTGTCTGTCAAAATGGCCTAATTTCATTTTAAGTCGGCATCTAGACGAGCAATACTATTGACTGTCCAGGGTTGATATTGACATCGCGCGCCTTCAATCTAATTGTCAAATAAACTGCGTGATACCACAAACCACAAATTACTAATTACTATGGGGAAAGGACGAACAAATATCTAATACCTAAAATTTTTAATATACTTCTTTGGTTGAATCAAAATCCTAAGGTTAGTAAAGAACTTAAAAACTATGTTATTAGAGGAACTTTAGTAAATATGATGTCAAAATACATATATGATAAATAGGCAATAAGACTTAATACCGCACTCAAAGTGGAACATTAATTACTTAAATGTAATAAATTTTAAAAAAATTATATAAGATAAACTGTCTGTCAAACTCTTCATTAAATTTGAAATGAGATTCTAAAAAAAAGTAAAATGCAAGGTAAATTTAACTGTTCTAAAATATTACATATTTATTAGTTTAATTTCATTATATTAGATTTTCTTATTTTTATTGATAAATAGATAAAGAGATAAATAGATGCTGTTAATTATTTGTGTATTATTATGCGATTAGAAGACAAGAAATATAAATAAGTGATACGGTTTGAAGTTTATCATATAATTTAGTTTTAGTGATATAGATTAGTTTTGTGTATTGATAAGTTTATTGCTAATTATGTTAAGAGCGCGTACCCGCCAATAAACTTTTTAGTTTGGCGGGAAACTAGTTTAAGCCAATTTTGTATTTTATTTGGAATAAAAAAAATATTTAAAAAAAATATAAAAAAACCGTTTTAGCGTTTTTTGCATCACCTAAAATAATAGAACAATTGAAATAGTTCATTTAAATTGTAAACAACAGATTATTACTTTTATTAATACAGCTTAAATACATTACAATTTTCATGATGCAGTGAAAATTATTATTACTGCGACAGGTCAGTTGTCTAACACGTGTCGCGGAAATCCACCGGTCGCGGTTACAGGTCGCTCGTTTGCGCAGAAAGGAACTTGCCTTTAGAAGTAGCTCCTTCCTTGCCATATTGATTAATGAATTTATTGATATCGGCAATAACAATAAAGTTAACATAATATATTACATCTTCATTCAAATCACCGGCACATAAAAATTGGGTCAATATCATAATCGCAGTTTAGTATTATAGGTTTGTTTTTGCATTCTGCTGATAAAATATTGAAATCTGAATTTTGAATATCAAGGTAGACAAACACACTAGAGCAGGGTTCACACACACACACGGTTCCCAAAGTGTGTGCCGAGGCTCCCTGGTGCGCCGTGGAAAGGCAATAGGGGGGCCGTGAGTCGATCTTCCATCATTATTATCCAAAACCATAAATATTATAAAATAAAATTACAATATTAATTATGTAACGCGGGCAGATGATTAAATATTATTTACCTGTTTAACCTAGCTATAATCATTGAAGGTTTTTATTTACGTATATTTTTGTAATAGCTAGGTAGAGTAGAACGCCGTGACAAAATATTGGCAAGTGAAACTACGCCGCAGGCTGAAAAAGATTGGGAACCCCTGCACTAGAAGTTAGAACATACTCGTAATATAAACATATCTTTAGTACCAAAGAAATGGTAGAGGTATTAGGTAGTTGGGTACATTAGTCCGTTTTTACCTCATCTGATTTTTGGATATAGAGAAATCGAATGCACGTTCGTAATCGCTTATAATCGCTTATACTGGTCCCCATCATGGGCCAACGTGGAAAAGCCACATAATGAAAAAAAATACGAGTGACATTCGGGGACTGCCACGGTAAAGCATTGCATAGCATTTTAATCAATTTATGCAATTATAATTCGCATACGACTAGTCGCACGGACACAAACACTGTGCTGAAGTAAGGTAACACCGCACCGCCGCGCTGTGCCGGTTGGCGTGGAGTAGAGTGTGTGAGATTATTTTTTCGATACGAAACTCCTTGATTCGGTAGCCGCGCTCAAAGCTCGCGATAAAAACTATGCAATAGCTTAAAAATACTCAAGCTTCTGAAAGCAATGTATGAACGCAATGTAAGAAGGTTCTATTCCCATGTTTCGCACAATTTGACTCAATCTAGGACGTAGGTTACACGATCAGTTTTTCATCAATCTGATCCATCAGTCTGGTAAAGACTGAAGAAAAACTGATCGTCTAACCCACGGATTGACGGACTGATCATTTTTAATACCTATGTACTTTTTATAACCATCAGTATTCCGTCAATCAGATTGATGAATCAGTTTGATGAAAATCTGATCGTGTAACCTATGTCTAGGGGTTAAACAATATGTTACATGTAATAATTTCAACAAAAACAATGACCATTTTATCCTGTTTCAGACGAGACAGATGGCCACAGAAACATGGAATACGGATTAAAATATATCAAGTTCTATACACTTAAATGCTTTTAATTCTGTCGTGTAACAACGTTGGTATAAATTTCGAATGAGGTCAATAAAGGGACCGTTACATTTTAACCACACAAAATACACATTTTGTTATCAGACCTCTAATTACTTCCCTGGATTGGATTTTCGACTACGCATTGGATTTAGGGCTACGTGTTTAAATCACAAAAGAAATGCGAAAGAAAAATACTAACAAAATTATAGATTTTCTTTGTCAATTCCGAAGAAGGTTTGGTGGCTTTTTATATAACGACTAATAAAATTTTTCTTCAATTTATAGTATTTTTTTTTTTTTTTTACCATATAAAGTGAATTGGAGCAAAATATACAGAGCAGTGTTTTCAATATTCCGGATCTAACTATGTAATATACTTTTCAAAGTGTCGGGTTTTTCATACTTACTCATGGGATTACCCTATCACGATGAAAAAGGCCGACTAATTTATATTTCTCAGTGGTCGAAGGTCCTTAAATAAATCTTGTCGCAACAAAACTAATGTTAAATTAAAACTAACACCTATTAAATGTTTACATTATCATTTATAAATAAATAACTATGTTGTTAAGTGCAAGAGAAATAAGTCAAATAAAATCAAGGCAGAGACAAAGATAGTATATATGTATTATTGTGATATCTACACAAAAATACGATTTGAAAGAAAATTATAGAGTTTGGTTTTAAAGAAGTTTAGAAATAGACCACCCGTGTTGAATAAAGTAACTTTTTAGATAAATATTATTTAATTTATTGAGATACCAAGTTACTAATAAATAGATTTAGGAATCTTATAGAATTGAGTGCTTTACTTATTAATAAGACGGATAGAATTTCGATGTTACCACTATTTTGTTTATTTTAATTTAAATGTGCCCTGCCCACGTTGGCGCCTGATGAACTAATAAAAGTGATTAATAAAACCGGCCAAGTGCGTGTCGGGCCACGCGCAATATAGGGTTCCGTAATACCGCTAGTTTTTTTTAATTTTTGTGTGGTCAATGAATATACATTTATAACGTGTTTTACACTACTAACAACATCATCTCAAATACTTTCAAAGGAATTTGAACGAAAAGTTTTTTTAGTTAATCGACTATTACCTACTCAATAACTTATGAAGTGTTCTTAGCCGTGATAGTTTTCCTTTTAAATTCAGCATATTTCCTACACCCGTGAATTTTCTCACATTTCCAGAAGCAACCGTTTAGCTGGTAGAAGGGGGGGGGGACATTGGACTCTTAACAATTTTTTCCACTTTAAAACTTAATATTTCACAAACGGATCCCTAAATCGGAAAATGATCTATGGATACTCACAATAGTTTTTAAAACCTATCCAATGACACCCCATTAATATGTGCATTCATGCCAAATAACAGCTTTGTAGGTCCTATAATCTCTGAGCAAAACCGCGGACAGACTGACAGACGGACAGACAGACAGACAGACGGACGGACAGACTGAAACTATAAGGGTTCCTTGTTGACTACGGAACCCTAAAAACGTGTAGACTGTAGAGAGTAGCTAGCTACACATTATTATAAAAAATCAAAATCAAAAATATTGTATGCAGTTATTTTATTTTAAAATCTGAACTTCAAAACTTTGGTGCCCACCACTGATTCAGGAACTAACCCGGCCAGAAGAACCGGCGTTAACTATCATCATAATATCACAGCAGTCTATGATTGCCCATGATCAATGTTAATTGTGCATGACTTAAGGCGAAGACAACTGCCAATCCGACATCTTTGTGCAGTTTTCTAGACGTATGTATTTCATTACTGGCACAAAAAATATATGTGATTTTTGATTATATTTGGAAAAGCTTCTTTATTTTAAATGATAAAATAATGTACTCCTACTGGATAAAAAAATATCAAAGTTATATCTTCCAGGAACTTAAAACAGTTCTAACAAAAATAATAAACTAAGCATTGATTTAAAAATTTGGTTATTTGGGTGAGGCCGCCAATTTTTGCTGATATGACGTAGAAAAATTTTGCGAGAGAAAGAAAATTGGAGAATATCTGCGCTATTTGTGACGTTGGAGCACCAAAATTGTAGCGAATTTATTCCTCCACGCTATCATAGCGTTGAGAAATATGACGTTGAACACCAAAATGATAGCGTAGAGGCTATCATAGCGTTGAGAAAATCAAACTTATCTCTGTAAATAATACACATTGTGGTTTTTATTATAGCCCCAAACATGGTCCTTTTGACTACTCACATGATGCATTGATAGTGTTATGTGAAACAGTAATACTTACATTTGTGTCACAAAAAAAACTTCCTTTGAAAAAACTGTGTAGTGTGTACACAGCCCGACTGAGGTTCAAATGTGAACTGTCGAGAAATGGTGGATATTACGAGATTTTCCATAGAATACGTAAAAACTCAGCGTTGCCACCTCCCAATTTTACCTTCCCTAACACCCAACGATGACAATAAATCGGTATTATTGGTGACCTTTAAAATGTGGGGTAGAATTGATGTTTCTAACGATTCATTTGATTTTAAAAAGTTTATGAAGAAAATTATCTTAAAATACTATAAGAATTAGATGAGGTAATAGCCATTTATATAAGTATTTATAACATATCAGATTTATCTTCAAATCTGTCAGACTTACTGCTACAGCGACAGTTAAAATGCACCTCTTCCACGGCGGATTGTATATTTTAAGCTATTTTCTTTTTTTAAGTTATTATAATTGTAATTATATTTTTAGACTATTACTGGAACTCAAATAATTCTAATGCATCCTTGAGCACTTTGTTTTCTTCGTTAGAATCAGTTTTCGAGCATAAGATAAACACAATACTTTTTAAAATACAAAGGGCGGAGAAAAATAATTGCAAAATCAGCAAAAATTGGCGGCCTTGCACATTTGATACCTTTTACAAAAATCCAAAGCTTGTAAGATTTAATTTTCGGTTCTGACATCTAGATTTCCCATAATATTTATTTTTTCCTCTAACAAACGAAAAATCTATCCACGCTACCTAGTGAACATTTCACATCTCTGTCTCTCTCGTATGAAAATCGACAGTGGTGCGAGAGTGATACGATGCGAGGTAATAAGTGACATTAACTGAAATATTACGTGTACAGTACATTTGATTGGTTGAATACTTACTACATACAAACTCTTTCATAAGTATGTGACTACACACATTGAAACAGTCATTTGGAGGGGCGCGCCATGTTATCGTAGTTGATCTCTACACTGAGAATGGCCCTTATTTATTTAGTGACTAGAAGTTGCCCGGGTCCAACTTAATGCTTTGTTCTTCCCTGTGGTCTACTCAGTACTCTATACTTGTGGCAAATTAAAAAACAACCTAGCGGTTTTTGAGCAATGATATATATATAAAAATTTATTATGTAATATTTGCTGAACTGCCCAGTTTTCGTATGTTAGTGATTAGTCTACATCAGCGTCTGAATAAATGTGCCTTTCAAAAGTGTATGTATGTATGTTTTATGTTTGTGTTCGCATGCTGCTACTTTCACAGTGAACTCTCTACAAGGAACACGTACACACCCTAAAGTATTATCACTTATTTTTGTTACACACTGTATATTGTTTCATCACAGGTGCACCGTGAAATGTTTTTAAAAAGATGCTCATAGGATTGTCAGGAATATTACTTGTAAAATTAGAATTTGTAGCTTCTTGATTTAAATGTCTGTGATGAATTGTTTTAGGAAGTTACTGACCTGTATGTTTAATAATAATAAAAAATCGGTTGTTTGTAAAGTCGGCTTACTGACGATAGTTGAACGTGACAACGTATGACGTTGTCACGTTCAACTATCCTTAACCCCTTAACCGTCGCTTCCGAATCTCTATAAATAGAAACAAACTTTTTCGACTGTAACCTAAAGTTATTTCGATGTATTTCTTTCAAATCGACCTATGCAAAGAACAAAGTTCTATTTGAATATATCAACAAAGTACTTTTATTGTACTTATTTTTTACTGCTATCGGACCTCTACATTTTATAAAAAAAAATAAAAATTTAAAAATATTACGTATAAAAACAATATGATGTCGAACGCTGCCGAACGCAAAGGCCGATTGTGCTTCCTTGTCGCTCGTTCCGCGCTCTCGCTTGCACTCCAAGCCTTAAATGGAACGCCTCAGAGCGAGGTAACGCCGCATGAACTGTCGTGTTTTTCGGGCGCGCACCCCATATCGAATTATAAGACGTTATCACGTCAAAAAATACTGGGGTTATATTTTGTTGTTTTATTTTTTTACTACTTAATTCATTCTTAAAATATACATGCAAAACACTAACAGCTATAATCTACAAATAATAATATAAGTATCTTAAATATAAAATAATAGTATTTTAAAAAGATAAACTTCAAAATAGTTTTTTAGGATACGGAATTTTAATTCTTTAAGTTATTAAGAATTAAAATTCCGTATCCTAAAAAACTACTGAACCGATTTTGATTAAACTTGCAGTATTCCCTACACACTAAAAAGGCCCATTCACTATCACTAGTGAATGGGCCTTTTAAGTTGAATCATACCTTGAACAACAAAAAATAGAACTACTCAAATCGGACTTGTAGTTCCGGAGATATGTTAACACAAACATAAAAACATACATAGGTACGTACACATTTGGAATTTGGCACATTTGTTCAGTGGCTGATGTAGACTAAAGCGCTTATTCCACTTATCCTAGCTAGGAAGTCCTAGTGTGGCTTCTAACTGACTAAATCAGTGTTGCCAGATGGTTTCAACCTTTTATCTGTAGTGGGAACTGCTAAATCTGTATTAAAGTCAATTTATATTATGTTTTATGATCTGGAATCCATTCGTAGGTAATTTCATAAGTCTACTGATTCCAAGTAGTTCAGAAAGTTCATCATTCATAATTTTTCGTGGAGCAAAAATTCTTTCAACCATCTTTTTCGCCTTTTATTTTTTTTATTTTCATTGAGCCAACAGCTAGCGCTTTACATATACGAAAACTGGGCAGTTCTGCTGTCTGTAAATATTACATATTATTAATACATAATATTACATACATGATACATACGCATCGAATTGATAACCTCCTTTTTTGAAGCCGGTTAAAAATATTGTAATGCTAAGCCTGAGTGGCTACAGCGGCGGACTAAGCACTACGCTTTATTTTACCGCCATCTGCATAATGCATCGGTTTATTAGCGCACATTACTAAAATACCACTAGCGGCATACTACCGATTTCCTCCTTATTATGCCGACAACCCGACAACGGTATTTTAGTGGGTATCCCTAAAGGACCACTAGAGGCACGTTAGACACTTTCATTTGAAAATTGTTCGGAACAGATTTAAGCCGGAAAATAGTATGAACGTAACAGATCTGTATATGTTGAATATCATTGTTTTTGAGCCTATTCGAAGCAAACAAAAAAAAACTGGTCCTCTTTATAATTAGTATAGATTTGTCGAATTATTTAATTAATAATCAAAATATCAGATCAATGACTGCAATTCTTTGTTCCGAATCAATTCTTCGAAATTCTCGTATCCTGTTTATACCAAAACATCAAAAAAATATTCACGAAAAATGTATGGAATGTTGTATGGCGCCTACGCTAGCAGACATTAAGTTTGTTTTGACTCATAATAATATGAAATATTTCCATATTTTAAAAATGAGCCATTTTTTTCATTGAACGACATTATTCATAACATCTGGCGCTGTGGGTATGTTTTCAAAGTTAATGTTTTTGTCTAGTTCCTACTGAATAAAAAACAAAAATATTGACATAAAAAGCGACATTGCGTTCTAATTAACCTTTGCCTTATACTTTATTGTTTTTTTAAAGTTAGTGAAAAAATATTAATTAATTAATTTCCAATTTCCATAATATAATCCACCTCCATTTTAGTTGATACCTATTGATAATAAGTGACCTACAAATACATTATAATATAACTTACCTTAAAAAAATATATGCTCAGGGTCTTCCAAAGTTTTAAAACATCTTCTGAAAAGGTAGTAGGTATAACACTTGTCAATTGACCACTGCACACTGTTACCACTCAAAATGTCAGTTTATGATATCGTTATCAAAACGAAATCTCTTCAAAATGTTTAAAAAAATAAATATGATTATAAATAATATTTTCATTTGAATCTCGCTTATAAGTCTAACTTAAGTCAATAATTTTCTGAAGCCTTTATTTTATTATTTTATTTTTATTAACAACAATAAGTCTTCGCTAAATGTAGTTATGTTATTGGATTGTAGACCCTATTGTGTACTGTTTTGTGTAAAGCCTCATGTAAACAGTACTGTGAATTACGCCTTTGATTAAATTAATTGGATTTTGTTGACATGAAACTACGAAATGCGCGATTTGGATAGGCGTAAAATATCATCGTATACTAAATTATTTATGGTTACCAAATCAACGTCTGTAATCTTGTCCACTTTATTCTTTATCTATGGTCTATAAATGAAAAAATCCAAAACCGTAAATAAGTACATGGTAAGTAAATACATCTAAAAGCAAATTTTATTTATATTCTTACATTTGTTTCTGGGTCAGCTAGAAATACAATACTTTCATTCTAATTTATATTGCTTCTAAAATAAGTAGCATTAGGTACCCAAATGAACATAAAATATATTACAATTAAGTATTAACGGACATTCCTATTTTGAAAAGACGAGATTTCATTAATTAACACAATTTCATGGTAAGTAATTAAAATAATGTTTTTGAGATATAAATTAATAAGTTTATTACAGTTAATTATTTACATAATAAACTGGTTGTGGTCGATATAAATAAACGTAAAGCTTAAAATAAATCGGCAAACATAGCATTTTGTTGCTTAAAAATACTCGAAGTTTTAAGATGGGTATACATAAATTATAGCCGATTAAATCTCAGGAGCTTAAATGAGAAAAACTTTTTGCTTACAAAATCTCAGCCTCAAAAAATTAACGGAATATAACTTATATTCATTATAATTTCTTATATTTACAATTTATCACGCTTTCAGCTTCATTAAATTTTTTTTGTTATTTCCCAACTTGATTTTTGAATGATTTTTATATTATTTCTGCAACGTAAATATCTAATACAACTCCATTTCTTATTATTATAGTATACAATTTACAAAGTATATAATTATACGTATTATTATGATAATATTATTAAATGCATTATATAATAATTAGTATCTAGACACGCGGTAGAGTGTCAGACCAAGTTCCGTGCAGCACCGTGTGTAAAGCAGCCATTTTTGAAACCCTCATAATTCAAAAACTATTTGACATAAGCTTGTCAAATGGCTGGCTTACACCAATTAAGTTGATAAGTATTTAACTAAATTTTAAATTGTTAATTGCATGTAAGTAAGCACAAAATTTAGTAGCAAGTAGCAACTTCAAATTTAGTTAAGTAAGTATAAAGTCATAAGTTAAAATTTAGTTGACTACTTATCTACTTAATACGTGTAAACCAGCCATAAGCCTCATATATTATATAAAAATAGCACCTGCTCCACTATGTACTAGATGAATGTGTCAGAGGTCGTCGTATCGGCGCGGCCTTGCACGGTCGCCGACCATGCTGACACTGTAACCTACGGCATTTCGCATTACAACAAAGAAAATATATTAAATTAAAAAAAAAATGTTTTAAATGTTCCTCGGAAAAAAAGAAGTTAAACCACATTTTACTGGAAGGACTGAGAATTCCTTACTAATATTATGTGTCCGTCAGTTTGTTACCTCTTCAGTCTTGAAATTTGTGATGATCATACTTTGAGGGACGAATGAGGACATCGGATAGTTTTTGAATTTTGTCACAAAAAATATACCGGATTTTATCCCAAAAAAGTTGCGGGTGTCATGCAGTTGTATAATAAATAAACTAATTATTAAAAAAAATGGAACAAAGAGTAAATTCTACAAATATTTTTATTTTCAGTTTCCTAAAATTTGAAATTTCCAAACCGAATTTGAAGTTAATCTATTGGTTTTTGTCAACTAATTGGAAAGGAATTCAAGTTTGCTGCATACCCCAATTTCTATGCAAAGTGTTGTTGATATTGTGCACAAAATTGGGGCTGAATCAAATTTTGTAGCTCAAAAGCTTGCGCAGTTCGTCAGAGTTTTTCAAGCGGTTATGTGTTTGTAGGTTGCAGATTTCTGTTACGTACATAATGTTATATAGCACATAGGGTTCAGTGGCGAGGGGTGAATATTTTGAGAAGGGAAGCCGGAGTAAAAAATCTACTTACCAATTTTGGTAATTTATAATTGAATGACATGCTTTTAATTTTCAAAACTAAGTTTGGAAAACAAAGTTTCCTTCGACAACAAAATATAATCTGTCAGACAGCAGTCTTTCTGAATTAATGCCATATTTTCCGAACTACACGATTACGTCGTACGACTCACAATTCACAAGTCACAATATAAATTAATTTAATTCACGACACTCTTCTAAGTTCTAACGCTAAAACAAAATTTAAATTCGACAAAACAAAACAAACGACATGTTGTTTACAAACACACTATCCGCCATATTAATATGTCAATCTAAAAACCAGCAAAATAAAAATGTATTACGCGCCTGTCATATTTAGTACCGCTAAAGGCATTCTTAATAAAGTCGTATTACAAAAAATCCTACCAAAATAAAATGTATTACGCGCCAGCAAAAGTATAATGTCGCTACATTCATTCTTAAATTCGAATCATAACAATTTTACTTCATGACTCATCTATCTCGCTTGCACTTGTGCGTTGCTAATTAACCTTTCTCCGTAATAACTCGTCGGGCATCGAGTTATTTCCAAGTATATATCGCGCGTGCTAGAACGAGACAGAACATGACGACCAGTTCACAGGAATGAAAAGGACAGATGCTTACTATGAACTGTCGTTGTATGGAGAAATAAGCCGCTAATCCTGCGGCTTATTTGATTCTCTGCGCCCGCACATTGCATTGCCTTTTAAAATTTGTAGGCGATAGTTATTAATTTAAACTATGTATTTCAAGTGAGAGAAAAATTTATTGCATATAACATTGTGAATTCAAAGTTTTTTAAGTAGGTATGTAAAATATTTATTAGATAAATATGTCGTTGGCCCGTATATTCGATTTTTCTAAGCCCTAAGGGAAGCCGATGGGAATCGGGTTATATGGACGCTTCGCCACTGATAGGGTTACACCAGAGGCGTGGTTAAAGTTAAAGTTATGGTTATAGTTAGGCTAACTTAACATTAACCTTAACTTTCACCACGGAAATTCACAAAACACAAAACTACGGGTAATGAATAGGATTGAGAGTATAAAAAATTGAATTATCCATAAAAATCGATAAGAAAAATATTTGTTATAATTGTCACTGAAATACATAGTAAATTTTCACGAAAAAATTTTGATATAAGTATGAACGATTATGGTTAAAATTAATTAATATGGCGTAAGGACGCCATATTTAACCAAAGATTTGACATTTTGCACTGTAGTTATAGTTAAAGTTATAGTCACAGTTACAGTTATAGTTAAAGTTTGTGCAACCCACCCATAGCTTAAGCGAATTGATAAAGTCACAAAACATAATTATTATTTTCGGCCAATTTAAATTGATACTGTACAGTGTATTTACAAGTAATAATTTTAATGCATAATATTATGAGTGTTAATAATATTTGTTCCTAAAAGGAAAAAGGTAATTTCATAATGTTAATAAGTCAATGCACCTTGTGTTCTGCCTACTCACCATAACCGAATTCCTATAATATTAGTAATGAGAAAACCTGGAACCTTAGTTCAATGTCCCTTAGATGATGATGATGATCAATCACAAATATTAATGATGATTGGCGCTGTTAATAAAATAATCGAGTCATTAAAAAAAGTAAGACCGTATCAAACCGGCTTTTGGCGACATCACACAAAATATGGAATTCTTAGACTTAATTAAATTATGAGATAAAATGTCGGTCATAAACAAGATCTAAGTTATTCATTTAGGAAAATTCGCAAACAGAAGGCCGAATAGTTAATAAATATAATGGGTGTTATTGAAAAGTGTTTACTGTTTTCAGATAAGATAGGACATTATGGACCATTTGTATACAATACGGAAAAATACATTTTGATTCAATTAATGAAATTGAGATAAGAAATAACGACAATAATTATTCACTAGCAATAGTGGAATGAAACAAAAATTATGTTAACAAAGATGAATTAAATTTTTAAGAATCTGATAGTGGTAAAGATAATAAAGAAGACAATGAAGATGAAGATAAGGCTGATTATGATGATGACAGCTTAGTCCAGGTCATAACTTGTCCACATGACACCAAACATTCCAGTCTGAAGGTCGAAGAAGCTGGTTTTGCAAAACAAACGCTTATCGCTTTCATACTATTATAAAACTGCGTTATCTTTATGGTTATATTCAGCCCTTATGTTATGGAGTTAGGCTTTTAAGTTGATAGCAGTAAGTGGCGATTATGGCTGGTTTACACGTATTAAGTATTAAGTATTAAGTACTTATCTAAGTAGTAACTAAATTCTAATTGTCATCTAGCTTAGGACACTAAATTTTAACTTGCTACTTGCGACTAAATTTTGTGTTTACACGCAATTAACAACTTAAAATTAAGTTAAAATTTAGTTAATTACTTATCTACTTAATACGTGTAAACCAGCCCTTAAAGTCACAAAACTAAGAGTAATTACGCTGGAGGTCCTAATCTATTTATTCGTAATGCCATAGATAAAGTTACTGTAACGTTTAAAGTTATTGTATCCGTGATCGACGTGCCATGAAACGACGAGAAGACCTCGATTCCAAGAAACAAAATAAAAACAGACCTAATTCGATTTTATCGGATCTCACCGTTATCTAAGCACGAATCATTTATAACAATCGACACGATAATATTTCTTTGATTTTCAAAGAGTTACTCATACGAACCCGATTTAGCTGCGTGCAATTTATACACTAACGGCACTGTCGATACTGTATTGATGTCAATACGAGATTTAGAACTCACGATATCGGTAATTAATGCATCAAAATGTTTAACGAAATATATATTTGGAAAGAAATGCGCTTATTATCTTTAACCTCATTTAAATTAAATTGGTTCTTCAAAATTAGTTTGAATTTAATATAGCGGAAAATCCCAGAAGTTTTGTTTAATAGAATGCTAGCAAAGACAATTGTCAGGTTTCCTAGATAGATCTAATGGATCATCATAATATTGTGCTCCAATATTTATTGTTCCAGATTGTGCATTGTACTCCGAGAGTGCCGAAGAATTGAAAATATTACATCAGCTTTTGCCGGCCTGTACAAAGAGAATATTAGAGATATTATACATATTATTATATTATAACGATTTTAAATGGGATAAAAATATGTCATTAAAAAAATAACACACAATTTTTTTTTTGGCTAAATGGACTCTCCGTGGACTCTCCGAATGATACCTAAGCCCTGGAAAAAATTTGGCAGGAAGTTTTAATTGCACTCTGTATAATATATAATATTACAGAGGAAGTCCTCTCCTACACTATCATCCAGTAGGTCAGAATCGACCTCCTCGGTCTTTCTCCGTCTTTTTTTTATTAAATAAGGGGGCAAACGAGCAAACGGGTCACCTGATGGTAAGCAACTACCGTCGCCCATAGACACTCACAACATCAGAAGAGCTGCAGGCGCGTTGCCGGCCGTTGTCCTTTTATGAAAGAATACGCTCTCTTCTTGAAGGTTTGCAGGTCGTATAGGTCCGGAAATCTCCGTCCGTCTCACAAAGTTTCGGTCAGGTCACGTGTCCGAATGCAAGTTTAATATTTTTACCCATCCCATTAAATTCACAACACTGCGAAGTTCTTACTTAAAAAAACGACTTGATTAAGAATTTAGGACTATGTCGAACATAATATTATACCGTTGCTTATGACCAAAACTTTGTTCATGAGTCACACTTATGTCCACTAATGATGTTTTAACTGTTCATGTGATTCTTATCTATTGATCAGTGAACAATGGACATTGGACACAAGAAATTTGCCTACGCTTACAACGCATTCATTTTTCAACCGACTTCCAAAAAGGGAGAGGTTACAATGTTCTACTGTGGTCATTCCTGATGAAAATACAAAATGTTTATTATGAGTTGCGATCCAATCTATCCTAGGCTTATGAGTGGTCGCTATAAGAGTGTTTTCTATATCTAGTCATTGCGAACAACGTTTGATACAGCCGACCGAGGGTAAAAACTTTTATGCGGGCCTTACTCTTATTTAATCCCTTCAAAATATTACCACCTCCTTTGGAAGTCGGTTAAAAATGTTAAGTTTTACGACAATATTATCTGTTTAGGCTTTAGCTACTTACGATGTATATTTATATAACATAGTAAAGTGAAACTGCGTTAAATTTTAAGTTTGTAACAGATCCGATGAACAATAAAAGTTGGAATTTGTGTTTCTAAAGGGCTACAACTCAGATTCACAAATAATTATAACAAAAACTTAAAAACCATTAACAATATTGGTACAACTAATGCCTTTCCTGTTTAGACAAAAAAAGAAATGTGTTTACAGAGTGCAATAGTATTATTATCATTATTAATATCTAACTCGTATATTAGTTATTACTCCACTTTCCGTAAAAATCCACGATTAAAAAGTTGTGTAAATAAAAGTAACTGTTCGGCAAGGTCGTATAAGGCCTGCATACCTACAGCTAACGATTTAAATAAGCCCGTTATAAAGCTCACACTTTTTTCTTTACCTGTGCGTATTTTTTTAGTCTGGCGCCACACGCGTTGACAATTTATAGTCTTTAAAAGTTTTTTTCCACAGCGTGATAGCTATAAATTCTTGTATTCGTTTTTTTTTACAAAATTCGTATTAGGTAACTGATTAGGTGTAGAATATTTATTCATATTTAAAACACGCATGTATTCTTGTAATCTGCTTGAATTTTAATCAATTATTGTCTATGTAACACTATAATGATTTTGTCAAAATTTGCTGCAATGTAGACAAAGACGATAAGAATCCGGAAAAAACGCTTCTTTTCATCAAAAGAAAAGTCATAAATTGCCAAGATTCTTCTATTAACACATGAAAGAAATAGCAACATTGAAATTATTATAATACTCTAGTTATTATGAAAGTTTGAATTGTTCGGTCGAACAATTCTGTTTCTCACAAGCAAAACATTGGGATAATTTTTAAACTTTTAATTGCAAGATTATCATGCTGCAGATTTAATTTAATTAATTTACTAATTGATATTAATACCAGTAGGTTCTCGTTTGAGTAATGGAGCATATAAATATTATCTTATCCAAGTTAAAAAGGCAATAAAACTTTTCGATTAAGTTAATTAAGAGAAACAATTTAAATTATTTTATTTATAACGTTAATAACATGAAATGTTTTACGAGTATTCGAAAGAATTGGCAGGAGCCTATTAAGCATAATTGTAAGGAAAAATTACATAATTTACATGATTAAATGAAAGGAAATGTGTAATAATTAAAATTCACAAACATATTAATATTTACTTTTCAATAGCACTGATTTAAAATAAATCCTAGGTATGTAGCCTAAATGGCGTTTCTCTTGTTAATGTCAACTTAACAAGTAAGCACTGTTAGGTACACATAATATTAACTGCTAGAGTGCCTACTATAAAGTATAAAGGCACTAACTACTTTTTAATAACACTTACATTTGGAATAATATTTATAAGTTTATTCATTGCTCTTGACTGGGTGAATGGACTAGGTGAAATTGGCCATTGAATTGCCAGGTTCTTGTGGTTTGATTCAACAAGTTATTGTCAACACTTTCGTAGCTCTGTGTTATTCTTAACAATGTCATGTGTTGCCCGGACTTCTTTGTAATAAAATTCATTGGTTCATGACTAAGATCGACAATAGTGCTGCCATCTATAATAATTAATGCACTTCCTTGTTGTCCAAACTACGAGGCAAATACCTAATACTACAATAAGTGTAAAATATATGATTGAATTTTTATAACTAACTATTCCATAGGGTCATAGCAGAATATAATGACGAACAAAAATTAGATTTAGTCATTACCGCGTCATCTAACCTCCATCGCACCCAAGTGACTCTCCTAAACGATTTAAATCACAAATTGACCATGTCACAATTTATGGACACATCAAACCATAAATCTATTTAATTGTGCAACAAAATAAAACAAAGGAAACCGGCTCCTAAATTGTTATAATCGGTGTAAACGATTGCAAAAAAGTTGCAAATTGATTAACAGTTGGTAGCATTTTGGTAGTGGTCATTGGTCTACTGAATTACATCAATAATAATTTTACATTGGTAGTTGGTACAAGAAATCGTAAGCTTTAATTTAAAGTTTTATCAAAATGACATTCTATTATTTTAATAAACTTTAAACCCTGAAAAAAAAGAAGTAAAAATTAAATGATCCTTTGTTTCCAAACAATTAATTATTAATGCAAATATATTCAATTAATTATTATAACGGTTCAAATCAAATGAATAATATTTTGAAGAAATTGACAAAGAGAACTGAATCACCACATCCTGTTGGATTTCCTTCGAATTCAGTGACCACTGACCACTGACCACCGAAAACAGGAATTAAACGATCGGAATGTTAAGATCATTAAATGTTTTGAATGTCGCGTCGGCGTGCAGGCGCCAACGCGCAGACGCGGGCGCGCATAAATATTGTAGCCTTATGTGTCCTGATCAAAGAACAACCAGGTAGAGTATCGAAGGGGGTGATACCGGTCCGTCCACGTCGTGTCCCTGGGCACCTCCTCCGTGCCATCGTGAGCGTTTTCATGGTGACACGGGAGGGCTGGCTGAACGCCGGTATGTGTGTGTTTGTGTGTGAAATTCTGTGTGTGCATGTGAGATGGATGGGCCCGTGGGCCCCGAAGCCTAAGCTTTTGTGCCCGGCGATGGGCTGCGTGGCCACTCGGAGAGTTTTAGGTCATTAGGGCACAAGTCGACCCAGTTTTAATTGGGGAAACAACAATGGAAGGTCAGCATGCGAATAATACTCCCAGGGTGGGTACCGGCAACGGAGAATCCCACACTCCCGCTTCGGCGGGGGATCGGGCCAGGTATACTGGGGGCCCTAAACATGCTATGGAGAAGGTGAGGAGCGGAAAAAACGACGACTTAAGCAAGAAAACGGAATCAGATAGGCACGACATGATGGTTATGTTGACGGCAAGTAAAGGAGAAGGCTCGCGAGCGACTACGCCTGTTTCTACTGGCTCTGCGACCGGGTTCTTCCGGAAGCATCCAGGTCCAGGCAGTGCCACCGATGACATGAGTGGCAATGAGACCGCCGCTTCATTGGACAAGAGAGTGACGACAAGAAAAAGGCTCGTTTCCTGCGCAAGAGGCGTGGTGGCGTGGACAGCCCTGAGGACAAGGGAGCGGCCAAAAATCGGTCTTCCTCTAAACGTGGGAAGGGCAGGGCCCCCACAACTGGTGAATATGCTGGCCTGGCCAAGGCCAAACAGGATTCGCTGGATGTGGAACGGCAGGCCCTGGAGGTCGAGGCCGAGCGCCAAATCTTGGAATCGACTAAGAGGATTCCACTGGTTCCACGGGTTCTGGTGGACCGGATGTCGGAATCCTCACTCAATTTGGACGTCACCGTGGCAGAGAAGGACGAGGTCACGACGGCAAGACTTGGCTCGGTGATTACCACCAGCCTTGAGGTCATCAGCGACGTGGCCAAAAAATCTAAGAATTTGAATTTGTCCGTATCTCCCGACCGCAGAAGTGCGCCGAGTTGAGAGTCTCGGGGATGGATGACGCGGCCACCCCGACAGAGATCGCGGAAGCCATTGCTCGTCCGGGTAACTGTCGCGTCGAAGATGTCAAGGTCGACGAGATCCGCCTGGACCGGAATGGCCGCGGGACGGCGTGGCTGAAGTGCCCGGTCGAAGCCGCAAAACTGGTGACGGCTCCCGGCACCAAAGTTTACGTCGGGTGGTTAGTGGTGCGCGTAACTATCCTGGCTGCGCGCACCATGAGATGTTACCGCTGCCTCGAACCGGGGCACACAAGAACGACATGTCCCTCGGAAACTGATCTCAGTGAGCTCTGTTTCCGCTGCGGTCAGTCCGGACACCAGACCGGAACATGTGGGAATCCGCCCCACTGCGCTCTGTGCGCATCGAAGGGGAAACTAGCGGACCACATTGTTGGGAGCAAACCGTGATCCAAGTCTGCCCCCACCAAAAAGAGAAGCGGCTCTAAAAAGAGCCAAGAGTCTAAGGAGCGCGCTACAACATCTACGGCGGCTTCTGGTGCTGGAGAGGTTCCGATGGAGGCGCAATAACGGCCACTTTACTCTTCCTTCAGGGCAACCTGAACCACTGCGCTCGGGCGCAGGACTTGTGGGTTCAGGCGATACTGGAGCGGAGGATAGATGTCGCCGTTGTTGCTGAGCCATACTGGGTACTGGCAAGGGACAATTGGTTAGGAGACGCCGACTCAACAGTCGTCGTAGCCCTTCGCCCCAATATCGTGCCTCCACCTCGGGGAAATGCGACACTGGGCCATGGTTTTGTCGCTGTCGGTCTGGGAGCCCTCACCGTTGTGGGGGTGTATTTCTCCCCCAATAGGCCACTGGCAGAGATCGAGGACTTCCTGCTTCACCTCACCGCCTGTATCGAGGGGTCATCTTCTCCTGTTGTTGTCGCCGGGGACTTAAACGCGAAGTCTACGCTGTGGGGTTCTCCGGCGACAAGTGCAACAGGCCGCGTGGTCGAAGACTGGATGAACACAACCGGTCTGGTGTTGGCAAATCGTGGCGCGGTCAGCACGTGCGTCCGCCCTCAGGGCGAGTCAATTGTCGACCTCACCTTCGTCAGCGCGTCGATCGCTCGATGCATCAAGGATTGGCAGGTCCTGGTTCACACCGAGACTCTCTCGGACCACCGATACATTAGCTTCATCTCTGCTAGCTCGACGGAGCTGGGTCGCCCGATTCCATCCCGTGGCGGCCCAAAGTGGTCCTTGAAAGGTTTGGACCGCGACCTGCTAGAGGAGGCGGCAATAGTGGCGTCGTGGTCGCCTCTCCCATCGGAAGATGTAGACGAATGCGCGGAGTGGCTGAACGAGGCGGCACACAACATCTGTGACGCCTCAATGTCCCGCGAAGGTCCGGCTAGGCCTCGGTGCCAGAGCTACTGGTGGTGCCCTGAGCTCACACAACTCCGAGAGGCGTGTGTGGCGGCCCGACGACGCTACCAACGATACCGCAGACGGCGGAACAGGAGTGAGGAGGAGGAGGTAATCCTCTTCGAGGGCTACCGCGCGGCGAGACGTGAACTGCGCGAGTCCATCAAAGACGCAAAGAAGCGGGCCTGGGATGAGTTCTTGGAAACACTGAACCAGGATCCGTGGGGCAAGCCATATAAATGGGTCAGGCAGAAGCTTCGACCGGCTGCCCCACCACTCACCCAGAATATGTCACCAGAGCTTCGTAGCAACATCATCTCGGCCCTGTTTCCATCTAGGGCCGAGTAGTCGCCGCCAACCATGGCGCCTTACGCTGCGGAGTCAGAGGTCGAAGAGGAAGTGCCGCCCGTCACCGCAGGGGAACTGGCAGCTGCGGTCGCCAAAATGGCCCAAAAGAACAGGGCCCCAGGCCTTGATGGCGTACCAGGACGAGTGTGGGTGCTTTCGATGAAGCACATGGAGGAGCGGTTACTTACTGTTTTCACCAGATGTCTGGTACAGGGTCGAGTACCCCGCCGGTGGAAAACCAGAAAACTTGTCCTGCTGAGGAAGCACGGGCGGCCAGAGGACCAGCCGTCTGGATATCGGCCAACTGTGTTGATCGATGAGATCTGTAAGACCTTCGAGAGGGTCATAGTGGCGCGTCTTAACCGCCACCTTGAGGACGTTGGCCCGAATCTGAGTAACTCTCAGTACGGCTTTAGGATCGTCGATCGACCATTGATGCGGTGGCCCGACTCCGGCAAATCACGGAGGAGGAGGTTTCCCGGGGTGGGGTAGTGCTGGTTGTCTTGTTAGACATCAGCAATGCCTTCAACACCCTGCCCTGAGCAACAATTAACGAGGCGCTCAGGTACCACGGCGTGCCAAGGTACTTGCGTAGGACGATTGGGAGCTACTTGTCGGAACGCTCCGTCAAATACCCCACCGAGGACGGCGCCTGGGAGGAACACGAAGTTGACTGCGGCGTCCCACAGGGCTCTTCTCTTGGGCCGGGCCTGTGGGACATCGGTTTCGATTATGTCCTCCGAGGCGCCGACCTCCCCGGCGCAGAGAAGATCGCATATGCGGACGACACCGCTGTCGTCTGCCGTGGCAAGACGATACGCGACGCGGTGATACTCGCGAGGGCGATGGTCGCGCAAATTGTCCGGCGCATCGAGTCACTGGGCCTGACGGTGGCCCTTAATAAATCCCAGACCCTTCTCTTCCATCGGCCGAGGAATGCGCCTCCGCCGGGTCTGGCAATTATGGTGGGCGGAACCCGAATTGACGTGGCGTCCTCCATGACGTACCTCGGTTTGGTCCTTGACAGTCGGTGGTCCTTCAAGGAGCATTTCCGCCGGCTGTCCGAGAAGGTGACCAGGTCTGCTGGGGCTCTGGCCTCTCTGCTCCCGAACCTCGGGGGCCCGAGCCTGGAATGTCGGCGCCTGTACATGGGCGTAATACGCTCCATGTGTATGTACGGGGTGCTGATCTGGGCAGAAAACCGAACACACCATCGCGGCCTGTCCCTCCTGGATGAGACAAAGAGTCGCTCTTTAACGGCCGCCATCGGACAAGACCTATCACTGCCGGCATTGGTGCTTGCCATGCTGAGCAGCGAGCACCAATGGGGACAAGTGGAGAAGTTCGCCGAGGAGGTGATCTCTGCTAAAGAGGAGGCCGAGCGAGTAAGAGAGAGGGAGGCGCTCGACCCCCGACGAAGACGACGGCCGAGGCGAAGACGAAACGACCACAATGGCCGAAACGTCCTGTCTTAGCAGGGGAACTCGGGGTGGTGGTGTGGGGACGCCGCCGCCCATTGCACCGAGTCCCGAGAAGGTCGTGATGCGCCTCATGTTCCTGCGCATCGCGACACAATCGGAGGAGGATGGCCTAAGCAAGCCCCCCGTTTGGGGCCTTTGTTTGGCCTAGGAGGTTAAAACCTCCGACATAGAGAGGGGCCTGCGTTAAGTAGGCGTTGCGCTGTCGGAACTGCGGAGTAATGTTCCATGGGACCCGTGCATCCGTCAGTAGCAAGAGAAGGAACATCGCAGAGTTTTAGTGGGTAGGGCCGCGGCACCTACCATCTTCGCCGCGGCGAGCCCCACATACCCCCCTGCGTCAAATGCGTTACAGCATTTCTCTGCGTTAACAAAAAAAAGGTAGAGTATCGAAAGTTTAGCTGAGACCAAAAATCGATCTACTAGAGTACTAGAGAGGTTGCTTGCAACTCTCATAATAGGCTTTGTTCGTGAAGATGAGAATTATATTCTGTCCTCTTAATATTCTCTCAAATTTAATTTTATTCCTAAATATATGAATATTAGTAGCATCACCTATTCTATTTCAATTATGTACCTTAGAGGCAAAATAGAGTCAAGTGATAGTTTTTACTTTACAGTCAAGTAAAAGTATTGCCACTTAATTTACATAAAACTGCACATCTAGAAACACGAATAGACGACAGCCAAAGGGACGAAGAAACAGGGCCGGATTTTTATTTTTTATGAGTATAATATGCCACTTTAATTTAGCTGCCCCTATGTACGAACTCTGCCGCCATCATAGGACAATGCTATTCATAGGCCATGGCCTATAATACTGCCCATACATAAATCCAGAGCTGCTAAGAGCGCAGGTAGTAGTCTGATGATCGTTACGACTATTAAAATAAAATCAAACTTCACTTACTTTTTCGTAGTATTGATATTTTTCATGATGGTTCTCGTCATCGTCTCGACAATAGGCGCCAGCGTGCATCCTGGAATGAGTAAACAGAATAGGGTCAAACTGACACAATTTATCACAGTGACGTCGTCGGTAAAAACCATTATTTTAGCCAGCAGTAACAAGAATGACGCAAAATATTTTGTACAATTATTGTGTAGTCACAAAATGAATTACTACTACGTCATCAATATAATCTAAACAGTTTTTTCGGGGCTCGTACTGTTCTTACGCGACCTACGTTTCTCCACGTTGACCATGCTGAACCAATATACACGCATAGTGTACAGGGTGTAACAGTGGCGTAACTATAATAGGGTGGCAGGGCTGGCAAAATGCTACGGGCCCCCGATCCAAAAGGGCCCCGGCCCAAAAGGGCGTGATATCAGAAGTTTTTTATACGTGATTGTTGTATTATTAAAGTGACGATTTTTACTGATACCCATCAATTTGCCACGGGCCCCGGATGTTATAGTTACGCCACTGGTGTGCAACAAAACTGAATGAAAAAAGTAACTCTTTCGGCGCTGCTAGTTTTACAGTCAACTCTATGTAAGGAATGCCTTCCTTGGACCCACCCTAAAGTCTATAGGGTGTAAGAAAACTAAGTGATAATACTTTAGTATGAGTCTCTATAGAGTATACTGTGAAACTTGAAAGTAGCAGCGCTGACGGAGCAATTTTTCGTATGGGTAGGTAAGCACCCCGGCGTCATGAATTTTCCCATACAAAAGTAAAGAAAGTTACTCTTTTAGCGCTGCTGCTTTCACAGCGAACTCTACCAATACGTCTCTCATGTACACCCCCAAAAGTATTATCATTAGTTTTGTTACATGCTGTATATTATTATCTTCTATGATTAACCATGATCGATGTCAATTATGCAATGTGCAATGTGCATGCTATGTGCTTCACAATCATGGTTCTCCATAATAGCCCCACTTGAAAAGGGTACTTAATGATTAATCGTTGATACCCATTTCTTTAAAATAATAAAATAGGTACTAACCTGGCCAGTATCCACTATTCATTCTGTACGTATACTTGCTTACATTACTAACGAATCTTTTCAACTCTCGAGACTGCAATAACAATACGAGCAAGAAAGGTCAAAGGGTATTTTCCCTTCAATAATTTAACATCATAAAGGGTTTTACAAACGCTACCTAAAATAATTTACTTAATAAGGCTGTACGTGAATTTATAAAGGTAATGGACTCTAAAGAAGCTTGAGGGCTATGAAGGGAGTTTTAGGATACATCTGATTTTCCATTGTTACATACATCAGTTGATTGATAACATTTCATTTATTTAAGCGTACGTTAAAGTATATGTAGCACATCCATCGTGGGTATCGCAGACACAATATATTTTCAATTGTTATGCGGCAGCCGGCTGCCGCTTGGGGATTGATGGGTTAAACCTCATGTTCTGTCTTATTATTATCGTCTTATCGCATGGTAAAGTTCTCCGGATAGAGAGAAATTAGGCCATTGGCCTGTTATACGGACAAAAATAATATTTTCAGACATTTGACGACGGGTTCGAATCTCGCCGACGGAACAAAAAGTTTTCAAAAAGTTCCTGGGTCATGGATGTGTATTAAAATATGTGTATCATAAAATAAAAATTTTAAATTAAAACTATAAAAGTCTATAAAAAAATAAAAATCTTTATATATCCGTTGTTTGGTACTCGTAAAACAAGTCCTTCAGGTACTTAACACGGGGCCAGACTGACGAGGTGTGAAACGTCCATAGATATTACTATTATTAGCTTAAGATTTCCAAGGAACATTGAATTAAGTTAATATACCGGAAATGATCAGTGATGTAGGTACAACTTCTTACAGCTCGCTAAAGATATGCTCACAAAAAAACGAATCAATTACAAATGAATCGTGTATGACATGGAAGTCAACATTATACACGCGTGGTTATGATTATAATAAATGCATTTATAATAGAAATTCCTACTAGAGGTCGTCAATTGTTGCAACAAATTGGTAGTAAAGAAACCGTAAACAAGTTTGAAGAAGGCCGGTGGATAATCCTATTATGATGAAACTTTGATTGTGGCCGACGGCTCCGGAAGTGATCTATGGTGTTTTAAGCTTAAAATGTAATTAACAAGTGCTTACATCTAAAATGTTTACAATTTACATGCCACAAAATGGAACCGTTTCTTCCCTAAGCTTAGAATGTATTTTTGATTAAATTGTTAACTATTTCTTAATATTAAATGCAAAATATATTAACATTTTTGTCTGTCCCGCGTGACACTTATTGCATTCATAAAGAATGAAAGATTGTGATTATTGCCGAAAATGATTCCGACGCGGAAAATTCGGTTCAAGTAAGTTGAAAACAGCATCTAGCAGTAACGAAAAGCTATACTGTACTCGGCGAAACATGGCGGTAGCGGTCATTGACTCCCTGTGAAAACTTGTCATTTTCTATATAAACCGCGATTGACAATGAAGTGTCAGATGTTGTCAATCGCGGCTTTGTATGGAAAATGACAAGTTTTTGACAGGGAATCAATGACCGCTACCGCCATGTTTTACCGAGTACAGTATAGCGTGTTTATTGAAAACTAATGATTTTAATAATCCGCAACTTATTATTTATCTTAACGCAGTTAATATAATAAAATCCCCAATTAGTGGTTTATAAGGGAAATGTTTGTGAATATACTGCTAAAAAGCTTTGGTAGGCATAACACGTTCAAAAGAATCTGAAACTTCAAAGTAAAGACATATTATTTGTTTTTTTATATAAGGCTACCAAAAATATCTAAAATATTAAGGCGATTCTGATAGAGGATGTACTACAAATCAAAATATTATAATAGACATGGCTCTTTACTCTGCGCCTCCAGGTTGTTCCTCAAATATTTATAATTTCTTTGTTTTTCTGTAATGTATCCTTACTCCTTAGCTTTATTTTCATTTTGTATTAATTAAATGGATTTAATTATTATTTTATTATTCGTAGCTTCCATAATATACAAAACACATAGAATACTATTTATACTGGAAAAATGTATGGTTCCCGCGCAATAGTGTTGATATTTTCACCCAGTATTTTAATAATTTACAGTGCCAATTCTATAATTTAGTATCTGTGGTCCAGAGGATGGACTATATTAAATGCCATGTTTTGTGGGCGAAACGCGGCACTAAAATATGAGATCGTAAGGACGACTCGAAGGCCGAATTCCTTGCATGAGACCCGAAATAAACTTGTACCGTTTCAAATAAATGCTTTTTTATTATTCATCTGAGCGTTTATTACTTTGAAACTGGATTTTGAAGCTTAGATCGAGAATCGTATTACATTTTAAAAGGTACACGAAGAATATGCAATTTTACTAAATTTTCTTAGGAGTTAAGAATTTATCTCTTTTAAAATCATTCATGAGGTCCTACAGGCTACCACGCTCGGGAAATCTGGATCGGAAAAATCGAGAGCTAGGCTAAAATAACTGGAAACTCAAAATGGTAAGGTTACTAAAGCCCAGTTTCTTGGGGTAATTCTAAAAGGCTCTATCGAACCTTTTAGAATTACCCAGGTATTTGTATAAATTGTATATCATTTTTACACACCCTAAAGTATTAAGTAGTTATATCTATTGTGGTACTATCACTTTATTTTGTTAGACTCTGTATATCAGCGGGGCTAAAATGGTAACGTTTTGCAACTCCTCCAGAAAATGAATTGTCAAAACTGTCAAATTGACAAATGTCAAATTAGTACAAATTACTAGACATATGAATTGCAAAAGCAGAGTGTTTTTTAAAAACGAATCTTAATTATGATTTATTTTTTAAAAATCACTCTGCTTGCAATTCATATGTCTATAAGTATATTAAATAGTATTTGTACTAATTTGGCATTTGTCAGTTTGACAGTTTTGACAATTATTTTCTGGAGGAATTGCAAAACGTTACCATTTTAGTCCCGCTGATAACGGTCTTTAGTAACTTTTATAAGGCGCTTTGATAACTCGTTGTCAACTTGAAATTTTTTATCATCGTCGTCATGAGCTAGATAAATCAGGGAAATTAGTGCACACATAATATTTATATAACTAGGTTGGGCATAGTTCAAGGCCGAGATCTAATTAAGAAAACAGCTACTGGATTTTGCGTCAATATGAGGTTGACGCATCTATTTCTAATTATGATATCTGATTAAAATCAAATGTTAAGAGCCCGGGTTACCCTCGAAATTCTCATACATACGTAATACTTACCAAAATCATTTTGTCATACGAAAATATTTAACATGTTTGAGTTATTTTTCAGCTTAAAATAGTAATTACCTAGGTTCCTGAACAAAAATTAACTTCAAAATATTTAAACACTGAAAAAAATTTTTTGTGTATAAATTTTTTTTACTAAATTTACTATTAAATATTTAAACACTAAAAAATAGAGATAAACACTAAAAAATATATAAATAAATAGTAAACTTTTAAAAGTTTACTACAAAATATTTTAATACTAAAAAATATTTTTTAGAGTTGAAATATTTTGTAGTAAAAATATTTATGTATGTATTACGTAATAACGTATGTATGAGAATTTCGAGGGTAACTCGGGCTCTTAATGTGTCTGTTTTAAAAAATCTGCCTTAAGAGCCCGTCCTCTATTTTCTACTGCTCTCTTCACACTCACGCCCGTCTTTCATATGCCAGGTGAAAAAGGACGATCGCCAAGTTAGCGGGCAGATAGAGGTTTTCTGTTTTTAAAGGGTTTTTTTTTTATATTGAAGTGGTAAAAAATAATTCCAACACTTTATAGACGACTTTCTCAACAGTACATTGTATTTTTTTCATACCGTTAAGACGTCAATACAATCCATAAAAAGGTGATATTCTAAACCTTTTACAGCAAAAATCACAAAACTGTCGCGGGTTTGAGTTGGATTATTTAAATATACTTAAAAAAATAACTTATAGAAATACTGTATTTTAACTATTAAATCACGTCTGTTAAATGAGCGAAATCGGCAAAATTTCGTATACGGACTCTTAAAGTATGCCGAAAAAACGAATTGTTATACCCACCTAAATTTTCGCTTTTGGTTCTTTCTCATTCCACGAGTGTTGGAGTTATCAGTGAAAAATACGTTATATAAGCCCCATATATTATTCAGAGATATCTCAAACTCATTATTAAATTGGAGAAATTTGTCATTAAATGAGTGCGGCGTGTTAACTATACAAGATCAGCCTAGATTTAGATTACTATTCAAGCAAAAGTAGATTAAAATTGGTTAAACCTAACCTAGCTAACAGACGTGTATGACATTTAACACAATATAATAATATTAAAATTTATTATATAGTACTATATATTGTAGCTAAAAATATATGTATAACATGGTGTCAATTTCCTCGTCAGTCGTCGTTTATGATTCATCATAAAGTTCTAAAAACGATATTAGTGGATTTTCCGCATCTTTCGTAAATCGTTATCTTTTACTCATAACTAATTCCCGGATTTGAACGTGCTTCCTGAACAAATAGACACATGTAAGGCGCATGTAACTTTTCAATTTAAAAGTTCCGTCTTTCTCTCTCGTTTGAAAAATTATACAATAAATAAAAAAGATCGCATTATTTTGTTAAATAAAAGTTACAACTTCCTGTTTAATCCCATAAAAATACTTTTACAAAGTCAGTAAAGTTATTGCACAATAAATACTGTATTCGGAAGTTAAGGCTTTTCAATATTCAAAACACGATAACACAATAAAATTTAACCCTCTCATTTTTAGGGTTCCGTAGTCAACAAGTCTAAGAAGACTTCAAAAGTTATTGAGTAATAGTCGATCAACTAAAAAAAATGTATTCGGCGAAGTATAAAGGAAATTTTCGTTCAAATCTTTTGAACGTAACTGAGATGATGTTGTTACGAGTAGGTATTAGTGTGAAACACGTTATAAATATACATTCATTAACTATACAAAAATTATCAACTAGCGGTACTACGGAAACATTGCGCATTGCCCGACACGCACTTGGCCGGTTTTTTTTTGTTAGAGTATTGGAATTTTATTATGATTTTATTTCTTTATTTTGTTCTTAGGTTAAGGGTGGGTTGCACCAGAGGCGTTGTTATAGTTAAGGTTAAGGATATCGTCAAATATGGCGTCCATTATTGACTTTGACAGTTCATTTGATATTTTTGCTAAAGTTAAAGTAATTAAAAGTTGGTGCAACGCACCCGTCTTAATTGATATGGATAATCTATTAAGGTGGCCACTCATTTGCGATTGATCAAAACGATATCGCAAATAAAATTCTTATGAGGGCTTCGTATACGGTTCCTTCCTAAGAAAAAATCAGCTGGTCGTTCGTCATTATGAAAAATCATAAATTAGCTTAAATTTTCTGGCATATTTATTTTCCTCATGTAGTCAAAAAGTCGATACGAAATTTCCTTTTGTGCGCTTAATATATAATATAATATATGTCGCCAAAAATAAACCGTAAGCAACCCAAACACATGATGAATTGAGCTATAAGCTTATAAGCTATGATGATAAAAAGTATCAATTGAAATAAGAAACAGGTTTTATCACTGTCAAAAGCAAATTTTGCAACGAAATGAAAAATTCGAGACCAAGCTTTTTATATTGAACTTTTATGTACGAAAACGCTAAAAAATCACAACATGATCTGGTCGCATTTTTGTGACATTGATAAATTTACTGCAAAATGCTACACGATTATTAATTTTTGTTGTTTATTAATACATAAAAGAAAGAGGCGCCTAAAAAAGGATAAAACAAGGTAATAAATAATGATTTATTATACTAATATCTCCTCGGATTTTTTGTTGCATTCCTACAATAAATATTTTCGGTTTTTGTGTTTCCGGGCCAGTAGGAAAACGAACGCTAGATTTACAAAAGAAGTGTTAGAAATTCGGACAAATAATATGAATATTATATCATTAATTGGAAGCTACAAAGCAATTCTATGGAAGCAAATAGGTAGTTTGAATCTCAATAGCTTAATCTCACGCGTAAACGACTGGCCCGATTTTGCTGTTTGGCATAGAGATACTTTGAGTCCCGAAGACCAACTTTGGATACATTTTGTCCCGGAAAAATGCACGGCTACTGCACAATATGCTTTAATGATTTGCGCGTAAACTATTCAGTATATTTTGATGAAATTTGATATGGATATACTTTGAGTCTCGAGAAAGGATAAGGGATACTTTTTATCCCGGAAAATGTACGGTTCCCGCACAATAAACTTTTATGATTTTCGCCTAAACTTTTTAATTTAATTTAATGGGCATGGATATACTAATTTTAATCTATTTTTTTCTTAATTATACCAATTCGAATTAAATATTCATCGTTTAAACAGGAAAACATCTGTCGGGTCAGCTAGTTATATTAATATTAGCTTTCAAACATTGTTTTAAAGTCACCTACCTAGGTCCTAGTACAGAAAATGTTTATAATATGTTACAATTCGCTTATCTCGGAAATCTTCCGAGACAAAAATTTCTTTCGTCCTTTCCTGGGACTCAAAATATCTTCATTCCAAAATTTAATAATAGTGCAATGGTTTAGGCGTGAAGAGGCAACAGACAGATAGATACATTTTTGCATTTGTAGTAGCATGGATAGTGATGAATTAGATATTTTGAAGCTCATCACTAGTTTGCGAATTTTATATATATTTTAATTGGACTTAAATAGATAAAACTTGGCCTATTACTTATATCGTTTTCAATATGGTAAAGAATTTAAAGACGGACCTAGCAGACTTTTTACATATTCATAAAGACTGTTCTGTACTTCCTACTTCGGACCGATATAATATAACTGAATCAGTATGTAAATTCGGCGTGGGCTCGATTCGTCTCACGTGCTTAAGTTTGTGTTAGATAAACGTGCATTTCGATACCTTGCTTCGATCGTTTTTGTTCGAACGGTTGTTGGATGCCACTATAAAGGTGACTTTCCGATCCTTGCGGCAAGAAACCGCAACCGAGAAAAATTCTATTTATGACTTAGGAAGTAAGGCAATAGCTTTGTCTACACTGTGCCTTTTTCTGTTCGTCAAGGGCATGCGTTATAGCGCAGTCAACAGCGAACGTGAGGCATGCCCGTGACACATGCCCTCTGACCGTATCCAGAACTTTCGCTTTGTTATTTTGTTTCTGGAATTTCTTATGACCAAATAAGCCGCACATATTCCACCCAGTAAAATGTTTTCGTCGCACATGTTACAAGAAGCTGACAGTCACCGCGACTGAACAAAAATGACAATGTTGAATGCGTCAAAACGGAAGTTGAATGAAAGAAGATGATGAAAATTGAAGACGAAAGCGCATAGTGTGGACATAGCTTACAGGTTTCATTTTTCTCTAGGCCACTACAAAGCAGCGGCGGCATCGGTCGTTAAAAATATGCTGCCAGGTCAAAACTCAAAACTATAGCAGAAAAAATTAAGTATGTAAGTTTTTTTTTCTTACATCTCTTATAGAAAAGGTGCGCCTGCGCCTTAGTTTGTATGAATCATTTTTTTTTTGTATTTTAGTAAAGTAAACCATATGGATCTCTATAACTACCTGTTCTATTTAACTTTGGCATCCAGTAATAAGCATCTAGAGAAAATTATTACGAAGTAGCCAAATCGAGAAGAGAATGTTGACAGTGAAATTCACATTTTTTCGGGCTTTTTCAGGGACTTTGGCTATTTTATCTAGACGCGTCTTTTAATTAATATATATTGTTATCTCCTTTGTGTGTCTCTTTCTAGTAGACAAAACATTTGTAGAAAATTTAGTGGTATTACATAAAAATTTGAAGAATATTATTATTATTCACTTAAATTTTATTAACAGTGATATCCAAGCTTCTTTATAATGTTTGGATTAATAACCATTGCCAACTTCTTATCTCTACAAAGTAAGTTAAAACAATAACTTCTACCTTTTTGAGATGACTCAGTTCTGTATCAAGGAAACTCAGGTGTGAAAACGAATTTACTGTAAAAAGATGGTGTGAAAATAATTAATGTCCCGCTTCTAAACATCTGATGAAAGGACCCATGTCATCGGTCACGTCTTAAGATGGATCTCGTCCCGTTAAGATCACATCTTAATTTATACGTTGAATCATACTTAACACGATTTAGGATCTTAAGTTCTCAACTTAAGGCGGGCATAAACCCCAATTTGTTATTCCGTGACTCCCGGTTTACCTAGTTCCAATATAATAACGAAATGTAAAAAATATGAGATATAAAGCACAATATTTAAAAGACTTTAAACCGTAAATATTTTTATAAAACGTAATACTTTGGCTGTAATTAATTTACAAACTCACCTCCGACAAAAATCTAATTCATCGAAATATAAGTATTAACTAGGATAATTATACATTTTATTTGAATAAATTGTTATAAAATCTATATTAAAATATCCTGAACCAAACAATTTTGTTTCTTAATATTTATTTCCAAATATATTTAAAAAAAAACATGAAAAATAGAGAAGATCCGCCCCTAGTAACTACAGTTTTATGCTAAGCTAAAATGAATCTTATTGTGATGCGTATACGCTTGGTCTTTGGTTGTTTGCAAGGTTATCGTTTTGGATTGAGATTGATCCCTGCCTTAAGATAACACCTTGCTGTTTTATTTGTGGAGTAACTAAATTATTTTAACTCTTTACTTATTAATCATTTATGCAGATTAAACTACAATATACCAATTGAATTACATTTGCGACACAACAGTTGCAGTGTGGAAAACGGAAAGGCAGAAGAATTTAATAAAAATATTATTAATAAGGCTTTTGCATCTGTTGTGAATGTTATGTACAGTTTTCTTCCATTATAATTAAATAACTCATTAAATAGTATAGTGTTAGAAAAACGTGGTATGGTCATTTTTAATGTATGTATGTTAGCCGCACTTATTATCCTTATAACGTAGTCATTCTCTATTATAGGTCCAGAGGAATGAACTTAGTCTAGGACCAACCATAATATTATGCTAATTTCTTCACGATGTCTTCCTTCACCGAATGTTCGTAAAAATATAATGTGCCGTTACAGAATTTGATTCATAAGCACATGGCAGATCTACGTGTAGGTCTATGCTATGCTACATTTCAGTCGTGGCCCTGGCCCTAGATTGATGAAGTATGTTTGCCATTTTCTATTTAGTATCTACCCATGAATAAAATGTCTCTGATAACACATTATACGGAACCTGGTGCAGGTTTGATTCCAGGTGTTCTCAATTCTCATTCGAGTTGAATGCGAATCAAAATAATATGTCTACAATAATATGTCTACTAAGGTAGCCTAGAGTAGACAATAGACATATTTTGATTCGCATCATTTCAGATGTTTTGCATTATTTCAGATGTTTTTCTAAGAAAGTTCGAAAAACATCTGAAAAAATTCATAATATTATAACGATTTTTTTTTGCTCAATGACTAACTTGCTCTCTTGATGCTGCTGTTGCATTTTTGTTTCATAATCTGGTGGACATAATGCATATTTATTCGGCGGTACCGTAAGCGTCCTGCCGTGTAAATCGGTATTTGGGTAAACTGCGTCCAGGCGACAAACTCCGTTATTCCCGTTGATTGGAAACCTGCTTTATGGCCCAATAAATACGATTTAAGATATACGCTGTCGCATGTAAAGTCCTAAAATTTTAAACTGATGCGAAATCTTCAAGTTAATGCTATTCTACTATACTAGTGAATAACTATAGCACAACCAAATAGCTCACACCAGTGGTTCTGAAATATTTTTGGTGGCGAAACCCTTTTGGAAAGTGAATTTTTTGGCGGAACCCCAAAATAAAAGAAAAAGTCAAAGCCATTGCGACAAGGAGTGGATGGAGATTCTGCACCAAAAATCATTAAGCGGCATGATTTCGTAGAATGACTGGTGGTGGTGTTTGATAAGTCATTTGCATTTCGCGAAGATCCAAGGCACTTTGATGGCTTTGAATGGCTTGCTTACACGGAATTGTACTTTGACAATGGCTTGCTTACACGGAATTGTACTTTGACAATGGCTTGCTTACACGGAATTGTACTTTGACAATGGCTTGCTTATCCATGAAGGAACTTTTAGCTTTTGATGGACAATCAAACCCAATAGCTTATTTGGTTTGATGGACAAAACGTTGTCAAAAGTTTTAGTTTCCTATCACTGCGGAACGATCTCCTCCTATGCTGCGAGTGTCCACAGCAGGAATCGCTGATCATAAGAATACTGATGATTTGCCAGCTGGTTTCCTAAATAAAGCATAATAATAGTAGTAGTATAATAATAGATGTCTAGAAGTGTCTTAACCATACCATATAACCATAGGAAACATATTTTTTTAAGTACAGGCATTGATTTTCTAAACTTCTTTGAATTTGGAAGAAGCAAAAATATAGACCACGAAGAAGTAACTGAGCCCTTAGCCAGCACGTTTTCTTGCTTCTTTACAAAATCGCTGATCAAAAATGTATCTGGAATTGACATAATATGAGCGTTCGAAATTCAATTCAAAAGAAGTAGACATTCGACTCATGTCATGACAATTCCATACATTTTGTTTGGCGATTCTATATAGAAGCGATGAATAAACGAGTTGGTAAGATACTCAGGTAACTTTTTATTGCGCAAAAACGTACGCAACCCTACAAAATATAATACTTTGCGCTAGCAAAATCTAACACCGTTTGAGTTTTATATCTATCACTATCAAATATTCCAATAAAAATATTTGATAGTTTAAAATACAAATATTTTGACATATTTTTTGGCTTTCAAAGCCGGATATTTCAATATTTAAAAGTTTCATAAAACAGTCGATACAGTTTTTCCCTTGCATTTGTTATTATAGTCGGAAAATTTTCAAATAAAAATCCTATGCGTTCAGGTATTTTTCATATTGGTGCCATTACCTATAATATGTTATGGCACAGAATACAATATATTAGGTTATGGTATATAATATACTAGATGTTCCGCGCGGCTTCGCCCGCGTAATTTAAGAATGTCACGGAAGCCGTACATTTTTCCGCAAAAAAGAAACTTTTGTCCCTTCACGTGGTCTATTCTTCATGTGTGCCAAATAACAAAAAATTGCTCCAGTGGTTCGTTAGATAAGGCCTATAAAATAATTTCCCCCATTTTTTCACATTTTCCTCTATTTCTTTGCTCCTATTAGGTTTAGCGTAATAAAATATAATAGCCTATAGCCTTCCTCGATAAATGGGCTATCTAACACTGCAATAATTTTTCAAATTAGATCAGTAGTTCCTGATATTAGGGCGTTCAAATAATTCCCTCCCGTTTTTTCCACAATTTCAATTATTTCTTCGCTCCTATTAGTTGTAGAGTAGAAAAATATTTCTTTTTTCTTCGCTCCTATTAGTTGTATAGTAGAAAAATATAGCCTATAGCCTTTCTCGATAAATGAACTATCTAACACTGACAGAATTTTTCAAATCGGACCAGTAGTTTCTGAGATTAGCGCGTTCAAATAAGCCCTTTCAAATATATTTCCGTTCCGTTTTTTCCACATTTTTCTCTATTTCTTCGCTTCTATTAGTCTTAGCGTGATAAAATATAGCCTATAGCCTTCCTCGATCAATGGGCTATATAAAACAAACAAACAAACTCTTCCGTTTTATAATATTAGTATAGATTGGATACACTTATAGAGGTAGGTTAAATACGTAGTACTTATATCTCAGTGGTTAAATTTAATAATAAATTAAAGCCCCAAAAGAAACAGATATTTTGTCTGTCTGTTTGTGTTGCGTTTGGCCGTTATATAATGGATGAAGATTCAAATTAATTTTTGTTTGAAAGCCTTCGATGTCTAGAGCTAGCTTCAATATTCCTCGATAGTCGATACTTAGAGCGACCGCAGACTTACAATAAAATTTCAAGTTGGCCAACTCGCATAGTATATCAATAGCTATATGAGAGCTCGCACATTGCATCCAACTAAATTGTACAACTAAATAATTGGACACCAATCGCATAAGAACAGCGATTCCTTTCCGATTACCTACAAATTAATCCTTCAAGCCCCAAGCGGCCGCATGCGGCCGCGATAACAATACAAATCTATTGTGTCTCGTTTTTTCCACGATCGAGGGAAAAGTTGTTCAAATAAATTGTGAAACTACGCAATTTAGTTGTACGATAGTCGGCCAACTTGAAATTGTATATCCGCGGTGACTCTTAAATTATGGAAAATTCTGTGGTTACTTTTTAATTTGGTTATTCATTGATATGATTTATTAAGGCCGTCCCCCGAGCAAACGAACTTGGCCATACATTTGCTGCGTTGCCGAGATCGCACAAATACCCTATTCTTTTTACTATCTTTGTTCAAAATTGACCTACAAAAATTTTGAAACGGGAAACATGTAGTTTATGATATTGTCGATCTATTGGCGTGTGTAATAAAAGTAATTTGTAAATACTAAGGAGATGCTAAATGTATGCTTGAATTTTATTAAATTAGCTTTACTTTGGAAGCTGATATCATGAGTATAATAAACAAAAATAGAAAAATGAAAATTTAAAACGTGGAAAGTATTGTTGAGATACTGAAGATTATTGCTGTATTTTTATTATAAATCTGTAGCTTTCAAATTATGAGTTTATATAAGGCTCTAAATGCGGTAAATTACGGATTCTCCGTAGGAATGCCCTTAACTTATAACCCTAGTTTTAATTCACAGCTTAATAATATTTACATGGAATCAAAATCGTCAAAACATTTCAGTGTATAGATTAACAACAAAATTCCTGACATTGTTTGAGGTAAAATATAGTGACAAACATTCTGAGGAAACGATAACAGACAGATTAGCGGGGTCAAAAGTGTACGAAAACACCACTGACTGAAATATAGTTGTACTACGTAAACATTAACTACGTATGACTTGTGAGTGATCCAATTATTAGAATCACCAACTATAACAATTTAGTGTCGTTGTATTCGATATAGCTTTGATGTTAGAAATCAAAAATGTACGGCCCCTAGGATCTCTACATTGCTATCTATGTCAGTCAGCCATAAAATATTATACCATACATTTTCATTTCTAACTTCGCTGACGAAATTGTGAATGCAATATGATGACTAAAGGGTATGTTCACATCGAAATAAGGCGCGACCCAATGATAATAGTGATACCGAATTGAAATTTAAAATGGCGTCACGCTATTAAGTATCATAATTTTATATTACAAATGCATCGCTAACTCGATCATCGTTTCGATGTAGTGTGACGTGACTTTTAAAGTTTCCTTTTTATGACACATCTGGAAATAGTTAAAATAAAAATATTAATTGGACTAGAATTAATTAGAAATTTGTAAGATATTGAGAAAAAAAAGTAAGATTAAGGTTTTGGATATTATTAATTAATTTGATGTTCCCTTAAGAGCCCGGGTAACCCTCGAAATTCTCATACATACGTAATACCAAAATCATTTTGTCATACGAAAATATTTAACATGTTTGAGTTATTTTTCAGCTTAAAATAGTAATTACCTAGGTTCCTGAACAAAAATTAACTTCAAAATATTCAAACACTAAAAAAAATTTTTTTGTGTATAAATTTCTTTTACTAAATTTACTACTAAATATTTAAACACTAAAAAATAGAGTAAAACACTAAAAAAATTATAAATAATTATTAAATTTACTACAAAATATTTTAATACTAAAAAATATTTTTTGGAGTTGAAATATTTTGTAGTATATTTACTTTTTTTTTATATATTTTTTAGTGTTTTACTCTATTTTTTAGTGTTTAAATATTTAGTAGTAAATTTAGTAAAAAAAAAATTTACACAAAAAAAATTTTTTTAGTGTTTAAATATTTTGAAGTTAATTTTTGTTCAGGAACCTAGGTAATTACTATTGTATGCTGAAAAATAAATCAAACATGTTAAATATTTTCGTATGACAAAATGATTTTGGTATTACGTATGTATGAGAATTTCGAGGGTTACCCGGGCTCTTAAGCCGGATTTGAGTCAGCCTAAGTCTTATTACCGTTAACGTCGTGCGTCGTGTCGCTTACTCACTAACATAAATTAATTATTTTGTTAACATGGTTAACTATGGTTTAAAAAAAAATAACCCAAAAATCTCTAACGCAAATGTAAGTGTTAAGACTGCAATTTTTCACTTGGTCTTAATTTATGTTATTACTTTCACACAGACAGCGCAAACTATAGACATCGCTGTGTGAAACATTATGAGTTTCTAGTAATTAAATCTGATTCTTATGAATTCGTTTGAGTAAAAATATGTGTACGTAATCCGTGAAATAGAAATTATTTGACTACTAAATTTTTATTCGTGAAGAACAACAAGTGTTCATACATAGTACTTATATCTCAATATGTTCATCATTTAATTTTATAAGTTGTAAGTTTTAACCGACTTCCAAAAAGGAGGAGGTTATATGTTCGGCTGTGGATATTTTGTTTTGTATGTTCAACGATCACTCCGCCGTTTGTGAACCGGTTTTCGAAATTTTTGTTTTGTTGTACCATCCATAGTGGCATTTTGTACTTTGAATCCTGGAAAAAAACTTAAGATACTTTTTATCCCTGGAAAAGAACCGAGCTACGGGCATCATCTAGTAAGATTATAATATTCTTTTGTTCTTTTTCTTAAGTGTCTATAATGTGTGGTGGGTATTACCTCTGAATTAAACTCTATTCATTGACATGCCAGATTAATATGAATAATGTGTGTAAGTCAAAAAGCTGTAAAATTACACCGGTTTGTGTCACACGCGATTCGATTGTATATTTCATATTATTAAGCCATCAGTGTGTGCTACGTCGATAAAATTGACAGTAATTGTTAGGTTAAATATAAATAACATCGGGTTTATATTATTCCATCGTTTATATCGAGCACTGGATTGCTACTGGAACAATGTAAATGGGCATTGGAATGCGCTGGAATGCAATTCATCCGGTAGTAGGCCTCATGTAGACGTTCTAAAAGCCGATTTAGAAAATTCATTTTCAGTGCATTCCAGTCTCTAATATTATAAACGCGAAAGTGTGTATGTCAGTCTGTAAACTACCCGTTTACGCTTAAACCGCTGAACCGATTTTAATGAGTATGTGGACTGTCCAGATATTTGAATTTCCGAGAAAAGAATATGTGCGGTGCCAGCTTGATAAACAAATCTCGGCACAACAAAGTTGCAGACAATTTATTATTCTCGTTAACCATACTAATAATGTATAAAATGCGAAAATGCATCTGTCTGTTATCTCTTCACGCTTTAACCGCTGAACCGATTTTGTTGAAATTTAGTAAGGAGACAATTTGAGTCCCGGGAAAGCATCCTATTTGTATCCCGGAAAAATAAACGAATTCAAGCGCAGCGAAGTTGCGGGCGTCATCTAGTATTATCTTGTACTAATATTATGTATTCTGTGGTATTATTATGAATATAATATATTCGTATTTCGTTCAATTCTTACCTTTCTACGATTTGGTGTGGACAGTAGATTAGTCTGAATTGAGTTCAATTAATCACGATTCAGATTACGATACCAATTTGATGTTGCTCTAATTTTTTCTTTAATTTTATCTTCGTTTTTTAAGAAATTAGAATATTATAATAAAAGGCCTTAAAGGTTTGCATCAAAAGATATTAGAAAATATATTTTATAAGCCGGGTTGATTCAGACCGCAACGCGATGCGTAGATGTATTTCAAAATTTATATGGATTTGACAGATTTGCAAGACATCTCACGCAATTGAAATCTGTCAAATCCATACAAACTTAGAAATGCAGTCGCGTTGGGGTCTGAATTGACCCGCATGCGATAGAACTTATGGCTGGTTTACACGTATTAAGTAGATGAGTAGTAACAAAATTTTAACTTACTTAATTTGAAGTGCCTTCCCGAAATATGTTAAGTGACAATCCCCGCCTGCCAACTAAACAAAAAATAGTCAAAATTCTAATTTCCATGTTTAGTACTTAACTAAATTTTAACTTTTGCTACTAAATTTTGTGTTTACATGCAATAAATAACTTAAAATTAAGTTAAAATTTAGTTAACTACTTATCAACTTAATACATGTAAACCAGCCATTAGAACGGAAGACTAGTAAATAGACCTTCAAATAAACTTAGTACATATAGCATTTCGTCTATGCCTATAGGTATGATAAAGTAAGCGTTGTATTTGGAGTGAAAACTTTTTTATAGCATAGCGCTCTTTTCCGGGAATAGTAGAGTAAAAAGTATATCTACTCGCTTTAGGACAGATGACCTGATCGAAAATTTGTAAGACAAGAGGGAGAGTAGTAGAAGTAATATCCCTCTTTTTTTCTCCCCGGACGGCGAAAACGCATGCCTGCAATTTTTGCCGGCACTCCCGGTGCAAAACGTATCTTTTTTGTATTTATCTAATTTAAAGTAGTAAGCAAAAGCTATTCTCTAAATAGGAATTACGTAGATTAGCGAAAAAGAAAATAAACAGTTTCTAACATAATATTTACAATCACAATAAAAATATCCAGTTATGATAATCGGCTTATCATAATCATATTCATCAATAACTAGAGCAGGTACATGAACTGTTTTCAAGTTGAATGGCACTTATTATAAATTTAAATATAAGAATTTGCAGGCGGACACGAATCCGGAATTTTTTGGACTTTATGATGGTAAATAAGGATTTTAGGTGATCTCTTTGGCGCCGGCTGTCGTCGATCTACTTCCTAATAATTATACTTCTTTCTAAAGAAGTCACAAAATATGAATAAGATATGATTTTCCTAGAATATGGTTAATCAATTGGGTTTACTGTAGTAGAACGGTTATTTTGGATGTTCCTGTCAATGTGTAGATAGTTAAGAATTCGTATACAACTAATCTTGATTAGGCACATGAGTAGCAAGAGGTAAATCAAAATAACATGCGAACAAAACTTTGGTGGTTACCACAGAATGTAAAGGGAGGTGAGCTAAACTCTAAGGACGTAATCGATATTACAAGATGTATCCATACATTTTTCAAAAATGTTTTCGGGGTGTTTCAAATTTTTTTAGGTATTTTCCAATACATTTGGTTTCAATAATGACTTTTTTAATTAAATTATATTAGGTATTATTATATTCTCTCTCTTTTCGTTTTATCTTTTAGAATTATAGAGAATACTGTTATGGCCCTTTTTAATTTGCTATTAGTAAAAGTAACATGAAAAAATATTAACAATATTTCCATAATTATTTTTGTAATAATCACAACACGCATGTTCTAGAAAGAATTTCAAAATTTTGATAAAGAAAGTAATTAATTACTTTCGGTAAAACCCACTATTTTTGGGTTTGTAGAATATTTTATCTATGTTTTTGTTGAATATTATTACTAAATTATGCTTAATGATGCTAAATAATCTAAATTTATGATGTAGTGAGAGTAATTACAATAAATTTATAGCATTTTAAAAGTCTAAAGCTTAATTTAGTGATAGAATCTTTGATCAAATTGTTTTATTTAAAACATGTTTTAATTATGTTTTATTTTTGTACTTAACTTTATTATTTAATTTACAATGATAATAATCTAGAGCTGCATTTCATTTTATAATATTCTAATACCTATTAGTTAAAACATAATTATTTTATGAGGTAAATACATATTACGGCCTATACCTTATAATTTGTAGTTTGTCAAGTAGGTACCCAATAATAATTTGTGTAGAAATTAAAACAACAATTATAAACAAATAAAACTGCATAGATGGGTGTCAATTAAATGAAATATTCGAAACAGATACAAAAAAAGAAAAATATTATAAAAAAGGGAGCAATTAATTGGTAACAAAAAATTGCGCAGTATTTGCAAAAAAATATTTTTGTTTGCCAAGAAAAGTACCTAAGCACTGTTAGCGGCGCCTGTGCGTGACACGGATATCCCAACAAAATTCCTACCACAATGGTATGCAAAAATACGTAGGCCACGCTTGTATGCGTCACCCGCGCATATGTGTGCGTGCTCCTTTACAACTTGATGTTGCTAATGTATAAAAGCGAAGCTTCGATTTCGAAATCATCACAATCATTTGAAAACCTCATACGAGTACACTAGTCGAATCGCGAAGTGGAGTGAAGTGAATTGAAATTAAAGTGATTTTAATACTGAAAAGTGACTTCACGATGAATTCGTTCATGGTAAATTTTTTTGTCGAATTTTTTTTTCGATCGAACATCTAAAACGATTTATTTGGGCGATGTAACGCGTCGCCATGGAAACGTAAAATTAGAGTATTTAAAGAAAAATATAAAAACGTGAAAATCAAAGACATCGAGCAATACTTAGGCGGCGTGACCTGGCCTAACGCATCGCTACGCCAAATCGTAATTTGGATATTGTCTTACACTTGCTAGGGATTTTACTAGTTTTATATAACAAAGTGACTAAAATAAATATATTATTGTTACAGTATGTCCTCGCTCTGTGCGTGGTAGCGGTAGTTGGAAACCCTCTCGAAGACGGAAGATGGAATCCCTACAAATATGGAAACACTGGCAAGTAAGTAAATGTCAGCTGTTCGGTATTAAAAGCCAATCGAACAAAACGCATTCTTGCTCAATTGGTACAAGCTATTGTTAATTTAGCATTTACGTATCCGGTTAATTTAACTGAGAAAGTGAACATTAGTAATTAAAATAAAAGATACCTCGAATCTTAAATCCAGTGAAATTTTACCAATATTCAAAATTTTCATAAAAAAAATTGAGTAAAAAAATTGCAAGCAAAAAAAAAGCTAACAACTTTGACTAAATACAATTTTTTACAGATACATCCCAACGGATGAGGGCAAATACATCCACATACCAAACCCATACATACACATGGACAACCCTTACATCCACGACTACGAACCATACGTACCGGAGGCAGACACATACAAGCTAGTGTACACGCCGCCTGAGAACGACCTGCCTTACTACAAGGACGGATACTACAGGAACAACGGAATCAAAATCCTGAACCAGAAACATCACTACGACGAGGACAAATACGATTTTGCGTAAGTATTTAAAAAATCTTTGCCTACGCAATTACGCATAAGTCTCTTGCCATCAAAAAAAATCTACGGATTAACCCAATTCACAAGCGATCCCAATCAATGGCAATTTGTCAAATTAATTAAAGTCGTTAAAATTAATTGCCGATTTGACAAATCGATGTAATTTTTTTCGGTTCAAAAGAGTTGAGGTGTAAGAGGTTTGGTTGGGATCATTAAAAACTTGTTGATCGAAAAATATTGTAATGTTTTGATCGAGCCTGCATTGGTTATTGACCCCGATCACGTTGAAGCAACCTTTTTAAAGCGAAACACGCCGAGTTTAATTTGACAAGGCTCTAATCTCTTGATACAGATATTCGACCTTGTCATTCTTTAAATGCATCAGATGTTAAAGGTCAATGTCAAATATAGTTTCTTTATATTATAGGAGTTACGATAAAAAATCCTGTTGAGCTGTTTGTCCGTTAGTGATAACGCTGTTGACCTTTTAATAGTTACTGTTAATTTAAATAAAGTCAATATTATGATCATGATCAGCTTTATTTGTATTATATTGTAGTAAAGTTTCTTGAATGGGCTTGAGAGTTCATCGATCTTTTTGCACTCTTTGCGACACTATTTAATTACCTAGTCGTTAGCGTAAAACTAGTGAATGAAACGACTGAACTTATACTTGAACTCATTCACGGAAAACGACTTCATTCATCCCATTGAATTGGTTTCAACCAATGTTATGTAAAACTTCTGAGCTCAAATCATGAGCAAGTTGCTCTGATTGTATAAAAGAAGAAAATGATTCCTAGACACACGTCGTTTGGTCAGCTTATGTCAACTCAATGTTAGCTGTGATCAGCCGGATCCGGAAGTTTGAACTAAACTTAACGCGACCAAATTACTTAGGTTCGCCATTTGTCTAGAAATCAACTTATCTGATAGTACATTAGCATTTTGCATAACACCATCCTCTCTTGTTGCAGTTTCGAAACCGAGAACAAGATCCGCGCTAAGGAGAACGCCGTCCTCAAGAACCCCAACTCCATCGACGAGGGCATCGCCTCATCCGGTTTCTACGAGTACATCGGACCCGACGGCTTCATGTACCGCGTCGACTACACAGCCGACGAAAATGGCTTCAGGCCCAAGGTGAAGAGGCTGGAAACCCCCTACTCCGGAAAGTGGGTCTACGAGAAGACCAACTAGATCCATATCAGCCTCCTCATAAATCAGTATTGATATAAGTAGACCACCTTGGAATTAAAGGATTTGGACATCACGATTCTCCAGCACGGATGTGGCATTTGCATTTAGTCATTTAAAAATGTTCGATGCCATGTGGGTACCAGAAAAAGTTCCTCACGAAAAATAACGTGTTTGCTTTAGACTATTTTAATTTATTTAGGCTTAAGTTTAGATCATTCGGTTTAGATATTTATTTATGAAATGTGATAATAAACTTTATTTCTTATAATATTTTCTGTATTTTATTACACTTCCCGTTTAGATATTGATCTTCTGACAAGTGTCCACTTAGCTTTAGTAACTTAGTTGTTTGTTCCCACATATTAATAAATAATAATAAGCAGTAAGGACTGATAATAATGGAATGAAAGAAAAGCACATTATTAAGTAAAAGATATCCAAAAATAATTTTGTTTCGCTATTTTTGGATAATTTTATGGTAGAAACTTGATTTTTGAAAGAATGCGTCCTTATCCAGAAGATAAGTTGCAACTTACAAATTAAATGACAATATTTTTAAGCTCAGTTGAATTTTATATTTGAATAAAAGCGATACTGGTTTTATAATGTAACAGTGGCAAAATTACTTTTTTGTTTTACAAACGAATATTCCTTAATTGCCAATTTGATTTTTCTTGTTTTATTTTGTTGCTCTTTATTATTTTCTGTTGGAAATTTTTACACAAAATATATTCATTTATGCAATTAACAAAATACAAAATAAAAGTTCAATTGAGTCTTTGCTTAAGAATATTCTCATGTAACAATATGCAAAGAGCAAAAACGAAGTCTTCAAGATAAGCTAAAATATGCAGGCATCGACACTCGGGTGTAAACATGACCTATTCTATCTGATCCACTAAAATGGCACGCGTGGTATGCCAACGCAGCGTCATCTGCTACTTGCCTTCGAGATGCCGCTTGGCAGCGGGCGACATGAAGCGGTAGCAGTCGACGTGTCCTCGCGAGTCGCGACACGACTGTTTCTATGTATTTCTATAAAGTATGTGGTCAGCTTCCGACTTGTACCTTTAGATGGCCTACTAGAAGCCGTAACTTTCTTCTGCGAACTTGAAACCATCAGCAATTAGTAGAGTTGAACTGGTGTAACAGTCGTCTAAGGTCCCTCCGTACGTAACCCAATATCATGCAAGTAGATCTATTATGAATGGGAAAGTGTATCTATCTATCTGTCTGTAACCTCTTCACGCCCAAACCGCTGAACCGATTTTGCTGAAATGTGGTTTGAAGATACTGAGTACGGGAAATGACTGTGGCGGTACCCATAATAATTAGCGTCATATTCCTGAATTGCGCTATCAAAATTTTCTAAGAGCGTCATTATACATTCGACAGCAGCTGTAGTCAATCACGTGGGCTTCGGCCTGACCGAGCATAATACCTCGCTCGGTCGGAAGATCTTCCCTCGTGGCCACCACGCATATTCCCACAGGACTTAGGATGCTTTTCATCCCGGAAAAATGTACGGTTCTCGGGCGATTACCGAATTTTGGCACAACGTAGTAGCGGGCATCATCTAGTAATAAATAAGTATGAAGAATAGATACAAACCACCATTTACAATGAAAAATCCGGCAGGAATACGAAAGCTCAGAAATTAAACCTCCAACCTCTGGATTGCCCGCACTAGGCCAGTGCTCTAATTCAAACCCGCTGGCAAGAATATCGGTTAAATTGTTTTGGCTCAAGATTGTGAGGATGGGCATAGGGTACGATGACCGAACGTTGTGCCAAGTAGCTGGCGCCATTGCGACGCAGCGAGGCTGCTGCACTGCGTACCGTATTTCTTGCTCGAATATATTATGAACATTGCCAAATAGGTCCAGCCATTTATTAACCTTTCTTAACTTTTTACGATATTCAGTGGACGTAAATTTGATCTCGCTTAAGGTGCGTTTACACTACGGGACACCTTTTGGCAATAAGTTCGCGCAACCCGATTTAGGTTACGCGTCTACGACGGTGTAGACTATCGTAGACACCGAAGCTAAAAGAAAGAAAGTTATTCTTGGTATATAATTAAGTTTGTCTTGCCAAAGCACCTATTAAGTTACTAATTCAATGGAATTCGTATAAGTTAATGAATAATAATAGAGGTGTTGTATGCTGATTGCTGGGGTTCGGATATTATGAAAAACATAGTATTTTAACAAAGTGTGGTTAAAGTTTCAAAACAAAACTATTATATTTAAATAACAAGAGCAATAACGACGACGACGACCTCCGTGGCGCAGTGGTGAGCGCGTTGGTAGCACAAGCCGGAGGTCGCGGGTTCGAGTCCCGCCGACGGAACCAAAAGTTTAAAAGAGTTCCTGGGTCATGGATGTGTATTAAATATGTGTATCATATAATAAAAATCTTAAATATATGTATAGTATAAAAGTATTAAATATATTTCCGTTGTCTGGTACCTGTAACACAAGTCCTTCAGGTACTTAGCACGGGGCCAGACTGACGTGATTTTTAGTGCATCGAACCAATGGGAAGGTCGTTACATTTTATTTTTTAATCCCAGCATTAAACGGTTTAAAAGTAAACCATCGTACAAGGTATTACAAGTTTATCCTTAAATAGCGTCAGTGTTAAGTTATTGCGAGAATAAAACTTATACTTTTTATTACTTTCACACTTTGCAATTAATTTTTATTTATGTATAAATAAAGTAATAAGTAAATAGTCTTAATTACCTGTCGTAACACTCATTGATTGTCCATTAACATTGAAATTAATGATGATTCGTAATGAATTTTATATGAATCCTTATATAGAGATTTATGTAAAATTCTGCCTTTTATGGAAAAGAGATCTGTCAGTGATAGAATTTTTATACGGCCTCTGCAAATTGGCCCATTGGACAAATATTATAGGCCATTACACACGTAAAGAGTGCATGTTCGTCTATTGCCCATATTCGACATCGCTCGTGTTGTAGCAATACATATCCATCGTGGCCCAACGTATTATAAATGCGAAAGTGTGTCTGTCTGTCTGTCCGTCTGTCTGTCTGTCTGTCTGTCTGTCTGTCTGTCTGTCTGTCTATCTGTCTGTCTGTCACCTCTTCACGCCCAAACCGCTGAACCGATTTTGCTGAAATTTGGCATGTATACACTTTGAGTCCCGGGAAAGGACATAGGCTACTTTTTGTCCCGGAAAAATGTACGGTTCCAGCGCGATAAACGAGTTTTGGCGCAACGGAGTTGCGGGGGTCGTCTAGTTTATATTATTATCTATTAAAATAACCATTGACTTTCGTAGAATAGCTCATGAAAACAACTTATGACTGGTTTACATTATTCCAATCCAGCTCTGCAATGCTGCTGCAATAATGTAAACGAGTACTGGAATGTACCTACTGGAATGCACTGAATTCAATTTCAGTGCCGGTCTTCATTCTTCCAGTAGTAATCCAGTGCTGGGTTGGATAACTGGATTGGAATAATGTAAACGGGCCATTATTAACCGTCCAATATAACCCCAACAAAACGTGTAAAAACAGCGCAAAAATTGTCTCATTTATACCTGGATACAATAAGGGATAACTAGTTTGGGTGCACAAAGCTAAATGATTTAGCGGCCGGAAGAATGGACGTCGCCGCCTCTAGGGTTGTCACATTCGGATAAACAACGCAATAGGGGTGAGTGGTGACTGACAGCCAGCGACAGCCACACTTTCTTCATTTTATAAAGGCTAAAAGTTTACTTGTTTATGGCCCCTATAGAGATAATAGCAACTTTTTACACGCTAAAGGAACTTAATGTAACCAAATCGTTTTACAAAATTTTTCAAGTTTTTCTGCAAACTCGGAGTGAGTACTTAGAGGTCATGTAAATTAAGTAGAATTGTCTCATTGCCTGCCGTAAAAATTATACATTTAGATTAACTTATTAATATACGGTCTACTGAAATTTAATATCTATGTAGTTTCTAACCATACTAGATAACGCCCGCAACTCCGTTGCACCACTGTAATTTTTTTTTCCTATGTGCTTTCCCGGGGAGTACCTACCCTATATCCTTTAGCTCAAAATATCTCCATACCCAACAAAATTAGTTTAGCGGTTTGGACGTCAAGAGTCAACACACAGACAGAAAGATAGATACACTTTTGCAATTACACTTTTTAGATACACTTTATAATATAATTAAGTAATAAGTATGGATTTTATCCAATCCATACTAATATTATAAATGCGAAAGTGTGTCTGTCTGTCTGTCTGTCTGTCTATTACCTCTTCACGGCCAAACCGCTAAGCCGATTTTCCTGAAATTTGGTATGGAGATACTTTGCTTCCCGGCAAAGGACATAGGGTACTTTTTATCCCGAAAAAATGTACGGTTCCCGCGCGATAAACTTATTTTGGCGCAACGGAGTTGCGGGTGTCATCTAGTTAAACATAATTTCATTTCGAATAACTAGCTAGTGGCAGCCCTGGGCCTGTAATTGGCTGGAGACCAACTCTGAAAAGAACGTGATGCGGTTAATTGAGGGTTGAATACAGAATTTAGAGCAAACCATTCATTTCTGCTACAGATTAACCGTTTCCGTTTTGGGGTTAATATTAAATTGTTGCTTTGTTTTACCAGAATTCAGCTGACCTCGGTAATCGTTTTGCCATGTAATAATAATATGTTATATGAAGATATTATGCATGAATCTATAATAAATAAAAAAATATTTTTATATTTGGATAGTCTCGCTACAGCTCGTGAACAGCTGAACCTATTTGGCTAATTATCTTAGTCTTGAAATGTTGAATTGGTTTAACGATATTAAAATAAAAATTTCATTAATAAGCTTCTTGTCTGCCTCTAACTGGCGGTTATACTTGCAGTATATCCAGGCGACAGTTGCTTATGTGGCCTTTAGGTTCTTGAGCTTTAAAAAAATTAACCTAATTTTTTTATGGAACTCTAACGGAGGAAGGGAGAAGGTTTCGACGACAAAGTAGCCGTAGCTTCCGCGCCTTGAGTAAACGAGTTAGCAAAGCTTGAATTGAGTGCTATGTTATACTAATAAATACTATCGACAGTACAAGAAATAATATTGTAATTATACGCATTAATATTTCAACTTGCAATTTGCTTCTAGTACCCTGATATTAAAATAGCCGAAACAAGTAATTTATGCACTGTACTTTATACTAGGAACACAGAACTCCCCACGGGCTTCCTAATGCACACACGCCCTAATGTGCAGGCGAAACTTTGTTGTTAATTCATTGATGTATCGTATACAGAATATCGCATTCGTATAGGCTGTAACCAAACTAAGTGATAATACTTAAGGGGAAGTCAGCTGCCAATTCGACATCTTTGTGCAGTTTTCTAGACGTATGTATTTCCTTCATTGGCACAAAAAAAAATGTGATTTTTGATTATATTTGGAAAAGCTTGTCGAATTTAAATAATAAAATAATGTTCTCAGTAGGATGAAAAAAAAAACCAAAGTCACATCTTTCAGGAACTTTAAACAGTTCTAAGTAAAAATACAATCTATGCTTTAAAAATTTGTTAATTTGATACCTTTTATCAAAAATCCAAAGACTGCCGGATTTAATTTTCGGTTCTAACATCTAGATTTATTTATTCCTCTAACAAACGAAAAATATATCCAAGCTACCGAGTGAACACTTCACATCTCTGTCTCTCTGGCATGAAAATCGACAGTGGTGCGAGAGTGATGCGAGATCAAGGTCATTAGCATTTGTCAGCGTCTTAAGGGCGTGAAAGGAACCTTTGTAAAGGGTCCATTGTGGAAGTAGCAGCGCTGAAAGAGCAAATTTTTTGACATTTGTATGGACAAGCGCCCCAGAGTCCAGAGAGAGAGTAAAAAAATAATCGGCCAAGTGTGAGTCGGACTCGCGCACGAAGGGTTCCGTACCGTTATAGAGCAAACATAGACTAAAAATTGTGTTTTTTGTATTTAAATATAATAAAAAATTAAGGTGGGCTCCCTTATTTTTTTATTATATTTAAATATTATTATGAATTATTAAATAACACATATATGTAAGGCCTTCGTGAAAGTTTCAAGTGCCTACCTCTTGTCATTATTGATTACGAGCAAAAAAGGCCAAAAAAATCACGTTTGTTGTATGGGAGCCCCCCTTAAATATAAATTTTATTTTTATTTTAGTATTTGTTGTTATAGCGGCACCGGAAATACACAATCTGTGAAAATTTCAGAACTCTAGCTATAGCGGTTCTTGAGATACAGTCTGGAGACAGACAGACAGACGAACAGACAGACAGACGAACAGACAGATGGACAGACATCGAAGTCTCATGAATAGGGTCCCGTTTTTACCCTTTGGGTACGGAACCCTAAAAAAGGTTTCTCTTTCAGCGCTGCTATTTTCACAGCGAACTCGCTATGTATAGGGAACCCACACACCATACAGTAGTAGTGGTATTATCACTTAGTTTTGTTGCATCTACAGGGATGTTGAACATACAACGTGTTGCAGCTATCTAATAATAATTAAGTTATCAATTTGCCTAGGCTACTCATTAATAAACGTAGTTTTTGTAGAGCTCTGATAAACAAAACAAAATAATTATTTTACCCCATTTTTTAACATTTTACATTTCCCCTGCATAAACAAAAAAGTTGTTCATTATTCTTTTTTTTCATGTAATATTCGTAAAAAAAGTTCCAAAGTTAGATAATAATAAAATTATGGCTCCGTAAGACTCATAAACGAGGATTAACTAAATTTCAATCTACTTTAACTGATTTGTCACGTGATACGACAGGTATAATGTTATAAGCAAAATAAAAATTTTGGTTATCATATTTTTTTTAATAATTAATGCCGCCATGTGTAATAATGTAAAAACATAATGTCCATGGCAGCATTAATTGTTAAAAAAATCAGGAAGTATTTATTTATTTAGTTAAATTTTGATTTCAAAAAATTATGAAATGCAACGTCCCGAGATATGAGACCTCAATGTTAATATTTCTCAAAACGAAGTTCGTTAGCACGAATGGGCGTGTAACTTTAAAATACGCTCGTAAAGTCTGAATTTGAAGAATGAATGCATAACTAAAATACGTTCATTATTTATTCATACCTTTTTCATAAATACGCAATACGCGTTTAAATAATTCTAAATAAGCTTTTAATAAACATTGCCCAATGTTTTGATTCATGTTTCGTTTCCTTAATTGTTTTTTAATTAAAAGCTTTGAGAATTATTTCTTTTTAACTTTTCCATTGTAATGGAAGTTAAATATTCATTTTCGTGTGTAGGCTTTTATGAGAAAAAGAAAAACGTAACAAAGTGAAATTTTCTTGTGATTGGATATCAATAAAGTTATCTATACTAATATTATAATTGGGAAGAGTCTGTTTGTTTGTTTGTTTGAACGCGCTAATCTCAGGAACTACTGGTCCGATTTGAAAAATTCTTTCAGTGTTAGATAGCCCATTTATCGAGGAAGGCTATAGGTTATATTTTATCACGCTAAGACTAATAGGAGCGAAGAAATAGAGGAAAATGTGGAAAAAACGGGGTAATTATCTGAAAGGGCTTATTTCAACGCGCTTATCTCAGGAACTACTGGTCTGTTTTGAAAAAGTCTTTCAGTATTAGATAGCTCATTTATCGAGGAAGGCTATAGGCTATATTTTATCACGCTAAGACTAATAGGAACGAAGAAATAGAGGAAAATGTGGAAAAAACGAGGAAAATTATTTGAAAGGGCTTATCTCACGAACTACTGGAGCAATTTTTCTGTTATTTGGCAAAGATAAGAAGTAGACCAATAAGAAGAATAATCTTAAAATACAACGAATTATAGAAGTAATTCAGTAATATATTCTAAGTAGTGTTAAAATAGCTTCGCATTTCAATTATCTACTATCTGTATAAGGAACCTCTATATAATATATTATGAATTTGTAAGTTTAATAATATTTTATACTAGCTTTCGCCTTTTTATTTTGAGGACAACATAATTTCAGAAAAAAACTATAACTATAATATAGCCTATCACTCAGAAACACGCCACTCGCCAGCTTTATTATTATTATTTATTAATATTTCAAGCCCAAACTGTCCCACTGCTGGGCAAAGGCCTCCCCCAAAGACTTATCTCCATCTGTCTCTCTCCTGCGCCACCGCTGGTCAGCCTGGCTGGTATGCCTCCAGCTCATCACGCCATCTTTTTCTAGGCCGGCCTCGGCGGCGGCGTCCGTCCTCAGGTGCCCACTCTGTTGAGATTCTTGCCCAGCGGTCGGAATGCATACGGCTAACGTGACCCGCCCAATCCCACTTCAGCCTTGGCAGCCTTGACACCTACATCCTTGATACCTGTTTTGGAGCGCAGTGTGGTGTTCCTTATTTTGTCCAGTAGTTTTACTCCTAACATACTACGCTCCATTGCTCTTTGGCAAACCCCGAGTTGGGACTTTTGTGAATCGGTCAATGACCAAGTTTGTGCACCGTAGGTTAGGACAGGCAGAATGTACATGTCGACGAGTCTGCGCTTCAGGGAGATCGATAAATTTCCCTTCATCATGGACCAGTAGCTCTTCCAGGCGTTTTCGATTCGACGATCGACTTCCTTCCCTTGTCTATTTTCAAAAGAAACTAACTGGCCCACGTAGATGTACTCGTCGACATATTGCATTTCTTGCTCATCTACCTCGACCCTACGCTTCGTGATATTGGTCATTATTTTGGTTTTGGAACTATTCATTGCCAGTCCCACCTCGAGGCTTGCAGAGCTCAGGTCTTGGAGCATTGTTTGTAACTCAGAGGCCGTGGAAGCGAACAGGACAATGTCGTCAGCAAAACGAAGGTTTGTTAGCCGTTTTCCGCCAACTTCAATGTCCTTCGCCGCCCAAGGATCTTTCAGTTTTCTGAAGACTTCTTCAAGCACACAAGTAAAGAGTTTAGGAGAGAGCGGGTCACTCTGTTTGACACCCTTGAGTACTCGGAACTTAGGACCGGTAGTATTAAGTTTTATATCAGCGGTGCTATTGCCATAAATGATTCTGAGAAGTTCTATGTATGTTGGATCTATGTTTTGATTATATAGAGAATTAAAAATAGTGGGATGTTTAATGCTGTCAAAGACTTTGGTGTAATCAACAAAGGCTAGATATAGAGGCTTGTTGAATTCCGAGTACTTTTCAAGGAGTTGGTTAATGGTCTGCAGGTGGTCTGTGGTAGAAAAACTGTGACGGAATCCGGCTTGTTCTGGTGGCTGCTCTATGTCTAAGCCAGCTTTATATCGGTTTAATTTTTTTTGCAATCGGGCCAGTAGTTCCAGAGATTACCTCCTGCAAACAAAAAACAAACTTTACCTCTTTATTATATTGGGAGTAGATGTAGATCATTTTAGTGCTAGTCACTGTACAAAACACTCACAAAATCTATTTAAATGTGACTCCTAAATATTTAACGACGGTCTGGGACGAATGGTAAAATGTCGCCAGGCATTAGATGTACCCTCGTAGGTGTAACAAATCCAATAAGCTATCGGGTTTTAAACCATTTTTACACAAGCAACATTTTATATTAGTTTACATTGTAAACTCTTTATTTTGACTACTTGCTAGATAGGTACTGTTAACTGTATGTAATGTGTTTGAAAAATTTATTTTTAGTCCCGACAAAAAGAAGGGTGTTAAAGTTTGGTCTCTCTGTCAGTGTGTATGTATCCAAACGGCTGGACCGATTTTGATCTACTTTTTGATTGAAAGCAGACTTTAAAGAGAGTGTTCTTAGATTTTTATATATTTATTTTTATTTTATTTGGAAAACAAACAGTTACATAATAAAGGTAGTGTACATATCTAGAAATATTGCAAGGAAACCATTAACATGTTTTCACATATAAGATTCTAGTTAACATTTTAAAGAAAGCTTGTTAAACAAGAGAAAAAAAACAGAATATAATCATATAGAGACAATTAGTGGAATATGGTAAAAAGAAAAGAGAAAAGATACATCCATGAGTAATAAGAAAAATAATATAAATAGATTATTGGGTGAATTTTGAAAGGGGTGAAATCTGTTTTATTTCCTAAGATCCGACCGTAAAATCCTGCATCGGGGATTCTTGGAAATGCTATAGTCGCTGTCGCGATCACCGGTGCTCGTACGGGGATTGATGGGTTAAAATAATAAGCAATTTAAAACATCGATGATGAACTATAGCTTATTATAACTATAGCGTATTGGATCCGAATCGTTTTTTTCGATCAAATATATTTTAAAATAATCTGGATCACGATTCTGGGTCCACCCCTCCCCCCACTCGCAGCTCGCAAACTTTCTCGATCACTTTTTGTCGGTTCGAGCGGCGACATCGCCTAAAAAAAAAAAAGAGTTTGGTGTCAAAATAGGGGCTTTCGGCCATCCTCGTTCGATATATGCGATCCGTTTTTACGTATTCGCACTATTTCCAAAGTTAGCTTTTGTGTTTACCCCTGATTATCTACTATCTCCACGCTACATTGTTCCTTCATAATTACAATCGCTACTTATTGCATTGTTATGCTCGCCTCATTGTTCTATTGTTCGTACCTGGCTTATCGCTTACGTCACCTTGCTTTCTTACAAGATTTTAAATAAATATGAATGATAATTAACTAACTAATGAATTATTGCAAATTAAAAGTCATAATTTATTATGTAGGTCACCCGATCATCCGATGGACTTCGTAAATACACGACGACGCGGTGTGCAAACTGACATGTTTTGCTCGTCAGCAAAATCCGACGAGTCAACGACCGCCGCCGCCACGCTCGCCACGGCTGCCACCCACATCTCGCGGCTCGCGTCGAAGAGCAAGTGTAAACACAAAGCTCGAAACACACAAACACGCCCTGCGAGTCGCGAGCCGCACCGCGAGACGGGTCGCAAGCTCAAGCTTACACTCTCGACTCGTAGCGCGTCTCGCGACTCACAGGGCATGCACCCGCTCGCCGCCGCCACCCACATCTCGCGGCTCGCATCGAAGTGCAAGTGTAAACACAAAGCTCGCAACACACTGCACACAAGCGTGCCCTGCGAGTCGCGAGCCGCGCCGCGAGACGGGTCGCAAGCTCAAGTTTACACTCTCGGCTCGTAGCGCGTCTCGCGGCTCGGCTCGCGGCTCGCGCGCGAATGTAAATCATGTATTACAAGATTTTAAAGAAATAAAACTTGATAATTTTTTCATTATATGTATTTTATTTCATTAAAACATTGATTGCGCGCGCGATTGTAAATCATGTATTACAAGATAGAATTTGTATAATTTCTAATTTGTATAATAAAACTTGATACATTTTAAATTACATTTATTTTATTAAAACATGTATTGAACATACTGTACGATATTATATCGTTACACAAAGTGTTGCACAAAATATTACGACTTTCCACTGATGAGAAAAAAAAAAACGCTTGATAATATTCCGGTGCAAGTACTCAAAAGATTCACGATAGGATTTGTAAACAACGCAGCATTTAATCGTTAGTAAGAATCCTTTCAATTTTGAATTATGGTATGAATTCATATTGTTCATACATAGATGCCTTCCAACACAACACGTGCCTTCCAAAACTCTACAACCATCCTTCAATGATATCTAATATGTTCACTTCAGTCTCTCATACATTATTTTCCGGCACTGGTATACATTTCCATATTGAAGGAAATGGGATATCAATTGATTCTTGTCTCTCTCAAACGATTAACTGTATTGTATTTGCAGAGTTTGATAATGTTATAGAAAACTAGATAAAAACCGTAATGTAACTGTAGACTATAGAAGCTAAGAAAAGTCACATGTATGATATATTTGAGTTATAATGTGTAACGTGTGTATGTCTGAGTGTTTACCTAATAGTGTGTAGATATTATGAAATAAAATATTGTACCAAAGTTATGTTTCTTTCATTTATTCATTTATTATTTCATATGTAATACCCCTCTTAGTAAATACATAAAGCATACATTATACGGATATGTAACATATAATTATTATACAAGATTCATATACCAGTTTGGTTATGTGATAATACAGTATGAACACAATAGAGATCCGTAATTATTTGAGAAGAATTTGTGAAGGTTTAGACTTTAGAAGATAATATTATTGTATACGCTGCGAATCGTCCGCCTATATAATATAATATGTTCAAACCCCTACATAAATTTATTAGCAACTTGGATCCTGATAATATATTGTTACACCTGGACCCCACTGGATGGCCATGCACATCAATGAAAATGACATTTGTCAATACTTTGATTCCTGCAAGCGCACTCCTATGCAATATCATAAGGCTTTTATGGGGTGAAACTGTAGGAGATTGGATTTTAACATATTGTGGAGATTACAAAATGATTTCACATCAGTTTGTGACGAGTATAGTTTAATGTATGTCCTTGTATTATAAGATCAATAGGGAAAGTTTAGTAGAGTTTCAAAAGTTATTTAGTAGCAACACTTTGTGTAACGATATAATATCGTACAGTATGTTCAATACATGTTTTAATAAAATAAATGTAATTAAAAATGTATCAAATTTTATTATACAAATTAGAAATTATACAAATTCTATCTTGTAATACATGATTTACATTCGCGCGCGAGCCGCGAGCCGAGCCGCGAGACGCGCTACGAGCCGAGAGTGTAAACTTGAGCTTGCGACCCGTCTCGCGGCGCGGCTCGCGACTCGCAGGGCACGCTTGTGTGCAGTGTGTTGCGAGCTTTGTGTTTACACTTGCACTTCGATGCGAGCCGCGAGATGTGGGTGGCGGCGGCGAGCGGGTGTGTGCCCTGCGAGTCGCGAGACGCGCTACGAGTCGAGAGTGTAAACTTGAGCTTGCGACCCGTCTCGCGGCATGGCTCGCGACTCGCAGGGCATGTTTGTGTGTTTTGAGCTTTATGTTTACACTTGCTCTTCGACGCGAGCCGCGAGATGCGGGTGGCAGCCGCGGCGAGCGTGGTGGCAGCAGTCGTTGACTCGTCGGATTTCGCTGACGAGCAAAACATGTCAGTTTGCACACCGCGTCGTCGTGTATTTACAAAGTCCATCGAATGATCGGGTGACCTACATAATTAATTATGACTTTTAATTTGCAATAATTCATTAGTTAGTTAATTATCATTCATATTTATTTAAAATCTTGTAAGAAAGCAAGATGACGTAAGCGATAAGACAGGTAGTCATTACGAACAATAGAATAATGAGGCGAGCATAACAATGCAATAAGTAGCGATTGTAATTATGAAGGAACAATGGAGCGTGGAGGTAGTAGATAATGAGGGGTAAACACAAAATATAACTTTGGAAATAGTGCAAATACGTAAAAACGGATCGCATATATCGAGCGAGGATGGCCGAAAACCCCTATTTTGACACCAAACTCTTTTTTTTTAGGCGATGTCTCCGCTCGAACCGACAAGAAGTGAAAGTTTGCGAGCTGCGAGCGAGGGGAGGGTTGGACCTAGAATCGTGATCCAGAACCCGCGAAAACACACTACTAAGTACCTCTAATTAAGTTTAATGTTCATGAGATAAATGCATAATTTGCATGTATACTCATAAAGCCCCGTACGAGCACCGGTGATCGTGACATCAATAGAATAATACAATAGCATTTCCAAGAATCCGCGGTCGAAGGATTAATATTATTTTAAGCTTCTAGATCAGGGGTCACCAATTAGTTTCGCTCGGGGTCCGTTTTAAGAAATAAAATTACCTTCGCGGTCCACACATTAAAAAAAAATAAACAAATGGAATTACGAAAATTACAAAGATAATATATTTTGTTTGTATCAATGAGAAAAGTGTCAATTTTTGTTGTTACATGTTCATCAGTATGTCGAGACCGAAATTAATTTTTAACGAAGTTCATCTTCGAACATGCTTAAGGTCCGCACACAATGGGTCGGCGGTCCGGATGCGGACCGCGGTCCGCCATTTGGTGACCCCTGTTCTAGATGTTACATTAGGTTGTTCTTTGTTTTAAGGAATTCTGTCTTTGGTGACAATCCCTAAAGTTGTCAGGCTGTGGTTAAGTTTTAATGTAAATATTACTTATTACCTACAATGAAAACTTAATAAAGTTGTTACAATTATTATTAAGTAATAAGTAACTATATTATATTAATATGACTTGGAGCGAGACAAATGGAAGACCTTGGGGGAGGCCTTTGCTCACCAGTGGGATAGCATAGGCTCTTAAAAAAACTAGATGGCGCCCACAATTATCCCGCTGCGCCGAAATTATTATAGTACACATTCGTAATTTTTTTCTGGATAAAAAGTACTCTTTGTCTTTTCCTGGGACTTCCTACTAAAAGATGGCCCCGTGCGAGTTTCTTACGCCGGTTCTTCTCGGCGGGGTAGTTCCCGAACCGGTGGTAGGCAACGTAGTTTCTTCGTTCGACTTTCGAAAAGAGTATCATGATACCCATTTTGAATAAAATATATTTTATTTTATTTATTTATTTTATTTTATTTCTATATTTCCGTCATTACTATATTCAATTTTAACAAAATCATTTCAGCGATTTTAACAAAAATAGACAGACAGACACACTTTCGCATTTATAATATTAATACGGACTACGGATATGAGGAAAACTAGCCAGCTTTTAGTCTTCATCTGCACCTATTGTCGTCCTCTAGTCAACAAAACGTTCCTTCACTCAAAGACTTTGAGTGCATAGACTTTGGTAGTCTTTGTGGATGTATTTGGCACCTGTGTGTACCAGGTGGTCTTACGTAATTGCTTTGAAATACAGACTCGTGTTAGACGCTGAGGTATTAGCTCTGCGAAGCTTCGATTAATTCTGCTACGTATTTTGAGGGCAACCTGCCCCCCTGGCATACGCCAACGAGATATCTCGTGGATATCTCACTCCCGAGTCTCGAGCGTAGTGATATTGTCGATATCGATATTATCTCTTTTTCGCTAACATGCGTACGTCGAGACTCGAGAGATAAATTTCTCGTTCGTATATAGTTCGTTAGTATATATAGACAAAAATAGCACATATAAGAAAACAAAATTATCTCTAATTTTGATGACAGACGTACGAGAAAAAATGTATGTCATGTTAGGGTCAATAGAGATGAAGAGATAAACCAGTTAACATCGAGAAAACGTGTAGAGTGAGATATCTCGTTGGCGTATGCTAGGCAAGCTGACCAGACGTGTGTTCTTGAGAAATTATATCACTACTAGCTGTCCCGGCAAACGTTGCTTTGCCATAATATAAAGTACTTTGCCCTATTATTCGCCTATTATTTTATTGAAGTTACTAAATAAATATGTCGCCATGGCAACCTCGATCGCTATCCCGTCGCACAAACAATGGTCGCCGTCAGTCTCAGGTTGTAATTATTTACTATTATTTATTCAACAAATGCACTTATCAATATATAAAGTACCGAGTAGCCGATTCTCAGACCTACTGAATATGCATATAAAATTTGGTGAAAATCAGTAAAGCCGTTTTGGAAGAGTTCGTGGACTAACATTGTGACACGAGAATTTTATATATAAGAGATAAGATAAGAAAAAATGTGCACCTGTTTTCTTCGCTTTCATTGGTTATTGTAATAGGTTTCACAGTTTTGATATGAGACTAGATGACACCCGCAGATCCGTTACGCCAAGATTCCATTATCTCGCGGAAACCGTACAATTTGTCGCGATATAAAGTATCCTATGTCTTTTCCGTAAGTAAAAAATATTTTTTAGTATTTAAATATTTTGTAGTAAATTTACTATTTATTTATATATTTTTTAGTGTTTCACTCTATTTTTTAGTGTTTGAATATTTTGAAGTTAATTTTTGTTCAGGAACCTAGGTAATTACTATTTTAAGCTGAAAAATAACTCAAACCTGTTAAATATTTTCGTATGAGAAAATGATTTTGGTATTACGTTTGTATGAGAATTTCGAGGGTAACCCGGGCTCTTAAACTTGTGCATTGCAATTTCGTCGCCATATAACAATAACGAATGAATTGATAGTTGTTCACTCGTTGTTCACTTAACATTTCTTTTACCAATCCGCTGTTAAATTTTTACTGTGGGACATAAGTAAGTATTTTGACAGTCTGTTTAATTTTCTAATGTCTGTTAAGTAATGCCTCGTTAGGATTTAACAAACAGTCGTTTGTGTAAGTCATTTAATTAAAATTTATATAAAGTTAGAATTTTTACAGTGGTCATATTATTACAAAAACGCAAATAAACAGTAGTACTTATGAGTTGTATATTAGTCTGGTCTATAGTCTGGTATTAGACTTTATCAAATATAATAGCTCCATCAAAAGCCAATAAATTTTATATTCGCCCGTATCGGAATATTCTAAAAGTAATAAAAATCATGTTTAGACTAAAAGCAAACAAGGATTTTAAATAACGTTCTCTAAATGGAAAAAGATATATATAAAAATCATTTAAACACACAAAATCGAATCGAAATAGAAAACACTACTCCAAAACCACTGCAATATCAATAAAAGCCTATCTGTTGGCAAAAGTAATGGGTTTTAAAGATAAACATTGGTTTGCCACATTCTATATTATTCATGGTTAATGAAAGTTTCAACTCGAATAAATATTTTTTAAGCGTGGACGAGCAAAGTGAAATTCTTTCAGAAATTTTAAACTTTGGAGTTGAATTTGAAAAAGTAACATTCGATGAATTGCAAAATATACTTATGGCGCATTACTGTGGCATTATTGTTGTCTGATACAATAATTAATAATTATTATTGGACGTAAGAAAGAAATGACACAAATCTGAAAATCGTCAAAAATATTACAATAATTGTAATACGAGTACAAGAGATGTGCAAATTGCAAATCGAAAAGACCATAATAATATTACGAATGCAAAACATTCGAGCATTCAACGGGAGTTCGAAACTACACCTATACAGTAGTTAACCTCACAAATTGAGCATTGAAATACAATTCTTTCAGTATCACATTGAAACGGCATAAAAGTTTGCCCGCGAGTCTGGACCGACTCCAAAATATAAGGTAACTGTCGCCGGCATCCGCTTGAGGCTATACAATCGCCATTCAATTCTAAATTCAGCGTCGTAGAGTTCCAAATTGATTGATGCGATTGGCTACTCGACTTTTATGGGAAAAGGATTGAATTTGTTGGATATTAGAAGAGGGTGCGGTTTTTCTTTTTGGGCGCTTAATTTCGGTGACGGTGGCCGGTTCAATTGAAAATCTTAGTCAGTCAATCACTTCCTTGGCAATCAGGCGAGACAGTACTTCAGCCCGGACCAACGCCTACAATTCTACAAGGAGCAGGTTCGGCCTCATATGGAATATTGTTCTCATCTCTGGGCAGGGGCGCCAAAATACCAACTGCTCCCTTTGGATTGTATCCAACGAAGGGCCGCTCGAATTGTTGACTGCCATAGTGTTTTAAACAGCTTGGACCCCTTGGAATCACGCCGAGATGTAGCTTCACTCTGCATCCTCTATTGGTTGTATCACGGGGAGTACTCTGAGGAATTGTTCGGAATCATACTTCCTGCAACTTTTCGCCATACGCCCACGCGAAAAATATTCCATCCTCATCACCTTGATGAGTGGCAGTCTTCCACCGTGCGTTTCTCGCGTAACTTTCTGCCGCGCACAGTAAAACTCTGGAACGAACTGTCATCAGCAGTATTTCCGGACCTATACGACCTGCAAACCTTCAATAAGAGAGCGTATTCCCCCTTAAAAGGCCGGCAACGCACCTGCAGCTCTTCTGACGTTGCGAGTGTCCATTGGCGACGGTAGTTGCTTTCCATCAGGTGATCCGTTTGCTCATTTGCCCCCTTATTTTATAAAAAAAATACGTAAAAGAAGCAACTAGATACCTAGAAACGGCAACCAGAGGGTAAGCGTGGTAATTATAGTAAATTTTTTCTTTGCCGGAAAAGGACAATCTTTCAGGTTCTTGACCCTATTGTTACATTCTAATTCTTCTATATTTAGCTCGTAATGGTGTTGACTGTTGTACAACTTACAAGTCAAATATTATATTGTCGGTGCCAAAAAACTCTAATAAAGAAAAATATTTTATTATTTAATTAATTATTTCCGTTTTAATTTGCACAAAATATGATAAATGTGATAAGTTATTAAGTATGATGATAAAATTGAATCGCCATAGCAATTAAATTAATTTCAAACATTAAAATTACAAAAATGTAATTTGTTGAAAATAAAATAAAAACAAGTTGTTTTGCCATGTCACGACTCTCTTTTAATTAAATTATATATTATTTATTTCGTAATTTTACGACTTTTTTTACAATTAACAACATTTTATTGCCGTTTGTGTGTATTTATTACCTGTTGGAATGCAATAAAATATTGTGATATTATAACAATTAAAATAAAATCTAGATTTGAATATTTATTTTTTGTTGTTATCTTTTAAGTAGCTCGTATTATTTTAATGAGCATGTAAAGTAATGTAATTCACCAAAAATAGTAGCTCAATCAATCTTCTCTAATTTGAAGTAAAATAGATAAATTAATATAGTCAAGTGCGTGTCTCAATAATGTTGGGTCCGTACATATTTAATTTTATTAGGAAAGTGAAAAACAATGTACTTATTACTATTTTTCAGTTTCTCAATAATGTTAAATATTATATTTTATGAAAATTTTAATAATATTTTTTTATAATGGTAGTTACTAACCTACCATTATAAAAAAAATATTATTCGACTAAGAATAGTCAAATGTTGATGAATAAAGCTATGGTAAGTTTGATAAAAAAAATAATTATTTAAGTACACTTTTTTCCGTTTCGTATAAGTACAATATTTAATAATATTATAATCACCAATATATTTTATTATCACCAATTCATAGCACCAAATATGATATTATAATTATGAGTTAAGCTAAAACTGAGGTGAAAACAGAACTCTATTTCCGTTCCTGATCCAAATGGCTATCTTCAATTTTCCTAAGTATGGCAATCACTAGGCAATAAAATAAAGTAGCGAGTTGACCTTTATTTCTTGTATTGTTCTCCAAGTCCTTATGAGGTTTGGGAGCGTCCCACGCGGTATGCACCTTAGGAACTTGGCAGAATTTAAAACATTTTGAAACCATTAACTCTTCACTCCATATAAATCGTGTATTGTGGATATAAATTGAACTGATTTTTATTATTGTTGAATGCTTTATTGAGTGTTATAAAGGTGACTTACTTGTAAACATGGTGCTTATACTTATTATGCTTATGGGGTGAATCCGAAAATTAGAATACATCTTTCATTTAGTAGTAACTCTTACTGAATAGTCAATATGTAATACTAATAGTAGTATATTGAAAAGCATAATATTAATCTTTTATTTATTTTTATATTGTAGTTGATTTAATGACAGTTAAATTTTTAGGTTTACCATTTATGACGTATAAAAAAAACTACTTCTTAGATCTCGTTCAAACCAATTTTAGTTGGTAGTTTTTATAATAATGTACCTCTGTACATCATTTTTTTTTAATTATCATGCGCCTACTTTAGAAGTTAGAGGGGGGGATGGGACACACACATTTTACCACTTTGGAAGAGTCTCTCTCGCAAACTATTCAGATTAGAAAAAAATTATATTAAAAACCTCAATATGATTTTTAAAGACCTATCCATAGACACCCTATACGAATAAGTTAGACGAAAAAATTTTTTTTATTTCAGTTGTACCTATGGGGATCCCTAAAATTTTTAATATTTTTTCCATTTTGTATCAAAATCTTAATCCGGTTTGTGAACCGGAGTAGATGTAGTCTGTGACATCTACTTACCAAGTTTCAATAGTATAGCTCTTATAGTTTCGGAGAAAAGAGGCTGTGACATACGGACGGACAGACAGACAGACAGACAGACAGACAGACATGGCGAATCTATAAGGGTTTCTTTTTTTTTCCATTGCCTACGGAACCCTAAAAACTACATATATAAGTAAGCATTTTTTAAACTTTTATATAAAACTACTAGCTGTCCCGTCAAACGTTGCTTTGCCGTAATATAAAGTATTTCGCCCATATTATTTTATTGAAGTGACTAAATAAGTATGTCACCATGTAACGTCGATCGCCACCCCGTCGCACAAACAATGGTCGCCGTCAGTCTCCGGTTGTAATAATTTACTATTAATTATTCAACAAATTATGCACTTATCAATATATAAAGTACCCAGTTATAGCCGATTCTCAGACCTACTGAATATGCATATAAAATTTGGTAAAAATCAGTAAAGCCGTTTCGGAGAAGTTCGCGGACTAACATTGTGACACGAGAATTTTATATATTAGATGACAATATTACAAAATGAAACATGCAAAACGTAAGAAAACTACGTATGTAAAAACTTAGAGCTGGATATTACTCCCTCTTTGGGGTAACGTATGTTAAAAAATGCAAGGAAAATTTAATGGTACGTGAAGTAAGCAATAAAAGTGGAGCTCGAGATTGGGAGACCCCAACTATCAAAATTCGAAAGACGTTCGAACTTATCGAGAGTCGAGTTATGAGTCGGGTTCACAGACATAGATCAAGATAGATACCGCATGTGTATGTACTTCGCGTGCCATATCGCGGTCCCAAACCACGAGCAATGCTCGCCTTTCGAAAGCCTGTTCTTTAGTCTGCTATCGGAGTAGGACGTCAATCGGAATTTTCAAAATGCCTAAATGCCTAATTGTGCCGTATTGAGCTGTACAAATTCGAAAAGAAACGTTGTCCTAGACAATGGACACGTTTTTTATCATCGTTACGTCACAGTAGGTAGGAAAAAAGTGGCACGCTCGTTTTCATACAAATGGAGGGACATGCGGTATCTATCTTGATCTATGTCTGTGGTCGGGTCAAAGTTTAGAGCGTTATTATAAATCGTGTTTATGATCTCTGCTGGGATATTGCCAGCTCCTACAAAACTTGGATTCACATGGATTGAGTAATGGAATATGAAGGCGTGAAGAATTTCTTTTGTCCAAAAGTTACGCTTGTTGAAACCATTTTTCAGTAAGTCAAACTTATTGTAAAAAGTGCGCAGTGCGTAACCGTGATATTTTCACAACATTAAATTATGTGCCATTTTCTTTATCTCCATTGCGATAAAATATTATCGACGGTGGAAATTTCAAATGTCGTAAGGGACATTTTGTCGTAAGTACACTTTATATACCATCCGATAGCATTTTTTCTCCTCTATCGATCTGTATATTTAAAATTTTGATATCTCTTCAAATATAGGAGATATAGCATAATTAACTTTGTTGTAACAAACAAAAAAAATTAATAATTATGCCGTAAGGGTCATGACCTTGATAATACTATTTTTTGGGCGTCGTAAGTCTTTGTAACTGTGAGAGATATGTGTTGTAACAGCCAATCTAAACTAATATAGCCCCTTACGACATATTTTAAAAGGTATTTTTTTCTTACTATTAATAATGAAGTCCTTTACGACACTGTTCAGAAAATAAATCTTAAACATGAGCTGATGAACTTTGTCGTAAGTAACGACCTAGGCTATAATAATTATTGCAACATGTTACTTACGACAGCCGATAGACACTTGAAATATTCACAAAATTTTTAATTTTTTATATTTTTTTCATAATTTATGATAAAAGTAACATAAAATAAATAATTAAAAGGGGTTTCCACACAAAAAACTAAATTTTTGCTTATTTTTGCTCGGCCCTACTCGCACTTAACCGATTTTTTTTAATTTTTCCTGAGTTTACACACAATTAATGAAGTGAATTCCTTCCTTCTAAATTTCTATCCTTCATAAATTTCAGCCTTCTAGGTCATCTAGAAGTGGGTTAGAATTTTAATCTATAGATTAATCAGTCAGTCGCCATATTTGTCACGTTTATGTGAAATAGTTTCTGAATTATGAGGGGGTCAAAAGTAACTGCAAATGGTTCGTGTAATATTAAACACGGTGCTGCTCGCCAGTACTGTTTTACTTGAACTTGGCTTGGCACGCTACCGTTGTCTAGATGTCAAATAATAAATAAAAGAAAAGTCTACTCCCTAATAATTAATAAAAGGAAAAGGGAAGGGGAAGGGAAGAGAAGAGGAAATAAAAATGACGTGAGTTCACAAGAGCATGCTCAATATCCGGATAGTGTAGTAGTTCCTATGAAACCTCTGTACGAAATAAAACTACTAATTTCAACTACAAAATATATAGATTTAAAACGATTGTTATACTCAAACGGTACGATTCCAAAACGGTTTCATTACACAATACCGTAACCTTCGTCATTTGACTGAATTCCCAGACACGTAGACCCTTATTTTCTCTTCTTCATCATAGTCTTCATCATAGTTTAGCTTCAATGTTTAATTTCAGTTCAATCATTCGAAAATCTAAGATTCGTACAAACTTTCATCCCCTATTCTATCTCCGTAGGGGTGGAATTTATCAAAATTTGGGGATGCTTACGTCATAGTAGCTTTATGCATCATACATGCAAAGTCTCAGCCCGAGTTTAAAATTATTAAAGTTTCATAAAAACTTTCATCCCCTTTTTTATCCCCTCGGGGGTAGAATTGATGAAAATCCTTTCTTAGCGGATTAAGGAGAGCCCTCCTTAATCCCCTAAGAAAGGATTTTGATACAACAAACGTGATTTATTTGAATTTTTTTACTCGTAGGTAATCTATAATGGCAACATGAAGGCACTTGAATTAAATACAAAAATCCATAATTATGTTCGTTATTTAATAGTAATAAAATAAATAATTGAAGGGGGCTCTCCTACAAAAATCACTATTTTTTCGCTTTCTAACCGTACGGAATCAGTCATTCTTGGAATACTCTAAGAATCGGTTAGGTGCGAGTCAGACTCGCATTTGGCCGATTTTCAAGAACCCAGCTATTACATACCAAATGAATTATAGCTAAATTAGGAAGCTCATGAAAAATTTACCCCAATTAACTCATATTTTGTAGTTATTTTATAATTAAAATTTAGTATTTCGCAATCTCCTATGATGTAATTTCAATGAAAACAATTATGTTCTTGGAAGTTACTTAATTATCTTGATTATTAAGTATGCTTTACAACATTAAAATGCCAGATGATTCAGACTATTTGGTGGTTACAACAAAATACTTCAAAAAGGGCCACGTGTAAGGGGCGTTTGTTCTAAAATTCCCGTGTGTAAGGGACATCATCTCCTAAGCTATTGCGTTTTTCTAGGATTACTTAACTTATAGCTGTAAATGATGTAATTCGAAACAAAACTGTCTAGAAATTATTTTAATAGGTTGTAAAATGAAAGAGTTATGCCAGTTTGAAAATACGAAAAATGTTTTTTTGCTCTCCTGTAAAGTCGGGGTTTGTCCCTTACGACATTTGAAATTTCCACCGTCGTTATGTGTTTGAAACACCGAATAATTTTAGTATTCGTAGATTTTAAAATTTTAATACGTATTTAAAAGGCCGTCCCCCGAGCAAACGACCTATTTTTTTTTTACTTATCTTTGTTCAAAATTATCCTAAAAAAATTTAAAACGGGGAATATGTACATTATGATTTGTCGATCTATTGACGTGTGTTTCAAATAAAAGTAATTTGTAAATCCTAAGGAGATGCTGAATGTGTGCTTGAATTTTAATAAATTGGTTTTACTTTGGAAGCTGATATCATGAGTATAATAAACAAAAATTGAAAATTGAAAACGGGGAAAGGAATGTTGATATACTGAAGATTATTGCTGTATTTTTATTATAACTTTGTAGCTTTCAAATTATGAGTTTATAAGGCTTTAAATTCGGTAAATTACGGAATCTCCATAGGGAAGCCCCTTAAGGCGAGGCTTAAATCGAATCCAATAAGTACGAGGGTGCACCCATAAATGTTTAACAATAATATTATGCAGTATACTTTAAGAAATATTATTAAGTGTGTAAAAATCTTCGATCATTTATATACAGCTACTATATTGTATTATACATACTATAGTGATCGAAGGTAAAAATCAAAGGAAAAATACTAGATGACGCCCACAACTCCGTTAGGCCCAAATTCGTTTCTCACACGGGAACCGTTCATTTTTCCGGGTTAAAAAGTATCCTAAGTCCTTTTCTGGTACTAAAAAATTTCAGAAAAGTCTAGTATCCTATCTTACAGGTGTTTTTTGTATATTTAATTTATCGTTAATACAGCTTATTATTCTAAGCTATGGAGTTGAACATGAAAATTGCGTTCCGTTTCGTTTTTATAAGGGAACGAAGAGGAGATAAATGGGTTGAATGAAATTGGAGGTCTTGTTAAAGTAATTTTAGGCAATTTATCTTCCGTGATGCTTTTACTTACTTCTCTGCTACCAAAAGTGGGAAATGAAAAATTTCGTTGTGCCTATTTTCGTTACATAGCTTTATTTGGGCACACAGCTGAAAATCGAGGGAAGGTTGTACTAGTAGCCTACAACTAATACTTAAAATATTGTAGACTAGATGACGCCCGCGACTCCATTGCGCCAAAATTCGCTTATCGCGCGGGAACCGTACATTTTTCCGGGATCAAAAGTATCCTATGTCCTTTCTGGGACTCAAACTATTTCCATACCAAATTTTATCAAAATCGGTTTAGCGGTTTGGGCGTGAAGAGGTAACAGACAGACAGATAGACAGACAGACAGACAGACAGAGACTTTCGCATTTATAATATTAGTATAAAAGTATGGATAATATAGATAATAAATTACAACGTCACTTTTTTCACTTCTTGAAATGAATAAAATATAAGTTATAATCAATTCTATTCTATTATTTTTACAAGAACTTCTAACAATTGAACTTTAAAACCGCTCTCTTTGAGTTCAAAATACTGCCCCACATTTTCAAGTATAAAATAATAGAAGATTTTCGTTTGAAATATATGAAAGGCGAACTTCGGAGCTTAAAAGGACTACTTAAAATTGAAAGGAAAACTATTTTACTTGACCCGTCGAGCTCATGAATATAGGTCTCATTTAAATTTCTATTAGCCTACTTTGAGATAATTAATAAACACAGAACGGCTCCTTTTCAACACTCCTGACACTCAGAAGTGTCACTACAGTATTTAATTAAAAACAAAAATGTCAGGAGGTAGGGTAATTTGTCAAAATTAATTAAAAAGGAGCGGCAAATAACTGTTTGTTGGACAAGAATCTTAGGTACAGTTTGTTAGTCGCTAAACTCACCACCGGCTTAAAACATCTAAGTAATGAATTTTTGTTCTTTGATTTTCAATTCGTTCGATTTTACGAGTTTCATTGTAATGTGATATTTCCTAAAATGATACTAAGACGAGAGACTTGTTGGCAATTTTAAAAAGCCATCAGATCTTATGTAACTTTTAATTTGTAGAAATTTTAATTCTGACAACCTTACTTTTCACTACACTACTTGCGCTGGTACTTTCATTTTCATCTAAATGTGAACAAAAATTTGAATCTCAATTAACATTATTATTTTTAACAAAAAATTAAAACCGACTTCCAAGGTAAAAACAATAATAACATTAATATGAACTAAAAAGTATTAAATAATTTTTACTATCTAATAGTGCCTTTTCCCGAATCCGGCTAAACCTCAACTATTTCTGTACTCAATCTTCATAATTTTGAAGTCGGTGCCAGTTCCAAAAGTTTCAAATATTCTGTCAGAGGACTGAAGATTCAGCTATCTGGTACCGACTTCAAAATTATGAAGATTGAGTACAGAAATAGTTGAGGTTTAGCCGAATTCGGAAAAAGGCACTATTAGATAGTAAAAATTATTTAATACTTTTTAGTTCATATTAATGTTATTATTGTTTTTACCTTGGAAGTTGGCTTTAATTTTTTGTTAAAAATAATATATTCACTCCTTTTAGCTATCCTACAAAATAAGGCTTTATGTGTAAATAACCAATACGAATGTTAACTATTCACACTATGTTACTGTGAACGGTATTGTGGTAAATGCTTGCATCTAAGCGATGCTGTAATTTCCAAACTTTTATCTTTAAAGGTTCAGGAGTTCTGTTCAGTGCCTTTGGCCCAACAGACACCTTCATATGAAATTTCTCTTATTCGTAACGTACGTTTAAGTTTCTAGAAACAACATTTGAACCACTATGAGTGTTTTGATAAATTTCAAGGATTTCCCTCGATTGCTCATAGATCCCATCATCAGCTCACCACTTTCGTAATTGTTATACAAAATTACTATCCTACACAAAAACACAAGAATTTTGAAAATCGGTCCACAAACAGCGAAATAATCATCAAAAACATCTGCTTCGATGCAAAATATCACGAAAAGTACCAATAATTTGGTCATAATGTGATAACTCATGGTATAATTATGGTAGTGATGATGATGATCAATCAAATTGATGTATTGGCTTATGCTTTCAGTTGTATAAACAACGCCGAAATCCCTGAACATGTACCTATAAGCATTCAAAAGTTCTGTTCGGTACCTTCGGATCCAGGGTATAACCTGGTGCAAAGTCTTACTTTTTGGTAGCATTTACCTCGAATGCTTCAGAAAAAAATCGAAATCACTATATGTTTCCATACAAATTTCGAGGAGTCCCCTCGATTCCTCATGGATTCCATCATCAGATCACCACTTTTGTAAACATGGTACCAAATTCGGATTCAACCCTGTACAACAACAAAAAAATCATGAAAATCGGTCCACAGACGGCGAAGTTATGGTTGAAGATACAAAAAATATATATATATATATATACAGACGAACATATAACCTCCTTTTTGGAAGTCGGTTAAAATATTGTATCATGTTTCATTATTGACCATGTTATAAAACTGATAGAGTATAATAAAATTAGGTCAAAATTAATTTAAACGGAGTAAAGTAAAATTGCCAAAATATCATTTTTACCGCCCGCCACAAGCTTAAAATCTTTGCTGACATAAAGTATACGATATTTATCTTCTATTTCTTGGGCATAATATATTATTTATAGGCATCTAAGGGATTTAAATATGGCTGACCCATCGGCGGGGAAATAAGACATCCCTTCTCTAATTTTATGGGTCCAAGGGTTTTTGTAGAATATTTACTTTAACAATACTTTATATATACGATCGACTTGTATTTACGTTTAAATACGACTATTATATTATACTCAAGAGCAACTAAATATTTTGTGCTACGTTAAACTTAAAAGAAAAACATAATGATAAAGTGAAATAAATTGTAAAATCATTTTATATGTTCCTACAAATAATACGTATATTGTTGATGATGAAAAGTAAAATTATTCTTATTTTAGTTTCAAACATAAAATTATGAAGCAAGTATACTTGAAAATCACAATAATATTTCGAACGATCTAATTTCAAGTGATATAATATCACTTAACTATGTAGGCGCAGAATTTTTGTCGATCTGCCCAAATTCAATTTTTCAAGCACCCAATATCTTTGGACATCGGAATGCTGAATTGTCATCCATTTTGGATTACCATAAAATATTCTCGTATCCAATTATTTGCGGATTATATTTAGGTATGCTAAGCTAAGCACGCGAGTGTGAACGTGCTAAAATTTCTAAGACGACCTCTGTGTCTCAGTTGATTAGGATATTATGCGTATTATATATATGATTTATAAATTAATATGAGTTTATTTTATTAAAAATCTAAAATATTACATTACGTAATAAATGTAGATTGTAGGGATTCGCAACCTTCTTCGAGTATATTATTTTTTTAAGAGTTTCCGTGTTATTGTATACACATACAAACCCTAATGTGTCATCACTTTGTTTTGTTACACTTTGTAACTTTGTATAAGTAACTGTTAACTGACTGCTAAATTCTAGACTATATTTAACCCTAATTTACAATTTAAAGTATTTTTTCTGATACTTACGATTATTAAGACTACGAATTGCAACTTTGTTTTTATGGCAGATTATAGTTCTATTAAATCCAATCGATGCAAAAAATTAGTTTTTATATTGTATTTAGATTGCTCTTTATAACCGATACTTATTCATTTGCTGTAAAATTTTATTTGGTAAGTTGATTTATTATCAAAGCCGACAGGCAAGCTGTATTTCGTACAAGGCTCCGTATTTAAACTTTACATAAAAAATTTATAATTATGGGTATGTTTATTTAACTAGTAAGTTAAAACTTATAACTCAGGTAATCACTGAGTTTTGACTGTTCTAAGTATAGTAAGTACTTGTAGTAATTAATAAATATTATAAGTAAGCTATGTTGTTACTTGTGCCTATGAATTTAAATAAACAAAATTCAAGTAGCCAGTAAACCCGTAAGTAAAAACACACTCTGACTGCTTTTATTTTGGAAAGCAATTTGAAAATGTCATGGCGCTGAAACTTTAAAGAAACAAAAGAGTGTCGAAAAGGGGGTGAAAGATTTAGACAAAGGGTGAAATAATCTCAACAGAACTCGTCAGCAATGTGTCGAGCCGAACCAATTGAATTTCAAAGCGGAACCACAAATTTTATTCAAAGAATAAATCTGAAAATTTGTGGATCTAAAGGCAAAAGTGGTGCCGACGCGTCGACACAAAGGAATTTCTAAATTTCACGGCTTCCGCCTTCACTGTTTGTATTTATATGGGCGGGTGAGGGGTAGGAACTGACAAACGGCTGGGGGAGCAGATTACTGAGATATGACAGGTCCTCTTGCCGTCACAAATAAAGTACATCATGAAGATTCAAAGATTTTACTCACTAGTAGTCGATGCACACAACCTTGGAAGAAATTGTTTTAATATGGTGTATGAACAGTTCATTTTTCCGGGACTCAAAGTGTCTCCATATCAAAATTCATTAAAATCCTTTCAGCAGTTAAAGTTTAATTTTAAAATTAAAATGAAGAGACATATAGACCAAGCCATAGCTTTCATTATGTGAAGATTCATTCTTTGAATATATTTTGTGGTTCCACTTTGAAATTCAATAGATATAAATTTTTCCAACGTGCGACCATAGCAACCAAGTAGAATAAACTAATTTACCTATATTTTCACATTTTTATTTCAGCTATTTTAGGTTATATTTTACAAAAATTAATACTCTATTCTCTAACAATATAAGGTGCCTATAAAATATATTACTAAAATATAAAACAGGGGGAGAATAATAAAAAAAAGAAAGACTATATATAAAAAACTAAATCTAAGTCGGAGGCTGCGGGCAATGTACCCAAGAGGCTGGCAGCATTACCTCGCTGTATCGCAAGACTGATACGTTGGCCGAGGTAAGCGCCAGCTCTGGGATCATTAGTTTTCTCAACCAGTCTTTGGGATAACTCCTTGAATAGTAGTTTGGCACCAGGGCCCCACGGGCCCAGGGTCTCAACCCCGAAAGGTACAAAAAAGTAATCACTTCCCAGTGCTTCATACTTTCTTCTTTTGTTTGTCTCCGCTTGTGCCGCCGCAGCTCCCGCCTCTCTCGTTGTGGCCGTCACGTGCGACGCCGCTAGCGTATCCACGCAGGTGGCGTCCCATACGAGAGGCCTCCCACGGCTCCACGGAACGAGCGTCATTCCATCGGGCCTTTTGCCGTCGTCACGTGCGATACCGTTCGGCTCAAGAGTGGCCGGCACGTTGACGGAGACAAGGGCCCTGCGGATCACGTCGTTCAAGGAAGCATGGCGGGACTGGCGGCCGGCACTGCGTCGACAAGACAGGCCGTGATGACCCTGGCGGTCTACTGCGGCGCCGCAGTGGCAGCGATGGGGCTCGCTGATATTGGCTCCTAGTCGCAAACTGAGTGATAGATTGAATGTATGATTATCTAATAGTGTTCCGGTATTGGATGATGGGTTTGCCTGAAGCCAGTAGGCTGATTCCGGCTCGGCGGACGCTAGGAGACGCGCGCGATCTGTGGTGGACGAGGAATTTAGTATGTCTGTTTGTGCCAAATTAATTAGGGGTTCATCCCAATTCTTTTGGATGTTGGGGTTAGCTGGAACGTCACTGGGACAAACACGCTTCCAAGCGTTGATCGCCTCAGCTAGTGACTGAATGCCTATGTTTCCAAAAGAATTGGTGATGATTTTGATGAAAAGAGGATGAATGCTGTGAGCTGAAGAAAGGAAGGCGGGAAGAGACACGCTGGACACACTTCTGAGACCCAAGCCGCCGAAACGAATGGGAAGAGTGGCTTGGGCCCAGGAGGTGTCAGAGATTTGACAGTTAAAAATATTAATTACTGTGTCTTTTAAAATAGAGTCTAAATGGGAAAGAAGGTTGGGACACTCCCATAGAGGGCAGCACCTCAAGACATATGTAAATTGGGGCACAAACAAACAAAAACGAATTATTTGGTAAGCCATATGGGATTTTATTGCGACGAGTTTGCCAGAAGATTCTACGAATTTTTGTTTTTGTTCCGAAACGTAAGGCTCAAAACCGTCATTTAATATGGGGGCACCTAAAAGGCGGAGGGATTCTTTACTGAGAATTTTGATACTAGGGGCCAAATTGTTAAATTCCGATATAATTACGTCGTGCGGCTGTGTGATTGGGCTATTCAAAAAAAGCTCACATTTGGAGAAATTTAAAACCAAATCTATTGCTTTAAATTTCTCTATTAATACCTGCAAATCGTGGAGAACTGTAGCCGGGTCACCACCGAGGGTGCCATCATCCAAATACCAGACGTTAAATTCAGATTGGAGGGATGTAATTGTAGAATGTATGGCAAGGCTGAAAATAGCGGGGCCCAGAGGATCGCCTTGCTGGCAACCAGTAGAGGATAGTAGGCAATCCCTGTTATATAGAAGTGTCGAATTGGCGCCGTAGCTTTGGAGGATGTATTCATATATTTCGGGAATGTGGTTATGGACTTCCTTGAGCAGAGCGCTTCTAGATACGGAGTTGAAGGCATTTTTTACATCAACCTTCACGATCACTTGTCCGGTTTTAGATTTAATATAAGTACGGAGGGCGTGAACGGCGGCTTCACATCCACCCTTACTCCCAAAGCCAAGTTGTACAGGCTGAAAAACATCTCTAAGTTTATTCGTAATGTGCTTACAACAAATTTTCGATGCGATTCTACGGTAGGTGCAACCGACCGCTATGGGACGAATACCACCATCTTTTTTCTTTAATGCGCATAAATTAGCGCCATATAAAATAAACGTGAAATCGTGGTGGACCTTGCCAGATAGCATCAAATTTATTAAGGTCGTCAGGTCCTCTAGAAGCGCTCTGCTGGAGTCTTCAGATGCACTGATTAAGTCCTTCAGGTGCTGGGGACTTAGACCATCGTAACCGCTGGCCGATCCAGTCCTGAAAGACATTATCGCGTTTTTTACATCTTTTATGGAGGCCTCTACGGGTTGCACAGAAGGGCTAGACGAAGGAGTTATGTTCGGTGGGGGGAGTGAGGGATGTTTGTCACGGAGGGCTTCTAGGGTGTGTGCGTTGTATTGGGCTATGCTATCGCTGGAAAAAAGCATGTTGGCAGCACTTTTTAGGTCCCCATCGCTGATCTTAGATTCGAATTTGTGTATCGAGTTGTGTTGTTTACGATGAAGATGCGGGGGTGAGTTATCATGAGAATGAAGGTGTAGAGAGGCATTGATGGTGAGGTTGTTAAAGTTGGAGCAGTTGTTTTTAATGATAGAAGTGAGTGATTTTTTTTTATCTTGGATTGCATGTACATGGACATGGAACGAAAAAGTGAGTAGACTTTCCCATCGCTGGCAGCTGTTGGGATGTGAAATGACCTCTCTAATTACAGATGAAAGTTGCTTGGCTACTTGAACCCTAGCACCTTTCGGGATGCGTTTAAGGATGGGTAGTGACAATTTGTAGTTTGAAATTTTTTGCCAGAAAGGAATGTTGCATGACGGGGATGGGGTTGTTGTGGGTGTGCTACTGATATTTGAGCTGTGGCTGTGTGTCTTACCTATGTGAATGTTCAGGCCTTTTACCCCTTTGAAAGACCGGTTGCGAAACTGGCAGCGTATGAAGTTGATCGGTTCGCTCGCAGTCTCCGACATGTAAAGCTTATAAAAAATTACTAAACTAAAACAATTTTCAAAGGGCGCGTAATAGTTAGTAAGGAAAAAATAAAACCTAAACAAAATAGTAATAAAAAAAAAAAAAAACCTTAAGTATAATATAATAAAGGGCTATACTAAACTACCTTAAAGAATTCATAACAGATAAAAATAATATACTATACTCGAAATACTTAATAATATTAGATATAAGTAGGTACTTTTTCCTCTGCCTCTTGTTTCTTGGATGCGTGAACCAACGATATCAAAATATACTTCTATAGCGTGAACATATCGAGAGCTGCTGCCGGTTCCAAAGCCGATGCCAGAGCAGTCTACCCGCTGTCTGCGTCTCTTGGATCAACGACTACATCTTCTTTTTATTATTGACAAATTGATCGGGATACATTTAATATTATCTTAAAAAGTTCGAAAACTATGCTGCGTCTTCCGTCGACAGACTGGACAGAAGGTGTGAAACGGAAAAGGGCTTCTCAGAATTGTTTATATTTTTACATAGGTACTATCTTGCAAGACTTGCAGTACGTAAGTATGAGGAGATTATCTCGTGACGATACTCACGGTTTGCCCGCTTGGGCTGCTGTGAATTACTGATTATGGCAATATTAATGCTGAAAAGGGAGTGTTTTACACTGAATGCCTAAACTTGTATAAATTTTTCTATTTTTTATCCAAAAAAAATTGCAGGGAAAAATTTTAACTTGACATGATATCATGACATCCATAGACATACCATCCATCCATTTACCTATATAACGTCCCTTGTGTAGGCGTCTCCTAAAATTAAAATGACGTCGGTAGGTACCTATTTGATTCCGAAATAAAGCTACTTGTATTTTGCGTTGGAAAATCCTGGCATTAAGTGTAGAGTGCCTTTTAACTTTTTAATAGCAAAGTTACTTATCCGCTATTCTCAGACATAATAACATTGTGATGTAAAATATTTATTTGTTTTAATTAAGTCCAAAATAATACATTCTGAAGTCTACTAAACTATGCTACACAACTGTAATTATATTTCTTATTAGTGCTCATAGCAATCATCCCAAGCCAGGGCGTCCAAATTAGATTATTATAGTAGTAAATTATAATTCTAAATTACAGTGCCAAACGCAATAACGTCGACTATTGTAATAACGAACGTTTATTAAGGAATAATCATCTTAATGGTTATGATAACAATAATATTATTAGAGCAATGCTAATTGAGAGGGCTATAATACAATATTATGATTATAACTGAACTAGTCATTGCAGATAATCATTCGTAATTGTAGGTAAAAAATATATTATACCTTAAATCCTTTGAATAGCAATAACGGGGAATCTTATATTCTTATATCATTTTGTGGTAAGTACACTTTACGTAAAAACTTTCACGCCTATTGATTTTCGCTTTTACATAATAATTTTTATTTATATATAGATGTGTCATTATCAGTCAGTCAAAGTATTGGTCAGGGTATGATGACGAGAGCCCTCACAAAGCTTGGCTTTTAGCTAGTATATTGACGTGATAACGTCTTATAATTCGATATGGGGTGCGCGCCCGAAAAACATGACAGTTCATGCGGCGTTACCTCGCTCTGAGGCGTTCCATGCTTGAAGTGCAAACGAGAGCGCGGAACGAGCGACAAGGAAGCACAATCGGCCTTTGCGTTCGGCAGCGTTTGACATCCGCCTCTCTCCTAAGTCCTACTTGAGTGAGCGATGCGTATGCGTGGACAGCTGTTAAACTATTAGTCTAAGATCCCACTGCAGAATTGTGCAGGTATCGAGTACACGCTTAAAATCACATTTTTACAAATATTTATGATAAGGAGAACATATTTCTACTGGGGTGCCAGTCCAAATGTGGCCGCAAATATTTTTAATTTTTTTTTGAAAAATTGAGTTTGCGGGATAAAATGTAATCATAAGGTATTGAAAGCAAACATCGTTCATTTCGTCTGTCCGTCTGTCTGTATGTCTTCAGGCTCAAGGCTGTAACTAAAGAATGGTAATAGCTAGAGAGTTGATATTTTCACAGATTATGTAATATTATCTAATAATATGTTGCCGCTATAACAACAAATACTAAAAATTAAATTAAATTTAAGTATGTTCAAATTTACATTAACTATATTCAATAATTATAACATTCTGGCAATAAAGACATTTGAATTTGAATACAATAAACGTGATTTTTTGGCCTTTTTCGCTCTATGTCGATAATGGCAACAGATGGACAACTTAAAATTTCACGAAATCTTCAATTAAAATATGTGCAATTTAATTACCTACTAATAATAAAATTAAAGTAAAATTAAAATATTAGGGCGGCTCCCATACAAAAAAACACAAATTTTGGCCTAATTTGCTCACTACACTACACAAAAATAGTACGTAACCCTTCGTGCGCGAGTCTGACTCGCACTTGGCCGATTATTACTATTGTTTGAACCGATGTTTAAGTACACTAACATGATGTACTATCACTATCCCGTAATATTTCGCGCTAGCTCCCTTTCCCTCAACCTTCGATACTTTGCCATCTTTGACAGCCGGCACCCCTTATTTGCGGCCAGATTTAATTAGGCACACTTATATTATATTAATAAGAGGAAAATAAGCTTCCATTTGATATATAAAAGATCATTATACGTTATGGATGCAAAAACGTATCGGAATGGTACCTGTTCACACCTGGTTACAATAGGGTTGCGGCCGGGTGCCCAACGGCACACCGGATTTTTCTAAATCTCTATACTCATTGCCATGAAATGAACGATGTTTGCTTTCAATTCCTTATGATTACATTTTATTTTTTCAAAAAAATTTTAAAAATATTTTAAATGTGCCCATTTGGACTGGCACCCCAGTAGAAATATGTTCTCCTTATCATAAATATTTGGAAAAATGTGGTTTTAAGCGTGTACTCGATACCTGCACAGTTCTGCAGTCGCATCTCGTACATTATAGTACATTAATTACAATATTATGTTTTTTAAAGAAAGCGAAAAGTTTAGTATTGCCGGCGCGTGGACGCGAACCTGACACTTGGCGCTGTGATATCTAGCTTGTCCCGCTGGACCAACAAGACGCTGACGTAGGCGCTGCAATTATCGATATCTTGCTACTCGAAGTTGGTATTGAGGTGTGTCACCTCACCGCATAATTGTAGTACCTAGCATTTTTTTTTACGTAACATTTTTATTAAATTTTTATTTTTTTTATAAAATGTAGATAGCAGTCAAAAGCGATAGCAGTCAAAAATACAATAAAAGTACTTTGGTGATATATTCAAATAGAACTTTGTTCTTTGCATAGGTCGATTTGAAAGAAATACATCGAAATAACTTTAGGTTACAGTCGAAAAAGTTTGTTTCTATTTAAAGAGATTCGGAAGCGAGGGTTAAGGGGTTAAGGATAGTTGAACGTGACAACGTCATACGTTGTCACGTTCAACTATCGTCAGTAAACCGACTTTACAGACAACCGTTTTTTTATTATAAAAATAATTTATTACATAGATAAATTACATATTAAAGTCATTGCTAATATTTTTGTGAAGGCTTTTTACGAGGAAATTGGACTCTATGAATATAATTTTCTAATGCATAACTTTCGGTATCAGAAAAGTTTTTGCCGACTTTTCTATTGGGGTATGCGATAGCACGCCACGTTTTCGAGGGGTTAAAACTTATAAATTATATTGCAGAAATTTTTTTTTTATTTTCCCTTTTTCTGATATTCGCCATCAGCCTCCCCTAAAATACTTTTTCATCCAAATAGTTTGTAGTCCGAAAACCTCTATTATTTAGATTTTATGTTATGCATTTGTAACCTTAATAAATTAACGCTGAAACTGGACTAAAAGCCAGACATAGAGGGACGTCGAGGTACAAGATCTTAAAGTGATTTTGAACCAAGATTATTTAGTGGTGCCCCACAAAGCTTGTACAACGGGACCAGAATAACTCCCCGTTTTGCATATCATTTATATTTACATTATTAATACTACATTTGTAATTCAGATACGTAGGGTATGATGCAAGTTTGGTCAAAGACAGCCTGCATTAGCTTAATGATTTATAGATTTAGATAGTTGACAATAAAATTATTTAAAATATGCTTTGTGTAAAGTACAGTCCACAATGTTTAAAATACTTACTTTATTAGCGAAAGTATATTATAATGACACTACGCAAAACTTATGCTAAATAGCGATACCGTTATTGCTATTTAAAATATCAAGGCATTTTAATTTCCAAAACAAATACGTACTCCGGTAGTTATTGGTATCCAATATCCATGGTAAATTATTAAGATAAGATGATTTTTATCATCAGGATATTATGGAGTTAACAGTTAACCATTAAAAACATATTTCAATTTTAGTGAGGACTTTGTTTCCCTAATTGTTTGACAAAAAAAAGATGTTATATGTCTCTCGTGGAACCATCGTAGGACACACATAATATTAATATTATGAAAATATAATTATTACAATAAAATATAAAAGATTTTTATATCATAATTTATCACAATTAAATAGATACCTACGTTGAATAATAAAGTCAATGCGTTGAAAATTAAATCTAAATTAGACACACACTCGTTTTGTCACATCGATGAATGTTTAATGCTATCAAAGGGTTCTTGGTCGTTACAATAAATCAGTTGTAATGACAGGGAACGCGTTAGCACAATGGGTGGGCGACCGGCAGACGCCTTCAAGCTTGTTTCACGCTTTGTAAAGTACACTCACAAATAGGAATTATAAATAATTGTGCATTTTGCGACGCGAGGATATTATTCGAAATTCCTAGTGCATTCCTTAGACTCAACATAGATGATAGAAGTTAGAACCATCTTCTTTTTTAAGGCGCTTAAAATTGATTGCAAAAACAGGTACCTATTTAAGTATGTACAGAAATCATAAAATTAATCATAAATCATAATGTTATCTAGGCAAGATGGACAGCCTTGGAAAAGATGGTGCGATGAGCTGGAGGTGGAGGCACACCTGTCAGGTTGGCCAGCGGTGGCGTCATGCGTAGCAGCACTAGCAGCGAGAAAGATGGAAGACTTTGATAGAGGATTTTGCCCAGCAGCCAGCAGCAGAAGATATTTTGCATGAAACAACGTTTTTTATTTATTTACATGAGCCAATGCTGACCGTATTGGATCATAATATTAATAAATAAAAAACGTTGTTTCATGCATATCTTTATGAAATTCGATGTTGGTGGTCTTGACCTCATTTAGTTCAATTCAACTACAATTAAGCCCTTAATAAATCGGTCAAATCTTTTGAATCTAATTTATATCCTGTTTAGTGTTGATTACGAATATATTTAATGTCAACCTGCCTTATAAATTGATTTTAAATTATCCGATAAAGTCTCTACATATAAATATTGAATAATCATAAGCAATAATTTATACTCGAGCGACAGCTACGTCGGCGGTGGGAATAATATATTGTTTTATAATTGGATCTGGATTGGATAGAAGAGATATTGGATTATTTTGATCTTTGGTCGCTATAAGATCGAAGAAATAATGCCTATACATAATATAAGTAAGGGTCAATTGAGACTGCCAACGCGACGCGTAGATGCATAATTTCTAAAGTATTGAATTGACAGACTTCGTGAGACGTCATGCAAATCTGTTAAATCCATACACATGAAAAGCATCTGCATCGCGTTCGGTCTGAATTGATCCTAAAACGTTTTCTAAAAATGTTGTTATCGAATAGAAAAGAAAATAATCAAAGCCCAACAACAGTCACTGATCGATAGGTAAAAATGGAAGGGTTCACCTAATGTTAAATCTCTTTGGTGGTCCGACAAGAAGACGAGAGGAGGAAGAACGAGGAAGGAGAAAAGGATGAAGAGAGAGAGAGAGAAGTAAGCGGGCTGCGCATGCGCAGGATTTACATGCTATTCATAAATGAGTGATCAGACTGTCTGGTCGATTTTCGGCTATTGGTTGATGAAGAGCAAAAAGTGATTTAAACTGATATTTTAATTGTAGCTATTAATAGTGGTAATGCGCGTTAGTTGTTGCAGATATCGTAAATTGTAGAGATGAGCCAATTGCCTCAACCATTTTCACCAAGCGATTCTAAAGTTTTGTACAGACATATTTTGGTAAGCAGAAAATACTATTAAATCTACTAGTATTTTCAGCTGTTTACCAATTCAGCAGAATTATTCCATATTTTTCACTTACAAAATTTTTCGCGGCAATAAAGCCTTAATGGTAAACATGAATAAAATATTATAATTTTTGCACATCATGTACTTCGACTTCATGATTATGATTCAGACTGTAAACATCCGAATATTTCATAAGCGGGAATTTCATTGCTGTCATTTCAGCAATTTGTGTAATACCGTACGTGATAATCCAGTAAGTAAATCGTTTATACAATCATTTGGAAAGTCAGGATGAGAGAGTAAGAACATAATATTTTACTTAGGATTTATTTCATCAAATACACCGTGAGACTGTAAACTATACGAACAGTTATATAATATTATCCTCATAATATACCGCCAGATTCGGGCTAACGCAACTTAGGGCGATTTCACATCCCGCAAGCTACCTGTCTATGACTCGCACGAGTTTTGGAGTTAGGACGAGGAGGCAGAGTCTCGAATTTCGATACTCTATAATAGCGGTAGGCAACAGGCGCGGCAGACCGCGGCCGTTTGCGGACCGCGAAACACATAATATTGTAATGTATTTTATACCAAGTATCAATATAACATAGATAAGGTATATGTATATTGTATACCTTATTAATTAAAATAATATTTTTAAGCTACATTTAGGAAAAGTGTGTTTTTTCTGGACCTCGTTAAAATTTTCCCACAGTGTCTGGACCTCACCTAAAATTACTTGCCGACCGCTGCTCTATAATCTATATTAATTGTATTGTGGTCTTATCATACATTCTAGTGTTTGCTGTCTGTATATTCATTTTTTACTCCTCCCGGACGTTAAATGACAACTTGACAAGTCGCGCTGACCGCAAAGGGGCACTGCACAAGTTGGGGAAATTTTACCGTGGAGATATGACTTTTCCTTACGACAGAAACATAAAAGTCAAAAGGTCTTTAATAAATTTTTTTTCGTCTATAAAGCTAGTACTCATAATAATAGTTAAATAATTATGTTTGAGAATGTTGTTATTACTATTTTATTAATTTTATTATATCATCGCACTAAAATAGATGGACCAAATCTTTTTATGAACCATTTATTGCCTATAGGCTATAAGTGATAGCAATACTAATAATAATATTACATACACAATACACATAGCAGCCAGTAATCGAAAAAAAGTAAAAACCTGTAAAAGGGTAGTAGTCAAAATAATAGACCGTAGCTCACATGAAATCCGGTTAGTAACGTTACTCACCTGACAGAAATTGTTACTCACAGGATAATTAGGATGCTTCCACATTGAAACAAAAAATACGTACATAATTTTATTTATTGTTAGACTAACATAACTGGTAAAATCGATAAAATATTATGTTTTAACTAGTCTTATTAATAACCACAAAGTACAAACACACGGTTTTTGATTTATCGCTTAGCATTAGTGTTTGGCGCCATCTAAATGAAAACATTTGAAGCTTTAATTTATGCGCAAATATCCCAAATCCAAAAAGAATACAAAATTTCCATGAATTCATATATACAGACAAAAACACACACTATGACTATCTAACTTGGAAGTGAAATTTCTACATAATTTCCTCAAAAACAAACAATGTTTTTAACTCGTAAGTTTTCGAGATAATCATGAATAAAAAAAAACTTAAAAAGATGAAAGTTTATTGCGAGATCGTCATTCGGGGTGAACAATTTTCAGACCAATACGACCTGCAAACCTTGAAGAAAGAGCGTAATTCTGTTGCGAGTATCCATGGGCGACGGTAGTTGCTTTCCATCAGCTGACCCGATTGCTCGTTTGCCCCATTATTTTATAAAAAAAAAACTATTAATTGCAGGTACATTTACTATACCAACTTATTCAATTTACACAATAACAATAATTTTATCAATATGAACTAGCCCTAAGTTTCTATGTTTAATTCCACGAATTTTATAACATATTGGCTGTGTAAGCGTAGTCTACAAATTTAGCTATCAAATGAGACCTTTTTTATCTTCATAGGATATTTACAAGAGCAGTTCTGGTCAGATTAGTATGAAAGCCCGAGAAAAACTAAAATGGCTGCCATTTTACAACCTTGAGAGAGAAAAAAATTTTGAGGACTAATTTGTCGATAAAATATGCCATAGATCATGATTCATGACATTAAACGATCGGACACCGGTGTCGGGACACATTGTATATTATTAATTGCTCGTATATACTTACATTGTTTATTGCAATTATCAAGTTAATTTAGGGAAAATTTTCTAGTAAAAGTATGACAATTTTAGGCTTTCGTTTTGTCTGAAATTATTAAAACTCACAATCTTTAAGAAGGTTTCAGACTATTTTCATATTATAATAGGAAATGCCGTTTCACAATTTCAAAATTACGTAAAGCAAAGTTAATTTCTGACTATAAAACGCGCTCCTAATTTTATTACTCCCTCATTTATGCGAAAAGTTTTTAGTTTTAAGATTTTATTACTTTTAAATTAAATATCAGGAGGAGATTATTAGTATTCAAAGAATAACGGAATCTACCTCGGGCTATGGAATATTCTGGACTTAATTTTTCCATTCATAATACGCTCTCATTCGCTCGTTGAGCTAATGCTCAAATTAGACCGTCCAGATTTTAAATTTTGCACTTTGAATGTGTTCTTTCATAAAATCTTACAATTTTGTCGGGAAATGTAAAGAAATATTGTCGAAAATTGTAACTATTAAATTGATTAACAAATCGCGTTGTACGATGATATTACACACATGTAAACGGACGCAGTTGTTAAACAAAACAATCAGCACAATTTCAGGTAAAAAGCATAAAAATTTGAAACAGACTAGCATCCGGCAAAGTCAATTTGGCAGCAAATAAAAGTTTGTAAACAATTTAAATTGAATTTACTGCATTAGTCGAAGTTAAGCAGGGCGAAACTGAGAATTACATTTTGCAGGTGAACAAAACGATTTCAAAAGTGTTAAGTGAAGTACTCGAATCGAGTCAGACGGACGAAACTCGACAAGATTATATCTCACTAAGTTTAAGAGTAATTTTTCTCTTAAAGCCAAACAAATGAGGCACCATTAGATGGAGTGAGAGCGCTTAATCTATTTCTGACGAGTTCAGTGACGCCGACAAAGACAAATCGACATGGCCTACCCACACGGCGAAGGCGCTTCACTTCTGTTTCAATTCCACTTTTATTTGCGGATTAACTTCTTATTAGTCAGTGCTATCGAGCCTTATGAATGGCTCAATTATGCGAGCGGTTCCGGCGCAATAAATGATTCCTACTCTATCAGCCTTTATTTCCGAATTCAGCGTTTTGTTCAATATTCACCTTTTGATATAGCTCTTCAAGATTAATTTACGTATTTCGATGTAAAACACATACATTTTTTGCGGGACTTTATTCCATGAAAATAAACAATAGTAAATGTCTGTTCTTCTGCCTGCCTGTCTTTTCCCACAAACGGTTGTCTCCTCAAGCTAAACCGCCGCACCAATTTTAAAGAAAATCATGGAGACACTAAGCCCAGAGGAATGTACATTAAATACATTTTATTAAAAAAATACGGTTACCGCACAATAACTGATTTTCGGCGCATGAAACTTGCAGACAAAATCTAGTGCAAACAAAACATAAAAGAAAGAAAGTGATAGAACTTCTAAGAAAGTTAAACCTTTGCCACTAACAGACTACATTTTAATGAACAGCCATGAACTAAGTAACTAACTTTAATGGCACTTTATCAAAACATTACTGTCCTCTGAACATCATAAGACCGTTACCACTATATTAATAGACTGCGAACATATAAATGCTTCTACCCAACGCTTCCATAAGTCATTTTAAACAGATGTATTAATCATTTAAACGACTATTGGCTTTTATAGTGTAAAGACAAGTGCTTTGGAATCTAGGTGGTCCAAATTGTTTCCAAAAATAAGGACGTATTTAAAATCATTTGTTTTTATGAACCCGTAACATCCAGCTTTGCTAGGATTTTTAGTAAAAACTCAAAAATACGCGCTTTTTTATATAAGAAGTCCCTAACTTGATCAATGTTTTCCCCGAAACCCTCCCAGAAACAAAATTTTATTAAAACGTGTAAAACTGTTGAAAAACCATAATATTATTAAATTTACATACAAACTTTTTTTTTACTTATGGATTTGTAAGGTAAAATATACTATAAATAGTAATTACTACCAAACAACTACTATTGAATATTATGTTTAAATCACAACTGCTAGGAAACAACAGATCACAACTTGTTGGATTTTTTTAACCAAAATATTTTGGTACCTACTTAAGAACGGTTTCCGTTTCGTAAGACACATTTTATATTATGTGACTCGATAGATTTATTCTTATTTCAAATTTAATCAATTTTGTTATTCTTCAAGTGTACCTAATTGAAAATCAGAATTTAAACAAATTGTGCAGCAAACTATCCAGTAAAAGCATGAGAGAGTTCAGGAATCAGAAATAACAATCGCCCGTTCTCATTAGAAACTATTGAGTCACTAACAACACATTTTCAATCATAACAACACTCCATAAAGCTTCAAATCGAAGAGCAGCTAAAGAATTTTAAATACCCAAGATAAATCGAAGTTTTTCAGAAGCGACAAGTTGAAAAATGTGGAAATGTGTCATCTGTCACTTGGTATTTAAAGACGCGTCGGGGCCGGGGATGGTTTTAGTTGTATCTAAATAGTCGAGGCAGCTGTCATGTCGGACGGGCTCGTGTAAATGAAATTCCCATGTCCTTATGTAATACGAGAATTCGGGAATTGCGCCTAATTGCTTATTTGTTGGAGTGTCACGGAGTGTCATGATACTCATGACGTTTGCCGTTGTTATGATTTTTGTGCGTTGTCATTTTTGGGACTTATTGCTCCAATGCTGAAACGCTATTTTTTATATTATGTTGATACTCTTATAGCAGTCATAACTCTTATACCTATTTATATTTTGTAGGGCAATATTTAACTTGAATGTTAATAAAAATTTGAAATGTATGCATGTTGTGAGTGATGAAATAATGTCTTCCAAAATGAAAGCATTTATGTCGATTGATGTCCATTGTATCTTTTACTCAACTTATGTTTCATAAATAATTTCCTTATAGTAACCAGAGCGGCTACTGTAAAAAATAGAATACTTAAATTTTAATCAACGCAAATGAACTAATACCGGAAAGCCACAAGCTTATCAAAGTTAGTATTTTAAATCGGTTTTCATGCCTCCCCTAATCCTTTGATGAAGAGGGGAGATCGGCGAGTTTCTAAGTTTTCGTCAAACAAATCCCGGATATAAAGACAACAAATTGTACCTTACAAGTTAATTTTGGGTCGAAAAGCTGATATTGTTTGAAGTTTTAATGAATTTTAGATTTGTCAAAAAATTTAGATTCGTTCGATTTCAAAATGTAGAGCCTTGGGGCGCAAAGACGACAGCCAGCGTGAGAATTTAAGGGGGCGACTAACCATAAATTGTTGATTTTGTAATTCATTTTTATACTTGAAAATAAGCCCCGAATTGTTTTATTTTCTAAACATAGATACTACATTATATTTTCGAGGATCCGACCTATCGAAAACACGATATCTTAAAATTTTCTCGATGGAAAAAAAATCACAAAGATGCATAATATAATTTTCACGAATTTTTCATATAGGTAATATTGTCATAACCGTGCATTAAACTAAGTTAATATTATAACACATTGTATAAAATTCTATCATTAAGAAACTAACCTAGCGGATTTTTAAAATGCTATATATTTATCGAGTTATTGAGAAAATATTCGGCGATGAATCTGCGTCGTCCTTATTTACCTGGTATATGAAAGACGGGCGTGAGTGTGAAGAGAGAAGAACGATGTTTGATTTTTGCGTATTAGTCGCCCTCTTAAAGGACATTTGAGGTAAAAGAATCGGGTCTGGACTCTGGGTACATTAGATGGATCTCATTTAGCTGTAAACACCTTTTGACGCTACCGCTGAACCGAGTTTTTTGAGTTCCGGAATAGGACATTGGATATTTTTCAGCTCGGAAAAATTTACGGTTCCTGTGTAATAATGGATTTTGGCGCAACGGCGGGCAGCATCTAGTACTAAATATAATGTACTAGATGACGCCCGCAACTCCGTTACGACAAAATTCGTTTATCGCGTGAGAACCGTACATTTTGAGGCGATAAAAAGTATCCCTGTGTCCTTTCCCGGGACTCAAAGTATCTACTACCCAAATTTCAACAAAATCGGTTCAGCAGTTTGGGTGTGAAGAGGTGACAGACAGACACACTTTCGCATTTGTAATATTTGTATGTATTACCAGTTTCGCTTACAATAAAAGATAAAGTTGCGCTCACCAAAGTCGTGCGATCCAGATAGTTAGCGCTTCTTGTTTTAAACTTGAACACAATGTCATTTTAAAGCTGGAATCCGATACGTTGCTATTGTGCCTTATTTTCTTTGTAATACAATGGTTTGACTTTAATTTTTTAATGTGGTTACAAGAACCTATAGTGGTTAGTTACTATATTATACTCTCATCCCGTATCATATGTTATATTATGTCAGTCAGTTGTTAGACTAGTTATACTATAGAGTATAGACAAATAGCATAATTTAAAATTATATAAAACTTTGACCCATTTTTGTCTCAGGCAGTGCAAACGGTTCCCTACAACTTGCACGTCGCGTCAGCAAAGATTTTGCGAACGTCAATGTAAGTTGTTACGACGCGTGGAGTGTACCATATTCTGCTTGTTATAATACTGAATGTCACCTACTTTATTTTATTTCAAATACTAAGCATTTAAGAGCCCGTCCTCTATTTTCTACTGCTCTCTTCACACTCACGCCCGTCTTTCATATGCCAGGTGAAAAAGGACGATCGCCAAGTTAGCGGGCAGATAGAGGTTTTCTGTTTTTAAAGGGTTTTTTATATTGAAGTGGTAAAAAGTAATTCCAACGCTTTATAGACGACTTTCTCAACAGTACATTGTATTTTTTTCATACCGTTAAGACGTCAATCCATAAAAAGGTGATATTCTAAACCTTTTACAGCAAAAATCACAAAACTGTCGCGGGTTTGAGTTGGATTATTTAAAGATACTTACAAAAAATAAAAAATCTAGCTCCAACACTATATTATAATTGAAATGATCTTACATGTTGTGCATTAAAACTTATAGAAATACTGTATTTTAACTGTTAAATCACGTCTGTTAAATGAGCGAATTCGGCAAAATGTCGTATACGGACTCTTAAGCCTGAATTGAACAATATTTTTCACTTTTGTATTCTGCAAATAAAAAAGAAAATTTTTCTGAATTGTACTAAAACGTAGCTTGATAATATAATACTACTAAATGACGCCCGCAACTCCGTTGCGCCAGAATTCGTTTATCGCGCGGTAACCGTACGTTTTTCTAGGGTGAAAATTATCCTATATCCTTTCCCGGGTCTCAAAGTATATATCCATACCCAGCAAAATCGGCTCATCCGTTTAGGCGTGAAGAGATCACAGACAGACAGACAGACAGGCCGATGGACAGATACACTTTCGCATTTTTAATATTAGTATGGATATGGATTATTTATTTAAGTATATCCCTGATACAATTCGCAACCCAATGCACTTCTAGGCCATTTACGGGAACATACAAACTGTAGAACATAAACAAATAGACAACAGAATAAACTAGAACATTCTAGCATTCCATTCAGTATTAATTCGTTGCAACTACCAGCAAAAATCTAGATCGGACGTAATTCCCGCTAAAGTTTTCAATTCCACATACTCGTTCAATACCTTTAAACAAGTTGTGAAACAAAAGCATTGACGTGTGTATTACTGACGTAAGGATAGGTCCTGTTTAGCTGTAAAATGTCTCCACCAAAAAAATGAATTTGCTGCACTTGCGTTTTGGAATCAACTTTAAAGGAGAAATAGCGTGCAAGCAATTTGTAAATAAGGCCTTTTACTATAACTATACTACCACTACATTGATAGTAATTAGGTACATACAGTAAGTATTATATTTTACAAATTACATTACTTCTGAATGAGGTAGTGTTTGTATTACAAAACATGTTTGTGAGGACCTACCCTTGCTTGAAAAATCATTGAATACAAGAGAAATCCGACTGAAACCTATCTGGGCTGTGTCAGTCCAGGATTTCTACTATTTATTACTATCCCCCCGATCCGAGAATTTACGCGGTAGAAGATAAAAGAACCGGAAAGATAGAAGCCTACAATAAAAGTTAATGCCTGCAGAATTAGAAACATCGGCTTTCCGTACAGAAAATTTATCGATAGGCTCCACAAAATAGTTTTTAGGTCAATGGGTACTTGATTTTTATTGTATAGTTTGTAGAATATATTATGCTAAACATTGAAATATTATATTTGCAGTATTTTCTCGCAGATTAAAAACGTTTTGAAAGCTGCAATCAACAATTCAAATATATTCGACTCGATCGCGGATTCTTGAAAATCTATTGTTTACGCGGTCGAATTCGACCGCTTGGAATTTGAAGCGATAACCTATTATAGTGCCCCAAATATATTGGAAGTTTTGTGGGCTATTTAATTTATTTGGTTATAAACAAACTCCCGAGCAATATAATTCTCTCTCAACTCGTATTAACTCTTTAAGTGAGCAGGCTCGCAATTCTTTCAGCAATTTTAGCTTTCTCTTCGGATTATCCCTCCCACGCCTTTTTAAAAATTCACCCTTCATAACCTGTCCCTGTATACCATAATATAGCACAGTTAAAAAAACAACAGTCCATCAGCTATTCAAATAAAATGAATTTCAAATATGTCGCTTCGAAAAATAATAAAGTCCCCAACGCACGTAATTTAATCAAACAACGCACGTAACATAATATTATACAAAAGTGTTAAATGTTATCGTTTCATTAAATTGGGGGTTGATTAAATTCAAATCTGCTGTTTGCTTTTTCAATACACAAGTAATAAAACGAAGTGGCCAAGTCTGACCCACCGGGCTATTACAGAAATACATAGATTGCTGTCGAAAAAACAGATATTAATTTTAGAAAATCGTTATATATAACTTCTTGGCCTGGTAATGGGAAAACATTATTTCCTTCGTAGGTTATTTCGAATAAAAATAGAGGTGCCAGTTGAAATTAAAAAAAACCTTTTTAACTTGTTGATATGGTAATAGAAAAAATTATAAATTAAGGTATGAAAAAGCTACTTGAAGAGCACTGTATTTTATCAAAATTGGTCCAACCGTTTCAGAGGAGCTTATAAATAAACACCGCGACACGAAAATTTTACCTATCCCTAGTAGCACACTCTGTTGGCCAACGATTGCCAACGGTTGGTAAACTGTCGGGGAATGGTGTGAGAAAATCCCAACAAAGGCCCAACAAAAAGCCAATCGTAAATTCCTACACTAAAATTCCGAACGAAGAGCCAACAATGGCCCAACATAAATTTTACGTTCCGCCGCCAACAGTAAAATTCAACAACCTGCCAACGAAGGCCCTACTGCGGCATTTTGTTGTGTAGCCTACAGAACATCTATACAAATACTCAACATAGGCCCAACATTGATTTTACGTTCTGCTGCCAACAGTGAAATTCAACAATCTGCCAACGAAGGCCCTTTAAGTGTTTTGGTTGTGTAGCCTACAACACATATGTACAAATACCCAACATAGGCCCAACATACATTTTGTTATAGTTTTCCAACAGTGATTGGTGACAACCTGCCAACGAAGGCCCTATTGTGGCTTTCTGTTGTGTAGCCTACAACATATGTACAATATGTACAAATACCCAACATAGGCCCAGCATATATTTTGTTTTATTTTCCCAACAGTGATTGGTGATAACCTGCCAACGAAGGCCCTACTGTATCTTTTGGTTGTGTAGCCTACAACACATATGTACAAATACCCAACATAGGCCCAACATATATTTTGTTATAGTTTTCCAACAGTGATTGGTGACAACCTGCCAACGAAGGCCCTAATGTGGCTTTCTGTTGTGTAGCCTACAACATATGTACAAATACCCAACATAGGCCCAACATATATTTTGTTTTATTTTCCCAACAGTGAATGGTGACAACCGGCCAACGAAGGCCCTACTTTTATTATATCATACATATATTTAATAAACATCCAGACCCGGGAACTTTAAAAACTTTTTGTTCCGTCGGCGGGATTCGAACCCGCGATCCCCGGCTTGAGCTACTGACATCCCACCCACTGAGCCACAGAGGTCGTCAGATTATGAATATTTATTAGATTATGAATATTATAATAAAATTAAAGTGTTTTAATAAAAATCGGTTGTCTGTAAAGTCGGTTTACTGACGATAGTTGAACGTGACAACGTATGACGTTGTCACGTTCAACTATCCTTAACCCCTTAACCCTCGCTTCCGAATCTCTATAAATAGAAACAAACTTTTTCGAGTGTAACCTAAAGTTATTTCGATGTATTTCTTTCAAATGATTGTCTAAAAATATTTATAATGAGTAAAATAAACTATTCGTATTTGCACTGTCAGCAAGATTGTTGCAATTTGGATGGACTTTTAAATAAAAAGATTCTATTATCACACTATTTCATCAATTATAAGAGTGAAAAATAAGAAAGTGGACAAAAAAAATACATCTCAATGAAATAAGTGGTTAAAATAATGCTAAAAAGTGCTGTGCTATAATAAAATATAATATTAAAAAATTGCGGGTGTCTAAACATTGGACTTTGGACTGCTAGTTCAACTCACTATAGTAAACAAGCAACCCGGAGCAGCTGCAAGTGAAAGACAATTGCGATATTTACGTCATCGCTCTGGTGGCGCAGGTGGACGATACTAATAACTCCATCCGAAGTCATAGGATCGATCCTCACCAGGGGCCGTACAAAAATTTCTGAATAGCAAGAAATTTTTCACAAGATTACTAGAATTTTGATTCTACTCCGCAGATGGAAGAGGTTATGGCCGCTCTTCGAAAAATTCAAATGGATATCTAAGACGAACAAAAAATATAAGCATTGCTCACTCAAGTAGGACTTAGGAGAGAGACGGATGTCGAACGCTGCCGAACGCAAAGACCGATTGTGCTTCCTTGTCGCTCGTTCCGCGCTCTCGCTTGCACTTCAAGCCTTATATGGAACGCCTCAGAGCGAGGTAACGCCGCATGAACCATATCTAGTAGGCCCTACGTGGGACTATCCAGTAGGCCCAACGTAGAACCATATCTAGTAGGCCCTACGCGGGACTATCCAGTAGGACCAACGTAGAACCATATCTAGTAAGCCCAACGTAGAACCATATTTAGTAGGCCCAACGTGGAACCATTTCTAGTAGGCCCAACGTAGAACCATATCTAGTAGGCCCTACGTGGAACTAAGCCCAACGTAAAACCATATCCGGTAGGCCCAACGTTGATATACCAATGTTGGCCCTGCCCTACCTAATTAAATTGCAGTTGGCCCTACATAACAATACATTTATTAGTCCCTATGCTTAGTAGACAAATGTTGGCCTCACACGAAATGGCCCTGCATGATGCTGTATTCAGTCGGCCTACGTCAAAAAACAATGTTGGCCTTACACGAATTAACTCTCAGTAGGCCCTACGTTAACCTAACAATGTTGGTCCTACACAAGTAAGCATGAAATATACCAACCGTAGGCCTTTTGACGGCCTTTATGTTGGCCCATTGTTGGCCAGCATCGTTGGCTGCTTTGCAATCAGGTGTGCCAAATCTAACTGTTGGCCAACCATGCGGCAGGCCCAACAAACTACCTTCATAAAATGCTACGTAGGCCCAACAAAAGAAAACAATGATGGGCCAACGTTGGCCACCATCGTTGGCTGCTTTGCAATCAGGTGTGCCAAATCTAACTGTTGGCCAACCGAGCCAATAACCGAGGCCCAACCATGGACCAATGTAACTGTGCTATTGTTGGCCTCATGAGCACTCATATTTTTTTTCTGATATTGTGTAATTTATTTCGTGAATTAAGTGGGATTCAGGATTGTGTGCTTTTTAGTTCTTAAGGCAATTGAAATAGATTTCTTTCTACATGTAATAGTTCTATGGATGGACGTATATACAGGCACGAAGATTTTACATACGTTACCATTGAAAAGATTAATGTTGCTTGAAATGTGCGAACTTATCCGTTTAAGTGTACTAACACAGAATTTATTTTTATTTTATTGGAACAGAGTTGGAGTGATTCCGCACTACATCCGATCCGAATCCGAACGGAACCCGAAACATGTGAGGTATCCGTAACCGAATTTAGCGTGGAAGCTACCAAAAGTTTTGTCTACGCTGTGCCTTTTTGACGTGATAACGTCTTATAATTCGATATGGGGTGCGCGCACTAAAAACATGACAGTTCATGCGGCGTTACCTCGCTCTGAGGCGTTCCATTTAAGGCTTCAAGTGCAACCGAGAGCGCGGAACGAGCGACAAAGAGGCACGTTGTCTCTCAACAACCGTAAGACTCTTACGGTCGTATGAATAAAAACTTAGCGAGGGTTTTTAAAAGCTTTAAAAGCCTGTTGTAAAATTTAATATGAATAAAGGTTCTCTAACAGTGCTCTAACGCCTTTATAAGGTGACAGCTGTCAAAAAATAGCGCGCCTGTTGAAAACCTATTATAAGAACATTTTAAGCATAATCGTTATGAATAAACGTTTGCTAACAGTTATTTAGGCTCGAAACGTCGAATAGGAGTTCGCAAACTTTAGTGAAGCCTACTTTAAGATCATTTTAAGAGATTGAAATGGTCGAAATATCGAGTATTATCGCGATTTCTGACATTATTGCAATTTCTGAAGGAATTTCTAGCCACACTCGTCGACAAAAAGTATGTAAGACGCAATTTATGACGCTAGAATTATGACGTAATTTATAAAATCCATAAAGTATATTTTTTGGAACGGAGTTCCTTTTCGCGCGTTGTGAAACCCCTTTTTTATTTAATATAATAAATAAGCCCCGCTAGGCCGAAAAAAACGACACTAAAAATGACACTTTTTTATTAGTACCTGCATGTTAGAGGCAGAGGGCGTTGCGCGTTGATAGTATTCCTGTGCGTCAATAGATGGCGTTTTTTAAATATTTTTTATAAGTATTATTATGTACAGATTTGTTTAACATAAGAAATTACTCCGTTCATTCGGGTGTACTTTAACATCTCTCAAGTATTTTTTTTTTACAAAATACTCATTATTTTTGACACATTGAACACAATAAATTGGCACACACCAACATTACCAACAAAAATATTATAAAACGTCATTTTACTTAGCGAAGGCTTAGAAAGCGTTTATTCATATGGAGTGCTATAAGACGGTTTTTAACTTTAGTGAACATTTAAGTTAGAAAACTGTTAAAACCTTCACTAAGATTTTTTATTCATACCACCGTTAGTCTCGAAACAAAGAGCGCGGCCCACCTGGGCCGCGCTTTCGGCTATTCAAAATTGTGCTCTATTTCCTACGTGTCAAGGTATGACTTGTGCTTTGTTCGAAGATTTTACTGGATTTCACGAATGTATACAATAGCGTTTTGTATTGCGAATAGTTTATTTTACCCATTATAAATATTTTTAGACAATCATTTGAAAGAAATACATCGAAATAACTTTAGGTTACACTCGAAAAAGTTTGTTTCTATTTAAAGAGATTCGGAAGCGAGGGTTAAGGGGTTAAGGATAGTTGAACGTGACAACGTCATACGTTGTCACGTTCAACTATCGTCAGTAAACCGACTTTACAGACAACCGATTTTTTGTTCATCAAGGGCATGCGTCATAGCGCAGTCAACAGCGTACATGAGGCATGCCCGGGACGCATGCAGTCTGACCGTATCCAAAACTTTCGCTTAGTTCTATTTTTTCTGGAATTTCTTATGACCAAATAAGCCGCACATAATATTCCACCCTCGAGCAAAACGTTCTCGTCGCACATGTTACACTGCAACTGAACAAAAATGATAATGTTGGCACTTGGCGTTGCGTTCGTTAACGCATTCAATTATTGAAAGCGCCAAACGAAAGTTTAATACAAAGAACATGACAAAAATTGAAGACGAAAGCGCATAGTGTGGACATAGCTATTGAACTAGTTCTACCGTCCAGAGGCGGCGCAAGGCGTGGGCGGTGTGGGCGACCGCCCACGGCCACGCGGCCTCGCGCCCCTTGGACCACGAGGTTTTTTAAAGGTTTTACGAGTTGAAATACTCAAATATTCACAAATAAAAAGCTTTATAAATTAAAACTTTGGGTACTTATCAAAAATTATTTCTCTCAACAAATCCGTTCTTTAGCATCATCCATCAGGGGGCCTCGCATAATATATTTTAGGGGGCCTCGCAAGATGCATCTTGCCCACATAAAATGTAGATCTTTCCCCGCCACTGCTACCGTCTACGTCTACGAGGTACTGTAAGCGGTTCGGATCGAATTCGAAACATTGTGTGAAAGGGCTCCTACCTAGTGTACTCTATTATTATAAATAACTTTCCCTAAAAAGAACTCAAATTCTTTTGAACCATTAAGTATTTGTTTTCAGCTTTGTTAAACTTGTAACTTGCTTTGTAAAATAATTTCAAAATAAAGCAAACGTTATTTGTTATATTTCTAATTTACCTTTGTTTAGAAAAATAAATCTTTGTCTCGATTTTTTTGGTGAAGCAATTGGAAACTGTTTTATTTTAGAAGAAGGTCCGTTCAGACAGGCTACATAATATTTCTGTAATAATGAGCGGTTATAAATTATATTATTGTAGACGTGTACCATTGCGCCACTACATAATAGCCCAGTTGTTTGATTTTGTATTTCTGTAGTGGGCATGAGAAAATTTAATTTTGAGTTAGCTAGGCAACAAACTAGCTTTTGGTCAAAATACTGACTGTATTATATTATTTTAACAATTACATAGGCCTATAATACCTAGAAGTGAAAAATTATTTTTTAATTACTGTCTATTGATAAAATTATTATTCCATACTAAAGTTTAAAGGCTTGATTTAAACTAACCAGTATCATAAATAAACATTATGGATGCCGGTTAATTTAAGTCAAGCTTGGTGCAAACGGGATACTTTCTTCGGCTGATATATTGAGTGATAATTTTGCATATTATATTATTTGCATAATATGTCTTACTATAGTACTCTATAGAGTAACTTAATAGTAGCCACACATACCTTGCAGGTTTATGGTAGGTACACTCTAAGTTAGACATAAGTTGTTATTGTATTACTTACCTCAATAAATAAATAAAATAAATAAGCAGCGAACGAGCCAGCGGATAGCGACGAAATATAGCCAGTCTGCGCCGCCGTTAACAAAGCTTACGAGAATAAACGAGTGGACGGCGTATGCAAGATCGATTAATGGTTCTCTAATTACGCAATTCCTAGCGATCTCTAATTGTGGTGGGGTCAGTATATTCTGCGTGACAGCGTGTTATTTCCCCCGAGGGCGGTAAAGATAGCACGCAACACAAAGAAACAGAGATCCTTTACTGGAAGGGCGTTAAAGTAATTATTATTTTTAACAAAAAATTAAAACCGACTTCCAAGGTAAAAACAATAATAACATCCTTATAATATGAACTAAAAAGTATTAAATAATTTTTCCTATCTCATGGTGCCTTTTTCCGAATTCGGCTAAAACTCAACTATTTCTGTACTCAATCTTCATAATTTTGAAGTCGGTACCAGATATAGCTGAATCCAGATGCCAGAATATTTGAAGCATTTGTAACTGGCACCGACTTCAAAATTATGAAGATTGAGTACAGAAATAGTTGAGTTTTAGCCGAATTCGGAAAAAGGCACCATGAGATAGGAAAAATTATTTAATACTTTTTAGTTCATATTATAAGGATGTTATTATTGTTTTTACCTTGGAAGTCGGTTTAAATTTTTTGTTAAAAATAATAATTTCACTCTTTTTAGTAACCTAGTAAAATCATCGCGTACTATACGTAGATTAGGGCCGATTCACATCGAATGGCAGAGGCGAGGCGAGCAGTTTCAGTGTCATATGATTTTAAACTTTATTGTAATACATAGTATCGCTTGAGAAATTGACGCCGCCGGCGGCCGCAAGAGTCCACGAGCATCCACGGGCGGCCGTAGATTTCTCAAGCGATACTATCTATTACAACAATGAAGATAAAGTTTAAAATCATATGACACTGAAACTGTTCGCCTCGCCTGCGCCATTCCGGTGTGAATCGGCCCTAATACACCTGTATACTATTCTACGTATCTTATTACAATTTGTTAACAGTCACACTTACAAAATATAATATCAGCTGCAGATAATTTTGAACAATACATTAAAAAAAATCGAAGTGGACACGTGCCAGAGCCGCGCCAAACCGGAATTTTAGCAGCGCGGCAGCGGCGAGGCTTTCATTGTCATATGATTTTAAACTTTATCTTTATTATTGTAATACATAGTATCGCTTGAGAAGTCTACGGCCGCCCGTGGCCGTGATTGGTAAGTGTGACAGCTGTGCACTCTAGCATGTTACTTGTATTATCGAAGCAACTTACTTCTCAGAAGTAATGTCAAATGTGTGCCTTACGCTCTGGAGATAAGGTTGAATATTTTGTTATGTTCAATTTTGGTGACATTGGTGACCCTGACGTGAAAATGATGATGATGATGATGAATATAATTTGTATAGTAGCATATGCTTTCAGTTCTTAAAACAGCGCCTAAACCCCCAAACTTGTATCTAAAAGGAATCCAGAGTTCTCTTAGTATCTTCGGAACCATAGTATACCTTGGTGAAGAATCTTGCGTTTTGGTAGCATATGCTCAGGATGCTTCTCATAAAATCAAAATCACCATGTGTTTCCATATAAATTTCGAGGAGTTCCCTCGATTACTCATGGATCCCATCATCAGATCACCACTTTTGTGAACATGGTACCAAATTGGAGTGAAACCTAATACAACAAAACAAAAATTTCGAAAATCGGTTCACAAACGGCGGAGTAATCGTTGAACATACAAAAAAAAAAAAAAAAAATAAAAAATAAAAAAAAAAAAATATCCACAGCCGAACATATAACCTCCTCGTTTTTTGGAAGTCGGTTAAAAATGGTACAATTGAAGACAACTCTGGGGTAGTTACTTCACAATTTTTGCAATGTGTTAGTGCATTTACACAAGAAAATAAGAAGTAATATTGGAAAAATCCCAAGTTTTCAGAGTAAGAGGCCGTTAAGAGGTGCGCGTTTTCTGCTGCGTTCGGGAAAACACGCGACGCTGAATTTTCACGCGTACAAAACACACAGAAAATACGCACTCTGAACGCGCCATTAAGCATCAAGATATTATTTAAAGACAGCATAAATTTTGACCATGGAAATAAACTGAAGAAAAATAACAAATATTTAGACCGTTACACGAGTTCATCTATTTGTCGGATCAAAAAGAAATACAAAGCAGCTTAATAAATTTCGCTTCAAAAAGCCGTAAAATTTAAATAGCCGCGACATTTCTCGAATAGCCTGCAAGTATTAGCCTGAACTTTAGGAATTCCTCAAACTGCGCTCGCATTCTTACAATTCTCCTCCCGTGGCGCTTCCTCCATCAATTTAGATCCATGTACAATGTATCAGTCGCGCCGATGGTATGGAAGCTAAAATTATTCACTCACAAAGCATTGTTCTTTGATACTTTATTTGTCTCAATGCTGTTTTGGTTTGGTATTTTTTGGTCATGAGCGCTAAGCTGTGTAATCCTTTTATCTGGGAGTAATTTGTGATTGCAAACAAACGAACGTCTTGTTGCGTTTTATGTATTCGTTTTGAATTGCTAAGCACATCGTCAGAATGATCAAGCATGTTTTTAAAATCGGGACTCCGTAGTCCGTACTAAAAATTGCATATCCTCATAATGCATACTTCGTGCTAAATTTTATTAAAAATATTCAGTAAATCCAGTTATTCAGAGCATATTCAATGCTAAATAAACTACTTTTTCCCTTTAATAAAAATATTTTGGGTTTATATACTTTTATGATTTTGTAGCAATTGTAGATATTGTTACGGATACGGGCAGTTGTTTACCTGCGCGCGACAGTTGCGCGTACTTTCTAGAAAAGTGCAACCTTGTTTATGTGAATTGCGTATTTACGTAAACAATCCAAAATAGAACGCTCCAGAAGGCGACGCGGGCCATATAAAAGGTAAACAAGCCGGCAGTCAAGGCAGTTCGATCCGAGCGATCATCAAGGCGACTTCAAAGTGAAAACAAGTGATCAATAGTGAGTGATTGTGATAGTGAACCGACAACTCGGCTACGACCTAGGACAGTGATAGTGCTCAGTGATTTGGATCTAGTGCTTAGTTTTTGGACTTAGTGATTTGTGTGAGCTAGTGTTTGTGAATAAAGTCTTCAAGAGAGTCACCAGGTCTTTCTCTCCGAATCCAACGAACCCTAGCACGTAACAATATGTATTTTATATCTACTTCAATTTATACTGCCATTTTCTTAGCTGTAATATTCTTTTCATGAAACAAAATAAATAAAATATTTAAAACACCTAAAAGTTAAAATACATAGAGGTATAACAAAATCTTACGAAAAATAAAGAAGTCAGAACATATGGGCGACATTGCTAAGCATTTAAGACCCCCAATAGTTGGCTTGCGTCCATTTTTTTGTCCCCCACAATTGGGTGATCACGGGTAGAGAAATGATCGCAAATGGCAGGAAATAACCTTATCCGATTCAATGAGACCAATGGCGTATGGGATGATAATGAAAGTGCAACTAAAGCTACTGTTTCTTTTATGTACGTAATTGAGGTAGCTTGGGGTGTAATAGAATCGTGATGGTCTATAAATGGGGGAAAAGGAATTTAAAGGTGAAATCAAGGTTTTTAAATACATAAATTGTCGGAGTATTAAAAATTAAAAATAGCGTGGCTAAGTTTATGATTCCATTAAAATTTTACACATTAAAGACAGATGTAATCGGTCTATCTAAGGACACTTTACACTACATCAGTCTCACCTCTTAGTTCTCTAAGTTAGTAGTTAGTTAAGAGGTGATAAAAATAAATTAACAATAATAATTATTTATATTAATGTTTTGAAAACCATTTTCCGTTACCGCTCGTTCCGCAAGTAACAAATATCCATCAAAACAAACACATTAGCAATTCTATCATATCCTGCGTCCACTTAACTACATTATAATTACAATATATTGTCTGAGCCTGTGTAAATGCGCGTAATGCAGGGTGCACATAACGCACTGTTTGCACGCAAACAATTAAGGGAGGCCTGTTTTCCTATTTAATTACAGCTACCTAGATAAATTGTCTATGTTTCCAATTGGACCCATTTTGACTCCAGAAGCTCGATAGTTCAAGCTTTTGAGCTATCAAAAATTATAGAAGAGTTTATAAGATTCGATTTATTTGTAAAGAAGGTGGCACGACTAACTGGATACGTACGACAAAGAGTGGCCAAGCATATTATCACAAAAACGTGAACATAAAAGAGGGGAGGCATGGTACATTATAAGCTCTTAATTATAAATAATAATAATGTAATTTTATGGAAAAAAATAAATTGTATAGGATATAAGGTAAAATAAGCTTAAGCTGCAGCTCGCAAGATTTTGATGAAGACTAAAACTCCATTACTAGTTTTTCGGAAATTTCGCACACGTGTACCTCTATTCGGTGTAATTAGCGATTGAAACAAAGGTAAATTATAACGTAAGTACCCGCTTGTCTACCCTAATGTCTTTACTAAGCTCTACATCGAACAACGAACCATTTAAAAATATTCCGCATTCTGTCTTAGCCTGTAAAGCATTTAAATATATGACGGGAACGAGGTTAACCTTCAATATTACGTGTTCGGCATACGCTAAGCCGCGACTTAAAGAACATTCGCTCGGCAAATGCGTGCGAAATGGGCCCGACCTCCTCTAACGCTTTTTCAATCACTTCCCTTCTCGACACAACACTTAGCCTTCCCTTTTCGTCAATTTCACAACCTTTACATCAATTTTGCACTTAAATATAAATTGTGCCGTACCGAATTTTCCTTTCATATTTCTCTCTAGTCGTTGCCCGTGGATTTGCCATATTACAACCAACGAAAAACCAGTTATCAAGTCGTCGCGTACATTTCTTTGGATGTTTTAGGGTGTAAGATGATAATATCAGAGATAATGCCGCCATATTGTGTAGCTGTATTACAATCTCCTGAACATTGTCATCCAAGTGTCGTTTTCATGTGAATAATGAATAATTAAGTATCGCTGTGTCACTTCATTCGCATCCAGGCCACGCCCCATGACAATGTCGTCTGTATGCCGTAAGATCATTGAAGGTATGTCTAAAAATTTTATATGATGCTAGATGACGCCCGCAACTCCGTTGCGCCAAAACTCGTTTATCGCGCCGGAACCGTACATTTTTCCGGGACAAAAAGTATCCTTTGTCCTTTCCCGGGACTCAAAGTATCTCCATGCTTTTCAGCAAAATCGGTTAGTGGTTTGGGCGTGAAGAGGTATTCAGACAGACAACACACTTTCAAATTTATAATATTAGTATGGAGGATATGGATTAATATTTACTACACACAGCTTTTTATGTAGTTTCAGTAATGTAATTTTGACGATCTGAATTTACCTACTAGCATTGTATTACATATTAATTATTATAATATTAAATTACAACTGTCATTGCAGAAGTATACACTAATTGTGCCTTTATATAACCTAAATTCGTTATTTTTGGTGTTCAAAAAAGTTAATCCAACTTCATTGCAAAATCCTGCAATACAAAAGTTTTAATGAAATCACATTATGATTCTTCCACGGTCAAGCACTTCAGAGGGCCGTGAAATCGAATTTCCTATTACAAATATGACGACGATGAAAATTAATATTTGTACAGGCTTGTGGTGCTGCGTTTGTTTTTGTTGGACTCGAGTTGAAGTTTTGTTTTCGGCGTTAGGCATTTCATTGTTTGTAATATTATAATTAGCCCTTTACGAGGGCTTTTTAATTTACTCAGGGGTGACCCTACGTATATTTTATATTCAAGAGGCACGCTGGTAATGCATCGTGGTTTTTGACCAAAGTTTGCGTGTTCCGTTTGCAAAAATTATTGAAATCATTTATGAAGTTTATTTTTGATCAATTAGTTTTACCAGAATTTACTGAAATATACTTAAAATCTGAGATTTTATAACAGAAAAGAGTGAAGCACCAAAGAGTCAGTAGGTAATTTATTAATTATTAAACTAAAATGGTTTTGAAAATGTTTTGAAATAACTTTTAGAATTTAGAGTTTGGACGATATTGATTCTGAATAAGAAAGATATTACACAACTACCGTTAAATCTAAAGTGTTTTTATAGTCATATATTTTAATAACACTTACAAAAAGTCTACCATCCATCCTGACTCCTGTGATTAATAGTTGCAAATTGCATAATCATCTCCCATTAACAAAATGGCCGACGTCATAACAGAATTTAATCACTTTAATTTGCAGCGTAAGCAAAAAAGGTAGGTGCTAGAGCCGTGGACCTATAACCGTAACGACACGGTATTACGTTTACCCAAAAATCTTTATAGCGAGAACCGCCATTCCGGCCCCCGCCTAATCAACAGACGCTCCTTTGGTGCCTGTTATGGACCTTTCAGAGCGGTTTCACTTTATCCTTATGCCGATAACATAAGGTCCATTTTCATGAAGTCACTGGTAAAATAAATCTGAACGACGCGGTTTAGTTCCTGTATGTATCGTATATTCGCAGAAGAAATTAACATTTATTATTACGTATATTTTTGTCTCGAATGCCTGGCACAGATTTCCCCAGCTCAATTTACTTATAGTAAGGGAGCCCTAGAACATTTTTTTTTATTACTGAGAAGCAAGTTTTTTGTGAGTAGCTTCATTTTGATAAGACAAACAACATTTTTATCTGCGAAAAATCTTGAAAGTGGTAGTTAACTGAGATAGAAAGGATTTCATACTTTGACTTGATGGTCCTAAAATATGGATTGTTCTATTTGTAGGACAATGATTATCTAAAATATAAGCTTCTCAGTAATCGAAAAAAATTGTTCTAGGACTCCCCTCATTATTAGCTTAATTTATTAAACAACAGAAATGTAAAATACTGTTTAACAATAAAAGTGTTGCTTATTCACCTCTAAACATCCTTACGACGCTTCAAAATGGCGTTATAATAATATAGAAGAATCAAGTTCATAAAACAGCAATATATCGTTGATCTCCATTTGTCTTGGGTTCATGAATTATATAAACTCCGTGGTCCCTTAGCGCAAGTACAAGGAAGTATTAACGGTGTAGTAAAAGGTAGGGTCCTATTACAAGGCGCTGGGGAGTGGGGAGACTTGTTCCTGGGAAGTACAAGAAATTCCAAATGCATAAGTTGGGTCCTGCTTGTACAAGAGTCAAGACTAAGACCTATAGTTTAAACTATGTTTTGAAACGGTGTATTCGAACCGTCACTTAAAAAAAATAGTAGAGCAAACTGGGGCTTAGCTGGCTGTTGTCCAATTTTTGGCACCTTTTTTGTTAATAGAATTAGTATATATTTCTATTATAATACGAACTCTTCAATTGTATAGGACATCAAATCCCAAAGTGTGTATCCGCGAGCGAAACATAAATTATTTTTGGAAATGTCAGCAAACACCAGCATGAGGACAATAATTATTCATTCAAAGAAAATACATTCGTTTTTTTCTTCAAAAGAACTTAAATAATCTAAAAAGTGTTCCGTTATCAAAAAAGTTTGAGAAACGCTGATATGAGATGCTACGAAAAATCTAGAAATCAGCAAAAACGTCACGTACATTGTATGCCTATAGCCTGTGTGAATCACTCGAGTCAAGTGCAATATCGGTGCCGTTGTACTTCGCATATCTTATTGGTGGATCTAAATTGAATCTTGGGGTTGGATGTCTATAAAACATTTCGTTACCGACTCCACCTTTGACAAACTTTGTGAAATGTTATGTTTATTGTTTCTTTAAATTGTATCAGGTAAAATCTCAGATGAGCATTGAGACTGCTCTGGACTTGGAGAACCATTTTAGAAGTAAGGCTTAATTGCATTTTTAATAAGTTGTACTGTATTATTATATAATTGGGTCATCGTTTAAAACGAGCTAAGAGACAAATGTATTTGTATTTTGTATTGTATTTTCATATGGGTTAATATTGCTTAAGAGCCCGGGTTACCCTCGAAATTCTCATACATACGTAATACCAAAATCATTTTGTCATACGAAAAATATTACCTAGGTTCCTGAACAAAAATTAACTTCAAAATATTTAAACACTAAAAAATAGAGTAAAACACTAAAAATATATACATAAATATTTTGTAGTAAATTTACTATTTATTTATATATTTTTTAATGTTTTACTCTATTTTTTAGTGTTTAAATATTTAGTAGTAAATTTAGTAAAAAAAATTATACACAAAAAGAAATTTTTTTAGTTTTTAAATATTTTGAAGTTAATTTTTGTTCAGGAACCTAGGTAATTACTATTTTAAGCTGAAAAATAACTCAAACATGTTAAATATTTTCGTATGACAAAATGATTTTGGTATTACGTATGTATGAGAATTTCGAGGGTAACCCGGGCTCTTAATGCTCTTATTGGCTTATTTCGCAAATATTGAAAGAAAATCCTTGTGTAAGAGTGTAAGAAATAGCAGCCCATGTTTTTGGTTTTAGTATGACTCTCATATTTACGATTTTTCTTTATTTATCCTAAAAGACTGGTAAATTAGAAGATAAATTACTTAAAAATACTTCCCAGGCATAATATTTCGCAGTACGTTGAAAACCAAACAGAATTTCGCTCAAAAATACACTTCAGTTTTAAAACGCGAAACGCGATATTAAACCATTCTTCACCGCTCCAAAATGTCGCCGGCAAAATAAATAGTTCCATCTGCAAAGTTTTATTAAAGTCGACGTTAAGCATTACTTAAACGTCAATATAAGCATTCATCGTCAATACAGAACTACCCTCATCATTTGTTACAGCCAGCGCGTAAGATGAAAGCCTCGACAAAACGCGCTCCACGACTCACTAGCCACAGTCACACCGAGCGCACTTTTAATGGACATTACTAGATATCGTTTCGATTGAGCTCCAAGGGAAATCTATTAAAGTATCGTTTTTTCTCATCATTTGTAAGCCTACAGATGCTGATTACATAAGCAACCAGACGAGGTGATTGACACTGAAAATTTTGTTCTAAAGCTACATTTTAAGCTTGTCTACTAGTTTATTATTATAGTTGTCTACGTTAAAATAGAGAGCTAGATTATTAGCCACGTAAGACTTATGTAATTTGAATTGAAATAATAATTTTGGTTTCCAAATATTGTTGTAGTATTACTTACTTACTAAAAGTAGACTATTTAAAATCTACTTTTAAAGAAGTTTCAAAAATATATACTAATATCAATTCATTTTTAACTCTCCATTCACAATCATTCACAGTTTACTTATCTAATACCATAATTTTTGGCAAATTGTCCAAAATCGATTTAGCGATTTCATTGTTGACTGTCCCTAAGTTTATCGAGATGTCATGGCGATATCCGTTCCATTATAGTACAGATAAAACTTTGATTTGATCCCCAACTCTTGTGGGATGTACAAAAGACTTTATTTGCTACACTATCGCGCCATCTTTTACTGTAAAGTTTTAACAAGTTTAGCGAATGAAGGCATTTTGGTAGGTAAGTTCCTACTATTATATAAGTGTAAAAGTTTGTGAGTATGGATAGATAGTTGTCATTCTTGTACTTCAAGTGATTTTGATAACTTTTTAAAGTACTAGTTTAAGATCCGAAATAACAATAGACGGTGTGTTTCAAGGCCGTGTCCATGGGACCATGTTTAATATTTTTACGGTCCGAAGTGCAAGCAAAAGCTGATGATAATATGGATCAATATTAATTATAATTATAAACTTTCTCAAATAAATTTTCTATAATTTCTATAATCTAGTTCTTAATATAATAATGTAAATAAAACTTCTTAATATAATTCTATAATCTAGTGGCAATTACTGATAAAGTATTCTATACTAGATGACGCCCGCAACTTCGTTGCAGCAAAATTCGTTTATCGCGCGGGAACCGTACATTTCTCCGGGATAAAAACTATCCTATGTCCTTTCTCGGGACTCAAAGAATCTTCATGCTAAAATTCAGCAAAATCGGTTCAGCGGTTGGAGCGTGAAGAGGTAACAGACAGACAGACAGACAGACAGACGGACAGACAACAGACAGACAAACTTTCGCATTTATAATATCGGTATAGGTATGGTATGGATTTATAAATATTCTATATTTATAAAGTTGACATAAAAACAGTAGTCTATGAGATAAACATAGCTTTTATTGGGTGCAACATTAACCCTTGCACGAGACAGATAGCCGAAACTTATATTGGGTGCGACATAGTAAAAGTCATTTTTCTGTTACGAAAATAGCTGAACATAGGAAGCCACTTCACATTATGTTAAGTGAATTGTGTTGTACAAATGAAAGTGACGATTTGATGCCATTTCTGGATTACATTTATGTATTGTACTCTTTGTAAGTCTTAGCTTTATTGCAATAATTCGGGTTTTACTACAAAGAAACATATTTAATATACTACTAAAGGCACTATGGTGTTTTTATATTAGACCCGTAGTTTTGGATTGATGTAAACGTCTGTTGTCTGAGTGTCTGGTTGTTAGTTTTTTTTTAATGAAATAAGGGGGCAAACGAGCAAACGGGTCACCTGATGGAAAGCAACTTCCGTCGCCCATGGACACTCGCAGCATCAGAAGAGCTGCAGGTGCGTTGCCGGCCTTTTAAGAGGGAATAGGGTAATAGGGGAGGGTAGGGAAGGGAATAGGGTAGGGGATTGGGCCTCCGGTAAGCTCACTACTCGGCGAAACACAGCGCAAGCGCTGTTTCACGCCGGTTTTCTGTGAGAACGTTTCCCACGTGATTATACCTTAGGTAAATTTAATGATTGACAGGTTTCAATCATTAAGTTCAACAACAGGTTCACCAGGGTCAAGGGTAGTTTTACCACGAAAAAATCACTGTTTCCACGCTATACATGACTTTACGAGCAATGTTCATACAACATCTCGTTATTTAACATCATATCCTGATTGTAAATAAACTAAAATTATTATTTTGTTTTTCTACCTAAGACTTCTACGGGAGTAAAATAAGGGCTGAGTCACAAATGTCGAGTGGGGTTGTATAGAAGATTTTAGGGATAAGGGTAATATTATAAAATCTTATTTTTTATTAAACTTAAGGCTCGTGATAGGTGCGAGTAACGATGGTCCCCCAGGAAATAAGAGGAAGCGATACATCCCGTAGGATAAGAACCAATAAGGAAGAACACTTTTTATATTCCATTCAGCGCTCGTGCCATGTTCTGTTTTTGCGATGAGATAATATTTCTTTTATTTTGATAAGTGCGTGGATGTATTTAAAGTGTGAAAACACGCTCAGTATATTCCTGTGAATTAATTGCATTCATTATTATTGATTGCTGTTAAGGATTTGTGTAACTAACCTACACTTTTTTGTTGATTATGAATGTAAACGTGTTCTAAATTAATCTGAATCATCTAAAGAACATGACTGCATTCATAATTCAATACGTATTTTTTGTGGGATAGTACACAAATGCTTAACAACGTTCAACTCTATTATCTATGGAGTAAAATATATTTCACGCTACATTAATTTTTATCAATATTACCTATAAATGCCAAAGTTTCAAACTCTTTCACGCAAAAACGATTGAACTGTATTTAAATGTACTGTAGGTATTCCCACAGGATACAACGGTTACACGTGCGAAAATGTGAGTGTACCACTTATAAAATATATTTATTTTACAATAAATAATAGGCCCATTACAGGAGGCCCGCGTTAATCCGACAGCAGTGCAGTGTGATTAGCGAATTTGTCAGATTATAGAGTACTGCCTACATTTTTACACATTACAATACCTTAAAATCATAATGATAAGGTCTAATCTTTACTAAAGCTTTCCTTAAGCTAGGTACTTATCAGCGAGATCTAACCACAGCCTTAAAATTTTTACGTGTCTAAATAAAGATCGCCCAAAATAATGATTACATGTTGGATTACAAGGGGCGCCGGATCATCGAGGGCCTACTTTATGTCAATTTGCCAAACATCTAATGGCGAAGACTGTATATCAACCTACTAATAAAGCCAGACAGTAAATTAGTTCAAATCCAATATTGTCTAGCTGACGAACGGCGATGTAGTTTCGCAAACAAATTATGAATTCTCGGAATAAAGAACGCTTAATTCAAACAATATTAGTTGGAAAATGGAGCTCTTTCATTTGACTCGGCCATTTACTTAAGTATGACTTAGTTTACTTGCTCGCTGTTTTAAAAAAAGAACTCGGGTCTAATAATAATTCATAAGACGACGCCACAAGTCACTCGTAAACCTTCGGAGACGTTGATAAATAAAAACTAGACACGCGAAGCTTGTAATTACATTAAAAACAATAAACATTATGTTTTTCTACAGCAGAAAGTTTTACATATTTTATGTTTTCATGATAGTCAGGGCGCGTTCAGACGTGCGCGTTTTCTGCGCGCGGATTCAGCTCGCGTGTTTTTCCAAACGCTACAAGTTAAAACAGAAAACGCGCGGTTATGGTAAATACAAACACCAGTTTTATTTAATTTGGACAACATAAAGTTTTTTTTCAATTCAGGATGTGTAATGAATCATACATAGAACATACTCATGATCCCTTCCCTCTTCCATAATAAAGGCAGGTCAACTAGTTCACACTGAAGTGTATTAAAATATTGTGTTTGTAATTCCAATCATTTATGTGCTCAAACTATATTTATTGTAACCGTGCCCAGCCATTAGCGCCTGTCATACTCTAAAGCGACATCAAATTTTCTTTTTATTCGAATTCACAGCAGAAATCGTAAAAAACGGATTATACTCTCGTGGCGATAGAATCGCGCGAAAGAGTCGAGAGCAATATGGGCCCCTGCTAAGCTGCATATAATGAAACGCACTGTAGGGTGTCAAATGTGAACAGTCAAAACTCAAAATTATTATTTGCGCGCCACGTAATCTTGATATTTTTGCAATAATTTGTTATACACAGGCCACATCATAAAAATATTCTTGCAAATTATATACAGAATAAGGCGACTTTTGGCTGCACAGCAATATGTAAAATAAGGTTTGTTTAATAAAATTAATTACATTATGAATACTGGGATTTTGATATAAAATTTCAACTAGAAAATGAAAATATTTAAAAATATTGCCAGAATTTAATAAAATACATTGTAAACAGTTAAATAAATTTAAATCTTACAATCGGCAAATAAAGTTATATCCGTACGTGTATATTCTGGGATTGTTCAATATTTTAATTTTTAAATTGCTTTAAAGCATAGGCTTTCAAGTGTTGAATAAAAATTTCGATTTCAATTTGTTAATTACGTGACTGCAATTTTAAAATTATAAACAAAGTGATTTTAGTTAAGCTTATTCCTATTGTTCAAATAGTATTAAACCGTTTAAAACTAACAATCTTAATCAAGTGTTTTAATATAATATTTGTTTTAAAATTTGCGGGCAAATTTTGACGACCTCTGTGGCTCAGTTGGTTGAGTGTGTGGCAGCTCAAGCCGGGGGTCGCGGGTTCGAATCCCGCCGACGGAACAAAAAGTTTTCAATGTTTCCGGGTCTGGATGTGTATTAATATGTGTATGATATAATAAAAATCTTAAATACCTATATGTAAAGTATAAAAGTATTAAATATATTTCCGTTGTCTGGTACCTGTAACACAAGTCCTTCAGGTACTTACTACGGGGCCAGACTGACGTGGTGTGAAGCGTCCATAGATATTATTAAAAAAAAATTACTTCACTTTATTCAAATTGTATTTAAGACTGGCCAAAGGATTCTTAATATTTGTAACAAACCAATATGACTTTGTAGAAATAACATGCAAGTAAACACTATCTAATAAGTTATAGCACTAAGTATAACTACAATAATAACCTAACAAGTGTTATGTATTCAAAGTGAGCCCGCCTGTGATGTGAGTAATAATAATAATTTATGTTCCCGTATACATTATACATAATAATACGAACTGTTTGGCTTCGCAATTGTTGTGCATAATTTGTCGTTAGCATGCAAAGCTGTTATTTAACAAGGCAATTTGATAAGTAATTTTATGATAAAACCAAACACAACAATATTAATTGGTTAATGTAATGAAATAAGGAAACATGCAAGGTAAGTTACAGCGTCAGGGAGTAAATTTATTTCTTTTTTACACTTATTTTATTAGGTGCATACATAGGACCGTTAATTTTATAAATTTGCACGTTAGAAAGTAAAAAATTGCTAAATTTTCAACTTCTTTGTTTTAACTATTACAAGCCGAATAGAATTTTAACTGATATTGTAAATGAGAAAGTGTGTCTGTCGGACTGTCTGTTACCTCTTTACGCTCTAGTCCAGTGGCTAAAGTCGGGTCAGTACCCGATTTTACTAAATTTCGTTATGGAGATATGCCAGATAAATGTATTATTATGATTCCCGCGCGATATAAGAATTTCTGCGCAGCGGAATTGCGGGCGTCATCTTATAAAAAAAATAAAACTGTCAAGTATCAAAGACTCCTCGTCGCGGTATTGTCTCCGCAGCTTATCCGCACAAGTCAGTGTTATCACCCTACACGCGTCTCCCCAAACTAACGTCAATTCTTCCTGTTTCCACAGAATACCCTCACATTCCCTAATTGAATTAAAAGATTACTGGTGACAGATATGACTGGCGTTTTTTGGTGACAGATGTTGATTTTTTTAGGAAATAATTATTGTATATCATTTGGGGTGTCGTTAAATTAACGTCTTATAATATTCATTTTTATTATTGGGATTGCACTAAATGACTGATTTATTAGTTTATAATAATCAGACGTTTAAAATTTGGAGACAATTCAGACCTCAACGCGACGCGAGAAATGCATCTAGCGTTTCTAAAGTATGGATTTCACAGACTTCAATTGCGTGAGACGTCATGCAAGTCTATTAATTCAATACTTTAGAAATGCATCTACGCGTCGCGTTGCGGTCTGAATCGACCCTTACGGTTTTTTTTGGTTTCACAATTTTATATTTTCAATGTAAAATAATTGTGAAAAGTGGTAGAATTTTCTAGATTATTTTCATTTAGTAGAATCATAATCTAATATGATTTGCTTTCCATACCCTGAAACATAGTACAAGCAATAATCTACAAAAGACTACGTTAAAATCTATTAACCTATGACGTACTTGTTTTCTAGTATTTTTATTTATCCTTTACCTCACATAAAAAATATAAATCCCTACCAAAACTTGACGCGAACGAGTCAACAAATCTTAGCAATAGACACAAATGTTCTACCAGCATAGACTGAAAATGAAAATAACCAGCCAAGTATAATGTCACTATATATTTTTATTTCACTATAAATCGGCTGTTCTTATGCCGGAGACTCATATCGCTAGTCATAAAAATGTTTTATGTTTGGCTAATAAATGATGTCAGCATTCACTAAGACAATATGCATTCTTCCCCCTCTATAGTTTTCGAGGGTGTTTCGCTCTTCTCTTGTTTTGCTTGTCTGTTCGTAAATGTATTTCTAATTGGATTGGGTCAGACAATGAAAGCTTTTTGGTATTGAATGATCGCCGATGATAGTGCAATTTTGATGTTATTTTCTTTAAGAAATCGTGTTATACCAACAACGATTTCTTTAACTAGAACTAATGAAACGACTGGTCATAGACCATAGCCCGGTCTGGAATTTTTTTATCATTCATGTAACTTCTGTTGTAATTTAATACTCCGTATAGGCCTTAGTGATTGGAAAGTGCGAATTTAAAATTGTATGTTAAATTAGGGTTGCTGGTTTGTTAGGTAGTTTGATCTTACACAATCAAATACGGTATTCAATTAGAGTCTAACCTTTCTTAGAAATTTAGACTTTTAACTATTACACACTCTTGTATATCAAATACAATAGAAGTAAGTCTACCCTCAAAACAATTGAAGTGCGAAACATTTCAAAATATTCTGATCTAACACGCCAAGAAAATATATTTCGTGTCCACATAAATTCAAATATCCATTACTTGAAGCACCCTTCAGCTCTTGGAAAATTGGTTTTACTCTTTCGCGCCACCCGAGTTTATTGTTCTTAGGCCACACATCATTACTCTAAGTCATATATTGTAGAAGCGAACACTTAGACCAAATGGGGTGGACGTAAGTGATCCATTAAGTATCAATACTTGTTAGACGCAGTATTGTCAAGCTTTTCCAGTGGAATATTTGGCACGTGTTTAACATAACCTCATTTTACCCCCGACAAAAAATATTGGGGTGTTATAAGTTTGACGTGCCTGTCTGTTTGTCTGTCTGTCTATCTGTCTGTGTGTGTATCTGTCCGTGGCATCGTAGCATCCAAACGGTTGGACCGATTTTGTTCTAGTTTTTTTTTTGTTTGAAAGCTGACATGATCGAGAGTGTTCTTAGCTATAGTTTATCATCATCAGCCTGCTCATTGCTGGAATATCATGGTTTATCTGGTTCGTGATAGGCCGATTCGTAACTTGCAGTAGTTTGATGGGTTTTATATTTTGTATTCTGGTTTGTGACACTTATGAATATATACACATTAAAGGAAAGTTGACCAGGTGCTGCAGCATCACCTGGTAATCAATAGGATACCCAACTCCTCACCAACTTAGAGTAGGGTTTTCGTGTTTGGGCTCATTTTAATTGCGATAACCATTAAGACGTGGATAAATAGTAAATATATTTTGCATGATACTGCTACAGCATCACCTGGATTCTATAGGAGCCGAGCTCCGTATGAACCCAAAGTGGAGGTTTCATGTTTGGGCTCATATTGACGGGCTCATCCAAGAGGACATTCATAGACGGTATTCTTTGCATATTATTCTACACTATAACCAACAAAAGTTTAAAAAGCATGAAATTAAACTAAATTAAGAAATTTAAAAAAACCCCTGCCAAAAAACTTTAAAAAGTAATGAAATAATATTTACTGACTTTAAGTTTAAATAATTCCTAAGTGTAGAGTAGTATTTTAGTCCATAACTGTTGTCAAGGTGTGTCGGGGCGCTAATGTACATGTTTGATTTCACATAACATAATAGTTTAAGGGTCAGTTCACAGCGAACCAAATCGAGACAATCAGCGACTTGGCGATACAAAAGCAGAACTCAAAAGTCGCTGTTGTCGTAGTTTACTTGGCGGTCCCCCGACACATCGTTACAACAGTTATGGACTAAAATACTACTTTATACTTAGGAATTATTTAAACTTAAAGTCAGTAAATATTACTTCATTACTTTTTAAAGTTTTTTTGGCGGGTTTTTTTTTTTTTGTGTGAAACAATGGTTTTGAAAATGGTTTATGGATTTAGAGTGATTGGTATAGCATAATTATGTGAGTTCGAAATCTGAGCGCTACTCTTTAAACTAGCGCTGACTTGGGAAAAGACAGTCTTGAGACAGTTTCATGTAGGAAAATCCACCAAGATCCATTCAATTTTGAATTGACACTCCTAGATATTATGTTATGCCTGTGCCTCTCCTAGTTAGTCTATGATACGTTTTGTTTCAAGTGTCATCTTCACGACACTCGAAACAAAATTTTTAATATAATATTACAAAATTAAATTACAATTACAATTAAAATTACAATTCAGTATTATAATATTGTACCGTTCTGAATCCGTCTTAAAATTTTCATGTAATGCTTGAAAATGAAGGGTAAACAAACTCTTAATTTTAACTTTAAAATTAGGATTGAAAATAAAAGCACTTACAAATGTTTTTATTTAAACTATCCCAAAACTACAAAAATTTTTAAACTGCACCCACGGACTTAAAAAAATACGGACGTTACCTTGTCTAATCCCGAGTGAAGCATAGTCATGGCCGTCCGTGTAGGATGTGTGCGTGTCATTGGCGCCGTCAGTCTATGTTGTAGCGGGTTGTAGTACCTAGTTGCGTGTGTGAGTGTCGGTCACGTGTACAATAAATGAAATTGTCATACCTTGCATGCTTCACCTCTTTATAGTGTAATGCTCCATCCGTATTTTTTTACATCCGTGACTGCAAGAAAGAAAATTCAAATAAACACACTATTACTAAGTAAAGTAACATAAACGTTTTTATACCCCAATATAAAAGCAACGGAAGGGCTGATATTGGAAGGTGGTAAATATGTGTGCTTTGCGCCTTACGGAAATTCATCTCTGTGAAAAGCATATCTAAGACGAACACATCGGTTTGTCCCCGATGTTTGCTCTTAGTGGTTAAGCTGCATCTAATGAAATCCCCTGTCAGGATATCCTTGCACCGTATTAAGTTGGATCGAAAGGTTTTGAGACGAGTATTTCTTTTCTCCTTTTTTTTAACGGTAGCGGCTAATAAAAGTATATTTTTTTCACTTTAAAGTAGGTACTTAATGCTTGTGGAAAAATTCAAAAATTGTAATATATTTTGCTTCCTGGTATTTTTAAATTGTATTCATTGACAAAATAATGTTTATTTTGTTTTTGCATTACCAAAAGTCACGTTAATTACAATAATAACAGAAGGATCTCAACATGAGTTATAAACAAATAACTGCACTGACAAAGGGTATTAATGTACGCACTTCATCTTATTTAAGTGCCCAAGTTTATTTCTTGTTTAATTCATATTATATTGCTCTCATAAAGCGGTTTTAATTACCCCTAGAACTATCGCGTAATTAGGGTAAGTAAATTTCGCTATATTTTCACATTTAACTCGGAATTTCAGTTTTAATTACAACAGTAAGATTAAAAAAACAGATATCAATAATAGTACGAGATACGACTGCAGAACTGTGCAGGTATCGAGTACACGCTTAAAACCACATTTTTACAAATATTTATGATAAGAAGAACATATTTCTACTGGGGTGCCAGTCCAAATGTGGCCGCAAATATTTTTAAAATTTTTTTGAAAAATGAGTTTGCGGGATAAAATGTAATCATAAGGTAATGAAAGCAAACATCGTTCATTTCATGGCAATGAGTATAGAGATTTAGAAAAAATCCAGTGTGCCGTTGGGCACCCGGCCGCAACCCTATTCTAACCAGGTGTGAACAGGTACCATTCCGATACATTTTTGCATCCATAACGTATATTGATCTTTTATATATCAAATTGAAGCTTATTTTCCTCGTATTATTAAAATATAGGTGTGCCTAATTAAATCTGGCCGCAAATAAGGGGTGCTGGCTGTCAAAGATGGCAAAGTATCGAAGGTTGAGGGAAAGGGAGCTAGCGCGAAACATTACGGGATAGTGATAGTACATCATGTTAGTGTACTTAAACATCGGTTCAAATAATAGTAATAATCAGCCAAGTGCGAGTCGGATTCGCGCACGAAGGGTTCCGTACTATTATAGAGCAAAATTAGGCCAAAATTTGTATTTTTTATATGGGAGCCGCCCTTATATTTTAATTTTACTTTAATTTTATTACTTATTATTAGTAATTAATTTCATTTTTCATTTCATTTTATTTTTTTCACATAAACATTGCAAACGCAGGCTTCCTACGAGATTTATCAAAATAATGCATCAAGGCCCAATTCCACCAATGTCTGCTAATGTTAACAGTTTCTTAAAATGTCATGTCTTCTTTTTCATTCATACGAAAAACGAAAGCGGTAACGTGATACTAATTCGAGCATTACCTTTAACAGTCTTTGGTGAAATTGGGCCTAAATATTGTACACTATGAAAAGGTCTACCGTCTACAGAAAACTCCGCGTTGGTATAAGTCTATCTCTTATGGATATCCTACAATAAAATTTTTTTGTCATTTACTTTTAACTTGGCTAAATGGTTAATTTTCGAAGCAATTTTGACCAATACGGCAATAATCCTTATTAAATTAAATACTTTATTAAATACATTATTGATTTAATATAGATCTATATGGCCCTTTACGGCATACGATTTATATATTTTTGAAGATATTACAGATTCTAAAATTGCAGGACGTAGCTTTTGTGGCGGTACCCTCCAATGCGGGCGGGTAGTAATGAATATAATAATATTATGTAATTAAAAACTACTGAATCGATTTTAACCATTTCTTCAGTGAGTGACATAGACTATAATATATTTTATACCCGTGCGAAGCCGGGGCGGGTCGCTAGTACATAATATTATGAATATTTAATCTTTATGTAACAAACAATTTAACACTTGAATAAACTTTTAAATTCTTGTAGAGTATTAATTTATTTGGTCGTTTTTAGGGTTCCGTACCCAAAGGGCAAAAACGGGACCCTATTACTTATAAGACTTCGTTGTCTGTCCGTCTGTCCGTCTTTCTTTATGTCTCCAGGCTCAAGGCTGTAACTAAAGAATGGTAATAGCTAGAGAGTTGACATTTTCGCAGATTATGTAATTTATAATAATAATATGTTGCCGCTATAACAACAAACTAGCTATTTGACCGAGCTTTGCTCGGTATTCGATAAAATACGAATAAAGTCACATTTTCTAAAAATGATTCCTAGCTAGATCGTTTTATCGCCCCCGAAACCCCCTATTATATACTAAATTTCATGAAAATCGTTGGAGCCGATTCCGAGATTCCAATTATATATTTATATATATACAAGAATTGCTCGTTTGACAATATAAGATAAGATACTAAAAACAAAATAAAATTCAAGTATGTTCAAATTTATATTAACTATATTCAATAACTATAACATTCTGGCAATAAAGACATTTGAATTTGAATACAATAAACGTGATTTTTTGGCCTGTTTCGCTCTTTGTCGATAATGGCAACAGATAGGCACCTTAAAATTTCACGAAATCTTCAATTAAAATATGTGCAATTTAATTACTAATAATAAAATTAAAGTAAAATTAAAATATTAGGGCGGCTCCCATACAAAAAACACAAATTTTGGCCTAATTTTGCTCACTACACTACACAAAAATAGTACGGAACCTTTCGTGCGCGAGTCCGACTCGCACTTGGCCGATTATTACTATTGTTTAAACCGATGTTTAAGTACACTAACATGATGTACTATCACTATCCCGTAATGTTTCGCGCTAGCTCCCTTTCCCTCAACCTTCGATACTTTGCCATCTTTGACAGCCGGCACCCCTTATTTGCGGCCAGATTTAATTAGGCACACCTATATTATAATAATAACAGGAAAATAATTCCATTTGATATATAAAAGATCAATATACGTTATGGATGTAAAAATGTATCAGAATGGTACCTGTTCACACCTGGTTACAATAGGGTTGCGGCCGGGTGCCCAACGGCACACCGGATTTTTCTAAATCTCTATACTCATTGCCATGAAATGAACGATGTTTGCTTTCAATACCTGATGATTACATTTTATCCCGCAAAATTAATTTTTCAAAAAAAAATTAAAAATATTTGCGGCCACATTTGGTCTGGCACCCCAGTAGAAATATGTTCTTCTTATCATAAATATTTGTGAAAATTTGGTTTTAAGCATGTACTCGATACCTGCACAATTTTGCAATGGGATCTTAAGACTATAATAATATAACGAAGGAAACGCCATTTCCATGCTTAATAATATTATTATATCGCTTGAAACGAAAAAAATATAGGCATGGAAAACAATTTTATATGTAAGCAGAAATTACCATTAAGTATTACAAATAGTAAAACTAATCCCACAAAAACATAAAATGTAAAAGGAGCCAAGCAAAATATTTCAATACTTCTGTCGTAAAAAGTTTTTAGATCACATTCTAGCCAAGCCTTCAACTTATTTTGTAATTAAAATCAATATACAGTAAATGTATCAATATATTTCTTTATTTTATAATTATTATAGTGGATTGGCAATGAGCACAAGAGATACAAATATAAAACTGCATATATGGAGGAGTTCATACTTACACAGACGGCAAGCGTAAATTTGTGTTTTAGTAACGACGCATGTGGCCGATGGTACCCAATAAATCCAATTAGTCGCTAATTACTTATCTAGTGCTCATTGCCAAGCCACTATAATAATTATAATATAAAGAAATATATTGATACATTTACTGTATATTGATTTTAATTACAAAATAAGTTGAAGGCTTGGCTAGAATGTGATCTGAAAACTTTTTACGACAGAAGTATTGAAATATTTTGCTTGGCTCCTTTTACATTTTATGTTTTTGTGGGATTTCATTTCTTTTTTTAAGGTTTTTTTTTTCTTTTCTTTTCAGGTCACGTTATAACTTTTCTGTACTTAGCTTAGCACCCATTCTCTATCTCATATTTTTTCTTTGAGGCTTTGTTAGTTCTATAGGTGGACAACGTAACGTAAATACTTCTGAGTTGAGTCGATTATTATATTCATAATATACTAATATCATAAATTCGAAAGTGTGTCTGTCTGTCTGTCTGTTACCTCTTCACGCCCAAACCGCTGAACCGATTTTGCTGAAATTTGGCATGGAGATACTTTGAGCCCCGGAAAAGGACATAGGATACTTTTTGTCCCGGAAAATGTACGGTTCTCGCGCGATAATCGAGTTTTGGCGCAACGGAGTTGCGGGCGTCATCTAGTATTCATATATAATTGACTTTTAAGCTTTAATACTTGAAGATGATAATTTTTAGCATTACCTTTGAATACATAGCAGCAGTACCGATGTAAGCGTCTCGACTCGACGTTCCTCGCAGAAACACCTTATTTCTTGTGATAACTTATAACTCCCATAATACATCGAGCGAGTAAGGAGTGTATATTATCGTAGTACTGATTAAACTTATATTTTAATCGAATGTTTACGTTGTTAACGTTGCGTTGTTAATACTATTTTTCATTTCATCAAGTAGATAACTAACTTAAAGCCTTTTGTACTTAAAACAAATATGCAGTCGAGACTCATACTATTCTTGCAACGTTACTAACATAAAAATATTTTCTTTTATTTGATAAATTATTATTATATTATTTTTCAATTTTTAGGTTTCCCTGCCTAAAGGATGAAAACGGGACCCTATTATTAATAAGTCTTCACATTCTTTCTGTCGTCCACCCGCATATCAGCCAACGATATCAAAATACTTCTAATTTCTTCGTTCTAATTCTATGATGTCACCAGGCTGGATCTCGAGAACCGCAATAGCTAGATAGTTGCAATTTTCACAAAATATTATGTATTTCTTGTGTCGTTATAAAAGCTAATAGTCAAATTAAAATAAAATAAATTATTAATGGCGGGCCTCATACAACAAACACGATTTTTCCCCCTTTTTTGCTCTATATCCATAATGGTAACAGTAAGGTTTTTGAAAATTTCAGAAAATACTCCATAGTATTTCAACTTCAATAATTAATAATAAAAATTAAATAAACTATTTACTTAAGAGGGGCTCCCATACAAATTTATGGTACGGTACCCTATGTACGCCAGTCCGACTCGAACTTGGCCGGTTTCATAATTTTTCCTTTCATTGTGAATAAATACCTATTCGGGTACCAAATTTCAAGGTTCTAAGTCTGCTAGAAGTACCTTAGAATTTTGATGATCTGTCAGTCAGTGACAAAATGTAGTAACTTTGACCATCCGTAACTATTAAACTATTTATCGAAATTTCATGTAATTTGGAGGTTAAGCTAGTTTTAATACTTGCTTCTAGTGACCGAAATTCTAAATCCCAAGCTTTGTTAACATCGAAGATAAAGGGGGTGTGAAATAGCCGCGAACCGCTTCGAGAAAAGTATGGTACGGCCGTGCCTTTGCTAAAAAGCTTGGCTGGGGCACTGCCGTGCCCCCAGATATTATAAATATTATAGTTTGTTCGTTCTAAGATGATATGGGTGACAGTTCTCATATTCCTTGCTACGGATTTTTTTACAAGAAAACAAAAAAAAATCAGTATGTAATAAATTATATTCCATCTACAAAAATAAATGTTTCCTGTAATTGTAAATGAATAAAAATGAAAAGTTGCTAAATGCTAACTTATTGATATAAAATTATAAATATTAACTTTGAAATAGGAGTATAAAATTATTGTTACGAAAATATTTGAAAAATGTCAGATGCATGAAACGGAACTTATGTCAATAGAGATTGACACAGTTGAATCGAAATCAAATCGATAAAAAAGGGCGGCCATCTTAAATCGCCGGCGTCACTCTGAAACATCGGTACGAAATCGATAATTTCGATTGCAATTCATTTACGAGGTGATTCGATATTTTTAAATTATTCGATTAATTTTTTTAGGTAACTTCCCTACTATTGTCAATTATAATGTGTCACGCATATCATCATAAAACGAACAAACTATAATATAGGTCTACCAGAATCTGATGGCAATTTTTGACAGCAAATTTTCAAAAAATATCCTTGATCATTGGATAAATTTTTATATTTGCATGTTTATCAGCCGCTAGAAGAAAAAAAGGATCAAAATGTTTTATTCCAATTACGCCGGTATTGCTAGAGTCAATTTATTTTCTCACTTTTTGCCATCAGATTCTGGTAGACCTATATTTAACTAGAATTTGTCTATTTAACATCGTACTGGCTTATTTTTCTCTTTCGCCATTTTTAATTAATGATGAAATCAATAAAAAAAACAGAAAAAGGCAAGTATCAAAACGGTTTATTCTATTTGACATGCGAATGGGGACTTTGAGTAAGTATTTCCAGTGTTCTAAGATTCGGTCGCTGTTAGATTTGGGGTGTTATTCCGATCACGAGCGCGGGATCCCGTTTATTAAAAATAAATCCCATACATACATTGACATCCTTGTATTAGAACTTTGTTCTGCATCTTGGTAGTCGGTAGAATTATTCTTTTTTGGTAGTATGAAACGCCACATACACTATAATATACACTTTCAGTTATTATTCAGAGTAGGTAATTTTATTAAAACTAAGTCTCTATGTAAAATTTCGGTGCCGACGTTTATGCACAAAACAGAACTGTACTTTATGCTATCAGAGAAACTGACTCAGCTTGTCTTAACCAGACCAGCAGGCGTATCATGGTCACGATAGAAACGGTTCCTGTCTACGGGAGAATAGACAAAGTGACAGTTAAACAATAGAAATCCGCCATTTTGTCGATAAAATCTGTCAGTATGTCGATTTTTACACATGTCTACTGTTGTTATGCTAGCCCTGCTGGTCAAGCTGAGCTTATGTAGACGTAAATAACTTTGCCTTGACATAACTCGACCAAATAACGTAGATTTGCCATCTTCTAAGAAATATATTCTCCGATGGTACCTACAAAAAATGTCTTGCACTTACGTCGTTCTCAAACTATCTCACATAAAATAATTTTTATATTTATAGGACGTAATAACTAACAATCTGACGTAGAATCTGACCCTTCGATTGGTGATTCAATAAGGCACTTACGATGGGTAAGTGGGTACTTGAACAATAGGCCAGGAGACATGTAACGCTTCACCAATTTTCTTTTGTACGCGCACTGGAGACCAAGCTGCCTGGTGAAAAGCACTGATTGAGCCACTTTCACGAAAATCCATTGATTTAAGCAATTCACTGAACTGTCCTAGGGTTGAATGGCTCTCGAGCTGTATCTATTTTCGTACGCTTTTACTAATAAAGATATAGCAGCGCAGGATGGTCCGCAGTCTTTGATTCTCATGTAACATTTTCAATATATAATATATATAATTTAATAGTTATTCGCTGTGAATTTTTTTTATTAGTAAGTAGTAATGTTTATTCTTATTTCTTATTTTACTTTCACCATTGTAGAGGCTGAAAAGTTTGAGTTTTTTGCTAAATTATTGCATAAATAATATTATATTGACAAGAATAAAGATAATTATTACTGTCGGTTTTAATCGATTCTTTGCAATATTCGAAGTGCGTTTACGTGTACGTAAATATTCGCTACGGCGCGGCGGTGTCGTTGCGTATCATGTTTTTGATGTTTCGTAGCGTTGCTACGAACGTAGAGCATCGCGTAGCGTTTTGAATCACAATAATAATTTATAGAGTAATTTTTAAGCATAATATTGTTATGTTTGATGACCTCTGTGGCTCAGTTGACGGCGCGTTGGTAGCGCAAGCCGGGGGTATGGGTACAAAAAGTTTCAATGTTCCTGGGTCTTGGATGTGTGTAAAAATATGTAATGAAAATCTTAAATATATGTTACATAGTATAAAAGTATTAAATATATTTCCGTTGTCTGGTACCTGTAACACAAGTTCTTCAGGTACTTACCACGGGGCCAGACTGACATGGTGTGAAGCGTCCATAGATATATTATTATTATTAGGTACGAGTAAGTCTTCTGTTAGATAGTTTTGTATGAGCCTATAAATAAGTCACACTGCCAAAAGTCGACTCGTTTAATTTTATTGTTTCACTGGCGGTGCATAAAGCAAAAAAGAAACAATTTTAATTTTGTATGTATCTTGTTTTAGTGTGAACTGATCCTAAGTGCTAAAAGCTATTACTTCGACTAAATATTTAACAATATTATACAAACCCTGAGAGCCTAATTAAAATTTACGATCGCAAAATATGAACTGAAATTTGCTTGACCGAAAAAAGAGTAATTTAGTGATTTATGTAAAAGACTTAAGTCGTAGTGGTCCGACTAGAATATTTATTCAAAGGCTTTCTTCTATCCGCGAATTAAGCTGGATCGCATTTCGAGGAATGATTTATACTACGATTACCCCCGCTTTATTTACGAGGCGCTTCGTAGAATAATTACGGAAACGGTGGTGAATGTAAAAACGGATTAGGTGGTAATGATTGCGGTGTATGATAAACTTCGGTAAGGGTGTATGCATACTGCTTATGTGGTATGCTATAAATTATAACGCTCTGGAGGGTTGTAAATGGTGGGGGTATAATCTGGAGTAGGCCTATATCTTAAGACAACCAACATTGAAATAAAATTTAGTTTGATTTGTAAATGTAATGCTACGTTTTGATGCTTGCCGAGCCACGGCAAGCCTCCACAAGGCACAAGCCTCCACAAATCTCGCTTTGCATTTGTAAGTCGTTTTCACGCTCGTGAACACGTCAGTGTATTACGTACATGCCCTTTGATCTCTGTCCAAAAACCGACACTACTCTTGATCTACAAGCGTCCGCAAGCTCACGCAAGCCAAGCCATTACACCTGTTTTCACGCTCGGGCTTGTGGAGGCTCGCCGTGGCATCAAAACGTAGCATTAAACATTTGTTGTGAATAAAGGCTTATCTTATCTTATCTTATAAATTATAATGCTATAAACCGAGTAAAAAACATATTCAAGAAGTGACGGCAGAAGAGAAAACCACACAATAGGGACATATCCATTTTAGTTACGTTCTAGAAAGAGAGGTACTCATACCTCTCCTATACCATGCGCCGACGAACTATTCTCTCTCCGTTCTGCGAATTTTTGACTACAAGTCTTGACGCAAGTTTTTCAATAATAGTTTACTTATTAAAACACAGTACACATCGCCGCTAAAGGCAGCTGTTTCGTTTACACCTTAATTCCGACACTTTCTGAGTGCAACCCATTTAAAGGTATGCTCATAATAAGCACATATACTTAGCTTCACTACTGCGCTTTCTTTCGCTCGATTGGTCGTTTGACCGTGCTACAGCTAAGCTCACGCTTGAATGAAAAGCCGCCTTTAGTTGCTCGCAGAACTCTGATTATACTTTTTAGCTTGAAGTTGTAACTTCTATTCAAGTGAGCCATACATTCTCCGCTATTTTCATAACAAAATTCAAGGTTGTATGGGAATGGAAAACGCGATACGCGCTATTATATTCAAATATACATCAAAAATGTCTTCAATGGATTAGAAAAATCATCACAATGGTCGCATTTTAATGTTTTCGGGCTCCGTTTGCCCGGCGAGCCATGAATAGGCTCTGATTGTGGCAACAATAGCCGTCACTCTGTTCTATACAGCCAAAGGGAGGCTTTTTTACTGGGAAAACCAACAGAAATGTTTGGGTTTCGCTCTCTATTGTTTTACAGCGTATGGCGTTTATATGAACCGTGTTTGATAAGTCTGACGTATTTAAAATTAATCTTGATTAGGTAAATCCGTTTTGCTGCGTATGCGTAAGCTTCCTACCGTGGGCGTGCAATAGGCATTATTATATAATGTGGCTTTTCAGGACTTCTAGCTAAGGTTTGTTTGTAATGGCAACAGCTAGCTACCGACAAACGCACGAATAATCACGTGACGTTGAGAGTGGACTGCATGGATAGCAAAGAAATATTACCATGTTTAGGCAAGTTACACTGTAACTAGAAAATTAACCAGGATATACATAGAATTTCCTAGGAAGAAATATCTTAAAAAACCCTGATTTACTTTACAAATAACGGACGTAACAAGTCGTGAAATCTATTTACAAACATATTACTCAATCACTAGCAATGCACTTGCTTTCGAAGTGTTACAAATATTTTCATATGTATTCGAATAGAATTCCCGTGCATTTTGCAATTCATAGCGTCTAGTGCATTAGCTCTCAACTCGAGGCTTGAATGTAATCGTATTTGCATTATAAATTTGTTCCTTTATATAATGGTTTCCCGAAACCATCAACAAACATCTAATAACATGGAAATTTGTAAGTGTAACTATGCGGGCGCTACGTGAAAGTTATTTAGACAAGCTATTTACATAATAAAAGCTATGCCTAGGCCGCAGACATGGATATGAGAGGATGGAGCTAATAAAGAAAAAGTATTTTAACAAACATTTAAACATGGATAATGGATATGAGAAAAAAGCTAATAAAAGAAACGCATTGTACATTTTAACATAAATTTTAAAAGTATGTTCGCAACGTATGGGCAGGTGGTTAAAATGGAAAATCACTAGAGTAATTTCAAATTTCAATAACATTTAGCTCAAATCTACTGTCGACCAAGGGGATGGACATACTTAGCCTACATTTAAAGTCGTGATACTTTTTATTTTAGAAAAATGTAAGGTCCCTGCAATATATCATTTTGCGCGTAAAGAATCGCAGAAAACTCCTGATGGGTAGATAATATTTCATAGCAGTAAATAAATATCTTGTCAAAAGTAAAAATAACTGTTAATATTACGACCACAAACGAAATAACTTATGCATGCATGCTCACACATAATTTCATGATGCACGCAATATTTATTATACACCTTGTTCTATATCGGTCATGCTATGTTTGTTGCTGTATACCAAAATGCCACAGTAAATGCCCATACAAATTATACGACGTATGAGTACGTAGGCGTCCGCCCAATGACAACGAAAATTGCCAAAAATAAGTGGCAATTTTCGTTGTCACTTTATAACTCAAGAACGGGCTCACCTATCCAAACCAAATTTTCAGGGTTTGTTCGGACTATTTAGTAGATGGTTTATGTGAAGTTTGCACATAATCGGTCGAGTAGATCCAGGAGTAATCGAGGGAACTCCTCAAAATTTAAATGAAAACATATGCCGATTTTGCTTTTGTATGAAGTATTACAGGCATATGTGGTAACTGTTGTGCTGAACAGAACTCCGAACTCCTTATAGATACAAGTTTGGGGGTTGGGGCGCTGCCTTAAGAACTGAAAGCATACGCTACTATGCAAATTACATTCATCATCATCATCACCATCATCATCACTACCACATCAGTGTCACCAATGTCACGTGACTGTGTGCGTTACGCTCTGGAGTTACGGTCGAATTTGTTATGTTCAATATTAGTGAGTCATTTCGTTCGTCGCTTCGACTTAGTATTAAACAGATGACGCCCGCAACTCCATTGCGCCAAAATTAGTTTATCGTGCGGGAACCGTACATTTTCCGGGATAAAAACTATCCTATGTCCTTTCCCGGGACTCAAAGTATCCCCATGCCAAATTTCAGCAGAATCGGTTCAAAATGGGGACAAACATAAATCTATTAATGTAGTTTTAAATAGTTTATGAATATTTTCTATGATGAGTTTCCATGCGAAATTAGTGCTATAAATTATAATAAGACGAAAGTCAGAGAACCTAGAACTCTAGAGGCTAATTATTACAGATAGGTGTTTGAACATGTCATTTTCAGCATTGCTTGATAAACACTAGTATATAATAATAAGCTTGGAGTTCTTAAGAAATTCTATAGTGGTAATGAAGTCAGCTGATTATGAGTTTTCGTATTATGAGGGTGTATCCTGGATCCAAAGTCACTAAGCAGAACACATAAGTATTTACAGAAAGAAAGTGGTGATCTGATGATGGGATCCATGAGTAATCGAGGGAACTCCTCAAAATTTATATGGAAACATATGGCGATTTTGGTTTTATGAGAAGGATCCTAAGCATACGCTACCAAATCGCAAGATTTTTCACCAAGGTATACTATGGTTCCGAAGATACTAAGATTCCGGATTCCTTATAGATACAAGTTTGGGGGTTTAGGCACTGTTTTAAGAACTGAAAGCATATGCTACTATGCAAATTACATTCATCATCATTACCACATCAGGGTCACCAATGTCACCAAAATTGAACATAACAAATTTAACCTTAACTCCAGAGCGTAAGGCACACATTTGACATTACTTCTGAGAAGTAAGTTGCTTCGATAATACAAGTAACATGCAAGTGCACTGTCACACTTTTGCCTGTTGTTGCCTGTTCCAAAAAGTCGGTATTACAGATTTACAATCAAAATGGAAAAAAATATTGTATAATATCAAAATGTTTTGGATTAAGTTTTAAATAGCTAGCAATTAAGTAATATATTTTTTAAAGAAATAAATCGATGTTCTAACAGATTTTTGTATTATTTCACTTTATACGTAGCGAAGCACTGTAGGAGCGCGGGAGGCGCGCGGGGCGTATGAACACGTTGTGCGTATGCGAGTAACGTCATCGCCAACCGTCATCGGCACTTATTTGAAATAGTTTAAAACCTACTCTACGTGACAGTAGAGCTTCGGGAATTGTACATGTTGTGACACAAGATACATTCAATGGGATTTTAACTTGAACGTTAATCGGAAATGAACGTTCTGCTGTAAAATCCAAATGTTATTGGGACGTCATCGTACGTTGTGCCGTATCGAAATTTCGAACTAAGACGTATAATGTCGTTTTGTCCTCGAAAGTGTTAAATAGACGACATGACGTTATTGCTATTTCGACTAAAATTTTCATATTATTATGTTAAGGCGACGCCTTGATAATTTGGCTGTAGCGATGCCGATTTTTCTCAGCAATGACTAAAGCTAAGAAACTAAAATTCATTGTCAGTATTCATCATGTCTTTGTCTTTGAATTGCCCATAGCATAACACGATTGGACAACTTTTATAACACAGAATTATCAATCGAAAAGACCTCTGTAAAAAAAGGGATTCCTATTTTTCCAACAGAGGAGAGTGATTTAAGGTTCCAAAATTTGTACATAAATTGGTTGAAGCATACACTTTAATATGTGCATAGCTTATATGAAATGTATTTATGGTTTTTAAATTACGCGACAAAAACCATTTTGTCGCTTACGCCCTTTCCATTTTTTGCTGTTCCATTGCTTGTTTTCTATGAGAGGCCGGCCCGGCATCTCATAGAAAACAAGCAATCTAAAACATGTCCAACACGGTTTCTTACTTTAACGCGACGTCACCTTAACTAGACATCAATCTAATACATAATTTTAATAGCGAAAATCATATTATTATACCTATTTTAGGTCAACGCCTTCCCTGCACCACTTTTGAACCCAAAACCGACCCAAACAAACCCTTTCGGTCGATTTTTGGTTTGATATAATAATATATTATTATTTTGACACTTTTAACCCCCGACCAAAAGAAGGGTGCCTGTGGATTTTGATCTAGTTTTTTTTATTTAGAAGCTGACATTATCAAGAGTGTTCTTAGCTCATCATTAATTAGTTTACACATCAACATTAATTTGTTCGGTGGAATATTTTGCATTGATTGCCGAATTAATAAAGTTTTCAATTAGAGGTTGCTTTAAATATAAATATCCTATGACCTATATCCTTTCCCGGGACTCAAAGTATCTCCATGCTAAATTTCAGCAAATCAGTTTAGCGGTGTGAGCGTGAAGAGGTAACAGACAGACCGACAGATACTTTATCTAAATATCAAATTTCAGAAAAAAAAATGTTTATCGGTGTGAGCGTGAAGAGGTAACAGACAGACCGACAGACACTTTCATATCTATAATATTAGTATAGATTATAATATTATCTTAGTTGTAGGTATGGAGATAACAATTTCGCAGCGGTAGACCTGTGTCCGATGCCATTCGCATAACTAACCGTTGGGCAAGCAGTTGCGATCTGTTGGACCCCACAGCCATTTTACTGTCGGTTATCACACCGTTACCCTCAGAATGTCGGATATTAGTACCCCACGTCGGGGGCACGTACACGAAATTAATTAGAAAATTTAAAGACGCCATGGGGTTAATGCCTGTATCATGTAAACTAGGCTAATCGGGGGACCCTCAAGACGCCCCTCTGGTAAAAGCCCAGCTTACTTTCTGATGTGTCTATGCATACTAATAGGTTCATTGTGTGTGACATTATATTCCATAACGCGACATAAAACATGGGACGCATTACGGTGTACTACTACATTTCTAATTTTAAACGCTACTGTGCACTTATGTATTAAGTGCACTTAATTATTAAATTGCTTTTCATAGCTTTGAAACAGAGTAAATTACGTATAATATGAAGTAATACTGTATAATCCAACGAATAATAAATGTTATTCGTATGGCCATATAAATTTATTTGAAACAATAATTATAAACCAATGGCACTCGATGCGTAACACCTCATATCACAAAAAAATTTCAACACACTTCAAAAATGTTCACTATAATTATATTATAGTTTTAAAATGGACCAGTTTGTTTTTATAAAATCATTAATTTTAATCCCTACACTAACTTTTAAATCAATAAGCCCGATAATTATGTAATTATTTCCCTTACAAACCTTTTTACACTCAGAAGCGGCAAGTGTTACCAACTGTTGCGGTCTTTTTGTTGCGTACAAAAGTGAACGTTTAAAATGTAAAGAAAATTGTGCAAACGAGACCACAAGAACGTGACACCACTAAATGACACCTTTTAAGGGCAAAATACATTTTGTAAATATTAAATAATGAAACAACCCTGTTTTTACAACATACTGTATACTTAATTGACTTTTTATTATCGTGTAAAGTTTTTAAAGTTTCACTTTAAAACATTGTTTATTTAATACGTTATGAAAGTGTAAAAATTCAGTTAGCTGATAATAATTTCAAATAGTTAATTTGTGGCATGAATGAAACCCTATAATTCGATCAGATAATATAGCCAGTTTGGCCTATAAGTGTCTTTGTGAACAAAGTATCTTTCACGCAGACATTAGTTTGTTTCTCGGGTAACATACATTTTTTAGGATTCCGTAGCCAAATGGCAAAAAACGGAACCCTTATAGATTCGTCATGTCTGTCTGTCTGTCTGTCCGTCCGTATGTCGCAGCCTCTTTTCTCCGAAACCGTAAGAGCTACACTATTGAAACTAGGTAAGTAGATGTAGTCTGTGAACCGCTTTAAGATTTCGATACAAAAATAGAAACATTATTAAAAATTTTAGGGGTCCCCATACGTACAACTGAAACAAAAAAAAATTTCATCTATTACCTATGCGTGTGGGGTATCTATGGATAGGTCTTCAAAATTAATCATATTGAGGTTTCTAATATCACTTTTTTCTAACCTGGATAATTTGCGAAAGAGACTCTTCCAAAGTGGTAAAATGTGTGTCCCCTCTTCTAACTTCTAAAGTAGGGGCATGATAAATCTTAAAAAAATGTATGGTGTACATTACTATAAAAACTACCAACGATTATTATTTTTTAACAAAAAATTAAAACCGACTTCCAAGGTAAAAACAATAAGTAATAATATGAACTAAAAAGTATTAAATAATTCTTACTCTTTAATAGTGCCTCTTTCAGAATTCGTCTAAGTCTCAACTACTTCTGTACATACTATAATAATATATACCAGCTACAGTCGGGGCATTTTAATAGGCCACATTTGACATCTGTCAGATTAATCTCCATAATGAGGTGAGCTGCGTAAAAATATCGACCAAAACGAATAAATCGATACGGACTTGAAATAAAATATTTGAATTTTATAGGTTTGAAACAAACTCCTGTCCCATTATTACTTTTTCGTTTGCAAATTCAAGGAGCTAAATAAGACAGGTACATAATTTACAAAAAAAAAATGCATTTATTCGCTTGAATTGTAAAAACTGTTAAATGTAGTATTAACATTATTCATTTCACATAAATATGTGTTGCTTTTCACAACGTGGTTATTAATTTATGGGGATATTTCGTTACAAGTAATCAATGCATCGATACTATTTATTCGCTTTCGATTTTTAGGGTAACTTCCCTAGAGTTTAAAAAGAAAAAAGGTCAGCTGACGTAACATTGTAGCGACGTGCAATTATTAAGATCAGAATTTGTTTATTACGTTTAAAATTGTTTATCAGTAAAAGCAAATCGTTAAATAATTCGTATCGGTCATATTTACAATAAATATGTAATCGTAATTGAAAAATGTTAATCAATTGTGCAGTTATAACAAAACGAAAATATTTATTTTTTATGTACGTCGCTATAAGGTTACCTGGTACAATTTTGATGAACTGTCAAATGTGGCCTATTAAAATGTCCCGACTATAATTTAATCGTGAGTTAATCAGTCAATGTCAGAATATATGAAACTTTTGGGACTGGTACCGACTTCAAAGTAATGAAGACTATAGTATGTACAGAAGTAGTTGAGATTTAGACGAATTCGGAAAGAGGCACTATTAAAGAATAAGAATTATTTAATAATTTTTAGTTCATATTATTACTTATTGTTTTTACCTTGGAAGTCGGTTTTAGTTTTTTGTTAAAAATAATAATTTCAAATTTTAATTATCTACCAATTAACGTATAAGCTGTCAGTTGTAGATAATAATATTATACCTAGTCTTGCCATAAATACTGTTACAAAAAAAAAACATTTTTTTTTCTGTTGCAAATAAATTTTATTACTTTTACAGTGTATTAATAATTTAATACATAAATATAAAACAATTTAAAATATTAAAAGCTTATTCAAATTTGCCTTAATTGGCTACAATAACGTCTTTTAAACATTGTGGCCAGTTATCATTAGAAACACGGACTCTTTCCATGGGAAAATTCTTCACTGCCAGTCGTATGGATTGTCGTAGAGACTCCAAATTATCACGGCATTTACAGCAAGCCATACTCTCCAAAACTGACCAAAACTCATAATCCAGTGGATTAAGATCGGGACTAGACGACGACCAGTCTTCAGCTCTGATGAAGTCCGAAACGTTCGTTTCCAACCAAGACCAAACCGACTGAGCTTTATGACCCGGCGCCGAGCCTTGTTGGAAGGACCATTCTTGGTTATTGAACTTGATGTTGAACCTTAGAACTTCAAGCATAAATAAAATCATTTTGTTTGTTAAGATGTTGCTTAATTGTAAAAAAAAATCTCATCCGTGAACAAACATTTTTTGTGACCTCCCTTTGCGTACCGCTTCAGTAGTTGTTTTAATTTTACCACCCTTTCTTTTTTAAATTATCAGTTAGGAAATAACCAGTACGTCCCTTGTAGGCTGAAAGTCCTAAGTTATCATTAAAAATACGCGACATGGTTCTAGGTGCCATATTTATTTCGTGAGATAGTTTTTTTTTACTTTCGAACCGATTTTTTTTCAAATTCTTTCCCTTACTGCTTTAACCACCTTTTTCGTACGAACACTGCGTAGACGGCCAGATTTTTTTCTGCCACAAGCAGAGGAGGTGTCATTGTACCTATTAATGGCCCGGTACATAAACATTTTACTAATACTAAGCGTATGGAGAGTTTTAAAAATGACATTGGATTCCATACCTACTTTGTGTGATGCAATCACAGCGATTTGGTGTGATCACCCCACTCCATTTCATTATCGCAAAATATTGTATAATACATTGGCGCCAAAACGAGAAAACACAATAAACAATCATATAAAAATTACAGAATCCAAATTCAAATGTAATATTTTGTTTATTTTAACTAGTAACAGTATTTATGGCCACACTAAGTGTATAGGATTTAGGTATGAAACTATCACGACTACTGTACTCAGGCAGTCTCTCTATCAAAGACCATGAGCCATACCCATGACTATAAAATATATACAGACCTGTTAATCTAATACGTACTCAACTGTCATGAAATGGCTACTATAACACGTCGTTATTTATTACTTTTTTTATAAACGGGCTTTGGCCCACCACACATTCCCACCACTGTATCTCCTGTGTCGCCAGGATCGACAGCGGTATCCAACCACGAAAACCCTTTGATATGATCTCAGGGAGCCCGAGGGACATGCTAAAGCTGTCTTGGGACCCGCAACGAATTTAATCAGAAGAAGATAGGAGGAGTAGGAAGTGAGTGTATTATTATTTATTACTTATTTATTATAATATTATTACTGAATTATCATGAATAGAATTTGCATAGTAGCATACTTTCAGTTCTTAAAACAACGATGAAACCCCCAAACTTTCATATGAAAACTTATTATATGAGTTCACTACCACTTTAGAATTTCTTAAAGCACTCCAAGCATATACCCCTGTATATGCTTAGAGTTCATCAAGCAATGCTGAAATGTTCAAACGCCTATCTCTGAAGGCTCTAGAGTTCTGGTTCAGTGACTTTCGTTGTATTATAAAACTTCCGCATGTAAACTCATCAGCTCAACACACTAAAATATTATGCTTTAACTACTTAAGCAACAATAATAGAACTATATTTTGTCCCAATCAAGGAGTTTCCTACATACCTAGGATCTATGGATCCCATGATCAAATTACCAACTTGGTAACCACAACACCAAGTTTAAATCATTTACTTTGTAACAACATTAATACAATTTTCAAAATCACCCGTCAAACTCGAGTATCGATCGAAAAGACTATGAAAAGTATCAATAATAGGGTCATAACTCATAACGATGCATCGTGTGATGGTAGTGATAAGTGATAATTATGAAGATGATGATGATGATGATGAATGTAATTTGCATAGTAGCATATGCTTTCAGTTCTTAAAACATCGTCGAAAGTCCCGAACTTGTATCTATAAGGAATTCGGAGCTCGGTACCAAATTGGAGTTGAACCCTATACAACAAAAGAAAAAATTTGAAAATCGGTTCACAAACGGCGGAGTAATCGTTGAATATACACAAATAAAAAAAATATATATCCACAGCCGAACATATAACCTCCTCCTTTTTGGAAGTCGGTTAAAAATTGGTTTGAACGAGATCTACTTTTTGAACTTTCAACAAATCAACTGAAATATAAAAATAAATCAAAAACCTTTTAATTTCAAAAAGATAAATCTTGCTGCTGCGGAACCCTCCATGGGTGAGATCAACTCGCACTTGGCCGGTTTTTCAGCTATTGCTTGCTCCTTGCAAGTTGCAGGTCAAATCAGTAAATGAGAAACAAAAACAAACAAAATAATATTATGAATCTCTTTCTCTCTCTTTCTCTCTCCAGCAATAAGTTTGTTTCATATACGACTGATATAGAATAAGTTTGTTTCATATCCGACGGATATCGATTCATAATATCAGAACATTTATAAAGCAATATTTTAACCCTCAAATGTGACCATTGCCGTAAAACTTGAAATATTCATGGGTGAAATTGTTAAGGTTTAAGCCGAGAGCCTTCATGTACGTGCTAATGTGCAGAACGTGGACCTGGCCATTAATGCACCCCTCGTATAGACCACTGATATGGTATAACAACTTTATTTAATATCAAAACGTATCAAAACTTTGTGATACTTTTGATGTCTTATTATTGTTGGTGGTAGTTTAATATTGTTGCCATTAAGTTTAGTTAGACAATGCCTGTTGATTACATGTCTGAAGACGATCCATGTATCGGATAGGTATGTAAAGAGTAATTCCTGAGATTGATCGACAGAACAGACAGAGAGTAAAGGAAAAGGGAGTGCAAAAACAATATTATTGTTATCAATAATATTCAAATTGCAACTAAAATTACTTTGTTTTGCTCATAAATTTTAGAAAAAAAAAGGTATATACATCCAATACATTCCCTATAACCCCAGGGTACCAATGACCACACACTGATATTTTAGTGTTAAATATTTGAACTCGCTGCAATATTCGTAGAATAACAAATTATTAAATAAATAGCCGAGAAGTGTTGAAATGGCGCTACAATGGGAATTTCCCGCTTCCACCTCATCCGTCTTGTCTCCAGTATAATATTTACCGGAGCTCACGGACTAACTTTGTGTGCATTCATCACCGCTGTTCAACTAAGTTTTATCATTTTCGTAAGTTGTTGTATTTAGGAGCGTGATAAATATTTATATCTGTTGAGTTGACTTTGTTGACTGTTTCACGGGTAAAGTTTACAGCCTCACGAGGTCGCAATAGTCTTGGCATAGGCACGCAATGTATGAATATATTTTGTATAGTCTAGCGGTTCTTATACTTTTTTGGTGACGGATCACGGAACACTTTTAAGGCGAAGACAGCTGCCAATTCGACATCTTTGTGCTGTTTTCTAGACGTATGTATTTTATTGATACAAAAAAATATATGTGATTTTTGATTATATTTGGAAAAGCTTGTCGAATTTAAATAATAAAATAATGTACTCCTACTGGATAAAAAAAACTTTAAACAGTTCTAACTAAAGTAATAATACAATCTATGCTTTAATTTTTTGTTTATTTGATACCTTTTACAAAAATCCAAAGATTGCCGGATTTAATTTTCGGTTCTGACATCTAGATTTCCCATAATATTTACGGCGCATTTTCTCTGGTCGATAGGGCCCGCATGCGGGATGCGGGAGATTTCTAAAATGTATGCCACGACCAATCAAAATGCGCCATTAGTTGTCATAGACTCCCCGTATGCTGTATACCGCACGAATTAACGACTAATGAAAATGCGCCCTACTTTTTTCCTCTAACAAACGAAAAATGTATCCACGCTACCGAGTGAACACTTCACATCTCTGTCTCTCTGGCATGGAAATCGACACAGGTGCGAGAGTGATGCGAGATCAAGGTCATTGGCAGTTGTCAGCGTCTTAAGAAGTAGGATTTTTGACGGACCCAAAAAATGATTTGTCTTTGAATGAATAATTGTCTAAAAACAATTTACGAGTATGTATCGGTCGTTGAGTCCCTACACTACAAGACATTTGCGGAAATCCCCCCGCCCCCCACGCCCCGGGGTCCCGCTGAGCACATTTTGAGAGTACAGCTGGTATAGGTACACGTCTCGCGTAATAGTTGGGTATGTCACCGTAGTACTGGTCATGTACTACTCTTAAAAAAAATTTTTATAAAAAACTAAAGCGATAAATCTGAACAGCCACTACCAAAATATGATATCGACTCACGATTATAATAAACTTTAAAATGGACAGAACACTAGTTTCTTTGAGACGATGAGTAAAAATTACTCCAGAAATCAGAGTTTTCACTTTACTCTAAAATAAAGTTTTTTTCAGAAGAACTCATTTAAATTGTTATACTCAATATAAAACCAGTTGTAGCGCAATATCCAATTACGTTTGCTGTAAATGCATAGCTTTATATTTGCATCTAAATCTGAGAACGTCTAGCACAGACAATCGTCCTTACTCAAGGATTTAAAACGTCTCTCCACCACAAAGGGACTTCAATGAATGTTTCATCGTTGTAAAAAGCGTTATTGATGGCGCAGACGTAAAACGGGTTATATTTAATGGAACACTGCTTGAGCCGTAGTAAAAATGCTATGGGCATTCATGTATTAAATGTATAATGATTAGAATTTTAGGTCGCATGTAAATCAAGACGTGAGTGGAAGAATAAGGTAAGTAACATGAAAAAACTTCCCGTTTTTTTGCTTAAATGGAGGCTTTAGGGCCGCAAAAATTATTTGAAATAGAAAAAACTATGGATTATATATGTGAAGCCAGATATATTAGCTGGGTTATGAAGTATGTAAGTTACAAGTTTTATTAAAATAATTAGGGAAAAAATGAGGTATTGTCCGTATGTTACGAAATGGTACTTGTTCGATTCTTCCGCTCACGTCTTCATTATTGTGTGCGGTTGAGACACAGAAATATAGAAAAATACGTGTGATTGATTCGGTCTCCGCGCTCAAAGCTCGCGATAAAAGCGATGCTTTAGCTTTAAAACTTGGGATCTATCTACTACTCTATAATGCCACAGCGTTGGTTGGTAAAAAAATTTATTCAGCTTCACTGTGTGAAATATATTTTAGTAGTAAGTTTTAATAGCTTGTATCGCGGGCTTTGAGCACGGCGAACAAATAAAGAAATTCTGTATCTAAAACTAACCTAACACCCCGTGTATCGTCATCGTTTCGTGTTTCATTCGTGTTTCAGTTCGGCATACTTCAGCGTGGTGTTGGTGTGCGCGCAACTAGACGTATTCGTGACGCGTGTACTAGCTATTGCTATGCAATAACTTTACCGCGGCAGACCCCATTGCCACACCTATTTTTTATATGAATTTATTTATTTTCATAAATCACATTTAATTAAAAATAATATACACTCCTTCTGCTGTTTGTCCGGAGTGTAATATGTGGGTATAATAAGTGGCAGGTTTTAGCAAAGTAACAGACTGTAACACACACTCTCGTCGAAAAATTGAATATATTTAAAATAGCGCTCACTCGTATGATTCGGTTGAACGCAGCGGCCACCAGATGGTGCCGCCAATCCGCGGTAATCCAGAATTTATTATCTGTTTTCAACCATTCAATGCACAGCAATTCGAAACATTTCATCCGGTGGAAGCGCGCGAGAATTCACACAGTATATCGGCAAAACTGTACCCGCGAGTAACATTAGAGCCACCAATATGAACTAACCAAATTAACAAAGTTGGATGGGCTTGTGCAATTGATGTAAATACTTCGTAGTTTTTGTGGGATGCAACTTTATGGGCTCTTGTTTTTCAATTACACGTTTTATGTAATGTAATTGAATATAAGTAAGTGTTATGCCGCCTCTCCACGTTGGTCCATGGGATGGGCAAATGCTGATCAGATGAGTATTAACGCTTTGGAGCATATTCGTTTATAATTGCTGGTACGCAATTATGATGACGATTATATTACAGTTATCATTTTTATGGCCATATCGTAAAAATGCACAATGTTATAATTCGTAACATTAATAATTAGTCACGGGTAGTTTGTGTCACTTAATTTGAAGCCTGTTTGCGCAGATCTAGGTTTGCATCAACACTGCGTTAAAAAGCATGTTCTCTCTTTCGCCTATTCGCATTGAACAAGAGTCAAGAGATATGACATGATATTATTTCATCCAGAGTTAACTTTAACGTTGTGAAAATGGGCCTTAAATCTTGATGGGTTTTAAATAGTATCAAAGATAAAACTAAAGACAAGGATGAGATGGAACCAACTAGAAGAAAGAATACGTTTTAAATACAATGAGCGTCTTTATGTCTGATGGAGATCTCCGATCCACTTACCCTTAGACAATTTATAGGTCATAAATTCCTAGATAGGAGGCTCCGCAAGAGATGAGTCATAAAAATAATTGCCAATGACGAAACAGAGAAACTATTTTACCAAATGTACATTTGCACATGGCTACTGTTCATACAACTACACAAACAAGGTGCGTGATAAAATATTATTCGTGTTAGCAGAAGTAAAATACAGTATTGTGGAGTGAAATGACCAAGTTTTACAGATTACTTTTGGTTCTGACTAGAGCTTTTGAAATATTACTATTATTGTCTAGAAAATTCTTTAAATTGTGACACATTTGTTGTTTTTCCCCTAATGTCGCTGGATTTTTCTCAACAAAATACTTAGGTAAAGCGTTTAAAACGAGCAATTTTCTTATCTCTGAAAAACCCGGAGAAGAATGGAAGTTTCAGCAATTGTACTACTATAATTTGCTGCGAAATCGCTGCGATTAAAACGATGCGACACGCCTAAGTCCCGGCTTACCTCGGCTCTGCCGCCGCATCTGTGGCCCGGCTCATCCCACTCATTAAAACGTCACTTGACACACTTCTGTTTAATTGCAAGAAAAATGTTTATTTTTCGGCGCTGCACGCCTTTGAGTCAAACGTTTGAGTCTAATTTTTGCTACGCTGATTACTCTACTGAGTTTGAGCTTATGTTTTTGAGTGCTGTTTAGCACTTTCTTACACAGTAACAAATGGAAATATAAGTATGAAAATCGGTTTATACCGCATATGGATTAAGAAAACACTAAGAAAGACAGCTATTATTTCGTAGTATCCATACTAATATTATAAATGCGAAAGTGTGTCTGCAGTCTGTCTGTCTGTTACACCCGAACCACTGAACGGATTTTGCTGAAAATTGAAACTTTGAGTCCCGGGAAAGGGCATAAGATCGTTTTATGTCCTTTCCCGAGACTCGACCCCGGGAAATGTACGGTTTCCGCACGATAAATATGAATTTCGACGCAACGAAGTTGCGGGTGTCATCTAGTTAAAAATACTTAAAAATAAGTTATAAGTGAGTGCGTTTAACATCCATAATATAAATGCTATAAAATAAAATTAGCATGTACTTAATATTGTAAACAAGCAATGTATTTGATATGTATGCACAAAACAACACTCATATCAAGGGATCGGAAGCATCACATAAGAAACAATTAGTCCATTGAAATGTTACAATTTTAGGACCGAATATTGCATTTGTTAGAGGACGCAATTTTATTTTGGGATATGTTGGGGGGGTCAATAGAAGCTTAACCTCAAGTTTGTGGGGTCGCCGCTCTTGTCCCCCGGCCGCCATCTTGAAAAAAGGGGTGACAACAGTATTTTCGTGATATCTCGGAAACTATAAGTCTTACAAAAATTTGTAAGAACATAATTTGTTGCAAATTATTTTGCCTACAAATACGTTTCTACAACTTTTTACCCTAAATTAAAAATTTTAAAAGTTATAAGCAATAAAGTGATAAAAAATTTAAAAAGTTTATTATAGTTCTTTAACTTTGTTTAATACATTTTACAAAAAAATACCTCAGACCAACCTTGTAGATGATCTTTTAAGAAAAAAATCCCCCAATCCCCCCGGATCTCATGAAATTAATTTTCTGCAGATACAAAGGAAACTGTAAAAACATGTGGGGCTGCATAAAAGCAGGCCTAAAATGCTCTACAGTATGCCTATTATTCTGTAAAGCATTTCAGGCCTGCTTTTCTGCAGCCACACATGGTTCCACAGTTTTTTTTATCTGCAGAAAATTAATTTCATGAGATGGGGTGAGATCGAGGGATCTTTTTCTCAAAAGATCATCTGCAAGGTTGGTCGAAGGTATTTTTTTTTTTTTGTAAAATGTATGAAACAAAGTAAAAGAGGGATAATAAACCTTTAAAATTTTTTATCACTTTTTTGCTTATAACTTTTTAAATGTTTAATTTAGGGTAAAAAATTATAGGAACATATTTGTAGACGAAATAATTTACAACAAATTATGTTCTTACAAATTTTTTGTAAGACTTATAGTTTCCGAGATATAATGAAAATAGTGTTGTCACCCCTTTTTTCAAGATGGCGGCCGGGGGACAAGAGTGGCGACCCCACAAACTTGAGGATAAGCTTCTATTGACCCCTCCAACATATCCCAAAAATAAAATTGCGTCCTCTAATAAATGCAAAGCAAATGTAACATTTCAATGGACTAAATCTATTTTGAATAATTTCATTTTTAAAACCTTTGACATTAAAATATTGAAATTGAAAAATGTCATTACTAAAGAAATAAGAGCTCCTTGATCTATGTGGGAAAGTAAAAGGGGATGCATCGGGCACCCTTCTAAGGTGTCCTTTATAGAGAAATCGCCTTCATGAATATTTGAGTGAAGTTACTGTGTCGAAAGTGATATGTTTGCAAGGGAAACGTAAAACAAATCATGGTTTCCATTTGGACTGAATATCAAAAATATTGCCGTTGCTATAAGTGAACTGATGATTAATCTTTATGAGGAGTTATTCATCAAAAACTGATACTAGACCCAATTTCACAAACGACTAATTAGTTAACGCTCGAATTAGTATCACGTTACGGGTTAGCTCTTTCTCTTTTCATATGAATGAAAGAGAAGACAATATGATATTTTAACAAGCTGTTAACACTCAGATGTTGGTGAAATTGGACCCTAAGAAAACGTTTTTCAAAGACGTTTAAACGCGTAATGATTTTCTAACTTCACTACAATTTCGACTTATTTTAACGGCTTTTGGCCTAATAACTAAGTAATGCAGCCCACTTCCAAGAAAACTATTACTTTATTTCCAGTGTTCTAGAAACAAAGATGTCTCTATTTTCCTTCATTGTTTGCTTATTAAAATGATTTGCACACAACTACTTCATTAGGCACCCATGCTGGCAAGCGGCCAGTATTTTTGCGTTTGCATTGAAAATATCTGAGAAGTAACTGAAGTCAATATCCATACCAATATTAATAATACGTGTGTCTGTTTGTCTGTCTGTCTGTTACCTCATCATGCCCAAACCGCTGAACCAATTGTGCTGGACATGAAGGTACTTTGAGTACTAAAAGGGAAAGGATACTTTTTATCCCAAAAAAATGTACGTTTCCCGCGCGAACGCGAACTAATTTTGTCGCGAGCTGAAATTTCGTATGGAGATACTTTAAGTCTCCGGAAAGGACATAGGATACTTAACATCCGGGAAAAATGTACGGTTTCCGCGCGATAAACGAATGTTGGCGCAACGGAGTTGCGGGCGTCATCTAGTTGAAAATATCTGGGAAGTAACTGAAGTTATAATATAAGCGAAACATGTTCACTTTACGATCGACCGAGCACAGAATTATGAGGGTAGCGTTGACATTATTTATGCGTCTCGATAAAATTTATTGGACGCAAATTTTCGTATAGGAAACACATTTTTATGGGAACTATAACATTATACGAACAAATATTGAGATTGTTGTATAAACTAGCCTGTGTAGCATTAAATATTATAGCCAACATTGTTCTGAATAGGAACATTAGTGAAATACTAGGTACAAACGCTTCCGTGGTCTAGGACCTAGGTCATATTATGCACGAGTTAAAGTACATGGATGCTAAATTGACTGAATGAATGAATGAATTTGAATTGATGCTTTTAATGGGAAACTAAGCCTTAACAACTCTAACATAAACGGAGCGAAGAGTCGTTGGTATAATAAAAAGAGCATGCTATATGTCACCACATAAAATACGACACCGTTGAGAAGACAAGAGACGAATAAACTTGACACCGGAAAACCTACGCGTGGACACACAGCCTTTAAATATCTCTCTCCTTTTAAAGTTTTAACCCACTTTTAAACGTTTAACCTATCAGTACTTCTTAATCCATACTTAAATAATATTTTGTTATATTATTATAAATGAGAAAGTGTCTGTCTGTCTGTCCGTCCGTCCGTCTGTCTATCTGTCTGTCTGTCTGTCTGTTACCTCTTCACGCTCAAACCGCTGAACCGATTTCGCTGGGCACGGAGATACTTTGAGTCCCGGGAAAGGTCATAGGATACTTTTTATCCCGGAATAATGTACGGTTCCCCTACGATAAACGCATTTTGCCGCGATGGAGTTGCGGACGTCAGATAACTTTTAAAATCATAATCCATACTAATATTATAAATGCGAAAGTGTGTCTGTCTGTCTGTCTGTTACCTCTTCACGCCTAAACCGCTGAACCGATTTTGCTGAAATTTGGTACGGAGATACTTTGAGTCCCAGGAAAGGACATAGAATACTTTTTATCCCGGAATAATGTACGGTTCCCGCGCGATAAGTGATTTTTGGCGCCACGGAGTTGCGGGCATCATCTAGTAAATTATACATATATACAAAATAACGAGCAGTAAATTTTAAACAATAATTTTAGGAATCAAACGTGAATAACTTGAAAAACTACACCTAAAACAGTAGCTGTTTATGTCTGACATTGTCCTTAACCTATCAACCCCCATAAGGACACCGGCGACTGCAACAACAATATAGATAAGAATAGATTTCCAAGAATCCGCGATCAAAGGATTAATTGTAGAACTGCAAGATTCACTAAAAGTAAATAGGATGATTCAAAAAGCAATTCGCTTGATAAATGTAAACTTTAATTTTCAGATAGAATAAATCTCGTGCCGAGTGCCAACACATTTGTTTTATTAGTATCCATTTTTGTCTTCCAAACTCCTTCACCTAGGATTGGAGCTGAATCCTGATAAATCGTCTGAACTTAATCTCGTAGCATTTATTTCTCCACTTCAGTTAGTATATTTCCGCAGATAATTCTTTCTAGGTCCATAGTCTTGAAATATGTACTCCAACGAATTTCCTTAAGTCGCCGGACGTAGATACTGGCACGTTGGTTTTATTTTTAAAAATATCAAAGCTATTTCGGTAGAAGTGAACTTTTAGGCAAAAATGGTTAGTGACACGTGCAAATTCGAATAGATACATAATTGAGTAGTTACTCGTACGCTCAAGTAGTAGTAATGACGTGGGAGAGCCATGCCCTTCCACGTCATAACTAATTAAAAAAAAATGCTCCCCTATTACCCTATTCCCTCTTAAAAGGCCGGCAACACACCAGCGACTCTTCTGATGCTGCGAGTGTCCATGGGTGACGGAAGTTGATTTCCATCAGGTGACCCGTTTGCTCGTTTGCCCCCTTATTTCATAAAAAAAGGTATTTTACCGTCTTGAACATTCTTGGTAACTGGAAGTTGTCTATGCAAACTGATTTGACTACGATGCGATTTTTTTTTATGTGACAAAAATCAATTATTATTTTACCGACGATGCTCCGTTTGACAATTTAACTGTACTTACTTAAAAGTGATAAAACATACTCAACTCATTTGTACCATGATGATAGTGGTTCCAATTCCAAATCCGGCATAATTATTTTGAGCCTTTAAAAATACCTTCTTTCATCCTTTCACCAGAAAACAGGTCAGTTGCTTCATCATTAAAACACGTATAATAAAATTAATTAAGTGGATTTCATGGAAGTTCCTCGATGCATTTTCAATAGACAATGGTATAGAGTTTTCCGATATAAATAGTGCGGTGAGCGCAATATATTACCTACTAGCTGCTGCCCGCAACGTCGTCTGTGTGAAGGCTCTACAGCACCAAAAGTAGGTAATAGCCTGATAATATGTAGCCTATACAATGTTGAGTGTTGACCCGACATCTTAGTTTAGCCAACACATACAGACAAAATAGATACAAATTCTTAAAAAGACATACAGACAAAATAGATACAAATTTTTGGCTTCAATATTTTAGATCACGCCTCAAGTTTTTTTTTAAATATTCATTGTACAGCATTGACGTTCCTACGATTTTTATATGTATATATTGGAGCTGTTTAATTATTCATCTCATTAGGGAACTTCCTACTTCCAGCGTTCCTTTGTAGAGCTCGGAGTGCACCACCGATAGCCTAGTTTACCAACTCCTGAGTTCCCCAACTTTCAGAATGTGTGTCGCCTCGAGTAAATGCTTCACAATAGTTTGTCATAGATAATAACCACAAATTGGTGTAAGTTTCAATGCAATTTAGATGTTCATTTGCGTTATAAGTTTATTACCTACTTCTGACTTACAAGTTACAACTTTATTTACTCTTGACTTGTCAGCGTTAAGAGCCCGGGTTACCCTCGAAATTCTCATACATACGTAATACCAAAATCATTTTGTCATACGAAAGTATTTGACATGTTTGAATTATTTTTCAGCTTAAAATAGTAATTACCTAGGTTCCTGAACAAAAATTAACTTCAAAATATATAAACACAAAAAAAAATTGTGTATAAATTTTTTTTACTAAAATTACTACACTTAATATTTAAACACTAAAAAATAGAGTAAAACACTAAAAAATATATAAATAAATAGTAAATTTACTACAAAATATTTAAATACTAAAAAATATTTTTTAGAGTTGAAGTATTTTGTAGTAAATTTAATATTTATGTATATATTTTTTAGTGTTTTACTCTATTTTTTAGTGTTTAAATATTTGGTAGTAAATTTAGTAAAAAAAATTATACACAAAAAAATTTTTTTTAGTGTTTAAATATTTTGAAATTAATTTTTGTACAGGAACCTAGGTAATTACTATTTTAAGCTAAAAAATAACTCAAACGTGTTAAATATTTTCGTATGAGAAAATGATTTTGGTATTACGTATGTATGAGAATTTCGAGGGTAACCCGGGCTCTTAAGGTGTTTCGAAGGTTCAAATGTTTTATATTGATAACATAAAAATTTTGTGATCTGAAGAGTTAACAGACATTCTGGGTAGGAGACTCGGTAGGAAACCGAGGATGTGTTACCTCTTCACGCTAAAACTCCTGAACTGAATTAGAAGAAATTTAATATAAAGATACTTGTGTCCCGGAAAAGTAAGGATTATTTTTATCCCTAAGTGTATGATTCCCGCGCGATAAACGAATTTTATAACGAAGCTGCAGGCGTCAACTACCCAACTAGCACATTTGTGATAAAAACAGCCAACCTTGCATATTTTAGGTGTGTATAGCACTTTAAGAAATCTGGAAGCAGTTTTAAGTTCTACTAATGCATCCGTTACTCTTTATGGCTGAAAATACCTTGAGAGAAAAAAAAAAGAGATGTAGCAAGACCGAACCTTTAAATGCCACTCTTGGTTGGATACGAGATTGTAGTATAATACGTTACACAAAAACATAAGCATATCAGGCATACAGATAACAACTTTCCGCGTCCCGAAAAAGCCTTCACCTAATTGAAGAGTACAGTAAACTGGAGTAATAAATAATAACTTTTGGGGCTCAGATAGGCATGACGTCACGGCTGACGAGGGGGACGTCAGGAACACCCAATACTGTTGCGGAGACCCGTCCATTTTTTTTTTTTTCACGATTTGCTTATGTTTCATTTGTTCTAATATGGATCGTTGTAGACCTTTTTTGGACAGTTTGACGTTAGAATGTTTTGCTTCTTTAGTGCGCGTACTATTTTGAGATTGTTTGAAAAAAATAGGAGGCCGGAAGGCGCAGTGTTCGATTTTTTGGGCTCTTTGGTAGGGCGAGGAGTGTGGATCAGGGGTGGGACAGGCTATTGGTAGAGATAAGCTACGATAACAAGGCGCGCCCCTCCAAAATTCAAAACGTTTGAGGTGCGTTGACAAAACGTTTGAAGTGCGTTGTCTTGCGCGGTCGGCTAGTTATGATGATTAGTGGACCAACAAATCTTGGTAATAAGTGACATTAAGTAAAATATTACGAGTACTGGTTGATTGGTTGAATACTTACTACATACAAACTCTTTCATAAGGATGTGACTACACACATTGAAACAGTAATTTGGAGGGGCGCGCCATGTTATCGTAGTTTATCTCTAGTTATTATACACATGTACTGATTTTTCTTAACAAAGTAGTGAGATCTCATGTAACCTTACACACTCAGCCCTAAATCTAAAAACCTTAATTTTACACATAAATCGCGGCAAAATACTTGATATAATGTGTCAGCCGCACGAGAAGAATCTAAAAACTCTACACATTAGTCAAAATGTGTGGCTTGGCCATTTTGTTATTGGTCATGTTATGAGCTTTGAACTACTCTTCTGTTGTACTCAATAACTTTTATATTAACCGCAACAAAATGGCCAGGCCACCAATTTTAACTAATGTGTAGAGTTTTTAGATTCTTCTCGTGCGGCTGACACATTATATCAAGTATTTTGCCGCGATTTATGTGTAAAATTAAGGTTTTTAGATTTAGGGCTGAGTGTGTAAGGTTTGAAACTTGGCTCTACTTGAGATCTCACTACTTTTTTAAGAAAAATCAGTACATGTGTATAATAACTAGAGATAAACTACGATAACATGGCGCGCCCCTCCAAATTACTGTTTCAATGTGTGTAGTCACATCCTTATGAAAGAGTTTGTATGTAGTAGTGTTGAAGTGCATTTCCAGCGCTCACAGATTAAACCGTCTCGTCGTTCGTCGTCATCACTCGTCGCGTCGAAGTGCAAAACGACAAGTTTGTCAAAACATTTAATGCTGAAAGTCGTTTAGTCAAAAAAAACTACTTTGTTTGTCATAGTTTATTTGTTGAGGACAGCGGCCTCGCACCCAAGAAACACATAGTGAGTGCATACAAACTCGTAACAGTGAAATATGAGATATAAAGTCAGTGCAAAATCAGTGTTTTTACAAATAAACTTTAAAAAGTGAATTGTGATAAATCTGTGGCTCCCTAAGAGGTAAAAAGTAGTTAATTTATTAAAGTAGTACGTTATCTAATAAATACAAGAAAAATTAGTTGCATAAAATAAGTAGTTCGGAAAATATTGAGAAAATTGTGTGAAAATGTATGTAAATTGTATTAACTTTTATGTTCGTCTAGCCGTAATTATGTAAAATATAAGTTTTGATATTTAGATTAAGTTAAATATTGTAGAACGATGAATAAAGAATTTCCCGAAATGCGTTTCAATTACCTGGCTCATGGAAAAATAGGGAAAATAGGAAAAAATAGCCGCTTCCGATAGTAAAAGTGAGACGGAAAAACATACGAATCTGAGCGGCTCACTATACGGCATTGCCTTGAGCCGGGTAATCGATGTGCATTTCGGGGTTAATGTTCTCCTCGACTACTCGTGTTTTTTATTTACGCCCCCGCTCTGCAAGATTACCGGTGTAGCCTTGGTCTTCGAGTCCGATCCGAGCCAGCGGCGAAAACCTATGGGCGAATACAGTCTCAAACATTATTGTTTAGTTCAGTGTTCGTCGAAGACGAAAACTAGTTGAAAAAAAGTCTGTTTTGTCATTGACTAGTTTACGATGAACCCTAAACAGTCTCGTTTCGTTGATCGAAAAAGCATCGACGACCCACCAATATAATTGGCAAGCAATTTTAAAGCTGTGCGCCGCCTGTAGTTCTATTTATGTCTACTGTTAGAACAAAATTTTAAAATTGTTTCTTCACCGTAACGAACTGTTCACTATCAAAATTATTTTCATGGTTTTCAGTTTGCTAATCTGTAATTCATCAATCCTGTCGTATTTTGTTGAACATTTTAAACCCATTTTCCGTACAATCTGGAATCGCTGGGCAATTCCGCGTGAAATCGGGGGAAGTTGACAGGCCCCCGACAAAGCAAACACGCTGGAAAAACAATGTGACAAATTATGCAGGTGTAAAACGACTTGTGTGATTGCGATGCTGGATTTTCGCGATGGAAGCTGATGGAGCGATGGAGTACTTTGATATTGGTTTTATTGCTATTTGAAAATAATTAACACATGAGCGGAAGAAGCAGGTAACAGTTAAAAAAATTCAGTTTTTTTACACAAATGGAAGCTTTAGAGTTTAGGGGTTGAAGCGGTTTGGGCTTGAAGAAATTAAGTATGAAGATACTTTGTGTCCCGGGAAAGGGCATATTTTTTCCTTATTTGTTTAAAGGGTTTTTTGTACAAAAAAAGACGATGCCAATGCCATCGTACCTTATGCTAAAAATATAAACTACTCAAAACAAAATAACTAGGGCCCACCATGATTTTTTCACAAAAAGTGTTTTCATGTTGCTACAGACTTATTTATGGCCAAGTTCAAGTGTTTTACTGTAAAACTTACATGTTTATGAGTTATTATCAATCTTTGGAACAACACTTTTTAAATTTTTACCCTCAAGTGGCCAGGCAAAACAAATTAATTCTGACTTAAAGTTAAAATTATATAGCATTCTAGCAGCCCCAGGAGAAGGCTTTGCTAAAATGCTACGAAATATGCCAATATTACGTCTAGTTAATTTAAAATTTAAAATCAGCTGTTCTCTTAAGTTTGCGTTCCGGGAACACTCCATCAACTGTTACAAGGGATGTGCGGGAAAGGGCATAGAATAAAGGTATACTTTTTAATCACGAAAATTGAATGTTTTCCGCGCGATAAACTAATTTCTATACAACGGAGTTGCGGCATTAACTTGTAAAGATATTTTACCTTACTAAGGGGAAAAATACATCATAAGGCCGTGTTTCCACCTGCAAGACAACTGTCGCGAGAAGTGTCTGACAGTCTGTCCTACATCAGCTTGCAAATGTTAGCCCCGTAGCAAGTGCTGTCGCGACAATTTGTCAGCAATAATTTGCAGGAATTAGTATGAAATGTAAACAATATTCCAAGAAACTCACGCAAGACTTCCGCGAGTTTGCTTGCAGGTGGAAACACGGCCTAAGCAAACAAATAATACCTTACAAACATTGTAAAGTATGTTATGACATACTTTACAATAGTAACAGCGTAAAAGCAAAACAAAGGGAATTTGAAGGAGCGTAATTTTGTACTCGTAATTTCATAGTTGAGATAAGTTGAGCGCCGCGGGGCAGCGCTGACAAATGACACGCAGACAAGTTCTTATCGCGAAGCTGGGGGCGAACTCCGGAACTTCATTTAAAATAATATCACTCAGTTAATCATATTATGACTTTATGATTTGAGTCCACCTCACAAAATTATGCAACAACTAGATGATTCCCGCAACTCCGTTGCGCCAAAATTCGTTTATTTCTCCGTACATTTTTCCGGAATAAAAAGTATCGTGTCCTTTCCCGGGACTCCCGGGACTGCCAGGAAGTATTCCCATACCAAATTTCGGCAAAATCGTGCGTGCGGTTTGTGCGTGAAGAAGTTACTGACAGACACACATTCGCATTTAGGTATTTTTTTTATTTAATTAGGGGGCAAACGAGCAAACGGGTCACCTGATGGTAAGCAACTACCGTTGCCCATGGACACTCGCTACATCAGAAGAGCTGCAGGTGCGTTGCCGGCCTTTTAAGAGGGAATACGCTCTTTTCTTGAAGGTTTGCAGGTCGTATAGGTCCGGCAATACTGCTGGTGACAGTTCGTTCCAGAGTTTTACAGTGCGCGGCAGAAAGTTATGCGAAAAACGCACTGTGGAGGACTGCCACTCATCAAGGTGATGAGGATGGTATGTTTTTCGCGTGGGACGATGGCGAAAAGTTGCAGGTGGTATGATTCCGAACAATTCCTCAGAGACAGTTCCCCGTGATACAACCGATAGAGGATGCAGAGTATGTATAGTATATTGTATTATATAACTATTATATTTATTACTAGCTATAATGCCCCGCGGTTTTTAAGTGAAAGTAAATTGCGTATTAACAGTAGGTTAAATTTTTTTCATTGATTTTCCCATAGGTATAACACATTTTTCCGAAATAGCCTATGTGGTAATCAAGTATGTCACCTTGCGAAATTATCGAAATCGCTCGTGTACCGCGACCGTGAAGAAGTAACAAACACACACTCACAAACTTTTTCATTTATAATATTAGTATGACGATCACGCCCATAACTACGTTTTTTTTTTAATGAGATAAGGGGGCAAACGAGCAAACGGGTCACCTGATGGAAAGCAACTTCCGTCGCCCATGGACACTCGCAGCATCAGAAGAGCTGCAGGTGCGTTGCCGGCCTTTTAAGAGGGAATAGGGCAAAAACGTTGCGCTACAATTCGTTTATCGCGCGGGAACCGTAAATTTTTCCGGGATAAAAAGTATCATATGCCCTTTCCCTACTCAAAGTACCTCAGCAGTTCAGCGCTTTGTGTGTGATGATGTAACAGACAGACACACTTTCGCATTTTTTATAATATTATTAGTATGGATGCAGCTCCATTCCTTGTTCCATCGAGTGATTCTTGTAGATTGTAGAAGAGCGAAAATTATCAACAAGTCCTTTTCGTTTTAAATACAGGAACATATTTTATTACGTTTCCGTTTGTTGGTTTACTTACAAACTGGCTAGGCCTCTGTGGTATTAGTATCGAGATGGCTTAGAGCTCGACTTTCTAAGTATGTGGAGGATGTGGGTTCGATTTCCACGCGTGAGCCACTAAAATATTTTTAGTAGCTCACGCATGATAAGTATGCGATACAATAGTTTGGAAGTTTGTTTGTTTCTTGAAGGATCACAAAGTATCCTTGTGTATTGATCACACTAGGGTACTATACAATTACCTTTTTGCTTGTTTTAATGAAAGCGATGCGGGAGATATCATTATATTTTACATGACCATAATAATATACAAATTAAAAAAATTGAGCTATTTTTATAAACCTAACATCAATTTCTCGAGTTTACCAACAAAGCTATTTAACAAGCGTTTGAGTAAAACATGCGGTGTGGGATCCAGGATATATGGATATCTTGGCGATTGTTAACATTTTCCGGTCCGTGTTCAATTCGGCCAGATTAATTAAACAATTTCATATACATACACTCTGGAGAAATTTAATCCTTAACTTTCTTGTGTTCTCGGCGCTCGTAAACTTGTTCCGAGATTAAGGGCTAATCTTGGTTGTGTATGCCAAAATAATCTCGAAACTTGAGTTTTCATGGGTAAGAACCAAAGTAGGTGAGAATATAAACAAATATAGTGTGTTAGACTAAAATAGTCTTGTACAGAATTTTAGGCTGAAGCAGAACTAACAAACGTTTTACACACGTCTTAAATATAAACTTTTTGAAAGTCTATTTCAATGTGGACTAAACAACTAAAGGAAAAAACGTTATTCTCGTGTTCTAAAGACGCGAGTCGCGACAGCGTATTTACTACGATTTTTTTTTCTGAATGCAAATCTTACAATACTACTAAGTAGTTGTTTTTCACAAAGACAGTGGTTACTTTGACTGTCAGTGTGAGAAACGCCTTATCCAAACAATCGATGGGCATTGCGTGTACTAGGGAGGGGGAGGAATTATGGATGTTATCAATCAGGACGTATCCGAGTATAATTAATGTTTATTCTTTCACCATAACGTTAATAACATTCCAAATTGAGTATGAAATTTCCACATAAGCCGCGATTATCATAAGCAAACTATGAAAATGATTTCGGTGAATATTGTCATGCGTTTTATTATTTCATGCGGTGCTGAAAACACACGTGCTATCGACTGCCCTCGTGTTTTGTACTGTCGCATGCTAAGTTTTTAATTAAAATAATGTTGGTAGCTTGTGCCTTATGAATTTTATTCATTACGAGCTATTGCCCGCGGCTTCGATCGCGTTAAGAAGTATTATTAAATACAAACTTTCATCCCCTATTTTAACCCCTTGCGGGTATAATTGATCAAAATCCTTTCTTAGCGGATGCCTACGTCATAACATCCACCTGCATGCTAAATTTCAGCCCGATCCGTCCAGTGGTTTGGGCTGTGCGTTGATGGATTACCATGTCAGTGTCACCTTTGAGTTTTATATATATAAGATTAGATTTTGTTTATCGGAATAGATAAATAGTGTGTAAAAAGTTGCTTCTTTTACAGTGAACTCTACACAAGGGACACAAACACACTCTAAACTGATATCACTTAGTTTTGTTACACTCTCCCAAGATTTAACCCATCAAGCCTCATTAGGCCCTGCATATGGGCCGCGATAACAAAAGATTTCCAGGAATTGGCGATCGACGGACTTACTAGAATCTATGTAAATAAAACTCAAAGGACTGACATGGTGATCTATCAACGCACAGCCCAAACCACTGGACGGATTGGGCTGAAATTTGGCATGCAGGTAGATGTTATGACGTAGGCATCCGCTAAGAAAGGATTTTGATAAATTCCAACCTCAAGGGGTTAAAATAGGGGATGAAAGTTTGTATATAATAACACTTCTTAGCGCGAGCAAAGCCGCGGGAAAAAGCTCGTCGAAATGTAATGATTTTTCTCAGCCATTTAAACGCCTCGAAACTCAAAACTTTGTTGGTAAAATGTCGCGTGGATGTTTTTGCATCGAAAGTTTAAAACTAAATAATTAATCACAACTTCTAAACAAACCCGTCACAAAAGTATATAAAATTTTTCACCGCCGCTCCATACGACAAAATTCACTAACTTAAATTAGGTTTGTCCTTTGCCGCAGTTAATTGTGGTCGAAACTCGCTTGCTCCTTGTTATTGAATAATTAATATTTCACAGTTTACACTAATTGAATTTTGTTAAACTCAAAGTATTTTAAACCTACTTCAAAAGGAGGTTCTATATTCGGGTGCAGATCTCTAATCGAAATTCGAAAGTGAGAAAAACATTTATCGAATATTTTTGTCACTTTCGTATTATGTGCTCCACAGTACTTATATGATACGTTTGAGTGTTAACACATGATTTTGCATTACCATAATAAGAATTCACTACAAAGTATAACTTTTCCACTCTTATCTCCTTGTAATAGAGCTCAGTTCGCCTAGCACCTCTCTACATTATTACCTGTCTGAGAGGTATAGCTATTTGTGTTTATTTCTTATTTAAGACATTTTCCCATTAGAGTAACGAGGTACACGGTGCAAATGAAATACTACTCTCTAGTTTCTGCATGTAAAAATGAACGAACACAATTTACCTTAGAGACTAGACTGCTTTAAAGGTAAGCCAGTGGAAGTAATATAAATTGTGTCGAGTATAGCAGCTTAAAATCCTGATATATTCTTCATTTTTAACCTGATCTTTATCCTATACAGCTGAGAAATTTTTAAAAGTTCAACTGCAAACTTGTCAGCTTATGTAACTTTTCATAGTTTATAATAAGCTCTTAACTGCCGCACCCAGGGACAAATATTAATAATTTAAATTGTAATTTTATATATCGAAGGTTAAGTTCACACGGCATAATCCTGCACGTTTTTTTCACGTTTTTTTTTGCAGTATACGTCTTAACGAGTAAACAGTGGCGCATACAATGTATGTAGTCGATTGTACTGCACGTCTTTTGGGAAGTATTACTGCAAAAAAACGTGCATGACTATATGCCATGTAAACCTACTCGAACTCTTCATTAAATTGAAGTTTAATCATGATGAAAGTGTCTTATGTCTCTGAGTTCGACAGTAAGACTTGCTTTGATGGGAGGCCTACCTAAACCAATGGAATACAAACTTACGTACACTTTTATGAATGTTTTTTGAAGTGTTGACCGGTTATTTGGTCGAATGGATGCACTTAAGTCACAGCAACCCTTACGGTGTATTTGTGTTTCAATTGTTACAACTGCAAAAAACAATAAACTACAATTTCATTTAGACATTTCACATAAAAGTTCATTCCCCGTCGCAATACTTTCAAATTCAACTGTTTAGAACAGAAATATGATGGTAGTGAAGCAATATTGTCAGTGAAAGAGTAGTGTAGCTAATTCAGCAGCACGTGCTACATTCGACTCACGTAGTCCTAAGTAACGGCGTCTTCGTATAGCGCATGTGACACCTAGCGTTAGGCGCCGTGAAAAATGGAACGTTTCCGACGCAGGGGTGAATTTATCTTCGCGGGTCCTATTGCGCTTATTCGCTTGTTAGGCTGGCCGCATACACACGCTTTACGTATTCGATTTTCTAATGTGGTATTTCGAATTCTCCGTGAGACTAGCGCAAAGGTCTTCACTCGCGAACGCGCTGGCTTGCACTCGAAACGAACGTGCGGAATGCGCCCCGTTCGGAAAGAGTGAACGGAAAACGATTTGGAAATCGAATACGGAAAACTTGTGTATGCGGCTAGCCTTATTCGGGCGTTAATATTCATCTCGGAACAATAACGTGACTTTTCGGATGTCGCTTTGTTGAACTATCATGAGTAGAACCGCCTATTTGGATTACATTTGCATAGGTCTTGAAAGGAAAGTTTTGTTACTATTTGGGTCAGAAGGAAAGAGGAAATGCGTGGAAACTAATGAGTGTACGTGCTACACGGATGGAAGATAGAGTTCAGGAATTGCAAAGTAAATAGTAATCCAAATAAAGAAGAAAATAAATAACACGATGGTTTTGTGTAGTTATTGGTATCTAATTATTAAAAACGGAATATATCATTTGAAGCGAAGAATTAGAGCGACTTACAATTTCAAGTTGGCCAACTAAATCGCATAGTATACCAATAGCTATAGCGGCTTATGAGAACTCGCATATTATTTTTCCAACTAAATTGTACAACTAAAAAATTAGACACCAATCGTACAAGAACCGCGATTCCTTTCCGATTATCTAGAATTAAAAAGTTGTCCAATTAAATTGTGATACTACGCAATTTAGTTGTACGATAGTCGGCCAAATTGAAATCGTATATTTGCGGTGACCCACTCTTATACAACAATATTTAAATTAGGAAAGGAAAGATTGGAAGCAATAAAGTTAAAACCAATGCTACGTTTATCACAGAAACGTAAAAAGTCCGGCGGGATATCGAAAACCGTTATACGACAATCATTTAGTATTGGTAAAGCGACATGCAATTTTTCATTCCAATATTTTTCATGCAGCGCTTTATCATTATTTAATTCGCAAAAATGGCCGCGGAAATTTTAAAGCGATGACAAAAGCAATGCACTGAAAATGTCAGGCCACCGCAGCGCCAAACCAATTAACCATATCTCTGCCTATAATTCTCGACTAGGGTTGGGCGATGGTCGAAAATATGACAAAAAACATCACACCAGATGATAATTTGATTATCGCCGGTCAGAACTGATCAGTGTTAGTCAGATTAACTTGATATCTGATATTGTGGGGACGCCCAATTTACGCGTCGTAATGGATGGCGGTGTATGACACAAAATATTAACGTCATTAAGTGAATCATGATTCATGGAGATGGTAACCCGAGGACAGCGAAATTTTCCGACATCTTAATATTCCTGATGACTTATGGCCGTAATACATCGTTTCCGAACAAACGCCGCATTGACCTATCAATTTGGTTTCTATCTGCAAAATACGGACCTGATTATTGCCTTTAAGAAATCAAGCATTTCTTATGATCTTTGTATCATTATTAAAGCTAAAATAAAATATCGCCTATTGTGTCATCACTCTTACGCCCGTCAATTATACGGTGCGTCCACATTTGTATCATTTGCGCGATCAGATCTCCGATCAGATCTCCGTCGCGATCATCGCACCGTATCATGATCGCTAGTGTGGACGCAAAATAATACGCGTATCATGATACAAAGTATCATGATACGCGTATCATTTTGATACGGCGCGATGATCGCGACGGAGATCTGATCGGAGATCTGATCGCGCAAATGATACAAATGTGGACGCACGCTTATGTCAGGTGAATAAGAACGACGCGGAATCGGCCCCAGAGTAGTTTTTTCGTAAAAACTCGATAAATATACTTACTCGATAAATGCACTACTTTTACTTTGGAAATAAATTTTAAAATGTGAAAGATTTGCGATTTTTTCTATTGAGAAAATTTTAAGATATCGTATTTTTGCCTTACCTGAGGCCAGTACAAACCCTCGCAAATATAATAATATTACTATAGTATCTATATGTTTAAAAAACTAACAGTTCGTGGCTAATTGTAAGTATTAACAAGTAGTTATAAAAAATATAAAATTGATAATTTTTCTTTTAAGTATGATAATAAACGATTAACGAACATCAACACATACTTTTGACTGTAGACGATGTTATATTATTTCGTACTGATAGTTGATATTGTCTTGAAAGTTTTATAAAGAAAGTGCACATGTGGAGTTTCCGGGTATAAATTGCTTTCGCAATAAGGACTGCTTTTCGCTTCTCTAAGCATTTTCGTGTTGCCTTTCTCCGCTTTTTATTAAGGCACCAAATTGTCAAAGGTTTATTTAGGAGAGTACCATTTAGTATCGTGTGTTTTTACTCTAAAACCGACTTTCAAAGTCTAGCGTTATATTTTGGTGCATGAAATCTTCAGCTACTGAGTTTTGACTTCTTATAACAAGTGATCCATTGCTTTGAGTAGCCCGGCAAAACTATTTTTTCTTACACAAACTTTCTCCCCCTATTTTAGCCCCTTGGTGTTAGAATTGATCAATATCATTTCTTAGCGAATGCCTACGTCATATCATTTACCTGCATGCCAAATTTCAGCCCGATCCGTCCAGTGGTTTGGGCTGTGCGTTGATAGATCACCATTTCAGTCAGTCACCTTTTAGTTTTATATATTTAGATTATTACAAAAGTCAAACAATATTTTCACGAAATCCACTCACAAGTAACAATGAATTATTAAAACATCTTATACACTTGACAAGTTTTGCGACGCTCCAAAGACAATGTAGCACCCGAAGCTTCAATTACATTGTATATTTCACAAACGAAAATCAAGTCTCGAAGTTTTATTTGAACAATAATTATCAAATTGTAAAGAGATAGCTAGCGAACATTAATTTGATCACAGCAATGCCATTCGACTTGGAAGTTACAAACTTGAACTGTTGACTTACCTGTAAGTCGCTACGTTTTATCTCTAGACACTCATTAGGAACGTCATAGCCGACTCGGTTTAATTTAGACCTGTCGTGCTAGTCACCAAATATTGGATAGACAGCTTTTCGATTTAATAATAATGAAGAAAAATAGTATTCTAATTTAAAAAGATAAAACCGACTTCAAATTTTTGTACGTAATTAAGAATTAAAATTCCCTGTCTCAAAAACTACTGAACCGATTTTGATGAAACTTGCAATGTTCCCTAAGTTGAACAATACCTAGTACAATAAAAAAAGAATCACTAAAATCGAACTTGTGGTTCCGGAGATATGCGTGTACAAACATAAAAACATACATACATACATACATACATACATACATACATACATACATACATAGTACATACATACATACACTTTTGAAATTTGGCTCAGTTGTTCAGAAGCTGTCATAGCTTAACATATACTACAAAAACTGGGCAGTTCTGGAAATATTACATACATACGCGTCGAATTGATAACCTCCTTTTTTTGAAGTCAGTTAAAAAGAGCTTGCACAGAGAAAGAAAATCTACACGCGATTCGCAGTGCGAACCCAAAATCTGTATTTATAGTTGTTTATTCATCACTTACAAAAGCACACAACTCCTGAAACAGTTTATCGCCACTTAATTTAATTGACCAATTGATTTGTGTGTTAAAGGTTATTACGTTTAAATACGATTACGATTTGTATGACTGAATTTATTATGCACTATGCAGCGGTTCAAACACGCGGTTTGGCGGCTACACATTTACTGGTAATCTCGCGGTGTATCCGCAAAGCCGCGAGTTCGGGCGGGCATAATATTATAAATTCAGCCTTTGTCGCAATGCGTCTATTCGAAGGTTTGTCTTCAACCCTTATCTCTGCATTCTTACATGATTTCCATATTAATGCAATCATAATCAATACAGCTCACATCACTGGCCAATCTTATATCTATTATATAAATGACTATTCTCTTTAATCTACGTGCGTGATCTGATCGATTATCGATGTATATGCCATCCATACTAATATAACAAAGTCTGACTATCTGTACCTCTTTACACCGCTGAACTTTTATCCGCTGAACCGATTTTGTTGAAATTTGGTAAGTATATATGTTACGCTCAAAGACCGAAATCGCTCAATGAGCGAAAAAATGGCTCACAACGCGTTGTGGTCACAGTGAAACAGCCACGACGCGAAATTCGTGTCGTAGCTCTAATAAAAACGGCTACGACGCGTTCTGGCAATCACAAAAAGTCCATAACGTGAAATTCGTGTCGTGGCTGATATGCTATTCGTTTTTCTTGATTGAATTAATCATCCATAGGTATGGAAGATTATATTTGAATTACCACCAATATTTTTTCTTTTACAAAATCACTGCATATCAAGTTTTTCATTATTATTTGTAAAATATCCATAGTTCCATAATATCCGTACTAATATTATTACTGTCTGTCTGTCTGTCTGGCACAAAGTGCTATTGTTTGTTATTGTTTTTTTTTAATCTTAGGTAATCTTAATAAATAATAAGTATTTAGCTTTATTTTTATTTATATATAATTTAAATATAATTCTACTAGTTGATGCCCGCAACTATATTGCGCCAGACAGACAGACAGTAATAATAGTACGGATAGTATGGAAGTATGGATATTTTATAAATAATAATGATAAACTTGTTATGCAGTGATTTAGTAAAAGAAAAAATATTTTGTACCTAGTACACGTGGTAATTCAAATTTAATCTTCTATACCTATGGGCAATTAATCAATCAAGAACAGATCAAGAAAAACGAATAGCATATCAGCCACGACACGAATTTCACGTTATGGACTTTTTGCGATTGCCAGAACGCGTTGTGGCCGTTTCACTGTGACCACAACGCGTTGTGAGCCTTTTTTTCGCTCATTGAGCGATTTCGGTCTTTGAGCGTAACATATATACTTTGAGTCCCGGAAAAGAACATACGATAATTTTTATCAAGGAAAAATGTACGGTTCCGGTGCTATAACCGAAGTTTGGCGCAACGGAGTTGCGGGCATCATCTAGTTTCAAAATAATCAGCACAGTAGTTGCAAAGCCTATATTCAAACAAGCAAACAAACTTTTCTTCTTATTAGTATAGAGTAGCAAAGACAAATCATCAGAATTTTCATGTAAGTCAGTTACAATTCTCCCAACTGGCGGTTTATATTGTATCCTTTAACGAAAGCAATCTCGCAATGGCCGTGAGTGACTTCAAAGAAAACTTGTTATACCGATTTATTGAATTGTTACTCACCATTTTTGATATCGAGCAATTTAAACTGTGACTATTCTCTGATTCAAACTTTGATAAAATATTCGTTTGACTTATTGTGTTTTGTGTTGATAGTATTTGTTACTATTTGACGCCAGCGAAGCCACAGGGAGTTCCTAGATTTATAAATAACTAGCTATTTGACCGAGCTTTGCTCGGTATTCGATAAAATACGAATAAAATGACATTTTCTAAAAATGATTCCTAGCTAGATCGATTTATCGCCCCCGAAACTCCCTATATTATACTATAAGATAATAAAGCGAACCCTAATATAACTATGGATCAAATCAATAATGCGACAGAAAAGTGCACAGATGTCGATAAGTAGATAATGATTATGACAATTGGCGAAGAAGGCGAGAGCCTAATTTGCACGCGCCAAGGGACCAGTCGTCGTGTGTCATGAGTCATGACTCATGTCATGTCATGGCTAGTTATGGTTCGAACATGCTGATGTCACGAGTCACGACTATGAAGTGAATCCATGTAGTTCCATCGGGGACGGGGGAATCTAAATGAACTGCATTAAGGGTCGTGAAATTTGAGTGGGAATCAAAATGTTTGGTTTGAGTAAAATTTCCTTAAATATTTTCCTAGCGAATAAGTTGCTATAGAGAATATAAAGAGGCAAAGCATAATAAACTCCAATCACACCTTTTATTATTTTCGATAAATTGTCTAATTGCTACATAAAAATCGTTCCGCCCAATAAACGTTTTGACGTAGGTATAGGACTATTTTGCTGTTTGAAAATAAAGGGACCGGATCGAACAAGGAATGAAACTGCAATATTGCAATAAATACCAAAATTGGGCTCCTGATAACACACATTGGCTATTTTCCTTTTAAAGCGTAATTCTGTTTGCAATCTTGTTACGCAGTGCTGTAATTAATCGTTGTATCAACTTTGTATGCAAATCGGATGACGCTTCAACTGTTTGCACTTTAAATGTTTTAACGTTATTTACCTTTTTAAATGCTTTAAAATATTTTTTCTTTTTCTAAAGGTATTATTTAAGAGCTTTCTAATATTATCATCAAGTCCTTTTGTAAAACATGAAATTAGAAACTTTAATAATTATAATTATTTAATGGAAATTTAATTCTCTACAATAAACAATCATTATAATATGTAATTCCATTACAATTATCTAATTCTATATATCTTCCATTACAATCGCTCGCCAATGTAAATAACTAAATACATTATATTACATGCTGCCTACTACGAGTATTACACATTTTACCTGAAAGGTACAAAAGCTGTATCTTACAGGTAAATTGTACAATAGTAGGGAGCATCTCAATATCTTCACTAACAACATCAGACTTGCAGACAATAGTATGTGGCCCTTAAATTTCAGGGCTGTTAATAGTTCCAAGACTAGTTCCCAGGAAATAATCTTGTTAGGTAACAACCGAAGGGCTCTCCAAGTTAGCACAATTCGCAAGTTCTGCACCACCTCTAACTGAGAATTCGTGATATTATTTAGAACGTTTGTTAGTTGAACAATGTCTTTTATTTTCTGTATATCTTGTATGTTCTGTGAAATTAATTGATCCTTCTACTATGTAACAAAAAGAGATTTAGCTTCATAATGTGACCGTGTAATAATGATTTACAAAAAGAATTCGAATGTTATTTAAAATAACTTACTACGATAAAACATTTTTGCAAAACAATTATTATCCTACAGGATATGATTATCAAATTATCAAAACAACAATTAAAATGAAAAAGAACAGCGAAATGTCACTCAAACGGGTTGTTACAACATATTTCAGTGCAGTGAAACTTTTCAATTGGCATAAAGTTTCGTTGCCGAGCGCCTGATCAAATTATTACCATGTTGCGGCTCCTGACTGGTACGTTGGAGTTGTCTTAATCACAAACAGTCGTATGTGGGAGGGGTTTTTGCCGCAATTAGAACCTTGTCGACGTTTAACAAGAGCGTTGCGGTTTTCCTCTGCTTCAGGCCTTTCGGTTTCTCGTGTGTTGGAGCTTGCGTGTCTTAGCGCTGAGTTGACAAGAATGATTATAGACTGATTATGTGTGGGAACTTCTTAATAAGTCTTCACAACATTTGCATCATGATATTAGATTTCTTCACTTGAAAAGTATACTAACTTAGTTGTCCTAAATCCGAGTTATGATTTGTGTGCATTCGTTTTTACAATCCAGCGGTTATGAATATTGATAACCTAAATATTCAGACAGTTAAGTTATCATTATTTATAACCGATTTAATTCTGTATTTGTAAATAAAAAAGTTAGTAGGTTGGAGGAGATAAATTAACAAAAGACAGTTTTAGGCAAACAATTTTATAACTAGTATAATTCAAGAACGCTAGTTAATGAGTTGGTCGTAGTTTTGTATGTAAACTTTAAATTACCAAATAACTATCGTTTTATCAATATCTGGCACCAATTCCTGGATTCTAGGATTTCTAAAATTTGCAGTAATTACTAACTAGTCCTGAAATTATGAAAGTTCACCCTTTTTTTCATTATGATTCAAAAATAAATTCGTTCTTGGTACCGGCAAAATGACTTAATTTTCAAAGTTTAGTATGGAAAAAAGCGTAGAAAATTTTAAGGCAAACTAATTGTAAAGAATTCGGACGTGCCTTGCGGGTTTTATGCTCTTTTTAGGTGTAATGTAGAAACTTGGTATTCAGCAAAGTAATTTAACTTGTAGCCATAAAAACGTGTCTATTTGATAATGAGCCTTCTTTTAATGTAAGAAGTACCTGTGGAGCGAACCTCGTGCATAGTTTCTGAACAGCAACCAAGTCACTTAAACAAAATATGGCAAGAATAATATTTCTGTTGTGATTCTACTGTTATTCAAGAATATTTTGTTATAGAGGGACAAACGTGGAAAAGGATCGTCTGACGAAAAGCCTCTGCCAATGGACCGTCAGTAATGCGAAGGACTTGTGAGAAGGAAGAACTGTAGTTAATGGAAAATCATTACAAAATGTAGCATTGTTTATTATCACTTATTTATTCCAAACTAGATGGCGTTGATAGAGTTGCGGGCGTTCCGTTTATCTCACGGAAACCGTACATTTTAGGGATAAAAAGTAGCATAATATGCTACTTTTTATCCCGAAATAATACGACATACATACTTTCCTGGGACTTAAAGTTTTTCCATACCAAATATCAGCAATAAGTATTTTAAGCAGTGTTTTAAGCATGAAGAGGTAATAGACAGATAGATAGGCGCACTTTCGCATTGATAATGATATTATCAGTATGGAATATGGATTTATTCGAAATTGTAAAGACTTTACGTCCGCACATTTATAAAACTGCAACGATTCTGTCAATACAAAACAATATTGCACTCTCCTGATCCATTCAAACGAAATCCAACAGAAAAAAATGCATGATTAAGTTTAATCAAAGCAAGTAACGGAATACAATTTCTCGGGCAGGGCACGGGTCATCAGTCAAGCGAAGTATACTCGACTGCAGACAAGGGGATTGTGACCCTCGGTGCGCTTTTACTTTATGAATTTATAGTTCGCCACGTTTCGTTTTCCGTCCTCATTTGTCATGCCACTGTCACAATGCGAAGAGGTTTTGAATTTGAATCGGCACCACGTAGTTATGTCTATTGTGGCACCACGGTCAAGAATCTAATACGATTGAAATATAGCGGTTGTTTGTTACTGGGGAATTGAGTGTATAATACATAAATATTTAAAACGAATTCAAAAAAGAGGTAGTTTATGAGTAAATATGTTTAAAAAATTCTAGCCGTAAAGTAGTAAAATACTAAGAATGCTTTAACAGCTGAACTGGGTATAGAAATATTTTAAGTATAAGCACAGAATACATAATATTAATAGAAACGTATAAGTACATAAGATAGTTTTATTTCAGAAATCAGCTAGTTAGGATTGCGTTTTAGGGTACCGTATTCAACCAAGTTTTATTGATTACAGGACCCTAAAACGGAACCCTAACCAGCATTTTTTGTATATTGGTAGGTTAATCTTATAATATAAAATTCTCCTGTCACAAAGTTAGTCCACGAACTCCTCCGAAACGGCTTTACTGACTTTTACCAAATTTTATGTGCATATTCAGTAGGTCTGAGAATCGGCTACTCGGTACTTTATATATTGATAAGTGCATTTGTTGAATAAATAATAGTAAATTATTACAACCTGAGAGTTGAGACTGACGGCGACCATTGTTTGTGCGACGGGATAGCGATCGACGTTGCCATGGTGACATACTTATTTAGTCACTTCAATAAAATAATATGGCAAAGCAACCTTTGCCGGGACAGCTAGTAGTTATATATAATTTAAGAGTAACATTGTCCTACAAATAGAACAATCCGTATTTTAGGATCATCAAATCAAAGTATGAAATCCTTTCTATCTCTGTTAGCTACCACTTTCAAATTTTTCGCAGATAAAAAAGTTGTTTGTCTTATCAAAATGACACTACTCATAAAAAATTGTTCTAGGGCACATAAGGTCCAAAAAAGTACAAGTAGAGACGATTTTTTACATTATAACCCTTTTTGGAATAAAAATAAATTTCGTATCTTTAGCTCGACAAAAAATATTTAACCTACATAGCGCTCACTGAATTAAAAAATTGAGTAAGTTATAAAATTTAATTCATAATACGCTCATACGAAGAATAACGTTAGAAATATTAGGTTCGTATATTTAGGAGCTATTTATTTTCAAAAGAATTGTGAAATATTATAGATATTTATTGTAACAAATGTATTTAGAGTTAGATGTTTTCGATGTAATAACATTAATAAGGGTTCAAAGGGATCGTAATAAAGCTATTTATATTGGAACAAAATTACAAAATATCTCAGTTAGATAAATGTCTCAGACAAAATGTCCGAAGAGAAATATGTGAAGAAGATTCTAGAGAAGAGATGAGAGAAGAGAATAAAAATAAATTTCCAATATTGTTAGTATAGTTAAATCACGAGAACTGCTGAACCTATTCGACTAATTTTAGTTTTGAAATGTTCGTAGAAGTCCAGCGAAGGTTTATGTCAGGAGAAAAGTGATACGAAGTTCATCGGGTCAGCTAGTAATAAAATAATACCAACCCATCAATCCCCAAGCGGCACCCGGCTGTCGCATAACAATCGAAAATCTATGCGTGTCTGCGATTCCCACGATCGAAGTATTAAATGGATCCATTCATACAAACTTTTGGATTTTAAACCAACCTAAGGTATAAAGAATAACGTGTTTTTCCAGATTTCCCGTTCTGTCTGCTTAAGTGTCATGGCCTCCATAAACAAGTGTGCTTCAAGCTGGAGACGGAATTGCTGGAGTTGGGGCCACGTGACGGCGGTCTACACAAAGACAGTTCAGACCATCACTCTTTGTAACGAATGCAGTTTTATTTACAACAATGCAACCATTTGAAAAATTCCAACCGCAATTACTGGTCCTCGTATTCATGACTAAAATAATGACCAAAATTAGTTAGTAGTTATTAAAAATTAGTCCTAATAATTGCCGTTAAGCCTCTAGAGTCGAGACTCTAGAGTCTAGACTCTAGAGCGTTCCAAATAAATATCCATACTTATAAGCATTCACTCAAAAAGCATTGTAATGCTTTTTGAGTGAATGCTTATAAGTATATCGCATATATATATAGCATCGAAAAGCCTGCGGTTACGTAAAGTGAAAAATGAGAATATAGTAATGATAAACAACAAAATATTCTTCTGCGTATCTGTTCGCAACGAGTGGTGTTTCCGAAAGGGGTTTCTGATGGCAGACCTCAACCGCATGATTGGATTTGGTTTTTGACAGTTCTCTCCCCAGCTCACCGTCCCCTAAGCCGACCAAATGAATCAGGTTAAAGACATTGCTTTTTGGAAATAACGAATTCTAAAATATTTAGTGTGTATTTCTTCAACAGAACCTTGCAAGAAACTTAATGAGTATCAATTAGCAAAAAGTCCAATTCAAACCAAAATAAATTACTCCAATTATCACATGCTCAGCAGGTTATAAAAAGATGTCTGATGAGCACGCAAGTCTGCGAGATTCTGGCACATTATTATAACATCGGGTGTACCGATGTCATTCCACTGGCAAAGCGAATGTTCCAATTATCATAGCTAATGTGCCGGGAAGATGGGACCGCGTACGAGCCCCGCAAAACATTCCAAGAAGCTCTTTAACATACCCGCATACGAAATTACGACTTAATTCGCATAAATTTAAAGTTTTAAATCGAACGGCAGATAATGCATTAAAGGATGCTGTTATAAGTTTTCGATTACATTTTTGATATTTGATCGTATTTTTATTGAAGTTATTTATGAATCTGCTTCAGCTTTAAGCTGTGCATTCACTTGGACCGAATAAACACCATCAAGGAATCATTAGGTAAAACATTTTTTTTTGTCGGCATAAAAAACAAAGTAAATATTTTTATTCATTTTTAAGGTTTATTATTCCTCTATTAATCCTCAAAGTCCCCAATAAAATACCATCAATGCCTCAATTACGGTTAGCGTTACAATGGTCTCAAGGCACTTCGACCCATGTCTAAAGTTATAGGATGAGATCTTGCGTCCCATGGTTGTGGAAACTCTTTCGAGCTCGCCTTAAGGCATGTTGGGTAGCCATAAATTTCGTAAGCGATAGGACCAGACAGCCTGATTAGGAGCTGGCGTACGCTTCGCCAAATTCTTATCACGAAAACCCACAGAGGCTGCCAGATAAAATCTCATCTTAAGGTGACGCCGCGTTAAAGTAAGAAACCGTGTTGGATATGTTTTAGATTGCTTGTTTTCTATGAGAGGCCGGGCCGGCCTCTCATAGAAAACAAGCAATGGAACAGCAAAAAATGGAAAGGGCATAAGCAACAAAATGGTTTTTGTCGCGTAATTTAAAAACCATAAATACATTTCATATAAGCTATGCACATATTAAAGTGTATGCTTCAACCAATTTATGTACAAATTTTGGAACCTTAAATCACTCTCCTCTGTTGGAAAAATAGGAATCCCTTTTTTTACAGAGGTCTTTTCGATTGATAATTCTGTGTTATAAAAGTTGTCCAATCGTGTTATGCTATGGGCAATTCAAAGACAAAGACATGATGAATACTGACAATGAACTTTAGTTTCTTAGCTTTAGTCATTGCTGAGAAAAATCGGCATCGCTACAGCCAAATTATCAAGGCGTCGCCTTAATATGGGTGTGTTATTTCGAAAAGTGTGATATCGTTAAAATATATTAAGATAAATATCTAAATATATTCGAGCGTGATTCGAGCTATTCTTGTTTGTATTTGATACCGTATCGTATGTGGTGAAATTGCTTTAAAATAAAATATAATATTAGTACTACTTAACTCATCATGTTCATGGCATATAAATTCCTGATCAACCAACTTTTACCCCCACATCAAATATCTCCCGTATTACTAACCACAGAAGTAGTTACGTATAATAATAATATGTGTATAGCAATATTATTAAACAACAAAAAAGACCTTTATAACTTTTTAATATTACAACGCCATAAAGTAAATAAAGATTGGACGTTAAATCCAGACTTTATACCTACAGACCAGTAGCTTCCATTATACATGATGACGAGGGTATGTGGCCGGAAGACTATCCGACGGAAAGCACTAAAAAGCTCTACTTTAAGATCGGCTAGTTTGTTGCCTTGAGTACCTTCTAAACATTATGATGACTTCAAACTATTTTATGTCTGCAACATCTGTACCTTACTCTAAAAGAGGTTATTAGCGTTCGTGTTCTTTATGCATTCATTATAATAATTATGTGTAACTGCCTTCATTTTTTATCAATATAAATTTTCAATAAAATAAATAAGTCTTAAGCTGAACTTATCCCAAGCCATAAATAATCATAACCAAAAATTTTAGTTGCTCACTAACAATCTGTACTTAAGTAACAAGTAAAAACATTTTAGAAGTCTAAATGTTCCGTATATCATGTTTTAAGCTATAGCTGTTCTTGAGATACAGCCTGAAGATAGACAGACGGACCGACACCGAAGTCTTAGTAACAGAGATGGGTACCGTTTTTACCCTCTGGGTACGGAACCCAAATAACTGTGAAGAAAACAAAAAATAACCCTTGGGTGTACTTGTAAATTTTAGACTGCTTTTTTGGTCAAAAGTGTAATAAATTCGCACGTAGAGTTCTTGTAAGGGACTTAATGCAAAATATAATATTCAAGGATAGTAAAAATTTAAATGGTATATGATATACCAGTCTGTATATCTGTGATCGGAACAATAAAAACAGTTTGTTTTTTTTTGTTTAGTTAATAGAATCAGGCGTTACTTTGCGGAAATCCATAGCTTAAAATTTAGTTTGTTATTATTTTTAGCAATATTCCGCGAAAAAAACCTTCCACCTTTAAGTAAATGAGTGAGTGCACGCATAGGCACTCACTCATTTACTGGAGGGAGGTGCTGTACGCATGCCTATGCGTGCACTCACTCATTTACTTAAAGGTGGAAGGTTTTTTTCGCGGAATATTGCTAAAAATAATAACAAACTAATTTTTTTTTGTTTTTATTGTTCTGTGGGTATAATTATTAAATAATAATTTGAGCTGTCTTGATTTTGGCTCATGCTATTTTGGTAAATGTACTGTCTGAAATTTTTACCGACTTTTGTGAGCTTATCGGGTGTACGAATTGGCTACAATTTTTCGTTCCCAAAAAACGTATGTAGCATAACGTCATATGTCGGAGAAGCTAGTTGTCAGAAATCTTTAAAAGATCCAGTTTTCTTGAAGATCAGATATCAATGGTGACAATAAAATTAGATAAGTGCAGGCTAGTTCCGGGCCAGTCCGTCTGTGGACGGAATCAATCGCAGTAAAACACGGTATTGAACAACCAACTTTAAAACTTGAACCACACAAATATCAAGCAATTTTCAACCTTAAGACTGAGAAAATAAAGATGTGATATGTCGGGGCAACTTTATAGAAACTTTGTCAATGGGTATATCACTTCGCTTTGCTGTAATGACACGGAGCGAGTGGACGTTAAACGAAAACTTAGATATCGTCGAGTTGCTGAAATGTTTTTTCGGATATATTTATTGTGTTATAATTTTGTAGAATACTTTTTTAGTTTATATTAGTATTTATAACACATCAGTATTTTAGACTTGGGAGAGCCATGCTTCGGCACGAATGGGCCGGTTCGACCGGAGAAATAGCACGTTATCACAGAAAACCGGCGTGAAACAGCGCTTGCGCAGTGTTTCGCCGAGTGAGTGAGTTTACCGGAGGCCCAATCCCCTACCCTATTCCCTTCCCTCCCCTATTCCCTTCCCTTCCCATCCCTACCCTCCCCTATTACCCTATTCCCTCTTAAAAGGCCGGCAACGCACCTGTAGCTCTTCTGATGCTGCGGGTGTTCATGGGCGACGGAAGTTGCTTTCCTTCAGGTGACCCGTTTGCTCGTTTGCCCCCTTATTTTATAAAAAATAAAACACGCTTTTATTAGCTTGGAATGTATGTATCTAACGCCTAACGTAATCTTTGAGCACGATTTTTACTTATCTCCACTAGTCTAATCAATGCAATAATTAAAAAGAAAGCGTGTTCATATATATATTTTTTTAACTGTAGTCATTATTGGGTATAATAATATTGACTTATTTTATTAGTTATTTAAGTTTATGCTTGGAAAGATGGTACTATTTATTATTTTTCAGTCTGCACATAATTCTTCTAATGTGTTGATTTTTATGTAATTAAGTTATTTGTAAATAAAATCTATAAAATCTTATTTTTTTTATTAATGTATACGTATTTTAATTTTAACACATGTATTTAAGAATATAAATCTTTAATATTAATAATAATAAGACTACTAAAATAATATTACATATTTTGTCTTATTTTGATATGTCTATATTTCACAACTGTGTGTACGCTATAGTTCACAACGTGTGTCCGGGCCCGTAACTTTGATATCTGTCTGCGTGGTTTATGCAGTTAACCTTTGGATTAACAATTGTAATTTCATGTCTGCGTCTTGCGACATCTCTTTGAATATGTACGTTTTAATTTACATGCTCACAGTACAGACTCACTTACACGGATTCTTCAGATTATTGCAGACTCAAGTGTGGACTACACGACGTATCGAGGCGGAAGCAGTCATTAATTATTTTTCACATCGCTCCTTGACTTGACTCGGCGAAAGATGACGGTGACAATGAAGTGTCAAATGTTGTCAATCGCGACTTTGTATAGAAAATGACAAGTTTTTGACAGGGAGAGTCAATTACCGCTGCCGCCATGTTTCGCCGAGTACAGTAGGTATAGTAAAATGTCAATGACCGCTGCAGGTGTTACCTTAATCCATTTTGACTAGTTATGATATTATTGCAAATCCAACAATTACTAAACAGTTCAAATCTAAGTCTGAAAAACATACACTCATTAAAATATCATATTATTAACTTGCTCCTTTTTTAACAACTATAATACACCTAAAATAACATGAGAAAAGCAACAAAACAGGGGTGGAAACGTGTTTAAAATCGTATCTTACTCACACTATGCGTTCACATAAAGGACCTAGGGGGCTGAAAAATAAAATGAAAAACAATAATCCTGAAGAGTTTTCAGACGAGTCGAGTGAATTAGGGTCTCATAAGGCCGCTTCCACAAGTGAATCGGGTATCCTAAGGCCGCTTACACAACTCGTAAAAACTTATGGCTCCAATAGATTTACAAAGTCATTTTGTTTGTCAACCGCTATTAATTGCCTATCAAGGGTTATTCCCTAGACCGTTGTTAGCTTCAACAGAACATTAAAGTTTTCTTGAAGTAAATGTAAATGTTTGTTCTAAAACTGGTTTCGACTTTAACGATCTTGATAATATTTTTAATTATGTAAATGATTTTGTTGCAATAAATAATAATGAATAAGACTTCTCTTATTCATTATTGATTGTTAAAATTATAATTGTTGTACGTTAATTTAACACAACGATAATTTTAACAATCAAGTTTAGCAAGAGACAGGTACTTAAATATTTCTTAAATTTAAATTTTTAAATTGAAAAAAAAATACATATTGTGTACTTATACATAGAAAAGATATCACTGTTATATCAGCTGCGCAAACAACCATAAAACATACAAAAATGCAGACTGCGAATATCATCCATTAGACCAAATAAAATATGTGGTTTTATTACGAGCGTTAATGTTCGTGGCGAAAAATGAAATTGATTTTGCCCCCTTCCGCCTCCGTGCCGTATCTGCCTGCTTCGAGTGGTAGGGGAGAGAAGATGTTTATTTAATGGGGTACCATAGACAGTCTAACGGGGATTCGCACTACGCACGACATGAAAATTTCGAGACATTATGCTAGAAATAATTGACTGGGTGGGGATTGATTTAAAACGCCGGTTATCAATTTTAACCCTTGTTTTCTTAGGAAATGCACAATTTTGATAGTATCTCAAGGATTCTGAATACACACTACACGGCTATAACGGTTGATTGTGTTGATTTTAGGGAAGGTTATTAATATATAACAACAAGTCTTGTCTTTTCCTTTGTCATGATGACAATTTTCTGTGTTTTGGAATGTTGATTTAAAAGAAAACACCACTTCAGTATGTTCACTATAGTTCATGCAATTAATATTATATTAATTAGACAAAATAAAATTCAGAAATCAGAAACAACTTTTGATTACGTGTGGCATGTCGATCAATACATATACAATTAAATGGGCTTGTCCGTCGTTGTGTGACATTGCACGGTTTCCGTGACGCGCACATATTAGCCAACAGTGTGTCACATTAAAATATTTCTGATATATATGTGAACTAAAAATATTTACAAGCACCCGTTGAAGAGGTTTACAGGATCCGCAAAAGTTGGATAACTGATCGAACTAACAGATGATCATAAATAACAGATAAGTAGAACCTTGCTAATCATTGTATCGTTGGCAAGATACTTTGCCAATAGTCAATACCCAACGATGCAGTAACATGCTGGCTTATTAAGCCTAATATATTTAGGATGAATATTATAATAATCAAGAATTTATAACTTCTGAAATATTGCTCACGTAAGAAGCAAATTACTAGGTGGGTATTCTTGACAGACGATTAAATAAGTCCAATTGCCGCAGTCAAAGACGAATATTAATTACAACTGTAATTAAATGAAGATTTTGACAGAAGCAGCATGCACTTTCTGTCAAACTCTTTATTAAATTGAAGTTGAATCATCATTAAAATATGTCTCTGAGGTCAGCGGTTAATGATCTTTTTTGGCATCACCGTATATTTTTATATTAGAATAAGGTCAGAACGAAATTCAAAAGTCCACGGTTCGCAAACCCAATGCACCCAGTGTCTAGAGAATTCCACCGGGAATTCCCCGTTATAATGAGGTCAAATATCTTATGAAAATAAATAAATATGAAGGGAAAATTATACATTTTCTTAGTTTATTATATCATAATGCAAAACTGTCTTGTAATAGATAAATAACAAATAGAATTTGGCACAGTTAATAATAATACGATATAATCCGTAATGTTTATGGCAACTAAGGAACCACGTACCATCGAGGAAATTGATTCCTAGGCAGTTGACAAACCAACGTCATTTGGTTCATGGTTGGATGAGAATGGATCATGTCAATAATATTTTAATGTTAATTGTAATATGTCGGCTGGGTTTGATATAACACGACCAAACTACATAGGTATCAGACCAAACTACGTAGGTATATAGTATCTGCCTAGGAATCAACTTCTCTGATAATACATACTTGTTAAATAACTTTTAAAATATTTACATAGAGCTCACTTTTGCCGACAACATAACCCAAAAGGATCACACACGACACGAATAGAAATTACCAAACCAAATATTAAGTAAGTAACCACACGTCTTGGAAAAAAACATATTATTATTCTAACATAATATATAAAATATGAGAAACGTCCAAAACGAGAAAACGATCAAACACGACATGAATAAGAAATAACCTGTGTAAAATTGTTCCCGAACAAAAACATTGGTTTTTCGCTGGAAATATTTTTCTTGAGGGCAACATCTATTGTATGACTGTCAGGCATAATATAGTCCACAGGCTCATACAAATGAGAGTAATAATGGCGTGTTGCTTACTTACAGATTTTTCCACAAATCTGGTCTTTATAAATACACTTTGAAACAGTGATAAACGAAGAAAATAAAAATTCAAATGTTCCTTCTTTTCAAGTTTCCTTTTCTCGGAAGATTATGGGGTGCCATTATTAATTGGCTAACCTAGTCTAGTTTAAAACATCTCTACTAATATTATAAATGCGAAAGTGCGTCTGTCTGTCTATTATCTCTTCACGCCTCAACCACTGAACCGATTTTGATTATAATAATATGTATTATGTGAATCCGGGAAAAGGATTTAAGATACTTTTTATCCAGCAAAGTGTGAGGTTCCAGTGCGATAGACGACTTTATGCGCAACGGAGTTGCGGTCACCAACTAATAAGAATTTACAATTAGTAACGCTGCTCGTTGTAAGTAATACTCGTGCAAAATTTAACCTTATTGTTATCTAATTTTATCGTTTTCGCTGACTTCTGTAACGTGCCTTTTGATCAACGCATATGCAACCACGGTTTAAATATCATATTGAAAATTCCAGAAGCCTTTTTACTCTTTGAGATTCAAATCGCGATCTGCCGTTTAATATGAAAAATTATCATTTTGTGAATTGTATGGAAATAGAACGTTAATATTCGCAGCTTTTATTTTACAATTTTTTACTCATCTTTTTGGGAGTAATTTTTTCCCAGTCGTCTTGCCATGACAGTCGCATTCATGAAATGGGTAAAATTTATATTTTGTAATGATATTTCTCATTTCCTATATTATAAACTTTACGTATGTATAAAATCGACATAATAAACCCCAAAAACCTTTGCCTACAATTTATACATAAGTAATTATATTTGTATAATTTGTAGATAATATATTTAAACGAAATAAAAAATTACATTTTTGCTTTGCATACTTTTGTATTCTATAGTAGCTGGCATTGCTTTTAACTTTTTTTCTAAATTGTGCGTTAAAATAACATTTTATTTAATCAGACGGCAAGCACGGAAGCCGTGTTGATCTTTATAAACAGACGGCACTGTGATAAGGCACGAAAAGCCCCTATCGATGTGGAGAAATAATTTATGGGCGTTTCTTATTTTTTATTCAAACTCCCACTCTTATTTCGATTCCATTTTTTGTGTCCATTGTTGAGTACACAAAAAATGGACCGAAACTTTGCACCTAGAAAGTCTGAAATTTTGTAACGTATGTTTAATTTTAGGACATAGGTTTCTTCTACTTAATTCCAAACAGAAGTTTTTATTATATCTAAATATATTTATAACATTTATTCTTAACCTAAGCAATCCTCTCAAACATTTTTAAATACCAAAAGGCTAGACCTTATTCGTCTGAAACTATCTCTACTCATTGTTTATCGCTAACCAAAGTGTATGTATTTGCAAATGGAATCACTTTCGTCACTCGAGTTGTGAATCGTTTTAATTCCACTAAGAGTTTTCGATCACTGATCTTTCGTTTCGTTTTTCTTCTGAATATCCTTTATTATTCCACAGTAGCCTCAAAAATCAGTCATGACAGTATCCGAATATAGTTTCGGTATAAAAAATAGCATAATTATTATTAAATATTATACATAATATTATGTTATGTAATTAATGCCTTCAGCTTTCTTAAAAACGTTCTGATTTTTAAGATGTTTAAGGATTGCACAAACCTACGCGACCAAAGCGACTGCGAAGCGATAGCGTCTACAGCGCGGCGGACGCTGCCCATGTAATCTTATGGCGCTGTGCACACCTGCACGACCGCGACGCGGGATGTTCGCGTCGGCAAGCGGAACGTGCGCGTCAAGTTGTCAGACGCGTGTTTTGAAGTGTACATAACTAGACTTCTTTTTTAAAACCTTTTTTAATATTATTTTCTACAACTCTTTAGTTTATGATTTTTTGATTTGTACATGTTTTGATAGATTGTGTCATGATATTAACGTTTGACGGTTCGCACCGTAGTCGCGCAGGTGTGTACGGCCAGTTTCGCGTTGCAGACGCTCCCGTATCGCGTATCCGCGTGTCACTGACGCTTAGGTTTGTTTTAAGCTTAAATGTTTTTTTCTGCAGCCATTACGTCTAACTAATTGTCTTGTAGAGTGCGCGCACGATAACTCTGCGCGTGACAGCTGCGTTGGGATTCATTAAAAAAATGGGTAATCCCAATGATAGTTATAATATAATATAGTTATAATAAAAAAATATCCTTATTTACTCATTTAAATTATGTCATAGGAATAGGCGTGTCGATTAATAAGTAAATATGGCGGCCCGACGAACAGTTATCGCTAAGCCGCGCGCACTTTACTACACAATCGTTATTCTTCTCAAAACTATTGTGAAGTGTAAGAACCTAAGAGAAACTTCTTTTTACTTTTGTATGGGCAAACCTCTGGCGCTGGGCTGCTTGCCCATACAAATAAGCCCATAAAACAGTGCTCCTTCAGCGTTGCCACTTTTACAGTGAACTCTATACAAAGGACACATACACAACAAAGTATTATCACTTTGTTTTGTTACATCCTGTATATTTCAGATAAGTAGATATTTTAACCGCTTTTGTTATTTTTAACAAGAACGCTAGAGTAATAATAATCTGCCATAGAAAGTAGAGGGAAAATGAGTCTGAAATCGATTTTGCGGACGTTGCCCAAGGCGGCTCCCGACATTACCTATTTCATTTCAAAATTGTCTGTCAGTAAGTGATCTCTTGTTACAAATTACCTTTATTTTATGTTAAGGTTATTGTTTTGATATGTTTTGCTTACAAACATTCGTTATTTTGATAAAGCAATATTAGTTAGTGGTTGTTAGTGCAAACTAAAATTTATGAAAAATAGGTTTTCCGTACATGGCAAAAGGCATAGGGCAAGCTATTATAAGAGTACCTACAGATCAGTTAACAAGAGCTGGCACGATGTTGACATATTTTAAACATTGCGCTTGTGTAGTGTCTGTGAATAAGCGCGTGGCGTGACGTCGTACTGCATACGCATCATAAAAAGTCTGCCCGTCTCTCTCGCGTGCTCATCTTATGAGCGAGAAGGGGACAGTTATTGTTTTTCTTATGATACTGTTTATAAATACAGCGTGATGTTACTCTAACTGATCTATACTCCATGTCTCTTTTATATTGAAGAATCATTAATCCTTCAAGCCCCATATTAAGAGCACCGATGAACGCGACAACAATAGAATACAATAGCATTTCCAAGAATCCCCGATCGAAGGATTAAAGAACATCTTTTTATTTTATAAAGGCTAGAATCCTTTGAAGAAGAATTCGCCAATCCACGGTATCTAAACGATTACTATATCCCACAACCTGACCACTTTTGTTGTACACTTTACGGAAAAACTATCACGCCTATTGATTTGTGCTTTAACATAGCAATTTTATTTATATGTACAGATGTGTTATCATCAGTCAGTCAAGTTTTAGTTTATATTAAAATATATAAAAAAACTGCCTTAAAAATATTATTACCACGCAGAAAAACGACGAGAAGCCTTCAAGAAATGTAGGCTTTTACGAGGGCGGCACTGAAAATTTCGGGAATCAAGGAGGTGACACAACAGTACTATTTAAAAATGTGTTTATTGCTTTTCGAAGTATTCTCCGCGAAATTTGACACATTTTTCCATACGATGGAACCAATCATTGAAGCAACCATTCCATTCGGAAGTTGGGGTCTCCAAAATGGCCATTTTGTAGGCGTCCACAGCTTCTTCAGGTGATGAAAATCTCTGACCGAGCAATTTATTCTTTATTTTAGGGAAAGTATAGTTGGGGCTGTACGGCGGATGGTCTAATAATTATATGTTTTCTTGCTCTAAAAACTCTTTTGTTCTGTGCGCGGTGTGAGAACTCGCATTGTCGTGATGGAGGATGATGCGGCGGTTGCAGTACTCTTTACTGAATTCAGATACGACCTGTGGCAAACAAATGCTAGCATACCATTCTGCATTAACCGTTCTATGTCCCTCAAGAGGAATAGTCGCAATATGGCCGGTTTTGGAGACAAACGTGGCCACCATTTTTTTTGCAACACTCCGTGAACGGACAATTTTTGTTGGCTTTAACTCATTTTCGAACACCCAAACTCGTGACTGGTTTTTAGTTTCGGGTTCGTACGCGTATATCCAGGATTCGTCACCTAATACGATTTTGTATACAGCATTTGAGGATACTGCTGGGAATCTTTCGAGAGTTCTGACGCACCAAGTAACGCGAGCCGCTTTTTGCTCTTCACAGAGCAAATGCGGTATCCATCGGGTAAACAACTTTTTTAAACCTAATTTTTCATGCAATATTATTTGTATTTGACTAATGCCAATGTCTAAAGTTGCCTGAATTTCGCGGTATGTCACATGTCGATCTTCCTCAACCAGCTTACGCACAGCATCAACGTTTTCTTGGGTGACTGCAGTTTTTGGACGACCTTGACGGGGATCATCACTGAGCCTGACACGTCCACGTTGAAATTCAGCAAACCAGCGATAAATTGTGGTTTTGGATGGGGCTTCATCACCAAATGCAGTTTTTATGTTAAGCCACTTCGAAAGTCATAATAAATCATCGCTCTAGAATTTTCTCGAGTTAATTCCATTTTCTTAACGACTAAACAAGTTTGACAAGACCTTGTGACAAGACCGAGAATCTTTTTTAAATAAATAAATGGTATTCGATTTTTAAAACCAAGGAGTTTTCAATTAAAAATATTTTAATATGACAGGAATAGTGGAAGTATTCCATTCCCGATATTTTTAGTGCAGCCTATGTAGCTAGTATTTATCGATGTAAATATCTATATAATAAACGATGTATAAATCAATTTAAACAAGATATACAGAATTACTCTTCATTGTTAAAAGTAGTATCAACAATAAAGCGTTTTACATAGAGCCAATAATTCTTCAACATTATCAATATCTGCAGAACCGTATATCAAGTAAAGTGGAGCGAAAGTAGCCCTGATATTACACTTGTTACTCGATAAACGCTGATAAAGATTAGAATATTTGAATGAAAATTTTCAACTTTGTTAATTTGGTACTTGTATTTTATATTTATCTTCTAGTAGATCAGTAGTCATTCTAGTAAGCGACAACAAATTTTTGAAATGAAAAGAATAATGTAAAAACCACATAACTAACTTTACTTTAACGTGGGAGAGCCATGCTTCTGCATGAATGGGCCGGCTCGACCGGAGAAATACCACGTTCTCACAGAAAACCGGCGTGAAACAGCTTGCGCTGTGCTTCGCCGAGTGAGTTTACCGGAGGCCCAATCCCCTACCCTATTCCCTTCCCTATCCTCCCCTATTCCCATTCCTTCCCATCCCTACCCACCCCTATTACCCTATTCCCTCTTAAAAGGCTGGCAACGCACTTGCAGCTCTTCTGATGCTGCGAGTGTCCATGGGCGACGGAATTTGCTTTCCATCAGGTGACCCGTTTGCTCGTTTGCCCCCTTATTTCATTAAAAAATATATCTTAAGGACAATTACTCGTTTTTTCCGTTATAATTTTAATATACCTTATAACTTATCTGCGTAATCCTCTGGCTACACACAAAATCCAATTTTCATTTATTTCAAATCATTTTTATGGCCCTTAGGGCCGGGACACAAAAAGACCCGTTTTTTTTGTGTCCCGGGCCCCCCGGCCCTTCAAGATGAGGCGACGGCGCCGTACGGCGTCGTACGACGTCGTGCCGTAGAAACTCACGTAGAAATTCAAGATGAGGCGACGTCGTACGACACCGTACGGCGCCGTACGACGCCGTGCCGTGGTTTTTTACAACGCGCGTCGTGGGTTCCCACGACACGGCGCCGTACGGCGCCGCACGACGTCGTACGACGTCATGCCGTGTTTTTGTGTCCCGACTCTAAAGCCTACATTTATGCAAAAAACGCCATTTTTTTACTGTTACTTATCTGGTTCTTCCACTTACACCTCCACTCGTTTTCACCAGAAAACAATATTGGGTTTCTAATGCAGTATGAGCTTATCCTCGAATAAGGACATAAGCCATTTTATGCCGAAAAACGTCGACATAATGTAAAGTACAAAGTCAGTTTCAGAACTAAGTATTCTTATCTTTTTATCAGTGCCAACCAGTCTTGGCATCATTTCGCATAAAAAGGTTTTCGATGGAAACTATTCTCAAATCGCGAAATTCTGTCTGTAGCGGTCATTGACTCCGTCAAAAAACTTGTCATTTTTATACAAACTGCAATTGACGATGAAGTGACAGATATTTCTAGTCTAAGGGTGATATTATCGTATTTTGCATACCTACACTATGTGAACACACTACGAATTATATCACTTCAATCTCATAAATAGTTGGAGATTATTAACGTAGAAATAACCGAGAGGTTTTGCGATAAAAACATAATAGTCTGTTTCTTTACAAGATTTCAATTTTATTCTTAAGTTAAAAGAATATAGTGCGAGTATTTTTCACATAGCTCCGAGACTTGAAAGGTCAATGACCGCTGGTGCCACCGTAAACTGTCATGACTATAGTTAAATATCAAATACAAAATATATTAGTCCAAAGTATTTGGAATTGTTAGCGAAACAACGTAACCACGGGCTGCGGTCGCAATCATTTTATCAGAATAATAATATTTCAATTATCTGTCAGATTTACTGTAACTTGATAACTGTTTTCGAATCTAATTTATATTTGCTGAAATAATTTAGGCATTCTGGTTTTGGAGTGAATATGTATAAAAATCTGGTTATGTATAAAAATCAAGATTCCAGAGAGCTATATCGTGTTGTTTAATGAAATGTTTGGTTACAAAAAGTTATTCTAGAACTTTCAATACTTACATCAAAATGCTTTGTATTCAATTTTAATTTAAGGAAGTATTGTTGAATAATTAATATAATATTTTTTAATATATTTTTAGCATGACGTTTAACTTGATTGTTCATTGTTGAATAATTGAAATTATTCAGAAATAAAATAAAATTAACCCATTACATACCACCGTACTCATTTGAGTACAGTACTTAGTTTATTTCCATATCTCAACAAAACATTCATAATTATTATGAAATTAAATTAGTTCTATTAAGGAGAGGAGAGGAGAGGAGAGGTAAAATTCCTTAATGAAACGAAAAACTGGAACCCTTAATTTATATAAGACTTTATAAAAAGACAAAAAACGTTAAAAACGCAGCACTTATTGATCGCTTTTTTATTTTTATTTCTGTAATTCACATATATCTAAAAAATAACACAAAACTGTAACATACACGAAATGTACAAAATAAATTTTTCCTTAGCATTACACAAAATAACGTTCTAAAGTAACACAACCCTTCTCAGACGATTCGCAACAAAAGCTCCTTACTTATTCCGTTTATGCATCAAATATATTATGCGACAGAAAAATATGTTGTAGATAGCTTACACCTATTATCGTAAAAGAGAATTACACGGTTTCGCTTACAATTGTATTCGCAATAGTGACTTTAATCTCACTTTAAATCTGAAACAAAGCATTTAGAACAAGATATACCAGTCGGTCGAGCTCTTCTCGTAGTTTCTAACACCAACGTTCTGAGATTGCTATTGTTTTTAGGGTTCCTTTGTCAATAATAACTTAGGACTGTTTGTTTGTCTATTTTGTTAGTGATTTCTAGATCCCAGTGTCCAGCTATTGTTTTAAGAATTTACGCGAGTGGAAGTGGGCTTTGCTTTTCTATATTTTTATTTTGTCGTAATACCAAATCGTATAGACTTAGATTTTTTTTTCCAATTCGATACTTCATGTTAAAACAGGATATCTTTAAATACTATAAATGTTATCAAAGCAATAACTTCTATTGGTAGTGATGTAATGAATTTACAATCTACGAGTTTGATAAAAACGTAAAGATAATATATTTTATAGTAGAATTTGAAAACTACTAATCTCGAATAAAGTCCGTTATAGCAATATTGTAATTTGGAATTCAATAGCATATAATATTATAGCCAAGGCAGTGACATAAGAGTGTAAACTAAGATATTTCATTTGAGTGTCAATGCTGTATATTTTCTAGAACTTTTGCGTCTATCATATGAATGTAAGTTATTCTAACACAGAGGCAATACAATTTACTTTGGTAGTACCGTGCTAAACAAGTCACAAAATATTGGTGCAACAATATATTTGGAAAACACTCTACTGTCCAATGCTGCGTGTACACAATTTCTCATTGATAAGATTCAGTACCGTGAATTACTAGACACTACAGTCCAACTTGGAATATTTTCCGTATTCTAGTAGAGACAGCAAAAATATTCTTTACATACTTATCTAAATACTAGCTGTCCCGGTAAACGTTGTTTTGCCATTTAAAGTATTTCTACTTCATCAGTTGATACAAAATCTGACCCCCTCTTTTGTCCTCTTAGAGGGGTAGGGGGAGGGGGAGATTTATATACACCAGATGTTGAGTTGGAAAAAGGCAAATATATCTGCGAAATCCGTATTCCAATCGGATCAGTAGTTTTCGTGTGATAGTGGAACAAACATACAGACAGACAGACTGACAGACAAAAAAACTTACCACACTTTTGGTTATAATAGCGATGTAGTGACACCCCCCTGCTTATTATTTTTTGAATATCTTTAATGTATCTACAGAATTTTAATTTCTACAATTTTATTATATGTATATAGATTATATTGTATAGGGTGTACAAAACAAAGTGATAATACTTTACGGCAGCGTTTCCCAAAGAGGACGATAACGCCCTCTTGTAGGCGCTAAAGGTCTAAAGGGGGGCCGGGCGGTGTGGGACCTAGAAAAAATGGGGGCGTTGTGTACAGGCTTGGGGGGTGATTTATTTCATCTGGATGTATTTTAAATTGAAACAATGGGGGCGCTGAAACATAATTTGTTCTCGAAGTGAGCAGTAGACAAAATAAGTTTGGGAACCTCTGCTTTAGGGTGTGTGTGTGTCGCTTATATTACAGAGTTCACTGTGAATCTAGCAGCGCTGAAAGAGATTTTTTGTCATATTTTGTATGGGCAAGCGGACCAGCGTCATGAGTTAGCCCATGCAAAGTTTTAAAAAATACTCTTTCAGGTCTGCTACTTTCACAGCAAATTCATACATACATGAAAAAATTTAAATTTAACCTTTGTAATTATTTCCCAGTGTAACTTTTCCAACATCATTTACCAAATTGGAAGAAAACCTTTTCAAATCGACACTAAACCATTGTTACACTATTTTGCTGATTGTACGTAATCTAGAAGCAAGCGGATCACGTCAGATTGTTTGCGTTATGAGCCCCTGGCGCCTTGCACTTGTCCTGCAAGCCTTTGGCTTTTATTATTTTTATTGTCAACAGAGACAAAATAGAGTAATCGACCTTTATACTTTTGTGATCATTTTGTACATAGTTCTTGTATGATCACGAAATCGCAATACGAAAAGTGCCAACCCTTTTTAAATTTTAACTTACCTTCTCTTTAAAGTTTTCGACATGATATTATATTTATTTTATGTTTGTAAAATTTGTCTTTACTCAAATAATAATTAGTAACACGAGACGTTGGAAAATGTTCTAGCTGGATATCTAGCCAGCTAAAAACATCGCTCAGTAAACAAGACAAAGTTTAAGTGAAAGAAATACTCAGCGAAGAAAAGAAACTATTCGGAACTTCCGAAGACTCAAACGTGAGGCGCTAAATTTATTTCAGCCTCACCGTCAGGTTCATTCCAGCTCCCTAGACTATAAGAAACTGGCTGGCATTTAACATAGTCTTAGTAGCCAATTGGTTCGTGTCCCCGAAGACTCTTGCCAGTAGTAAATAATTCTCTCAGTCCGAGTAGTAATTATGCATCAACTTTTTTTCTTTGATTGTACATTTTCGAGCGCAATAGTAATTTTAACAATTTATTTTTAAATTAGATACAAATGAATTTTCAATTTTATTTCTTTCGCTAAAACATGAACCGAACCGAGTAACCAAATTATTCTTGAAATACATATTCGTGAAAATCCAGGAAAGGTTTACACAGTGAGAACATTTTTAACCGACTTCCAAAAAACGAGGAGGTTATATGTTCGGCTGTGGATATATTTTTTTTTATGTTCAACGACTAGTCCGCCGTTTGTGAACCGATTTTCGAAATTTTTGTTTTGTTGTATTAGGTTTCACTCCAATTTAGTACCATGTTCACAAAAGTGGTGACTTGATGATGGGATCCAGGAGTAATCGAAGGAACTCCTCGAAATTTATATGGAAACATATGGTGATTTTAGTTTTTTGTGAAGTGTACTAAGAATATGCTACCAAAAAGTAAAATATTGGGTCAAGGTATTTTACTTTTTGGTAGTACCATTGTTTCGAAGATGCTGAGAGAACTCCTGACTCTTTATAGATACACGTTTGGGAGTTTCGGCGTTGTTTTAAGAACAGAAATCATATGCTACCATGCAGTTCAAATTCATCATCATCATCATCGTCATCATCATCATTACCACGTCGTGTTAAGGTCACCAATGTCTCATGGCACAAAATAGATAATAGTACAATGTATATTGTATCCATACCGGATACAATAATAATAATTATGTACATAACAACACCGATTATTATAGGCTGTTTAATATACACGGCGGTCGGCGCCGCAGAGGCAACGGCGTCGCCGCGCGGCGCGTGCGTAAACATGGTATTCAAGTTCTAACCGGAATGTCAGGGCATGCGGCATGCCACGCTGCGAGCATTTTGCAGCACGTGTTCACTTAGTTTTTTTTTTTAATGTGTTGTTTAAATTTATCTATCTACCTGATATTTGGGCCTTGGGGAATGAACTATGACTCTTAACAGTCTTAACAAATTGTAATTAGATACGTAGAATATACGCAGTACCACCGACGACCACTTATAAATTCGCGGACTATGACGGAGGTCAACTTAATAACAATTATACGAGATCAATTACCACTCAATATTATGATTTATGTTGTCAATTCAGTGCTCACTGCTCACACCAAGCTCACTGTTGATTTGTCAGTTGCTTACAAACTTTCAACAACACAACAGAAATCTATTACAATTTACAAGTTACAACTACCTATATATAACTTCTACGTATAAGCGATAGCGTGACACAGGAGCGCCTCAGTGACATCTAGTGAAGACGGTGCCAGTTCCAAAAGTTTCAAATTTTCTATCAAAGAAATAAAGATTCAGCTATATCTGGTACCGACTTCAAAATGATGAAGATTGAGTACAGAAATAGTTTGAGGTTTAGCCGAATTCGGGAAAGGGCACTAGATATTAGAAAGGAAAAATTATTTAATACTTTTTAGTTCATATTATAAGGATGCTATTAATATTGTTTTTACCTTGGAAGCCGGTTTTAATTTTTTGTTAAAAATAATAATGAAGTTAAGTGATACAAAGTTCACGGGTCATCTAGTTATGAATAAAAAAATAAAAAATAAAAAATTCCACCAAAAATATATTTTGATCTAATTTACATTTTTATGACCGACATTAATTATAAAACTAGTCGCACAACGTTGACTGTGTGGACTACAATTGTCTAATTTGGCCCACTGCTCACATAGTTTCCGTGGTGTAGCGGTTATCACATCTGCCTAACACGCAGAAGGCCCCCGGTTCGATCCCGGGCGGAAACAAAGTTTTTTTTAAACTATTCAGAATTAACCAGTCTCCAAAATCCTACATACATATTATTGTCATGCAGGTCGTAGCTTAACAGTAATAATTATAGTGTCCTAAATTCCTCTCCATTAACTCATCTGGATCTAACTATTATCTTATATATGAAATTCTCGTGTCACAATGTTAGTCCACGAACTCCCCCGAAACGGCTTTACTGATTTTTACCAAATTTTATATGCATATTCAGTAGGTCTGAGAATCGGCTACTCGGTACTTTATATATTGATAAGTGCATTTGTTGAATTAATAATAGTAAATTATTACAACCTGAGACTGACGGCGACCATTGTTTGTGCGACGGGATAGCGATTGACGTTGCCATGGTGACATAGTTATTTAGTCACTTCAATAAAATAATATGGCAAATATATTATGGCAAAGCAACGTTTGCCGGGACAGTTAGTTATTTATATACCTAAAACTAGATGACGCCCGGAACTACGTTGCGCCAAAATTCGTTTATCGCGCGGGAACCGTACATTTTCCGGGATAAAAAGTAGCCTATGTCCTTTCTCGGGACTCAATGTATCTCCATTCCAAATTTCAACAAAATCGGTTCAGCGGTTTGGGTGTGAAGAGGTAACAGACAGACAGACAGACACACTTTCGTATTTATAATATTAAGTATGGATTGTTGAAAGAATGAAAAAGAAAAACAAAAAAATGTCTCACGTGCATTGTTCTTTATAAATTTCTCACAATCGCACCGTACAAAACAAACAAACTTAATGTTCAATCAAGTGATAACGTTGTGATCCGACTATTTTAAAAAGTCAGTGACTAAAGCGATCCCTTATCTTAGTTTATCGCCGTCATACATTTCCCGGGTAACTAGACAATAGATAAAATGAGCACTTAGCGGAGCCTGCGACGACTGATTGGTTTATAGTAGAGAGACTAAAGACGAATATATTTCACAGAATACCATTGATTAAGTTTATTTTAAATATAAATTAATTTCCTTATTTTCTTGTAGACATTTCGATTTCATAGACTTTAGGATGTATCAAAATAAAATTAATTAAAATATTTTATATTCAATTAATTCAAATATATTTAATATGCTCAACGACACCTAAATATTATAAAAAACAAAAATATGTCACAATATTACAATACATTTTGTCAATGCTCACTATTCCGATATTTTTCTGATTTGGTTCCACCTCCCCGATCACCCCTGGGATTTACGTCAACAAACAACACTAACTTGCTTATGGCGTACCTTCTGTTTGAGGTAGTATAAAATATTATCTTATTACTTGACCGCCTAAGGAGGGTTACATTCTGATTGCATAAGGCTTTTATGTATCTATAGAGACTTTTTGTAGGTCTGTACTAGTAATTTTATAGCTTTTTCGATCTTAACCCGTTTACTTCCACCGTGCTCAAGTGAGGACACCTCCCAATTTGCTTATGACGTCTTATTAATTAATATTGCGATTATCGTGCCCATTTGTGGACACCCCTTTTTCCCTTATGTCTTAAAATATACTTACAGTGAACACAATCCTAATCTAGTTACTTTTAATCATGCTGTATTACCTACTTATTTGTTATATTACATGGATTAGTTTAAAAAGTAGTTCAAATAAAGTAAGTATAAAAATTATTATTATTATATGTGGATAACAAAATGAAGATAAGCTAGGTAAGATAAATTGCGATATCACAACCGCGTATTATACCCAACACAATATGTAGTCGTGTATTCATAAACCGCCATCAATTTCTGACGACGATCGCGATCCCTACAATCACCAGATATTTTGCATGAAAAAAATGATTTAGCCATACAATACATCATACAAATCTAATAACTACCCATCAGTCGGCGGACAATTTACGAATTTGCATTTTTAACATGTGAAGGGAAAGGTACAGCAAACAGAACCAATCGAAATTGCAAATGTGCAGGGGCTGCTTCGGTTCGTTAGCGACTTGTGTTTACGCGTAGCCAAGTAGGGCTGCCACCACTAATTGATTGAGGTTTGCTTTACGCGTTCATTTATCTATTTATATCTTTCTTTTTTGCTGTTAATTGTTGTATAATATTATAATCCAGCAAATTACGGGTAGGCCTCTGCAATTTTTCGCCGTTCCACGTGGTAATATTCCATCCTCGGTGGAAGACTGCCACTTATCAAAGTGATCTTGATGAGTGGCAGTCTTCCACCGTGCGTTTTTCCCGTTACTTTCTACCATTTACAAACTCTGGAATGAACTATCGCCAGCAGTATTTCCGGACCAATACAACCTGCAAACCTTCAAGACGAGAGCGTATTTTCCTAAAAGGTTTTTTTTTTTACGTGGGAGAGCCATGCTTCGGCACGAATGGGCCGGCTCGACCGGAGAAATACCACGTTCTCACAGAAAACCGGCGTGAAACGGCTCTTGCGCTGTGTTTCGCCGAGTGAGTGAGTTTACCGGAAGCCCAATCCCCTACTCTATTCCCTTCCCTACCATCCCCTATTCCCTTCCCATCCCATCCCTACCCTCCCCTATTACCCTATTCCCTCTTAAAAGGCCGGCAACGCACCTGCAGCTCTTCTGATGCTGCGAGTGTCCATGGGCGACGTTAGTTGCTTTCCATCAGGTGATCCGTTTGCTCGTTTGCCAGGTAATTTCGTCATGTAATCTCTCGCAGTGCAGCGAAAGTAAATATAATAATATGTTCTGTGGCATTATTTTATAATAACAACAACTAATAAACGTAGCTTGCTTTCAACAACTCGAGGGTTGACGTAGAGGCTTTTAAGCCCCGCACGAAACCCCACGCTACATAATTATTTGATTTTAATCTTTCTTTAACATAAATATAATTATATTGTTCTTATAATAACAATGGGCGCGTGACCTAAAGTAATCAGTTCTGCAAGAGCTTTATTTTGATTAAACAACCGACATGGCCGATGCGGTTTTGAAATTAGCGTTGATCTCTAGTAAAAACAATAATTACATTATCAAGATAATCATTATTAAATTAATTTTATGATCTAACATAAAACCGAAGTAAAATAACGATTCTTGGAAATTAAAGTTGCGCGTTCGTGTGAATAGCTTTTATGAAGGAAAACAACCAATAAAGTGAAAAAGCTTCAAAAGGTAATAAAAATTAAAATATTAATGAAATTATAATGTTTTGTGCTTCAATAAATTCGACGTCGCAATGAAATAAACGAATAAAAATTGAAAAATTGCCAGACTCCGCTGAAAGCTAACTATTCTCCCGTTTTGGAAGTTTAATATTATTTCAGTTTCGTCTGAATACCAACATGCTCACTTTATATTGTAGCCAGCGCGGCGTACGAATACTTTTATTTTATACCATATATCATGACAATCAGAATTTATACATATTGGCACTACAACCTAAACTCAATTTGAATAGCAAAACTACATTAGTATGTAAATAAATATATTTTAAAAACTAAGTGAACCTTACGACTTCGTTACTTAAAAGAAAATGCCGCAGAAACATGCATACTTTCCGAGATAAAAACTAGCGCATATCCTTCTCCGTCTATTATTTAATATCTGAGCCAAATTTCATCAGAATTAATCCAGAAGCGTGACGCCGCGCCGTGACTAAGGGAAACAGGGATGCATTTTCATACGTAAAGATTTATAACTCTGGATGGACCTTTTATTTGCTTTATATTGATTTATTTTCTTCTGTTTCATAAAAGTAGGTATAATTAAGTTATTTGATTTAATGCTTCAACTCCCAAGCGGTCGAATTCGTCTGCGATTACAATAGATTTCCAAGAATCCACGATCGAGGGAATAAATTATATATTTCAACGTTCGCGGTTCTATAATGGACAGATAAACAATTTAAAAGGACAACTATATAATATTATATAAGGCGACGCCTTGATAATTTGGCTGTAGCGATGCCGATTTTTCTCAGCAATGACTAAAGCTAAGAAACTAAAGTTCATTGTCAGTATTGATCATGTCTTTGTCTTTGAATTACCCATAGCATAACACGATTGGACAACTTTTATAACACAGAATTATCAATCGAAAAGACCTCTGTAAAAAAAGGGATTCCTATTTTTCCAACAGAGGAGAGTGATTTAAGGTTCCAAAATTTGTACATAAATTGGTTGAAGCATACACTTTAATATGTGCATAGCTTATATGAAATGTATTTATGGTTTTTAAATTACGCGACAAAAACCATTTTGTCGCTTACGCCCTTTCCATTTTTTGCTGTTCCATTGCTTGTTGTTGCATTGTTTTCTATGAGAGGCCGAAAACAAGCAATCTAAAACATATCCAACACGGTTTTTTACTTTAACGCGGCGTCACCATAAGTAGCGGTAACAGATAAATGATTATATACAAAGAGTGAAAAAGAAAAACGATTATAATTAAAAAGAAACAACAAAAACACAGAAATGCGGCGCAGAGTCGCCGCGATCTTAAATGACAACTGTGCACTGATAAAAGGTGAGCCGTGAGGGTATGTGGAAAACTTAACCTCTCGAACTGAAAATACTACTCTACATTACACATTAAATAAAAATATTTCGGACTAATTAAAGAGTTAAGTACCTATACGAATATTTATGTTTTTATCATCATATTTCGTATGTGTAATACTTAAGGCGGCCGTATTATTGGTCAGTTCTTAAAATGCGACCCGGTCTCAAGACGCGGTTCGATTCTGTGATTGGTCCAAATTTTGACAGCCAACCAATCACAGAGCCTGAACCGTGTCTTGAGACCAAAATGCATCTTGGGTACCTACTGACCAAAAGAACGGGCCACTTTTATTTTGTTAGCGAATTTCGAAAATGCCTACCTACTATTAAATGCGATATTGTCATACAAAACATTTCGTTCGAAGTCGTCGTTCGTCTACGTTAACACACGATCGATGTCAATAATTATGCTTATGACGACTTTGGCCATCATGGTTATCCATCCTGTTATCCATCGTCAATAATGCAATGTTTTTCATTCCCTATTAGACTGCATCATATTAAATTATTACAAGTGATAAAACCGACGACCGAAAACAATCGCTTTTAATTAGATCTATATTTGCTTTTAATTATGGCTGTCATTTATTAAAATGTAACCGCAAATGATGTACAAAACCGAGAGAGTGCGATACGGTTAATTAAAATCCAATATTGTCTAACCGAAATTGATTACTAACATCCACGGTCGCCCGAGTTTAATCCTTAGATGGTTGTTTGTTACTATAAAATATAATAGGTTGCACTGTGTGGATTTAAAGTGAGTGCACAATTATGTTATGCGGCCGAATTTCGGCCTGCTAAAAAGAAATAAAGTGCTATTTTCATAACCTCAATAATTATTCTCATAATATTTGGTAATATTCTATCCAGCCAATCCAACCAACTTAAAAGTTGGATGGATTGGATGGATATTCCTGCAAAGCACATTTAACAAAATACAGGTGTGTTCCAACTTATAGCTCGATTCTTACATCTACTTCTAGTCTAACAATTTTACAAACGAATAACGATCGGAGGTATCGGAATGCATCATTCCCCTAGCCAAATTTCGGCTTTTGATAGAATTTTAAACAGAGATGCCGAGCCTAGTTACATCGCTGGCGTTAGTTTACATGCTCGATAACATAATAACATTTAGTTCATTATAAAGACATGCTACATTGTGTTTCCGTGTTACCTGAGCTATAATAACGGGACTGATATTTAGTCAAATATTTTCTGTGCTGTGGTTAAAATTGAGTGCGGCGCCTCAAAAAGTTAAAGCTGAAAACCAGCGGCATTAGATCTGTGCATGTGTCTGCACTCTAAGTTTACTTTAGCGTTCCGTTGAAATGTTTATCGTATCGCGATTAACAAAAAATTAAAACCGACTTCCAAGGTAAAAACAATATTAATGGCATCCTTATAATATGAACTAAAAAGTATTAAATAATTTTTCCTATGTAATATGTAGTGCCTTTTCCCGAATTCGGCTAAGCCTCAACTATTTCTGTACTCAATCTTCATCATTTTGAAGTCGGTACCAGATATAGCTGAATCTTTATTTCTTTGACAGAAAATTTGAAACTTTTGGAATTGGCACTGACTTCAAAATTATGAAGATTGAGTACAGAAATAGTTGAGGTTTAGCCGAATTCGGGAAAATGCACTACATATTAGATAGGAAAAATTATTTAACCTTTAACTGGTGACAAGCAGTCTCACAGGCCGAACGGCATCAGTGAAACGTCTTTTTATCAATTTCCCCACACTCTCAAGTTTGAACGTCTGTGTAGCTTCGAGTTTGGTTGCCCCCGCGCCGTAGAAGGATGCAGTTGCGTCGGACTAACCCAAATCGATAAGTTATATGGATGCAAAGTTCGATAGCGGCCTATGAGACCTTACGTCACCAGTAGTGTAACTTTTATATGTTACATCGCTTATTGATTTTTTTCATTTTTTACATCTTTTATTTACGATGGATAATTCTGGTCCTCCTAATAAGAAGCTAAGGGAATCGGGAGTCGGAAATGTATTGTCAAACCTTAGAAAACAGCTTTCATCTGAAATTCATAGAATAGGAGAATGGTAGCATAAAAAGATTCCACTGAACCGGAAGCTAAAAATATTGCCGAAAGTTACATCCCAGAGCAAAGTGATCAGGATTTAGGAACCGAAGAGTACGACCTAGGTTACATCGATCAACAAATCAGGAGCCAAGGCAGGAGAATCAGCCTTCAGAATTAGTAAAGTTTGACCATTGTCAGTTTTATGAAAGTTACCTAATTATTGTATTAATTTTATGGTAAAAGTTTGTGTTTGATTTATGTTGATTATAATTTTGTAAAAAGACATTATTCATCTCACTTCTAATTTTCATGATTGTAAAGACTGTTCTCATTGTAACATCAAAGTTCCGTATAGTAAAATGATTCACAATGTACAAAATGCTTTTATTTTGTCCTACACTTAGTTATCAAACTATTCTTGAACATGGCTGTAAGCCACTATACTTAATTTCTATGCAATATACCCTAAAACGGTAGCAGCCTCTCAGACCGCTCGTCACCAATTACGTTACGCAAAATACATGTCACCAGTCAAAGGTTAATACTTTTTAGTTCATATTATAAGGATGCTATTAATATTGTTTTTACCTTGGAAGTCGGTTTTAATTTTTTGTTAAAAATAATAATTTCACTCTTTTTAGTTACCTAGTAGGTAAACTGTTAGTGCCAATTCAAATTGTATAAAAATTGTTTCATATTGTCTTCACTAGATATCACTGAGGCGCTCCTGTGTCGCGCTATCGCTTGTACGTAGAAATTTTATATAGGTACTTAGTCATAACTTGTAACAGACTTCTGTCGTGTTGTTGAAAGTTTGTAAGCAACTGACAACTCAACAGTGAGCTCGGTGTGAGCAGTGAGCATTGAATTGACAACATAAATCATAATATTGAGTGGTAATTGATCTCGTTTAATTGTTATTAAGTTGACATCCGTCATAGTCCGCGAATTTATAAGTGGTCGTCGGTGGTACTGCGTATATTCTACGTATCTTATTACGATTTGTTAAGACTGTTAAGAGTCATACGGCATACCCCAAGGCCCAAATATCAGGTAGATAGATAGATGTATCTAAGTGAACACGTGCTGAAAAATGCTCGCAGTGTGGCATGCCGCATGCCCTGACATTCCGGTTAGAACTTGAATACGATGTTTACGCACGCGGCGCGCGGCGACGCCGTTGCCTCTGCGGCGCCGACCGCCGTGTATATTAAACAGCCTATAATAATTGGTGTTGTTATGTACATAATTATTATTATTGTATCCATACCTATGCCTTGTACTATTATCTATTTTGTGCCAATGAGACATTGGTGACCTTAACACGACGTGATAATGATGATGATGACGATGATGACGATAATGAATTTGAATTGCATGGTAGCATATGCTTTCTGTTCTTAAAACAACGCCAAAACTCCCAAACGTGTATCTATGAAGAGTCAGGACTTCAGGAGTTCTCTCAGCATCTTCGAAACCATGGTATACCTTGACCCAATATTTGACTTTTTGGTAGTATATTCTTAGTACACTTCACATAAAACCAAAATCACCATATGTTTCCTTATAAATTTCGAGGAGTTCCCTCGATTACTCCTGGATTCCACCATCAGGTCACCACTTTTGTGAACATGGTACCAAATTGGAGTGAAACCTAATACAACAAAACAAAAATTTCGAAAATCGGTTCACAAACGGCGGAGTAATCGTTGAACATACAAAAAAAAATCCACAGCCGAACATATAACCTCCTCGTTTTTTGGAAGTCGGTTGATAAAAACAAAATGGCGTTGCATTTAGTATTTCGAACGAGGTGACAATTTATTAATGCGAAGGAAAATATTTATAAGTGAGTACGACGATTAGATACCTACTACAAATTACAATAAGACAAAACCTAATTTCGAATCAGAAATCTTATTAAGCCTCCAATTTTTCACGCACTTGAAAGGTCAGAAATATCTCATTTACGTAACTAAGATTTTCAGGGTATGTAATATGTATCAATGATATTCTACTTGGACCCATTTATGCATACCGGACTCAACCCACACGATGACAGTTCTGAGAAAAAGCCGTTTTTATTAAAATTGTGTATTCTTTAAAACTGATTGTTATTTTAAGTAAAGTTAATTTACAATAGTATATTTGGTAATTTATTCTATGCGTACAAACATAAATATGTGAAATATTACTACTACTTTCAACAAAAACAGGAGGGTTCCTTTTAGAAAAACTATATTAGTGTGGGATACATATAATCCAAAGCAAACAATCTCTTTAGATTTATTACAAAAGTCAACAGGATTTTCGTGCATGAGATCTGTGCACCCGATTTGGATGTCTAACATCTAATTAGTTATAGAAACAATGATTTTAACTTATAAAATTTACTTTTAAATAAACTAAGGCCTCATGAACTTTCAAATTTTGAAGAAAACCGGCATTTTTTCTTTCGGTTATGTAGTAATAGAATGAAATATATATTCATTATTTTTAGTTTATATTGTTTCTTATATTCCCAAAAAAAAAAAAGATTGAAATGAAAAAAAATTCATAATTTAGATTTAAAACTTAATATTTTTTTGTATCTAGGTGAGCATATATCCTAAATATAATTATTATCTTGTTGTATGCTTCGGCAGTAAGTACCTTCCTGATATAATGTGGCGCTCCTACTTTTTTTGGTTTTTACAAGGATGTTTAAAACTAGATGATGCCTGCAACTCCGTTTCGCCAAAATTCGTTTATCGTGCGGGAACCGTACATTTTTCCGGAATGGATTGTCCTTTCCCGGTACTCAAAGTATCTGCATACCAAATTTCAGCAAAATTGGTTCAGTGGTTTGGGCGTGAAGAGATACCAAACATTCAGAGTTCAGACAGATAGACAAAAAGACGGACAGACAGACAGACAGACAGACACACTTTCGCATTAGTAGTGACGGTTTCAAGCAACGTTGCAAAAATCTTAATGTAAAAAAAATAATAGTAATAAAAAAATAGTAATGGAGTATCTTACATTGCCATTTTACAAAATAATGAGCCATTATATGTATCGGACCTTCATTGTCCATTAAATGCAAAGAATGTGTAATGTCAGTATAGTAGAAGATTCGTCCTTGAAGTTTTGATGTCTACGATTTAGTCCCGATTCGGGGAGGGGGTAGCCGAGGTATTGCCTTTGATGTTAGAAGAAACCCCGTTCCTCTAGGCCTATTGGGAGCGGAGTTATGGCTACCTTTGTAAGACATTTGACAGTTGCCAAGCTGTCAATGTCAAAGTTTGAATGCTTGTAACTCGGCAACTATTTGTCCTGGATATGGGGTTCTTCGGCTTGTTCTTCCTGGATTTTTTTCCTCTATACGATCGTGAATTGTGAATCTCCTCAGAATTGAGATAAAATTTGATGTCTCCGATTTAGTTTAAATTCGGGGAGAGAGTAGTCGAGGTGTTGCCTTTAATGTTAGAAGAAACCCTGTTCCTCTAGGCCTATTGGGAGCAGAGTTATGGCCGCTTTTGTTCGACGTTTGACAGTTGCCGAGCTGTCAATGTCAAACTTTGAGTGCTTATAACTCGGCAACTGTTTGTCCTGGATATGGGGTTCTGCGGCTTGTTCTTCCTGGATTTTTCCCCTCTATACGATCGTGTAGTAACTTTCGTGTGTGCGCAATACACACGACCAGTTATGCAAGAGTAATTTTATAGTGCCCAAGTGTGTGCGCAATACACAAAACCACTCTGGTTTCAATAAAACCAGGCCAGTTACGCAGGAGTAATTTTGTGTCGTGTCGGGCCTGGGTCACAATGACCCGTCGCCTTTATATCAACAAAAAACCAGCCACGTGACTGACGTGAGTCTTTGTAAAATATTGAGAAGTAAGCCTTTTTTAATATGCAAACGAGAACCAAGCCGCATGATTCTACTTGCCTATATGAAAAAAAAAATCAATTGACCCTGCAGCTTGGATCTTAAAAAAAAAAAAAACAATACTCATTAATTTGTTACTTGGTAACTTTGTTGTGAAAATGTTTTGTTCTGCCAAAACCGTTAGATTTGCATGATCTTCATAGGGTCGATAAAAGGTCCATTTTGGAATACTTCTGCATTATTAACTCAATTTTGGCAATGGTGTGGATTGGACTCATTTTGCGTAAATAGGGTCACTTATACAGATATGTTACGTTCATACTATTAAATACTATCCGGCTTAAATCGCTTCCGAACAGTTTTCAAATTCAAAATTGGACTTTGACAGATAGATAAGTGCAACAAAAGATACGAAATTATACGTAGACACATCTACTGAGAAAGTTTCAATATTATAGCTCTTATAGTTTCGGAGAAAAGTGGCTGTGACATACGGACGGACAGACAGATAGACAGACATGAAGAATCTATAAGGGTTCCGTTTTTTGCCATTTGGCTACGGAATCCTAAAAAGGGATGACACTACGATGTTGCCACTTTTTAATTTCTTCACTTTCTTGACGGACTATATTATTATTATTTTGTAGTTAATGGACGTCCCCACAGACTGTAGCTATAATAATATCTAGTTTCCAGAGGTCTGATAAAAATTAACCGCCGTACTCAAAGACGAATATTAATTATGTACTTACCTACTTAAATGTAATTAATCCTTCAGGCCCCGCGCGAGCACCGGTGATCGCGACAACAATAGAATACAATAGCAATTCCTGGAAATTCCGACTGAAGTATTAAATAAAAAATTTGCCATAAGCCCCATACATAATCATTAATCAGTCAAACTCTTCATTAAATTGAAGTTTAACCATAATAAAAAATAAATGTCTTTTAGTGCGGCAGTACCTACCTAACAAATTAAATAGAACACACGATTGTCAATGTCAATTAATATCGAAATAAATTCTTAAGTATTTATAATTTATATGCACGGGGTGCAATTAAACCTTCCTGCCAAATTTTTTCCAGGGCTTAGGTCCCTGGAAAAAATTTGTCAGTCAAGGTTTAATTGCACATATTATCATTAGGAGAGTCCAATAAACCAAAAAAATAGGGTGTTATTTTTTTACAATAACATATTTTTTCGGCATGACAGCTGCAAAATTAAAGTGGGACTGGGCGAGTCATACCAGCCGCATGCATCCTGACCGTTGGGCAAAGGTCACCACAGAGTGGATACCAGTGGACGGACGACGCCGCCGTGGGCGGCCTCCAAAAAGATGGCGGGATGAACTGGATGCCTACAAGCCAGGCTGGCCTGCGGTGGCGTTGGAGCGAGATAGATGGAAGACCTTGGGGGAGGCCTTTGCCCAGCAGTGGGATAGTATAGGCTCATAAAAAAATAAAACATATTTTATCCCAATCAAATTCCTTGCAGCATGGTCACTTCATACTAAATACAATTTGGCGCCGGGCGGTCTGTCGCCAACTCGCCACTCGGGCGCATCTAGGCAACGTTGGGGTAGAAAGAGGGTGACGCGGGGGTGGCGCGGGGGGGCCGGCCGCCGCCCGGTGACCGGTCGGTACTTGGTAATCGGTTGCAGTCGCAGTCCGCGCATCATTGCTTAATTACGTAATTTTTTGTTTGTCACCGCCCGCCGCGAGAATAATTAGTGTGTACTGTGTTATGTGTATGACAATGTATTCTAACCGCGTTACACTAACATGTATTCTGTGACCGCAAGTGATAGGTGATGGTGAGGTGCTACATTTTGAGTGGCGAAAGTTTACACGGAGCTTGAAAGTGTTGTTAAAAGTAAGTAAATAAGATAAATTATGTAAGACTTAAAGGTGGGTGGTTTTGATTTTTAATTATGTAGTTGTAAGTACCATCGAGGAAATTGATTGCTAGGCAGTTAAAAGACCAACGTCATTTGGTCGGATCATGTCAATTCAATGATAACTGTGATCTGTTAATAGTTTTGGTATTGAAAAGTGTCTTACACTACATGATACTTGTTCAGAACAATAATCTACAAATTATATATAAATATTAGCCATCAGAAAATAAGTAAAGTAAGACTCATTTTTTGTCCACTTTGGTACCTGGTACCTGACCAGGGGTCACACTTAGAGCTACACAAATTCGCAGGTATTCTAAGTTCACGAGGGACTACCAAGAACCTATGGTTTCATCCATCAGAAAGTGAGTTATGTCTTATCCTTTTGGGATCCAGGTCTAGTAGGATAACTTTCAGAAGCTATTTCTCAACATTTTATTACTGAGTGATTATTTATAAAAGAAAAAATACGTGTATTTTTATTTTTAACAAGGATTAAATATCCAAATTTGGCAGGGAGGTTTAATTGCACCCTGTATTTTTACTGCAGTTGCCAAATCGTATGCCCAATTTTCAACTTATCCTTACATAAAACTGACATAAGTTTTCAGATTTTAACGTGGAGATAAACTACGATAACATGGCGCGCCCCTCCAAATTACTGTTTCAATGTGTGTAATCACATCCTTATGAAAGAGTTTGTATGTAGTAAGTATTCAACCAATCAACCAGTACTCGTAATATTTCACTTAATGTCACTTATTAGTTATTACCAAGATTTGTTGGTTAACTAATCATAACTAGCCGACCGCGCAAGACAACGCACTTCAAACGTTTTGACAACGCACTTCAAACATTTTGAATTTTGGAGAGGCGCGCCATGCTATCGTAGTTTATCTCTATCTTAAAATATATTATAAGCCCAACACGATTACACCACGAGACTTGCCACAAAACTTCATATTAAATGTATGAGATTTCGTGACTCATCGTATCGTTTGGACCATAGTAATACCCCGAAGCCCGTTTGATCTTAGTTATATTTTAGTCCCCTTGAAATAATATTTAGCGAAATGGACTGGAGGGGCCCGTAATTAATTAAATTAAGTTCGAAATACGTTAGAACAAAGTTGGAGTTGTTAATAGTGTGGAGATGATCCCCTGGCCACCAGCCCCATGGGAGTTTCCGTAGACTGTACATAATTGATGATATTCATAGCAATAATGTGAAATCCATAATATGAATATCTAATATTATAATGTGTGATAGTGTGTCTGCGACTGTTCTTTACTTTCATATTATATCATTGAGATACTATACTAACAGACGTATTTAGAGAGATTTAATGATAATTTAATGAAGACTTGAATACTACATTAACCCATCAAGCCCAATAAGGACACTGGTGACCGCGACAACAATAGAATAACAATAATAATATATTTCCAAGAACCCGCGATCAAAGGATTAATTATTATTAAGCTCTTAACATTTTCTGCCAAACTCTTCACAAAAATCTTGTGTTAAAATCTTCAATATCAAAATGACACAAATGAAACTCTACGATAATAAATTATTGTGCTTTGTAATCTGTGTAATCGTTATAATAATGCTAGGTAGGAAATAACAGTCAGGACTCAGATATAAATATAGGGGTAAAAACTTGAGAGGTATCAAGGGACACCTGGATGGAACGAAGTTTTAAATTTCCTGCCAGTTGACGTCATCGCCACATCAACGCCCTCTGCCCCACTTCGCAGGTACTAAAATAAGTGTCGTTCCGTCTAACCCCTTTCGCAACGCAACCTCGTTCCAAAAGTACTAATTATACACTTTTACCATAACATAGACACATCAATGACGTCACTCTTGTCTAAGCGTTCCATCGAACCTGCTTACTTGCCACTGAGCATAGGGTAATCCTTGACCATTCCCCTGGGCTGGTAATATCCAATCATATTCTGTTTACGTTTCATCGTGGGGTATGAATAATTTGTTATTGTCTCAACAAACAGCGCGTGGTCATTGTCTGCCGGAATCCGGATTAATTTGCCAACGCACGCCATTGGAATCAAAGAAGGGACTAATTGGAAAATTTCAATGTTATTCTTGTATTATCGTTTTATTCACGTCCATTGAATATGATTTTGTGTGGCTTGTAATATATTATATTATGTATACTAGATGACATAAAATGTGACATGAAAATTCGTTTATCGTGCGAGAACCGCACATTTTTCCTGAATAAAATAACCTACGTCCTTTCCCGGGACTCAAAAGTATCTCCATACCGAATTTCATTAAAATCCGTTCTGCGGTTTGGGCGTAAAGAGGTAACAGAGAGACAGACAGACACACTTTCGCATTTATAATATTAGTATGGATAATAAATCTAAATGTGTTGTTACTTGTTAAGCGTTAATCTCGATTATTATATTTTGTTGTGTTTGCTAATATCAGAGGGAAGTTCTTATGAAATAAAAATATACATAAGTATTACTTACATTAAATATAAAGATAATATATATATAATGTTAAGGACATAGAAAATATTTTCTAATGATTTATTGATGTCCAAATCAAGCGAAGCCAGGAAGCGAAACAGAAATATTATAATGAACTAGTCTAGTCCATTTGCAATTTTGATTGGCGGTCATAATCATGGACGGTATGGCAGCCGTTAACTTCTATTGTTGAATTTGCATTTTAAATTCACTACTCCGATTATACTATTTTAATCAAACATTAATATTGCTTTGACAGTTTGGAATTTGGATACAATATTATCATCTTTAGTAAACTAATTCACTGCCATCTTATAAGGAAAGCTATAAATTTCATATTGGTCTGCTTGCGGCAATTGTATTTTTGTCGGTCGCGGTCGCGTACTGCGAAGATCGGAAAGCAAACTTAATACTTCAGTCGGAATTTCCAGGAATTGCTATTGTATTCTATTGTTGTCGCGATCACCGGTGCTCGCGCGGGGCCTGAAGGATTAATAATGTGAAACTAACGTAAAAAATGCGTTCACTCCAAGTCAGTCGTTTGACGTTTGAATACAACGTAAATGACCGACTTCCAAAAAGAGGACGTAATACGTTCGGCTGTATGTATCTTTTTTTTTTGTATGTTCAACGATTACTCAGCCGTTTGTGCCGATTTTCAAAATTCTTTTTGTGTTGTATAGGGTTTAACTCGAATTTGGTACCATGTTCACAAAAGTGGTGATCTGATGATGGGATCCTCGAGGAATCGAGGGGACTTCTTGAAATTTGTATGGAAACATATAGTGATTTCGATTTTTTCTGAAGCATTCGAATTTCGAGGTAAATGCTACCAAAAAGTAAGACCTCGCACCAAGTTATACCCTGGATCCGAAGGTACCGAACATAACTTTTGACTGCTTATAGGTACAGGTTCGGGGATTTCTGCGTTGTTTAAACAACTGAAAGCATAAGCCAACACATCAATTTGATTGATCATCATCATCATCACAACCATAATTACCTATACCATGGGTCATCACACTATGACCCAATTATTGGTAGGTACTTTTCGTGATATTTTGCATCGAAGCATATGTTTTTGACAGAGTTGGGCATAATTGAAATACTCGTTAATCTAATTACTAATCTAATTGCAAACTAATTAGAATACATTTTTATCTGATTACATTGTATTTGAATTACTTCAAAATTGTGGTTATAGAGATTACACAAAGCAATCGATTCCTTAGTAATCCAATTTCAAATGAATCTAATTAATTAATTTTGTACAATTACTTTTGTAATTGGTTTCGACTCGTATTATATTTTTACAGTTAAAAACACAAAAAATTATGAATTTTATCGTCGGACAAAAGAAATGGCGACTTCATAGTAGCATCCTTACTGATGATTATCCATACGAGTTTATAAATTTCGAAAGTTTGTCTGTCTGTCCTTTATTTATCTGTCTCTTTGTTAACTCTTCACGCCTAAACCACAGAACCGATTTATACTGAATTTTGGCATATTTAAGTCCCGGAAAAGGACATTGCGTAACTGGCCTGGTTTCTTTGAAACTAGGCTAGTTATGCAGGAGTAATTTAATAGTGCCCAAGTGTGTGCGCAATACACAAGAGCACTCTGGTTTCAATGAAACCAGGCCAGTTGAGCAGAAGTAATTTCATAGTGCCCAAGTGTGTGCGCAATACACAAGAGAATTCTGGTTTCAATGAAACCAGATCAGTAACGCAGGAGTAATTTTATAGTGCCCAAGTGTGTGCGCAATACACGAGCACTCTGCTTTCAATGAAGCCAGGCCAGTTACGCAGGAGTAATTTTACAGGCCTGGTAGCCGAAGTAATGCCTTTGATGTTAGAAGAAACTCCATTCCTCTAGGCCTATTGGGAGCGAAGTTATGGCTACTTTTGTAAAACGTTTGACAGTTGCCGAGCTGTCAATGTCAAAGTTTGAATGCTTGTAACTCGGCAACTATTTGTCCTGGATATGGGGTTCTTCGGCTTGATCTTCCTGGATTTTTCTCCTCTATTCGATCCTGGCCTCAGAATTGAGAAAAAAAATTTATGTCTCCGATTTAGTTCGAATTCGGGGAGGGGGTAGCCGAGGTGTTGCCTTTGATGTCAGAAGAAACCCCGTTCCTCTAGGCCTATTGGGAGCGGAGTTATGGCTACTTTTGTAAGATGTTTGACAGTTGCCGAGCTGTCAATGTCAAAGTTTGAATGCTTGTAACTCGGCAACTATTTGTCCTGGATATGGGGTTCTTCGACTTGTTCTTCCTGGATTTTTCTCCTCTATTCGATCCTGACCTCAGAATTGAGAAAAAAAATTGATATCTCCGATTTAGTTCAAATTCGGGGAGGGGGTAGCCGAGGTGTTGCCTTTGGTTTTAAAAGAAACCCCATTCCTCTAGGCCTATTGGAAGCGGAGTTATGACTACTTTTGTAAGACGTTTGACAGTTGCCGAGCTGACAGTGTCAAAGTTTGAATGCTTGTAACTCGGCAACTATTTGTCCTGGATATGGGGTTCTTCGGCTTGATCTTCCTGGATTTTTCTCCTCTATTCGATCCTGGCCTCGGAATTGAGAAAAAAATTGATATCTCCGATTTAGTTCAAATTCGGGGAGGGGGTAGCCGAGGTGTTGCCTTTGGTTTTAAAAGAAACCCCATTCTTCTAGGTCTATTGGAAGCGGAGTTGTGACTACTTTTGTAAGACGTTTGACAGTTGCCGAGCTGACAATGTCAAAGTTTGAATGCTTGTAACTCGGCAACTTTTGTCCTGGATATGAGGTTCTTCGGCTTGTTCTTCCTGGATTTTTCCCCTCTATACGATCCTGGCCTCAAAATTGAGAAAAATTTCTCATTACTTATTACTAGAAGTAATGAGTAATGAAACGTCAATGCATTAACTAAAGTAATGCATTATTTCCAACTTTGAACCATTAATTTTATTTATTAATAATTAATAATTTAATTATTGATTAATTTTATAGTGCCTCAGTGTATGCGCAATACACAAGAGCACTCTGGTTTAATAGAGCAATTTGCTCACACACTTGGACGCCATAAAATTACTCCTGCGACCGAAACCGGTGTGGAAGTTTTTTATTTATTATAATTACCAGCATTGGACATTGTAATTGGGTAATTAAAATACTCGTTAGTCTAATTAAATTTAATCTAATTACAAACTAATTAGTACATTTTAGTCTAAATACATTCTAATCAACTTACGCGTAATTTCAGGTGCACAATTCTTCATCAATCAGATTAATTTGTAATCTGATTAACAACTACAAAGTATTTGTAATTCTGTAATTGTTAATCTAATTACTTTTTGCCCAACTCTGGTTTTTGATGATGATTTCGCTGTTTGTGGATATAGTCTTAATTATAGTATAGGATACAATCTTAATTTTGTATAACAATTACGAAAGTGGTGAGCTGATGATTGAATCTATGAGCAATCGAGAAAAATCCTTGAAATAAGTATATAAAAACACTATAGTGGTTAAAATATTGTTTCTAGTAAGTTTCTTCTCTTATTCGTAACATATGTTACGAATAAGAGAAATTTCATACAAAGGTGTCTCTTGGTCCAAAGGCACTGAACAGAACTCCTGAACCTTTAAAGATAAAAGTTTGGAAATTGCAGCATCGCTTAGGCCTTAGATAACTTGCACACATTTACATCAATTTCGCTTACAGTAACATAATGTGAATAGTTAACATTCGTATTGGTTATCTACTTAGTCTGGCCATAAATACTGTTACTAGTTAAAATATAGATCAGTTAACTAAAGCTGGCACGTTCACAGTGCTGTCACTTATGCAATTTCACTATACACTATACAGTATGTTTAAAAATATAATATGTTTGCATTATGATAAAAATTATCGTATAATTTGCGTACGATAATAATATGCTATCGTACGTCGTACGTACGCACAAAATTATCGTATGTGCACGATAATTATCGTACGGTTCCGAACGCTGGCTGCTCGCCGATCACACGTTACCGACTTGTAACATCACGCTGTATTTATAAACAGTAGCATAAGAAAAATAATAACTATCCCCTTCACGCTCATAAGATAGAGCGCGCGCGAGCGAGACGGGTATACTTTTTATGATGCGTATGCAGTACGACGTCACGCCACGCGCTTATTCACAGATACTACACAAGCGCAACGTTTAAGAGCCCGTCCTCTATTTTCTACTGCTCTCTTCACACTCACGCCCGTCTTTCATATGCCAGGTGAAAAAGGATGATCGCCAAGTTAGCGGGCAGATAGAAGTTTTCTGTTTTTAAAGGGTTGTACATCTATAATATACATCTTCTATCTATCTTAATATATATAAATCTCGTGTCACAATGTTTGTCCTCAATGGACTCCTAAACCACTTAACCGATTATAATAAAATTCGCACACCATGTGCAGTTCGATCCAACTTGAGAGATAGGATAGTTTAAATCTCAAAATATAGTCGCAATTTTAATTTATTGCTAATTATTTGTCTGTAAAGAGCGACCATTGTTTATGCGACGCGGGTCACGGGATAGCGATGGACGTTGCCATGGTGATATACTTATATTTTAGTCACTAATTCAATAAAATAATACGGGCGATATACTTAATATAATATGGCAAAGGAACGTTTGCCGGGACAGCTAGTACATATTATAAAACAAAGTCGCTTTTTTTCCTCATGTCCCTTTGTTCCCTTTAATCTTTAAAACTACGCAACGGATTTTGATAATTCTTTCAGTGTTAGATAGCCCATTTATCGAGGAAGGCTATAGGCTATATTTTATCACGCTAAGACTAATAGGAGCGAAGAAATAGAGGAAAATGTGGAAAAAACGGGGAAAATTATTTGAAAGGGCTAGCTTGAACGCGCTAATCTCAGGAACTACTGGTCCGATTTGAAATTTTTTTACAGTGTTTAATAGCTAATTTATTGAGAAAGGCTATAGGCTATATTTTATCACGCTAAGACTAATAGGAGAATGTAGAAAATACGGGGGAAATTATTTGAAAGGGCTTATCTCGCGCAGTTTGTATGTTATTTGGCACAGATAAGAAGTAGACCACGTGAAGGATCATAGGCTATCGATTTTAATAATTTTTTCAGTGGCTATATATTTTATACCCGTGCGACGCCGGGGCGGGTCGCTAGTTTACGCATAAAGCCTCATTTTGTAGATAACTAAAAAGAGTGAAATTATTATTTTTAACAAAAAAATTAAAACCGACTTCCAAGGTAAAAACAATAGTAATATGAACTAAAATGTATTAAATAACTCTTACTCTATAATAGTGCCTTTTTCAGAATTCGTCTAAATCTCAACTATTTCTGTACATACTTACTACGAAGACTTTCATTACTTTGAAGTCGGTACCAGTCCCAAAAGTATCAGATATACTGACATTACTGAACTCACGATTAAATTAGCTGGTATCGACTTCAAAATAATGAAGACTGTAGTATGTACAGAAATAGTTGAGATTTAGACGAATTCTGAAAAGGGCACTATTAAAGAGTAAGAGTTATTTAATACATTTTACTAAAATGATTTTAGTTCATATTACTATTGTTTTTACCTTGGAAGTCGGTTTTAATTTTTTTGTTAAAAATAATAATGCGTATGCGTAATACGTAGGACTAAATCGAAGTTGTTGTAGAATCGGGTAGTAATTTGTCTTTTAAAATTATTAATTCACAATCGAATTAACGATTATAATTTCATTTTATCTAAAATAAATCGCATAATTTAATGGCCATTTCACAATTATTCAATTGTTAATTTGTCATTTTGTTTTTGCGCTTTGAATTTGTTTAAAATCATGTGGATTGTGGTGTGAACGATTTCACTTTCCTTTTATGATTGAATTGAAATATTTTAAAGATGGCTGCGAGAGAATATATTTTCAGTGATTTGCATATTTAAATTCAAAATGGGGATTTAAAGGTGAACGCAGATTTAGCCGCACCGCACGCACCGCAGTCGCCGCATTCGGAATTCTTCATATAAAGAATGTAGAAGTTGCGAAGACTGCGGCGCGGGTAGGTATGCGAGCTTGCCTATAACTTCATATAAAGAATTCCGAATGCGGCGACTGCGGTGCGTGCGTAGGGATTCCAAAAAAAGGGATTTTTAGAAAAATCCGGATTTACGGATTTTTTCAACCTCAAATCCGGATTATCCGGATAATCCGGATTTTTTGTAATTTTTTAAATATTTTTGATAAATAGCTTTAAATGTGAGTTATTTTCTTGTTATTTCTTTATTTAACATTAATTTTAAAAGTGCAAAATAAAACGTCTTATAAATTGTCATTTAAAAAAAAAAAACGCTAAGATGGGTGTAAAAAAGCAAGAGATTAAAATAACAGTACCTGGTTCTTTCAATTTTAATAAATTATCAGAATTAGTGCTCACCTTGCGTAGGAAGTAGGAACCAATTAAGAATCCTTACCAGAAGCCTAACTCGGCACTGCAAGCTCAACAAACACCTAAACAGAATGGGTATTTGTAGCATAACGACTTGCAGATTCTGTATGGAGGAGGATGAAACACCTATTCACCTTCTCTTCGACTGTCCTGCTCTACTACAGAGCAGGAACAGGCACCTTGGTCACCACGAATACTCATCCACAGAGGAAATTCGTGGCACCAACCCCAACCATAACGTTCAATTTATGAGCAGTATTGGGTTGGGGATGATTCTCTAGTGCGAAGGAGTCACAATAGATCCTCATGGGTCGCAGTGACGTCAGGGCTATAGCGACCTGCCTTTTTTAATAAAAAAAAAAAACTTTCAATCTTATTAAGAACTTCAAAATACCCAGATTTTTTCAACTACATATTAAAAACTATTTAAAAATGTGAAATTTTTGTTAACAAGACAATCCTAAGCTATCTCCGCTTTATCAACTCCTTTGTCATTTTTACACCTACAGCCGTCAGCCGCACATCATCAAATTATGCTCCAAGATCTGTAAGCCTTGAGGTGGAGGTCAAAGACAAGAACAATTATCAACAGTACGAGCAAGGAATTCACTATATCAACGAGTAGCTGTACTTAGACCAATTAGTTTCTTATGACAACAGAAAGACAGAAAAACTGGTCCATGAAGAATGGTGACTTACCAATCTCACTGAAGCGCAGACTCGCTATGTATTTCGCTCGTCATAACCAACGATGCGCAAACTGATTGACCGATTTACGACTTACAAAAGTTCCAACTCAGAGTCTGCCAGAGAGCAATAGAGTTCAAATCTCAACAAACAAAAAACATAATGTGCTCCCAAACTAGAAACACAGACGTAGGAATCAAGACAGCCAAGCTAAAGTGGCATTGGGCTGGTGGCGCTATCCGCATACATGCTGGATATCGACTGAGCGGGTATCTAGGCCTAAAAAAGATAGCGCTATGCTCTGGAAGTAGTTTTTCCTGCAGATCACTGTAATCTTGACATTAAGATGATCTTTGAGGATCTATTGTGACTCCTTCGTATTAGAGTACCGTCCCCAACCTAGTGCTGCTCATAAATTTAACTATGTGTGTGTGTTTATGGATTGGTGCCACAAATTCCCTCTTTAGTAAATTAGGAGAGTTTTTACTCTGTAGTAGAGTAGTAGAATCAATTAGAAGGTGAATAGTTGTATCACAGAATCTGCAGGTCGTAATGCTATTAACACCTATTATTCTGTAAAGGTGCTTGTTGAGTTTAATTGTAAACTCAACAAGCACCTTTACAGAAGGCTCCTTGCCAGAAGCCTAACTGGACATTAGTCCAGTTAGGCTTCTGGCAAGGAGCCTATTTTCTTTACTTACTAGCCAACTCATCACTTTGACCAGTAGTTGGACAGTATATTTATATTTAGGATATTGCACAGAATATTAAACTTTAAATCAACATTTAGTTATATTATAAACTTACTACATGCCTTTATTTAATAAGACAAAATCACAAATCGGCATTCGTTACATATTTTATAGAAAAAACTGTATTCAATACTAAAATGTTCTAAAATAATAATTGTAAAAATATTTATCATTATTGCAATTTGCATTTATATTCTCATATAAGTATTTAGAAAACATAACAATTAATAAGATAGTAAAATGATAGCTAGGGCTTAAGAAATTAAAATATGTCATTATTTATTTTAAATAAAATGATAAAATGGAAAGAAATGTAATTACCATCACCAAATAACTACGCAATGCAATATTAGACATACGAAATTCTGACTTTGTTACGTGTAGACCACGCAAAGTTGTGATAGCGCCTTTAATCAAATGTGAATTTGTATGTCGGATATTATATGATACATTTAAATCAATTTTATATTACGTAAAAGCTTTTTTTCATAATTTTATCTACTATTCGAAAAAAACGAAAATCCGGATTTTGAAAAATAAAAATCCGGATTTTTCAAAGACTCAAAAAATCCGGATTATCCGGATTTTCGGATTTCGAAGTATCCGGATTGCAATCCCTATGCGTGCGGTGCGGCCAAATCTGCGTTCACCTTAAAAAGAATACGTGTGTGATTTACTTTTTGATAACCATTATTTTCATGAATCTATTTTTTTTTATTTGATTGGAATAGAAGACAATCGACATCTGGATCTACATCACAAGAATATAATCCCGAAACTCTTTCAAATTTCAAACAACTAGGTGCCTACTCTGAACTGTTTCCCAATTTCACAACGCATTCTCTGCTGTCTGTAGATTTAATCATTATCCGTACATGTTCTCATATTACGATCGAGTAATTTAAATTTTAATAACCGCATCCATTCAGTGATAAATTCTAATCGACTTTTAAATTACATCCATTCTTGTCTGCGATCTCGTACAACTTCGTCCTACTCGTTAGCTTCTCCTTAAAACTTGGTCGGTGACTTCGACAGCAAGTTTTTTAAGTCGACTCGAACTCGAATTCACTTGATTAATTAATTCGATTGTAATTGTGTTGTTTACGTCACGATTAGACCGCATTTTGGGGTGATTTCCGCGCGGTCATCGCACCGCATTACGGACTCGCTTTTTCGTTTTTAAAACTTTAAGGCTTACATCGAAACTCAATTTAGATGTTCATTTTTTCATTAAAAGTATCCTTTTTGGAAGTTCCGAATGAGATTTTTAATGGTCTCATTGTGATAATTGAGTGCGAAGCGGATTTTGTATAAGTAGCGTAGTTTTGACATTTTTATTAAAATGGCTAAAGAAAAATATTTTTGGAATTGTTAATAACCTGTGCAGTGGTATAAAAGTTCTAGGTCCGATCACATTAGAACAAACATGTATCAAACTCTATTCTAAAATTTGACACACTAAAGAATAAAAATATATTGAAATAAGTACATATAATATTATAAATGAATAAACATACCTAAATATACGTTTGCCTACTTTACTCATACATCGTTGAAAACATGCCCTATTCATTCCATGAATGTGTAAAAATATAAAGACTATTCACAGCGGCCTTAAAGCATTCAGTAATTTAATTAAGGTATATGAAACACGTTGGTGGCACTCTACCGCCTTGATGAACTCCTGTGGTCTACTAATAGGAACATTATTCAGTCAGCAAAATAATTACGCGTTTACATTAATATGTATACGTGTAATGTACAAGTATACTTTGACATTGTGATAGGGGTTTAGAAAGAGCTGTCAAAATTACGCCAGCTAGATATTCCCCATTCGGAATTATACTTATTCCCCATCATTACACTTGTATGATATTGCCAGGACAGTGTTTGTGTGAAAGAACCACCTCTCAAGTGACATTTTGCAACTATGGTGGCATTAGGCTAGCAGCGGCAGCGGCACCGCCACCGCGCACCGCGGCGGTTCCGCGACAGTGCCGCTGCGATGCCGTCTGTGAGGGCCCAGAGAAAATATACAAGAATGAGTAATGCAGCGCCGCCGTGATGGCGGTGCCGCTATCGCTGCGGCGCGTGTATAAACAGCCTTAGGCTTCTTACAGACGAACGGGACGTGTCGGCGGCACGTGTCGGCGGCAGTCGACGGCAGTCGGCGGCACGTATCGGCGGCAGACGACGGCACGTGTCGGCGGCAGTCGACGGCAGCCGACGGCAGACTTTGACAGTTTATGACGCTTGCAGGGGGCCTACCACTACCTTTCCTAAAACTATCATGTTTCCAGAACACTTTGTTGTAAGATTACAACAACATTACCGTACTCACTTTTTAAATATAATTTTACTGAAAAACAGTAAAAAATGCAAAACAATGTTAAATCCGCTGTGAAATATCAACTTTTTTAGGATCGCTAGCTTGACGTTAAAGTAGTAAATTCTTATCTGTCACGATGCCGGTTAGTAGAGGTGGTGGTAGGCCCCCAGTTGTGACGTACACCCGCAAGGTAAGCGTCCACAGGTCCGTATCGTAATTCGTACGCAACGGACATCTCGCATCAAACAGATATTTTTTTCACAGTACGTCCGCTGAATCGGCAGTGTACGGATTACTGTTTAGCCTAGTAAATGAATGCTCAAAAAGGGGGGGATGGAAAAGTCGAAAGCAGAAATGATGACTTAGGAACTTTGTTTAGACTAATTTGAAGATAAACATACTAGCTAGTCGGTAATCCGTACGCTGCTGATACAGTGAGACGTACTGTAAAAAAAATATCCGTTTGATGCGAAACGTCCGTTGCGTACTATACCGACCTGTGGACGCCTACCTTTACGCGTTACGTCACAACTGCAAGCGTTATAAACTGTCGATGGCTGCCGCCGACCGCCGTCGACTGCCGCCGACACGTGCCATCGTCTGCCGTCGACTGTCGCCGACGCGTGCCGCCGACACGTGCCGTTCGTCTGTAAGCTCTCTTAGTCTGATTGCAGTCACGTGTCAAAGTAGCCTTGTAAGTTGTACTTCTGCAAACTGGTATTTCGTTACGACATAAGGCCAAAGTTTGTCATGTCGAAGCTAGTATAATAATTTGCCTACGACTTACGAGGCCAGCCTAAAAACCGCGTGCTTTTGCAGCACGCGGACTTATAATATTACTATAACAACATCTTTAAAGCCCGTTTCCAGAGTGATTTTATAATAAACTTAAAAATAATAAAAAATAACTTGACATAAAACCCATACAATTTTAATAAAAATCTTCATTAAAATCAAATTTAGTACCTAATCATTAAAATTGTTGTTTCTGAGTGCGGCTGTTAGTATCGTTTGATCCTCAAAATTGAATTTCATAAAAATTTTTCATTTGCACGAATCTTTTTCGCGTAAATAATAGAACTAATACAAACTATTCGGCTTAAACGTACTCTCAAGAAACCACAAGCAAAATTTCAGGGGAAAAAAAATCCTTTTTATAAATTTGTAAAGCGCATTATGAAATACTAAGCACCGATATTTTATTTTACGCTTGATTTCTTTACCCACTTAAATTATGAGAAGGTATTTTCAATAACAACCCCATTTGGTACAAGAAAAAATGTTTTGAGGGCGTAATTCGATTTTAAATCGGGGTATTTTGTGCTTTGGTTTATAAAACTGAATAGAACGCCATTGCGCTTTGATTTTGTTACTTACGTCAAAATAATAAAATTTTGAAAGAGAATGAAAATATTTTACTGTAAATAGCTTATTTAATTAATATTAAAAACAATATAAATAACTTCATCAGCTTTATCACTCTGATATACCAAAAAATACTTCAAGAAATTATGTTGTTTATCAATCATGTATTTAGCTTGCCTTTTCACTAAAACTGTGGGAATAATGCGTGGAGGCCAAAGGAAGACCTTCCGACCGAGCGAGGTGGTATGCCCGGTCAGGCCGAAGCCCACGTGATACATTTCAGCTGTCGTATATATACCGCCGCGCTTAGAAAACTTCGATAGCGCGATGCAGGAATGTTAGGCGAATTGTGGGTACCGCCACATCACTCCCCCCCGAAGACCGGAGGTCGAATCTTGAAGTCTTGTCGCTTGAGTCGCCAGTGCCAGAGAGTTCCAGTGAGTCGGAACTGTTGCAGTGAGTCCCAGTGAGTCGGAACTATAAGCTGCTTGCACGGGATCCAGTGAGTCGGATAAGCTGCCGTGCGGGGCCGTTGCTACGTGCTGACCAGGAGAGATGTGCTCTACTTGCTGACCGGTTGGTGTAGTGAGAAAGCCCGATGATGCCTATGCGGAGTCGCCCAGGCCGCGGTACATTGCGGCTAGTGGACGAGGTACCCGATGAGGCGATGCTGGCTGGCGCGGTGCGGAGGGGCGGGGAGTGATGATGATGAAGGAGGCGTGTTCTGTCGAGGGTCACCAATGTGGGATATAAGTGTGTGGGCCAAAGGAAGACCTTCCGACCGAGCGAGGTGGTATGCCCGGTCAGGCCGAAGCCCACGTGATACATTTCAGCTGTCGTATATATACCGCCGCGCTTAGAAAACTTCGATAGCGCGATGCAGGAATGTTAGGCGAATTGTGGGTACCGCCACAAAACCTTGAAAATTGTATTGGGTTTCATTGCAAATGAGGAATGAGTTTACCACTTCAAAACGAAACCCTCAATACAGGGGTAGACCTCAAGTACATTACAAACCGTCTTGTTTTTAGATTCTTGTATTATAGTATAAATTGTTATTGAGTAATTCCAGGATCCGGCTAGCTATTTGGATAGTGAAAAGCTAAGAAAATCGTCATCAAAAAAGAAATACATCAACTTCAAGCTGCGTAAAATATGACTGCAAATATCTACATACTACGAGTATATTCAAAATCTGTCCTGTGGTTTAAGAATGAACAGGTTAATACACACGTTATTGCATTTTAAATAATATTTAATGCATAATATCAACAATAATCCTTATATTGCCTTTCTTTTAACGATTTGAATGGAACTAGATTCTTATAAATTCTCCAGCTTTATATTTAATTCAGCAAAGTCAAAGATTTCTTCGTATAAATCCACAAGCGGGTTCATGAAAATGTAATGAGGAGGAACTATTTATGGCTAATCCTTCTGAAATAAAGTGGCATGTGAACTTCTGGAAGCATATTGTTGGAAATTAGAATGAGACTACTAAAATTAATCTATATTACTGCTGACTCATCTAATAAGTCATATACAACAATATCGTAACGTCTTGATTAACTCGTAAACATGTAAAAAATTTAATCTAGAAAATCATTTAAGATATTAAACGCACAAAAACACCTTTAATTCTTCAGCAGTCAGGAAAAAAGCACCACCAAATAATGTTAAAATATAATAAATAAATCTAAAAGCAACCCCGATTAAAAACTATAATAAATGTCAGAATACAAAATATTGATCCGACCAAATGAAAGTTTCATGCTACCTTTCATGAAGTAGATGAACTGAAAATCCAGCACTGAGCAGGCTGATGATTGCTTAGAACAATCTCAGCCATGTCAGCTTACAAACAATAAAAACTAGACCGAAATCGGTCCGCCCGTTTGGATGCTACGACGCGAAGATAAAAGATAGACAGACATATTGTCAAACTCACAACACCCCTCATGACGAGGTTAAAAACACCCTTCATCCTCCAGGAAAAATGCACCACCAAAAAGTTCCGCGTCGTTAGCTTCTAACTTCTACCAATCCCATGGGATTAATCCATTCTCAAATGTAAGAGGGACGGTATAAAATGTATAACATGTTTTTGAATTGCAAATGAGATCCACCAAGACCTCAGTCGCTATAATTATCTTTAATAAAGTGGGAGTGTTATAATGAATTAGCGCCGCGATCAAAGGGAGCGATGGCGGTACAGATTGTATCAAATCCAATCAGAATATTATAAAATACAAAAATCACAAATTGAAAATTGTGAATTTAATTATTACAATATTGCGTCGTCATAGGGTTAAGTAGGGCTGAGAAAATAATTGGTATTCAGATATTTAAAAAATTTGAAATTTTGTGTTTTCCAACAGATTAATAATAATTAAATTCCTAAATTCCATTAGTTGGGAAACCTAGCGGAAAAAACCACATGGTATTTACCTTTCGAACGTACTGCACTGAATTACTGCCATGCTATACTGTGCCACTGCGCTGTTCTGTTAGTCATCAATGTACACTTTAATTTGAAATTCACCTTGTCTACACTTGGCCGCGTCTGGATGGGCAAAATTTAATTCAACTGAGTAGCATTCCGCCGCAGATTGCATTCCTGCTAGGACCACGCTTGACGCTGATGGAAACCGTCTACATAGTACATACGAAGGGGTTGTTTAAATTTATAGAGTTATCGATTTTTGCAAAGCAGCGTTTCCTAGGTGTCAGAATTAAGGCTTCAAATTTCTAAAAAAAACTATTATGGAAACTAACTCCATAGTTTGCTTTAAGGGCAATTTAATTGCTGGAGAGAAGTTCCTTTTTTTAACGGGCAAAGTATCTCAATACCCAGCAAAATTGAATTCATCGGTTTGAGCGTGATGAGGTAACAGAGATATTAGTATGGATTGATCTATTCTAAGTTCTAACTCTAAGATCAGGTTGCTGAATATATTTTTTCTAATATAAAAGCCATAAAAGAGAATCTGACATTGATGTTGTATATAAGTAAAACTTTATAAATTTTTATATTTATGTAGCACATTTTCGTACTTACAGTCACATCTAAATGCTATTAGCGTAGACAAAATATAAGATCAAATAAATGTAATAGGTACATTCCTTTTAAGAAATATTCCACTCCGGTGGTTTGAGCCGTTTTAAAAAGCGAATAGGCTAAGGCTTATCAATTTAGACATCAGAGACATGAAAATATAAGCGACCTCCAGACAGTCTTTTGCTTTTAACTGGTCCAGAACGGTCATTTCGTAAATAATATAATTAAGTGCATTTAAAGGTAATTTCTTCAAAGGTTTCATAATAATACTAGTGAGCCTGACGGCCTTTGTCCGGTCATATAGTATGAAGTTGAAATAGTTATAAAACCGACTTCCAAGGTAAAAACAATAATAACATTAATATGAACTAAAAAGTATTAAATAATTTTTACTATCTAATGGTGCCTTTTTCCGAATTCGGCTAAACCTCAACTATTTCTGTATTCAATCTTCATTATTTTGAAGTCGGTACCAGATAGCTGAATCTTCAGTCCTCTGACAGAATATTTGAAACTTTTGGAACTGGCACCGACTTCAAAATTATGAAGATTGAATACAGAAATAGTTGAGGTTTAGCCGAATTCGGAAAAAGGCACCATTAGATAGTAAAAATTATTTAATACTTTTTAGTTCATATTAATGTTATTATTGTTTTTACCTTGGAAGTCGGTTTTAATTTTTTGTTAAAAATAATAATAATTTCACTCTTTTTAGTTACACTAGTAGGTAAACCTTCGCGTATATTTTACGTATCTTATTACAATTTGTCAAGAGTCACAACTCACACTCACAAAATCATATATTATCAGTGAAGTGAACAGATTGTGCTAAGTAATTTAACAATTTTAATGCTTCAAGCCCCAAGCGGTCACCGGCGATTGAGATAACAATAGAAAGGCTATTGTGTCTCGTTTTTCCACGATCGAAGGATCTATCAGATAAAAAATTGTATAAACTTGCATAGGATGTAGCGTAGCTACTCATAATATTTAATATTATCATAATTATTGACAGCTCTGTTCTTGTAAAGCGCTTATTCCACTTATCCTAGCTAGGAAGTCCTAGCTAGGATCCTAGCTTTCTAAATGTCATTCCACTTGACTAAATTTTTTCCGATTTAGGATCCTAGCTAGGATCCTAGCTTCTAAATGTTATTCCACTTGACTAAATTTTTTAGGACCCTAGCTAGGACTTCCTAGCTAGGATAAGTGGAATAAGCGCTTAATCAAGAATTCAAATCGATACTTAGTGCGCCATCTATCGATTAATAAGTATAACTGATTAAAAAGACACTTAATGACTTTGTTTTGTGTAAATGCTCTTTTTAAAATAACTTTATTTTAATTCTATTTGTGTATTTAAATTTTATAAAGTAATTAGTAAAGTATTCGATCTGTTGTCTGCCGCCACGCGCCACGCGGCGCGGCGGCGCGGCGGCGCGGCGACGCCGTCGCCTCTGCGGCGCCGACCGCCATGTATTAAACAAACAGGTGTTGTTATACAGTACATAATTATTATTATTAGTATACCCATACCTATGCCTTGTACTATTATTAATTCTGTGCCATGAGACATTGGTGATGATTGATGATGATGATGATGATTATGATGATGAATATGAATTGCATAGTAGCATATGCTTTCTGTTCTTAAAACAACGCCGAAACTCCCGAACGTGTATCTATAAGGAGTCAGGAGTTCTCCCAGCATCTTCGAAACCATGGTATACTTTGACCCAATATTTGACTTTTTGGTAGCATATTCTTAGTACACTTCACATAAAACCAAAATCACCATATGTTTCCATATAAATTTCGAGGAGTTCCCTCGATTACTCATGGATCCCATCATCAGGTCACCACTTTTGTGAACATGGTACCAAATTGGAGTGAAACCTAATACAACAAAACAAAAATTTCGAAAATCGGTTCACAAACGGCGGAGTAGGTAATCGTTGAACATACAAAAATAATAAAAAAAAAAAAAAAAAAAAAAAAATATCCACAGCCGAACATATAACCTCCTCGTTTTTTGGAAGTCGGTTAAAAAGTGGTAACGCGTATCTGAGGGCATGGCCGCGACATCGGCAGTGCCCCAGCCAAGTTTTTTAGAAAAGCACGGCTGTACAATACTTTTGTCGAAGCGGTTCGCGGCTATTTTTTTTTCTCCCTTATGAACCTTCCTCCGATATTGAAAAACACAAGACATATTAAGAGTCCGTATACGAAATTTTGCCGATTTTGCCGAAATAGCAAAGGTTCGCTACAGAAATATTATTAGGTTTTTCCCCTTATTAGACTTTAAAAAATGTGTATTAATTATTAGATTTAAAATATATTTAAGCGCAGAAAGCCGACTCGAACTTGCGGCGAGTAACATATAATGTGAGATTTAGGTTGTTTTGAATCGTGTTTTTTGGCACAATTTGTTTTTTTTTTTCTTTTTTCTTGAATTGGATAGAATTTTATCTATAGATTATTTCTGTCGTTTTTTTTATATGAATTACAGCTCCAAGTTGCCGAAATTAACAGCAATTCTTTGCCCATTTTCTCTAAAATTTTGCCGAGTTACATATTCTTTTTACTCAAATATTTCATATTAAAGTGGTAAAAAGTAATTCCAACATTTTATAGACGACTTTCTCAACAGTACATTGTATTTTTTTCATACCGTTAAGACGTCAATACAATCCATAAACAGGTGATATTCTAAACCTTTTACAGCAAAAATCACAAAACTGTCGCGGGTTTGAGTTGGATTATTTAAAAATACTTAAAAAAATAAAAATCTACCTCCAACATTAGAATATAATTGAAATGATTGTGCATTAAAACTTATAGAAATACTTTATTTTAACTGTTAAATCACGTCTGTAAAATCAGCGAAATCAGTAAATTTCGTATACGGACCCTTAATCTCCTATTTTAAGACGTTAAAGAACGAAAGACGTTAAAGACGAAAAGAATAATTATAGACATCGGTTTGCCTGCTTTAGAGATTAACGCTTAACAACACATTCAGCTGGTCATTTTGACATTATAGATTAGATTCAATACCTGCTTAGGTAAACGTTACCATAATATACGTCATGGAATACGGTCTACTATGCTTGAAAGCTTTAATGGAAGACTTTCTGACTGAACGAGTTGTTATTTTCAGCGTCGTAATGACAACTCCTTTTAGAACCTGTAGTTTTCAGACGAACTCCAGGATTATTATTTTTAAATTAAAATTCGAAACCTATCGAAGTACTGTATTTAGATTAAAACGGCCCATTCACTATCCTGCATTGCAGGCCTGCTGCAGTCCGCCGTGCAGGCCTGCAACACCATTCACTATCCTGCATAAGCCGGCGGACTGCACGCAGGATAGTGAATGGTATTGCAGGCCTGCACGGCTGACTGCAGCAGGCCTGTAATGCAGGATATTGAATGGGCCCTTTAAGACTAATAGGTAGTCAAAAGATGTATATAATATCATATAACTATTAAATAACTAGCGACCCGCCCCGGCGTCGCACGGGTATAAAATATTGTATAGCCACTGAAAAAATGATCAAAATCGATAGCCTATGAATTATGATCCTTCACGTGGTCTACTTCTTATCTGTGCCAAATAACATAAAAATTGCTCCAGTAGTTCGCGAGTTCCCTTTCAAATAATTTCCCTCGTTTTTTCCACATTCTCCTATTAGTCTTAGCGTGATAAAATATAGCCTATAGCCTTCCTCAATAAATGGGCTATCTAACACTGAAATAATTTTTCAAATCGGACCAGTAGTTCCTGAAATAAACGCGTTCAAGTTAGCCCTTTCAAATAATTTTCCCCGTTTTTTTCACATTTTCCTCTATTTCTTCGCTCCAATTAGTCTTAGCGTGATAAAATATAGCCTATAACCATCCTCGATAAATGGGCTATCTAACACTGAAAGAATCATCAAAATCTGTTGCGTAGTTTTAAAGATTAAATGGAACAAAGGGACATGAGGGAAAAAGCGACTTTGTTTTATAATAAGTATAAATAATATAATATGCTGTAATAAAAAAAAAAACTTTAAAAAAATGGGAGCAAAGACTGCAAAATATTTCTACAACGCAAAAAGTAAAGTCCATCGCTCAGCTCTTCGAATGCCCATTTAATACATCAAAGGAGATTATAGAAGTATAGCCGAATAATACAATAAAATATAACGGATAAAGCGAACTGTAACAAAGGGACAACACTTGAAACTCGCATCGAGAGGATGCAAATTGATATCTCTTGGCATGGCGACACAGTCGAGGGTTTCCGTGGGCGTACGCACTAGGGGATGAGTGATGTGAAAAAAAAAACAAAAAAGTATATAAGTAAGTGCTTACTTCTATAAATAAAATATCACTAGCAGCCTTTAACAGTGCCCCACTGCTGGGAGGCCTACCCTCTTTCTTTCTACAGTTCCTTCTTAAAATAATAAGAAATGAAAAAATTAAAACAACGGGTTGCACTCCGGGGTGTCATCGGAAGCGAAAAAAAAAAGTATAAGCAGATATTTTCGCCGCGCGAGGCTTAAAAATTGAATTATTGATCTTTTTTTAAAGTCAGCAGTTGAAACAGCTACATTTTCAAAGAATTTCCAACACGAATCTTGCTATACTTACATGACCGCACAATTTTGGTCGTTCCTCTTCCTACTCGTGTAGTGTGTACGCGCCTTTATCGAGTACCAACGCCATGTTTTATTTGACTTTGTTTAAAAATTTACATATTTATGAAACAACGAAAGCGCTCAACAGTAGGTAAAATCTATAAATGATCAAGTGCGTTGCTTTTTTCGACAATAATTGAGGTAACGAATTCCTTTTCAATAAAACGCGAATTTCGTGTCGTATCACAAAGAATTGAACGAATGTTTTTTTTATTACTTTATCACGGATTAAATTAAAATAATTGTTATACCGTTAACATCCATACGTTGGGGCATTTTTCAGAGAAACATACAAGTCTAAAGTGACTCTGTACCTACTGTAAAAGTTTACAGTTTAAACTCTATGTAGGGGACATTATTTATTATACATCTTGTTTTTTTATTATTTATATACTCTCTTTGCTTTATGATCTTATCGACCTACAAAACCTTTTTACTGTCATATCGAACAGCTCAACATAAAAATTTCCTAGCATTTATTAAAATACCTCTCCGGAGATAAAAAGGGTAAAACCTCAAAGATAATTGAATTTCAATATTTTATTCAGTGTCCATAAAATTAAAAGACGCTGTAATTTTTAGCGTAGATCTTCATGAATCTTTCAGTGAATTTAAGTATGGTAATTTGGGAGACAATCACCGACTTAATACAGAACGAATTGATTTCTCCGGTTTACAAAATTGAATTTGCTACTGTATAAATAACTTCGGGATTGCTAATTCTAAACTTTAGCTAGCTCCCAAATAAAATACGGCATGTGACTTTTGTTTTATTAAATTGCTTTTGTCTAACATAAAATTGAAAGAGATTGTTTTGCAATAATCTCGATCATCAGATAGAATATGACAACTTTGGACACCAACAACAATAATTGCCTATGCCTTTGACAACACTACGCCGGTTTTTTGGGAGGCCGCAGTTTTCTGTACGTAGTTAATACACTAAATAAGTATATTATTGTGTACAGAATATTCAATTAATATTATACCTAGAAACTACCTCGATATTTCGCGCGAGGCTCAGACACGCTTCCATTTTCAAATTAAATGTTGGGAAAGTAATAAAAGCAATAAAGTTTGTTTAGCTTTAGGTGCAAGCAAAAAAACTTGGTGCGTTGCAGAAAAACCCGGCGCAGGACCGCCAAAACATTAGTGGGCTGGATACATCGCCCATACTGTTGCTTTGGCCATCGATATCTAATAAATATATACGTTCATCACGCCACACTAATAATAAAAGGTGAGTATGTGTTTGTCACTTCTTTAAGTGTGAACTAATTGGACAAAATTTTGTAGTTTTGTTGAAACTCTCGTTTTTTTTCCAAAGATGTACAAAGTTTACGCGACGTAAGCGGCGGAGCAGAGGACTAAAGTTTCCTCCTTTGAATAAATTAAAGGATACATAGTATGTCTTTTAACTTAAAAACTTTGTTATACATTACATTGTCCAATAAAACACCACATCGATACCACGGATGTAAAAAAAATACGGATGGAGCATTACACTATAAAGAGGTGAAGCATGCAAGGTACGACAATTTCGTCACAATTTCGTTTATTGTACACGTGAGTGACGTGACCGACACTCACACACGCAACTAGGTACTAGAACCCGCTGTCATTGTACATAGAGTGACGGCGCCAATGACACGCACACATCCTACACGGGCGGCCATTACTATGCTTCACTCGGGATTAGACAAGGTTACGTCCGTATTTTTTTTTAAGTCCGTGATCGATACGTGTCACTACTCACTTGACCAAAAGGAAAAGTTTGACATAAGTGTAACCTATACATGAATAAAATATTACCTGAAGGACGTAACTTAAAGTTCTTTGAGGAATTTTTCGGTTCATATTCACAATTTTTTGGCTTTTTAATCATAATATTGTTTTGATCTATAATATAAAAAATAGGTAATCGCTGAATAGGGAATGTTTTGCTAGTTGCAAATCTCAAGAGCAACTGAACCGATTTCGCGGATGCCTTTAAGCACGAGGATGGTTCTTACAAAAAGCAAAAATTTAAAAATTACCCAGGATTATTAAAAAAATTACAATTCGAACTTCATAGATATGACGGGATAGCGTCCGTCGGGCCCGCTAGAACTTATTATATTTTATTATAGGGCCTTAGGGCCTGTTTCACCGTTTCCTGATAAAGTGCCGGATATGCTGTTCATACTGATTTTTCATACTCTACCTGTCAAGTTAAGTGGTGGATAGCCTATCCGGTACTTATTATCATTTATCAGTAAGTGGTGAAACAGAGCCATAAATCATAATATTATACGTAATAATCAGGTAATATTAACAAATTTCACCCCTCAGTTTCGATATTGGTTTAATGCGCCGACCGCTCCGTGGATGGATTATGTAACATTATGTGCAGTCGGTAGGATTAATAGCGAGGCACGAACTTCTAATATTTCGATATTGATCAATACTAAACATATTCAATTACTAATTCATATTATATCAGGTAATATATTCTACTGTATAATTTCTCCTTATGATGAAGTTTAACAACTAGAAAGATGTCCGCAACTTCTTTGCGCTAAAACACGAGAACCATACATTTTTACGGTAAAAATAGTATCCTATGTCCTTTCCCGGGACTCAAAGTATCTCCATGGCAAATTTCAGCAAAATTAGTTTAGTGGCTTGGGCGTGAAGACTGAAGAGGTAACAGACGGACACTTTCGCATTTATAATATTAAAGGCCTGTTTCACCACTTCCTGATAAGTACCAGATAGGCTATCCACTTAACTTGCAGATAGAGTAAGGAGAATCTGTCAAATAAGTTGTGGATACCCTATCCGGCACTTTATCAGGATGTGGTGAAACAGGCTTAGGGCCGGTATACATAGTCAGTAGGTACTCAAGATGAATCTCGGTCTCAAGACGCGGTTCGGCTCTATGATTGGTCCAAATTTTAACAGCCAACCAATCACAGAGCCTGAACCGTCTCTTGAGACCGAAATGCATCTTGAGTACTGACTATTTATACCGGCCTATGTATGGGTGATCGGAAATACCAAAATATCGTATTCTTATTTAACATCGACGGCGCTTTGTTCGGTTAAATTGTGTCTCATTGTTGGCGAATGTTAAATACAGATTATAAATCTTCTCTCTCTCCATTCACACTTTTGCGGGAAACTTGTCTGTGAATTTCCCCCGAAATTTTCCCCGAATTTCGCTGACACATTAGTCTCGCACGCGGCGCATTCCGAGTTTTTTAAACTTCGTTAATTATGTTTGTGCATTTAGTTAATGAGTGGTTGGTGGTTAGTTTTAACAGTTTCGTTGTTTTTAACCCCCGATGATGAGCGGGGTTTTGTATAACGGCATGTGTCTTAGTGTTGATCGAGAGTGTTCTTAGCTACAGCTTGTCATTATCAGTCACTGCTGGAAACTAGCGACCCGCCCCGGCGTCGCACAGGTATCGGACCATGTTTCAAATCGGACCAGTAGTTCCTGAGATTAGCGCGTTCAAGTTAGCCCTTTCAAATAATTTTCCCCGTTTTTTCCACATTTTCCTCTATTTCTTCGCTCCTATTAGTCTTAGCGTGATAAAATATATCCTAAAGCCTTCCTCGATAAATGGACTATCTAACACTGAAGGAATCATCAAAATCCGTTGCGTAGTTTTAAAGATTAAAGGGAACAAAGGACATGAGGGAAAAAAGCGACTTTGTTTTATAATATGTATAGATTTATACAAACAAAATTACAATTGTCTTCAAACCTATGTACTTTAATATGTACATAGGTACAACCTTATAATTTCGTAAAAAAATGGTGTTTTACACTATGACTACGGGCTTATGAAATTTAATTCGGAGCCGTTTATCAAAATTAACAATATCCCACACCAAATTGGACTTAACGAATTCTTTGTAAAAATGTAATAAGAAGTAATTTATTTCTTATTGAAATGAGACCATGTTCCCTGCCGCGCCCCGCGGTATCTACACCAGTGATTCCCAAAGTGGTCCAGGTGGACCTCTAGGGGTCCACGGGAGACTCAGCGGTGGAGGTCTACATTCTGTGTGACAGAAACTGGGGGTCCACAATCGTAAACTAGGAATGCATGAAAAAGTAAATTTTTATTTTTGTAGAGAAAAACTAAAATATTTTTTTAAGATTTAGTAATTGGTATTTGGTGGTATTATGTAGCTCGTCAGCGAGGTCCACCAGAACCAGCAACATTTCGAAGGTGGTCTATAAAACAAGAGTTTGGGAACCTTTGATTACCATTATAATCCATTATAATAACCATTATAATCCTATTTGCGGTTTCATTTGACGTGAAACTCATTAAGCAACTTGTATATTATTGCATTATCAATGTTGCTAGGATCTCATATCATAGGAGTAAATACAATTGTTTTTGCTCTATACACTATAAACCTCTTATGTAAGTATAACGAAACACCGTGTCTGTATACAATATACGCCTTCCCTACGGAGAATCCGTAATTTACCGTATTTAGAGTTTATAAATATAAACTCATAATTTGAAAGCTACAGAGTTATAATAAAAATACAGAAATAATCTTCAGTATATCAAGTTATCAACATTCCTTTCCACGTTTTAAATTTTCTATTTTTGTTTATTAAACTCATGATAATATCAGCTTCCAAACTAAAGCCAATTTATTCAAATTCAAGCATACATTCAGCATTTCCTTAGTATTTAGAAATTACTTTTATCTGAAACACACGGCAATAGATCGACAATATCATAAACTAAATGTTCCCCGTTTTAAATTTTTTTTAGGTCAATTTTGAACTAAGATAAGTAAAAAACTAGAGTTTTGGTGCGATCTCGGCGACGCGGCAAACGTATGGTCAAGGTCGTTTGCTCGGGGGACGGCCTTAATCAAGGTCCTTGTTTGGCAAGCGACTTTTCAAAGTATCAGAAAAAAACAACGCAGTAATGGATTTTGTTCCTATGTGGACGCTGAGGATCTAGAGACTTTCAAGTCGTACTTTGACGTATTTTGTATAAAATGTTTTTTTTTTTATTAGTAGCGAATTAACGCATCACAATATCGTTGCGTTGACGCGCGATAACAGCGACATCTGCGCGTTGCATGTAAAACGCAGGAACGTTGCGTTGCCGTTGCAATCGCATTGCAACGGAGCAACGTGGCCTCACATATCTCTTAATCCTTCGATCGTGGATTCTTGGAAATCTATTAATGTTATTTTATTATGTCTCGCTCACCGGTGAGCTTATGTGGCTTGATGGGTTAAAGAACATCATATTATATGATTTTAGCAAAAAGGTTTATCGAAGAAAAACAACGTAGTTTATCGGCAACGCGGTAATAAGATTTCGTACATCATATTACTGTCATCGCCATCAAAGCCAAATTAAATTCACTGGTCGAAAATTACAGCAGGAAAATAACATTGGAACAATAAGTCCCCCTTTAATGTGTCCCTTTCAATTAAATTTTCTCGAATATTCCGTCTTTATTAAGTCGTAAGCTGTCTTCTATATTTGTTATGAATATTAAGGTGACTTTGATTTTCGGTCCTTTATCAGGATTTTATTGGATTTTGTATAACTCTTAGAGGTTTTAATTAAGAGTTTCTGACATGGGTTCTATATAGCCTCATCTCGACACATAGAATCACTGTTTGTAATATGTAACGTTCATTCTCACGCGAAGAGTTTGCAATCTCGCTTTTGTCCGTAAGAGTAGGTTCACAAGGCACAATCCTGCACGTTTGTTTGCAGATTGCACTGCAACAAATCGTGCAGTACACGACGTGTGAATGGTTCTATATACATTGTAAGCGCCACTATTTATTCGCTAAGACGTATGAGCAAACGTGCAGGAAAGCAGGATTGTGCCGTGTGAGCCAAGCCTTAAACTGTAGAAATAAGAATTAAATATTCACGCATGAACGAAATAATATCACTACCGGATAAGCAAAAAGATGATCCGACTATGCATGATTTTTTAAAATAAAACTATCTGGTGAAAACTGAAAAAATATATTAAATAAAATCTATATCTATACTAATATTATAAATGCGAAAGTATCTCTGTCTGTCTGTCTGTCTGTCTGTCTCGCTTTCACGCCAAAGCTACTGAACCGATTGTAATGAAATTTTGTATACAGATAGTCTAAAGCCTGAGAAAGGACATAGGCTAATTTTTAACTTGAAAAGGGGGTTGTAAGGGGGGTCAAAATGCGTAAATTTGTTAAAAATAAGTTAGTTCCAAAAAATCATAACGCTAAGAGTCGCCTAGATCGCGCTATCGCTTGCTCATAAGTCGACTGCTCCTAGGTAGACTATCGTAACATCAAAAACGCAACTTTACAGGAGGAGCGTTTGAAGTTGCAAATTTGAACCACGACTTCATTTTTTAACCGATTGTTATAAAATTTGGCATGAGCAACAACAATAGTGTTAGGTATTAACTTATGCAATAAAATACTATATTATTAGCTTATTTTAGCTGAAATTGTTGTTGCGATATTATTCTTTGGAAAATCTATAACGAAAATTATTGCAACTAACACTTACCACAGTTTACGTTGAAATTTCTCCTTTTTAAAATATTGTAACGTTTACTTACTATACTATACGGGGGACTTCTTTAACGTTCTTTATGGTATGTAAGACATATCATAGTTTACAGGGGAATTGCCTAATTCGAATTTATAGTATGTTTGAGAAAATAAATTATTTATAAATTATCTTTTCTGAAAAAAGTGTGAAAAACCTTTAAAATTTGTTTAATAAATTTTAGAAGTAAGTAGTTGACATGATTTATACCGTTAATGTGCAAAAAAGTGCTAAAATATAGTAAGCAATCAACTTAATTGGCTAGCAAAGTATCATCAGTAGCAAAAATTTTATTTTAAATAATATTTTCTAACCTTCTTAAAAAAAATCATATGATAAGCTTTATAACTTATGTGTATTTATCACAATGTATATAATCCGCTTATACTAATACAATATTATTATAAATACGAAAATTGATATCTATTCGTTACCTCTTTAAACCCAAACAATTTTCCTGACATTTGGTATGAAGATACTTGGAGTCCTGGGAAAGGACATTTTTATACTGGGATAGGAAGAATCCTACGTCCTTTACTATACGGTCCCCGCGAGACAAACGATTTTTTGGCTCTACAGAGTTGTGGGCATCAACTAGAAAATCTTAAATACTGCTAGGTATATTAATTTCATGTCGCTGATTTTTGCTAAGGCCTGTTATCAATTATTATTTCTTTATCGCTATCACATGGGTCCACTATTACGAACAATGGCTCCTGTGAACCAGATACACTTTAATTAAAGAATTAGGATGGCTAAGAATGCTATGTGTCAAATGCGTAAAGCCTTGGGTGACAAAATGATTTCTTTAAAAAGTAAGACAAAACTTATCTACACTTTAGTATACAATACACTATACTTCAACAGACCGCAGATATATCGACGCCTTCGAGATGTGATAATGAAGGAAAATGCTCCAAATTTCAATTTGACAGTTTTCAGAACCAACGCGTCCATCCTGGCTAAGCTAAAAGTTATGGCAAGGCTCTTTACCACAATTTGCCTCAAATCTATTTTGGAATACTATGGACACATAATATCCAAAAAGAAAGGAGACAATATTAAAATAGTCATTGGCAAGACTGAGGTCGAAAGACCGCGGGGCCGCAGTCCCATGCGTTAGTCCGATCAAATACGCACCTAAATTATTGAGTCCATTGTTTACGACGCTTTTCAAGTGGCTGAAGATAGGAAAAGCTGGCTTAACATTATTAGAAGGAAGGTTATTAAAAGGGAAGGTCATGACCCTGTGACACGAGGAATACAACTACAGGAAGAGGATCACTTGGGATACTAGTACTAGTTCTTGAAAAATTTCAGAAAGAAAAAAAGAGATCATAAAATGTAAACTAAGTAAAATATATTATATCCATACTTTTGCATAAAAATGTGTTTGTTTATTTGTCCATGGACATTGGGTATATTGCCTCCTCACGCCTAAACCGTTTAACCGTTTTTTCTGATATACTGTATGGGGATACTTCGAATCCCGGAAAAGGACATGGGATACTTATATCCCGGAAAAAGGTTCCGTTCCCGGTTGACAAACGGGTAATGACAAGTTGGCCTTGAATAAGCTTAGTATTCTCAACAGAGCGAGATAGTATTTCATTGCGATGCAACGCCTATAACTCTACAAGGCGAAGATTCAGCCTCTCGTCGAATACTGTTCCCATCTCTGGGAAAGGGCGACAAAATACCAACTATTTGCTCTGTATAGTATGTATAGCGGCCCTTTGTTGGTAACAAAGGGCCGCTTAGATTGTAGCCAGCCATAGTGTTTCAAACAAGCCAGACCCCTTGGATTTATGCTCAGATGTGGCTTCGCCCTGCATCTTCTATCTCCTGTATCAAGGGGAGGTGCTTCGTTATTATACCTCTTGCAACATTTCAACATAATTCCACGGGAAAATGTACTATCTTGATGAGTCTTTCACAACAAATCTGAATCAAACTGCCGCCAGCACTATTTCCGGACCAATGCGATCTGAAAACCTGAAGAAGAAAGCGACCTTCTTAAAAAGGCTGGCAACGTATTTCAACTCTTCTGATGTTGCGAGCGTCCATGGGTTGTCCACTTGCTTCCCATCAGGTGCTCTTTTGCCCCCTAATTTCATAAATAATAGTTGTAATAAAAGAAATAAGTCGGTAAATTATCGTATGTTAATGAATAGTACGACGTAGAATGTAGTAAGATATAGATACAATAAATAAAAAATAATAGTTTCCGTAGTAGAATGTCGTATAATTAACATACAATATTTATCATAACTTAAATTCCAACGAACAAAATCGTAAGTTACACTTGCAATATATTTTTCAATAGAAGCTTCAATGTAAACTATTGTAAGTAGTACAAACTATAGTTTACGTTAATCTTTATGCGGCGTAGACAATCGCAACTGATGCATACGATGTGTGAATTCGGGCATCTGCTCCCCTATTATTCCGCGTAGACTATCTCTAAGGGACTTACAATAAATAACATCGGAGGCGTTTGAAACATACTACAGTTTACGTTTCGAAAAAGGCACTTATACTTCGAATTTAATATTTTTTCTTGAAGATCCTAAAAGATCTAACATAATTATATGCATTTTCGCAATAAAACGAAATTTGCAATTTTGTGGCTTACGATAGTCTACCTAGGAGCAGTCGAAGTCTTTCTATAAGAGGTGGTACCATGTTAAGCCGGGTTTTCCGATTCTGCGATTGTCATAATACACGTTATTAAATAACTCACTACTCACACTCAGTAAGTACTTTTAACTTTATCTGTGCAGTGACATAACCTTAAACCTACCAATAATAAAGTATAGTTTATGTGTAAAGCTAAAGTTGTGTAATGGGGGGGCTAAATAATTAAATATGCTTTAAATTTGGTATAAGTACTTAAATAAAGTTTAATTTAAAAAAAATGAAATATTATGTGCACACTGCACACCTGTTTTTGGGTATTTTGATTTAAGGGGTACCAGGGTTTTAAAAAGCTTTTAAATTTGACACTGCGCGCTATAATCCAGTATAGCGTAGTCCACGCGGATGAAGTCGCGGGCAACAGCTAGTATATAATAAAAATAATAACAATATTAATAATCTAATTCAAAATATATTTTGTTACTATTTTGTAAGCAACCGCCTGTACAAGGTACTGAGTTTGTATCATGCATTACTATACTTGGGTGCTAATAAAGTATTTGAATCTTTGAGTTTTGAGCTAAGTAATTAATTTTCTAGTTTTATATTCACACTAGATGACGCCCGCAGCACCGTTGCGCCATAATTCTTTAGGAATCGTACATTTTTCCGGGATAAAAGTGTCTTATGTCCTTTTTCGGGACTCATAGTATCTCCTTACCAAATTTTAGTAAAATCGGTTCAGCGATTTGGGTATGACGAGGTAACATACAGACACACTTTCGCATTTATAATATTAAGTATGAATTTTGATTTTGATGTACTTACAGCGTAAAAAGTTATTTCTGATTAAAAGTACATTTTAATCATAAAATTTTTAAGCGATATTATAGACTACAATACAGTACTTAAGTAGCTTTCTGACTATGCAAATACAGAAGCGTAAAAATGTTCCAGTATTTATGAAATACGTTTCGTATTTTTTATTTTAGCAATTTAAAGTGGATTACAATGTTAATTTTATTGATGCGGACACCCTGGCAAGCGTCTTGGGGCCGAAGCATTAGTATGCAAGCAGTAAAAAAGATAAATTTGTTTCTAACGCATTTAACTTACCCGGTTTTGGGGGATATCTTGTAAATTATGTTTTTGAGAATAAATCACTTTTACGTGTGTTATTGTTTAAGGCTTGAATACTAATGTATGTGAGTAGTAACCTTATATTTTTCTTTTTGGAAATAATGAAAAATAATTGTTTTTATTATTCGTTGTTCTTTAAAATATATAAATTAATATTTACCCGACTGCGGGAGGGTTATGTGCTTAGCGCGTATCTTGTATGTTTGTAATATTCTTCCTTACCTTGTATCTTCAGAACCGCTGAACGGATTTTCACATTTGAGGTATCGTTAGATTTGTCTTAATGACCCAAGTGTTCTTAGATAGGTGACATAAAAAAAAACCAAAATGGCAGATGTTTGACGCCATATTGTGAGGTAAAAAAAAATAAAAATTCTACCAAGCATATCGAGTGGGGTATCAAAATAAAGGATTTTAAGCACTGATTCTAAATATGTATATAACTTGCAGTTTTATTATTAAATAGAACAGTAAATCTACACTAATATTATAAAGAGGAAAAATTTTTTTTTGTTTGTTTGGCTCCGAAACTACTGGACCGATTTGAAAAATTCTTTTACCTTTGGAATTCTACATTATTTTTGCTGAACATAGTCTGAATTTTATTTTGGAAAATTATTTTTTAACTAAAAATTGAACCCGACTTCCAAGGTAAAAATAATATTCTGAAAATGATCCAAAAAGTATGAAATAATTATTATTCTTAATTAGTGCTTTTTTCAAAATTTAAATAAACCTCGACTTATTCTGTACTAAATTTTCATTCTTTTGAAGTCGGTACCTAGAAGTGAGATACTTGACATAGAACTTAGCCGGTACTACTAATTGAGAATAATAATTATTTCATACTTTTTGGATCATTTTAAGAATATTGTTTTTACCGTGGAATTCGAGTTCAATTTTTTGCTAAAAAATAATAATTTATGTTACCTTACAAACTAAACGATTAAATGTAGTACGTATAATCTAATGTAATATTAAGAACTAAGAAAAGTTATATTTAAAGTCATAATATTTGCTAACCAGCAATTTTTAACCAACTTGAAAATTTTAAGTACAGATGCGTATTTTTTTTTATTTCGGTAGCAAGTAAGCATCCGGACCACCTGGTTTAAAGTGGATATGTAGACATTCTAAAGCTGTACAAGTGGGTAAAAGTCTTTGCAAAAACCGACTGTCCTACTTCAGAAACATTTTTGGCAACAAGACGTAGATAAGTTTTTGTTTCTTTTCTTTGAACACACCGACAATCATAAAAATATCTTTGGCAAAGTATTTTGTTTGAAATATTTTACTGGGTTATCTAAATATAATAGTATAAAATTCTCGTGTCGCGTTGTTCGTTGCCAAACTCCTCCGAAGGGGCTGGGCCGGTTTTGTTGTTTTGTTTGGTTATTGTAAAATCTTTGTAATCTAGTTTTCCTACCCGAAAAGACGTAAAATATAATAAAAGTTTGTCGTGTCAGTTACAATATTCATAAAAAAATGTAACTGACACGGCAAATCGTTTTAATTCCATGCTATAATTCCATCCGGGCAGTTCATACATATAAGTCATTTTTGCACCTGCATGGTTGCTGCATTGCGTTGGCTGAGCTAAGCATCAGCTATTGAACGAGAAATCGGACGCTCTAATGCCAACTACCGTAAATAAAATCATTTTATATTTCGACCAGACTTCCAGCATTGCAATATATTCAAATAAATAAAAAGAAGCAATTTTAAAAACTTACTTTTATGATTTACCTAATACATACTTAAAGAAAATACTTTCAAAATTTTCAACACTACTTAAAAAATGTGGAGAATAAATTGAATTAATTCAACTGATTATTAATATAAGCCTTAACTGTTCCACTACTGGGCAAAGGCCTCCCCCAAAGACTTCCACATTTCTCTATCCTGCGCCACCGCTGGCCTGGCTGGTATGCTTCTCATCACGTCATATTTTTCTAAGCCGGCCTCGGCGGCGGCGTCCGTCTTCAGGTGCCCACTCTGTTGAGATCCTTGCCCAGCGGTCGGAATGTATACGACCAACGTGACCCGCCTAATCCCACTTTAGCTTGACACTCTACGAAATCTACACTGAATATAATTTAAGTAAATAGGTGTATATATTCTCGACGTCTAAGTTGCCGATCGGTGGCTGAAATTAAATCAATATAGCGAGTTCCTATAATGTCTTAACGATAGCTTTAATCGAGTTTAAGCAAGGAGAAGCTATGAGCTAGTAAGTAGCGTTTCTAGAGCCAATATCACTAACGCCCGTTAGTGCTGAGCGTTCGTCAAAATAGTATTCCTTCTCTATCAAAAATGCAAAGAATAAGAGAGAAAACATGCTATTTAGAACACACTTACAGCCTTGAAGTTTCGTGGTAAAATTGCCACAAGTTTGAAACCATCATAATTAGGTAACTTTATAAGATAATTTATTAAACCTTAATACAGCAGCTACAGCTAAAGCTGCTATATTCATGGTTATCCTAAATCACAATTATTGCTTTCTTTTAATCAAATCCTTTCTCCCCTAGAAATTGTTGATAAAATCGCGTGACAATAAAATACTTGCTGTATTTCAAGTCGAAATAAAATGTAAATAGACCGTAGTATGCAGACTCCCCTATATTATAGCATCATTAGGGGAGTGCTTCCCATAAACCACAGTAATGGGTTTTATCTGGGACTATAAAATTTATTTACACTTCTACTAGTTATATTATAACGTAACGCACTTCTAATGTAATCAACATTAGAAGTGCATTGCGAGCATTAGGATTCGTTGGCATGTTTTCCTCTAGTCTGATAAGAGACACAAACATTCTTAAGGTGGCATAAAGCCTTCCTTTCTCATTAGTCAGTCATAGGAACATAATTCAAAATATAATATTGTTAGCGGAACATCTTGGCAACACCTATAAGCTGTCAAGTTCGATTACTTGACAGCTGTCAACTGTCAAACTAGTGCTGTGACAAGTGACATGCTCGTGACCTATTTAAGACGCTAAGTGATGTGATTCGCTCTCTTTGCTCGTGCAACAACGATCAGGTGATATTAGGGATTGTATTAGTGCGTGTAGAATAGGACTAGTGAGCCACTGTGCTTATGATTGTTAACGTTAAATTGTGCTGTGATAACTATTTTTTTAGTGTAAAAGGGTAGTTGGGTAGATTTTATAACTTTTGTCTATGAATGTTAACTCTTTCCTTAAATTGTTTATCTAACTGTTAAGTGTAACTTGTTTTGCTAATTAAAATCATTTGTTTCTGATTTTTGTTTAATAAAATCCTTAGCTTAAGGCTTATATCAGAACCGGGATAATAAGCCCTCATAAAGCCCACAATACAACAATAGTTATTTAAATCTACCCACCTCAAACGCTCGTTAGTTTTTAAACGCTTATTTTTCTTTTGTGTTAAATTAAGTGCCTTATTTGTTCTGTTATTTACATTAAGTGATAAGTTGAAACATAATGTCGCGTAGTAGATCACGTAATAAATCAAAACGTATAAAACGAACGCATCGGCGTTCGGGAAGCCCGTCCAAGAAAAAGTCGCAGAATAATTCGGGATATAGGCATAGCCGCACTGAAAGAAATTCACGTTCGCTTACGCGTCATTCGTATTCGCGTAATTCTAAAAATAGAACACGTTCCCGTGCTAGGGACCGTAAACGTTCGATTTCTTCTAGTAGTAGCAGCGATAATAGTGCTTCAAATAACGAATATCGTAATTCAAAAAGACAAAGCCGGCGTCTAACGGAAATAGACCGTAGTGTTCGACGCACGGAAACGCCCGTTCACTCGCCAAATATCTCAAACCAAAACCGTGATCATATTGAAGTGTTACAGGTGGTCGAAAATGACAATTCTGTGGTAGATAATACACACGTCCGTTCGTCTTTGATTGTACCCGGTCCGGTAAATTCCACGCCTAATGATTGCGGTCAATCTTGCGGTTCGTTTCAAGCTTCCGAATCATCTACACTAGCACAAGCTATTATCAAAGCTATTTCTACTATTCGGCCAGAGAGGTCCCATAATTATTTTGTCTCTAACTTTGACCCTTCAATCCACAATATCGACACGTGGTGTAAGGAGGTCGAGCTCGCTAAAAATACGAATAATTGGAGTGACCATGAGTGTTTATCTCGTGTAGCCGCTTGTCTTAAAGGGGATGCGAAAATTTGGTTAAACGAGTGGGTAACGAATGATCGTACGTGGTCTAATTTTAAACAAGAATTTATTCCTCTATGTCCCGGCAAATTAGATTTCGCTAATATTTTATTTGAAGCTATGAAAAATACTTCTGATAAATATACGACTTATGCTGAATACGCGCGTCGCACGTTGTTACGTCTTCGAGTAGTAACCGGTCTTAGCGAGGAGTTAAGAACGCTTATTGTGATTCGCGGTATTGACAACCCTCAAATAAGAGCAGCAGCTGCTAATGCAGAGTTAACTTCTGATAAATTAGTGTCGTTCCTGTCGATTTATTCTAAGCCGCATAAGCACAATTTTTCTACATTGAATCGCCCTCCTCAAAAACGCCCATATCAAAGTAAACCAATCGTTAGTGGTGAGAAATCTTGTTTTAATTGCGGTGAAAAGGGCCATGTTCTAAGTAATTGTCCGAAAAAAATTAAAACCAATACGGACACAGCCCCGCGCATGAAATCAAACTCGAGTATGACGTGTACTTTTTGCAAAAAACCTGGTCATGTAGAAGAAAATTGCTTTTCTAAAATTCGTTCTGCGAATCGCAACCAGCAGAACGTTAATTTATGTTCAGATCTTTCCAAATACCCACTTTAAACTAAGGACGTGACCGTAGCTGTTGTAAATGGCATCCCTATGGACGTTTTAATCGACAGTGGCGCAATTAATATCTCACTTATTTCCTCGGGTGCTTTAAAATATCTCTCGTGTCAACCTGAAATTCGTCGATGCGTAATAAAAGGAATTAGCGATAAGGAGATCGAGTGTACATCTTACGTTACGGTTACTCTTGAATTTAACGATATATCTTTAGAAGTAGATTTAGTAATAGTACCAGAATCGTGCATGAATACTCCTATCATTATTGGTACCGACGTACTCAATCGAGATGGTGTTACGTACGTTCGCACTAAAGATCATCAATATCTTACGCACTCAAACGTTATTAAATCTAATGTTCACGCGGTTGAGTTGGCCGATATGGAAGTTAACTCGCCACTTCAAGGTGAGGAACGAGAAATTTTAATGTCAGTAATCCGAAAGTTTTCCAAATTTTTGATTTCCGGTACGGCTACCACAACGGTTACTACGGGAGTAATGGAAATTAAGCTTACTAGTTCTACGCCTATTGTATACCGACCGTACAGACTTTCCTATCAAGAAAAACTTAAGGTTCGCAGTATAACAACCGATCTGTTAGAGAAAGGAATCATTAGACGCTCTCAATCTGAGTATGCAAGCCCAATAATCCTTGTGAAGAAGCGTGACGGTTCAGATCGACTATGCGTAGACTTTAGGGCCCTCAATAAAATAACAGTCAAAGACAGGTATCCCCTTCCCTTAATTGATGATCACATTGATCGTTTGGGGAGCTTCAAATTTTTCACCAGCTTGGATATGGCTACTGGCTTCCATCAGATACCCATTAGGGAGGACTGTATTCATCTTACAGGTTTCGTTACTCCGGAAGACCATTTTGAATACGTCAAAATGCCGTTCGGGCTGGCCAACTCTCCGATAGTATATCAAAGGATCATCAATGATACACTGCGAAAACACATCGATAAAGGTAATGTTTTAGTTTACGTAGACGATGTTTTGCTCTTGAGCAATACAATTCCTGAAGGAGTGGAGCTATTACACCGCGTGCTCAACACCCTAACCCAGGCTGGGTTCTCTATTAATTTACGCAAGTGTTCATTTATGTCTACCGAGGTAGACTACCTTGGGAGACTGGTCAGCAGTGGTCAGGTTAAGCCGAGCCCTAGAAAAGTTGAGGCTCTGGTGAATACTTCTCCGCCAGCAAATGTCAAGCAGGTAAGACAATTTCTAGGTCTTGTGGGCTATTTCCGACGCTACATTAAAGATTATGCCACCAAAACCTCTTGCATAAGTCGTTTAACCAAAAAATCCGTTCCGTTTTGCTGGGGAGATGAGCAGGAAACAGCCCGCCAGCACATAATCCAGCAATTAACAAGTGCGCCAATTTTAGCCATATTCAATCCCGATTTAAGTACTGAAGTTCACACAGATGCAAGCAGCTTAGGCTACGGAGCGGTACTTCTTCAGACGCATCAGGATGGTAAGAAGCACGTCATTGCCTACTTCAGTAGATTAACACAGGGAGCCGAAGCCAAGTATCATTCTTACGAGCTCGAAACTTTGGCGGTAGTTAAAGCACTACAACATTTTCGCCATTACCTCGTAGGTTTGAGATTTGTCGTCGTCTCTGATTGTAATGCGCTGAAGTCGACGGAACGTAAAAAAGATTTAATTCCACGAGTCGCAAGGTGGTGGATTTATCTCCAAGATTTTGATTTCACGATTGAATATCGAAAGGGAATAATGATGCCACATGCCGACTATTTAAGTCGCAACCCTCCTTATTTAGCTAACCAAATTTCGAAGCCTCGTAATTGGGCTCAGATAGCTCAGGCGGCTGACGAAGACACACAGAGACTGTTGGAAAATCTACAGGAAGGTAAGTTAGATCCAAATAGGTACGTATCTAAGAACGAGGTGTTGTACTACCGATATGCTCCAGTGGGAGAGGAGCCTAGACTCCTCTGCTATGTTCCCAAGGGACATAGGCTTAGTTTGTTAAGAGTGTTCCACGACGAACATGAGCATATCGGTGTGGACAAGACCATCGATCTTATCCTAAAACATTTTTGGTTTCCGGGGCTGAAACATTTTGTTAATAAGTACGTGGCTCACTGTTTGGTATGTTTATCAAAGAAGCGTGTACCTCGAGCTCCACAGCAGCACATCACTTCGTGGGACAAGCCAGATGTTCCGTTCAATACGATTCATGTCGACGTATTGGGTCCATTACCTGTATCGGATGGGTACAAATATCTTCTTATTATGGTCGACGCATTCACAAAATTCTGTCTGCTACACCCGATTCGCCGTCAAGACGTGAGTGAGCTAAAACGAGTAATAACCCAATCAATCTCGTTGTTCGGGGTGCCTTCGCTCATGGTCACAGACAAAGGAAGAATGTTCGAGTCCAAAGAATTTACTACATGGATCAACGACCTCGGGTGTAATCTTCACTTCATCACGCCGGAGATGCACCATGCGAATGGTCAAGTCGAAAGGTACGTGAGAACAGTGTTAAATATGATTCGCATAGAAGTGAATCATAAACGTGCCTCATGGTCGGAAGTAATCTGGAAGCTCCAGCTGGTTCTCAATATCACCAAGCAGAAGTCCACGCGCACCTCTCCACTTAACCTTTTAATAGGTACAGAAGCCACCACACCAGTTATAAAAGGGCTGGTAAGAGACTTAGCAGCAAATGGCCCTGGAATGAATAGAGAAGCATTGCGTGAAATTGCAAGACGTAAAGCTAAACAGCATCTTGATGATAATCAAGCACGTCAAGATGCTCACGAAAATCGTAGCAAGCACCCACCTCGCCAGTTAAAGTTAATGATCTCGTTTTTGTAATAAAATTTTCCCAGTCTACAGGAAAATTAGATCCTGGTGTCCGAGGACCGTACAAGGTCATCGATGTGCTGCCGAGGGGTCGATACAAACTCAAGTTACTTAGCGGCAGCTACGGAAAAACGACCCAGGCGGCAGCGCAGTTCATGGTGCCTTGGAATGGCGAGTGGTGCCCGGAGACGTGTGCTGCATTTTTCCATAGTAAGTAATTGACCACTTTTATTTTCATCCCCAGCACTCGCATCTCCACTAGTTGCTATCGCGTTACAAAAGAATAGCAGCTGGTGGCGTTGTGTCTGACGTATGGATTTAAATAAATAGATGGTTGGCAGACCCACTCATAAGTTGGGTAAACGACGGATGGTAGTCGTTGGCAGATCTGATAAACGATTTATCAGATAGACGGCAAATGGGTGCTGTTGGCAGACTTGATATGCGACATGTCAAGTAGACGGTACCAGGATATCCGTCGGCAGGAGAATTGCTATTTTGCATTTCTCAGGTCAATTGTATTTGACTAGTCTGAGTTTAGACGGTAGATGAGACATATTTTTAATTATGTTTGTGAATGACGAGTGTGTTATAAGTGAAATTTGTATCAGACGTATGAATTGACTGGAAGATATGTGACAGAGGAATGCAGAAAATGTTTTTAGGTTGTCTTCAAACGTTTTTAACGCTCAGTGCTCTTGTCCGCAGATGATGATCCTGAAAACTGTGAGGACGAGGACCAGGCAACCTCCAGCAACAATGGATCTGGAACTGATTCTGTCTTACCTCCACCAGATCCATGTGGAAGTACCGACGCATTACTGGAAGACAATGGTGAACCCTAGGACCCATAGTCCACCGCATAATTTGGGCCGTGGACGACCCACTGTCAGGAGAGGCCGTGTTAGCGGAACATCTTGGCAACACCTATAAGCTGTCAAGTTCGATTACTTGACAGCGGTCAACTGTCAAACTAGTGCTGTGACAAGTGACATGCTCGTGACCTATTTAAGACGCTAAGTGATGTGATTCGCTCTCTTTGCTCGTGCAACAACGATCAGGTGATATTAGGGATTGTATTAGTGCGTGTAGAATAGGACTAGTGAGCCACTGTGCTTATGATTGTTAACGTTAAATTGTGCTGTGATAACTATTTTTTTAGTGTAAAAGGGTAGTTGGGTAGATTTTATAACTTTTGTCTATGAATGTTAACTCTTTCCTTAAATTGTTTATCTAACTGTTAAGTGTAACTTGTTTTGCTAATTAAAATCATTTGTTTCTGATTTTTGTTTAATAAAATCCTTAGCTTAAGGCTTATAATATAATATCAATTTACAAACAACGACACCAAAAATTAAGATAGTTACTGTCGTAGATTACGTAGACTTTGCGAAGAATATTGTTCGCTGGAGAGGTAGTTGCCTCTCAATGCTTTTCACTGAATCGCTTTTCACTGAAAATTGTACTTTAATATCTTGTTTCTCCTAGTGTTAAGTCTAAGTAAGAAGTACAACACTTATTTGCAACGGTGGGCACTGAAGGAATATCACCAACGTCGGTGATTCGCCTGCTTCATCTTGTAGAACTCTTCAAAGTACAGCTTTGATCAGCAAAAACTTTGATCAGACTATTCACAGGTATAATTTGAGCATACTTCAGTCAATAAAACTCTAGCAAGTTTATTACACTAACAGTTTTGAATTTTTATTCTTTCAGAAACGAACACACGCTAACCGCTGGCGGCCATGTTTTTTCATAAGTGCGCCCGCGCTTTTGATTGGTCAGCAGGCGGATGCACGTGATAGTTTGAATATTTGAATGTGGAAGTATGGTGAGCGGGAAGCTAGGCCTAGGCTTATGTCTTTCATCATCATCATCATCATCATCATCATCATCATCATATCAGCCTATATTCGTCCACTGCTGGACATAGGCCTCTCTCAATGAACGCCATGTCTTTACAATAATAAAAATCCGAACGCTTTTGTAATGCGTCAAAAGCCGCAAAAGCGTTCCAATTTTTATCACCACAGCTTCCATGATAAAACAATAAAAGTTAAATCCTTAATACATTACCCGTAATAGGTTTCCGGAATATGCCAATATACCCCAAAACATGTGGTTATCACCGAAACAAACAAATCCCTCTCTGCATCTTTCTCTCTCCCGTGTACAATCACAAAATATTAGATCGTCTGATCTGTTGCCTAATACGGAAAAGATCTTATTGCGTACTGTCCCTTTGGTGCCGTAACGAGTATTGTCGTGAAATAAATCTTCTCTCCCTTCCTGAACGCCGCAGCCTTCGGGTAAAAGTCTTTACGTTTTTTCATTGGAACCTTTATGGAACAGCTTGATTACACTTCATATTATCGCCTTTGTTTATGTCATTCGGAAACCACCCTCATCAAGAGAATGATCAAAATGAATGTTTTGTTGGAGATTTAATTTGGAATCAAAGTAACTAAGCGGACCTGAGAGTAATGTACATGAAGTTTCAGGTAAATGTTTAATTTTGAAAAGTATTTGAATATTATTTTACATTACGCGTGAAATAAACTAAATAATTTGATATTCGAAAGTACTCATCGTTTAGAATAAAAATATCATTAAAGAAACAGCCAAATAAACCATTTACTAATTGTAATGCCCGCTAGCGAAATACGAAATCTTTTACTGTGGAAATTTTACAAATTGTTCAGCTCTTTCACTACCAAGCCTTTATGCATTATAGCTTTGATTGGTTAGATTCGAATAGGAATAGGAGTACGGTTACGACATTATTTTTTTAATGGAAATAATTTTAAATACATACGAGATAATCAGAATATTATAGTTAAAGTTGCTGGCTTGCTGCTGACAACAATTATTATACGCCTGCTACAATTATAGTCATAGACGATTATAATCATGTTGGCGCAAAAATTGTAGTCAATTGATCTTATTTTATGGTTGTTTCTGAATATTTACGAAGACATCATTTCTTCTTTATATTATGTATTATTTCTTCACTGTAACATCAGCTATGCACTTCTACCATCTCTGGTTTAAACACCAAACATGAACCTGTTATGTAGTAGCCGCTTCCAATCAGGCGAATCCAGCTCGTTTGTCCCTAATAAAGAAGGGACGTGAAATCGTCGAGCCACAGAACGTCGTGATGTAAAAAAAAAAAACATTTATCATTCCCAATTTTCCGCTCGTAGCCTCCGGGCGCGCCCTTATATTTTGGAGTTATTAAGTATAGTTTATTGGTTTTATTACCATTCGGGTATAAAATATTAGTTCTTTTATTGCGGTGGAACCTTTTTCAGTCTGATGGGCTCGGGATTGGCGGATTCGGTTTTGATACTTCTATTATTTTTGAGGTTTGAAATCATATCTGTCATAATAATTATTATGTTCAATCTTAACTAATAGAATCTTAGCTGTATAGCCACAGTAAAACAGGCTGACTATATTAATACTTACCTATATTATATCCTACAGTCCTTTAAAAGCTGATGTTTTCCGCAACTGGTAAAAACTATCATAATATGACCTTATGTTGTTACTAATATGTATTCTGTGCAGCTTATGTCTTATGTTATATGAAAGTCTTCATACCAAATTACGTTTAAATTTGCTCTGTGGTTTGAGTATGAAAGTGTTTACCTTCATACTCCAATGAGTTTTCAAGTTTTACTTTTCTGCCTCTTTAGGCAGAAAAAGTAAAACTTGAAAAGTCATTGTCTATATATAATGGAATAAAAACATTAATTCAAACAACAAAAATACCCCTACCATTCATTACGACGTCTACACAATAAATCTAACCTCTTTTTGCTGTCCGAAACGCAAATTTAGCATACATTATTCTTTCAAGGGGTGGTACGGTAAAACAACTACCAAGTTTGTACCTAATTGTAAAATAAATGCTTAACACGTAACCTCCATTAGGGCGGGCGCACACTTTCGGCCCGACGCAATTTCGGTACTTGACACATTTATCACAATTAAATAGTTGTATGTTTTAAAAGCATTAACTGAAATAAATGAGGCTTTGAACCGTTTAAATTAATGCTTCGTTAATCGATAGCGAAGTGCTTTTGACTTCGTGATATGTATTTATATTGTGTGCAAGTTAATTTAATATATGAAATTCAGAGGAATTGATTCATAGGCAGGTTGCAAATCTACGTAATGTGGTCGAGTTATATCAAGACTTAAGACTAGCCAACAGATTAGGTATGACTAACATTAACTTTTAGACAAACCTAATAAAAACTCGCTCTTAGTAAAAATTAAAATATCATGTGTTTTATCAATGTTGTAACTTATAACAAGATAAGATAATAATTAAGCCATGGTTTAAATGGCTGCTGTTTAGCATTGGTGTTCCATTCCACATAAAATCGGTTTTTGAGTTAATAATGCAGTTTTATTCTTTAGAACATAAGGTTTACGACAGTGAAATCAATTTTTTTGAAAACCCACTGTAGCATATTCTAGAGTACAAAAATGGTTAATGCTTATTCCTCTAAGTAAGGTTTTGTATATAGCATTTATGTACTATGTTTCTAAAATGATTTGCGCTTAAACCGCAGAACCGATTTTGATAAAAGTTTGTATGCAGATACTTTGAATCAATTTAAACGACATAAGATACTTTTTGTCCTGGAAAATGTACGATTCCCGCGCAGTCAACAAAAATGAATTTGGCTTATGATATCGATATTGAGTAGGTACAAGTAAATTGTAGATATTACGTTAGGTTTTGGAGAAGGACATAGGATTATTTTTATCACGGAAAATGTTCAGTTTTCACCCAATAAACTTTATTAATTTGCGTTTAAGCTGCTGAACCGATTTTGAATAAATTTAGTTAATGTATAAATAATTAGTTTATCACGTGCAGAGTTGGGCAAAAAATAATTATTAATTTTAATCAGATTACAAATTAATCAGATTGATAAAGTAATTGTGCATCTGAAATTACCCGTAAGTTGATTAAAAATAATATCTTATATATAAAATTGTCGTGTCACAATGTTAGTCCACGAACTCCTCCGAAACGGCTTTACTGATTTTTACCAAATTTTATATGCATATTCAGTAGGTCTGAGAATCGGCTACTCGGTACTTTATATATTGATAAGTGCATTCGTTGAATAAATAATAGTAAATTATTACAACTCGAGACTGAGGGCGACCATTGTTTATGCGACGGGATGTCGATAGACGTTGCTATGGTAACATACTTCTTCAAAAAAATAATATGGCAAATATATTATGGTAAAGCAACGTTTGCCGGGATAGCTAGTTATGTATATAATGCATTCTAATTTTAGTTTTCAATAATAAGATTAATAATTTAATTAGACTAACGAGTATTTCAATAATTATGTCCAACTAGATGATGCCCGCAACTCCGTTGCGCCAAAACTCTTTTATCGCGCTGGAACCGTACATTTTCCTGGGACAAAAAGTATCCTATGTCCTTTTCCGGGACTCAAAGTATCTACATACCAAATTTCAGCAAAATCGGTTCAGCTGTTTAGGCGTGAAGAGGTAACAGACAGACAGACAGACGGACAGACAGACAGACGGACAGTTACACTTTCTAATTTATAATATTAGTATGGAAGTATGGATGTCCAATGCTGGTAATTATAATAAATAAAAAAACTCCCACATTGGTTTAGGTGGCGTTGGCCAGTTTCAATAAAACCAGGCCAGTTACGCAGGACTAATTTTATAGTGCCCAATAGTGCGCGCAATACACAAGAGCGCTCTGGTTTTGAATGAAACCAGGCCAGTTAAGCAGGAGTATTTTTTATAGTGCCCAAATGTGTGCGCAATACACAAGAGCACTCTGGGTTCAATGAAACTAGGCCAGTCACGCAGGAGTAATTTAATAGTGCTCTAGTGTGTGCGCAATACATAAGAGCACTCGGGTTTCATTGTAACCAGGCCAGTTACGCAAGAGTAATTTTATAGTGCCCAAGTGTGTGCGCAATACACAAGGGCACTCTGGTTTCAATGAAACCAGGCCAGTTACGCAGGAGTAATTTTATAGTGCCCAAGTGTGTGCGCAATACACAAGAGCACTCTGGTTTCAATGAAACCAGGCCAGTTACTCAGGAGTAATTTTTATAGTGCCCAAGTGTGTACGCAATACACAAGAGTACTCTGGTTTCAATGAAAACAGGCTAGTTAAGTAGTAGTTATTTTATAGTGCCCAAATGTGTGCGCAATACATAAGAGCACTCTGAGGGAAGCGCGGGAACTCTCTGTCCTTTCCCGAGACATAACGTATCTGCATACCAAATATCATCTAAATCCATGTAGCGGTATAAGCAGAAATCATTTCATTTAACGCCTGGGAACCATTCATTTTTCCGAGATAAAAAGGATCCTATGGCCTTTTCCGGGACTCAAAGTATCTCCATACCAAGTTTCATCAAAATCCGTTCAGCGGTTTAGGCGCAAAATAGGAAATTTTATAACGCGGTAACCGTAAATTTTTCAAGACAATAATTATCTTATGTCCTTTCACGAGAGTCAAAGCATGTGCACACCAATTTTCATCAAAATCGGTTCAGCGGCTTAGGCGCAAATCATTTTTGTTTATTACACTGGTACCGTAACTTTTTCCCGGATGTAAAGTATCCTATGTCCTTTCCCGAGACATAGCGTATCTGTATACCAAAAATCATCGAAATCCACGTAGCGGTATAAGCAGAAATCATTTTTATTTAATGCCTGGGAACCGTACATTTTTCGGAATAAAAAGGACCCTACGTCCTTTCCCGGGACTCAAAGTATCTCTATACCAAATTTCAGAAGAATCGGTTCAGCGGTTTGGGCGTGATAAAATTTTGTTAAAATAGGCACTTAAATTTGTATTGAAAGAACAAATCAGAATATTGCATTTAAGTGAAATATCACAAAGGACATTAATGCTATGTAATAAGCACTATAGCAATATTGCATTAACCATTTTTATATGTTTTCTCTTAAAACTGAACGTAAAATTAAAATGTTTTTTCATAATCATAATCTACGCATTTCAACAAAAAATATGATACCGCACATTAACATTTTTTTGCTTAAAATAAGCAGAAAATAAAGATAATCCAAAAAAAACTTAAAACGCCGATTACTCAAAACTAGTTCTTATATGTGGAATGGTACACCAATGCTTAACAGCATCCAAAATATACACTTCAACTGTCTCGTTCTATTCTCAAACAAAATAATATCACCACCGTAACTCCTATGGAAACAGAAGCCTCCGAGATTTGTGACGTCGTCCACGGCCAACTCGATTCATAGCATATTTTAGAACAAAACCATAAAACCCAAAATCTTCCTTAATTCCTTCAACTTTCGAATTAATGCGTTTAATAGTAATTTTTAAATGTGAACTGCCATTAATGATTAATCTATCAAATCTACCTACATAATGTGTATCCACCTTAACTCCTTCAACTTTTGAAGGCATATAAAATGTATCAATCGAACATTTATTAACACGTTTCAGTGAAACCGGACAGGCACTGACGGCGATGAGCGCAAATGACTTTATCATAATCTACTTGTTGCGAGCTGAAATTCACTAATAAAATGAATTCCCGCTCCTCATTTAATGCATAAAGCCGGCGAATAATTGAAATTTATTTACAGATACGATGCCGAAATATAATTTATTCCCTTTTTGGGGGTGCGGACATACAAACGCCGAAATTAATATAAAGTATGTTGAAAACTTTTAACTAACCCCTACTGAGCAAGATATTTGACGCAGCTAATAACTACACAAGGGCTTGTCTTCTACTGGCACATAAAAACACTTGACAGGTAAAAATAGGGGACCTTAAATAATGATTTATTATACACTACGTAATTTTTTTTAAAATATAATTAGGGGGCAAACAGTTATAGGCCTACTACTAGGTTTTATTATTCGTACTACTACGAACTGTTTTGAGACTCAAACAATCGGACGAGAATGCCGCATCCTGCTCTAACAACGTCATTTCACGTTTGTTAAGTAGGACGCGGCATTCTCGTCCGATTGTTTGAGTCTCAAAACAGTTTCATGAACCATGGTACAAGGCCTGATCACCGGTTGGAAAGCAACTACCATCGCCCATGGACACTCGGAACATCAGAAGAGCTGCAGGTGCGTTGCCGGCCTTTTAAGGGCCCGTTCTTCCAAATTCACGTTTCTAGAATGAGTAATTTTTAAGGAAAGCGTCATTTAAAAAAACTGAAAAATATATACATGTATAGATACATCCTTTAACTAGTGACTTTTTTGGTTAGAAACACAATACATATAATTTTACTCGATAAAAAAAATCCGAAACAACCTCGATTTTAAAAACATTTTGAGTTTTATAGGACCTACAGGGACTCAATCAAAAAACAATTTGGGCAGTTCGATTACTATTAAAATTTTACAGGGAAATGATTGGATACATGTTTAGTTATAATATTTTTAATCTAAGTAAAAAGGTTTTTTCTCCTATTTCGCCCTATCATGGACGCGGCGAGCGTCGTAACCGCCACCGTACAAGGCGCACTGATATGAATGTTATTTTAATGTCATTTACGTCGATATTCGCACTGACAGACAATCGACCTGCTAATTTTGGAAGAAGGGAGGTAATACGCTCTCTTCTTGAAGGTTTGCAAGTCGTATAATAGTCGTATAGGTCCGGAAATACTACTGGTCACAGTTTATTCCAGAGTTTTACAGTGCGCGGCATAAGGTTACGCGAAAAACGCACGGTGGAAGACTGCCACTCATCATCATAATGAGGATGGTAAATTTTTTGCATGGATCGATGGCGATAAGTTGTAGGAGGTATATCACTATATAATTTTATGTAAGTACGGTGTGATATATAGTATTGTGATATAGTAAAATAACTACAACATAGAGTGATTAAATTATAATTAAAATAACCTTATAATTAAAGTGTCACTTTGTTTTTAGATTTGATGCCTAAGATACTCTTCCTAGCAGTCGGATACAAACTCTACCTGAAATAAAACAGTATTATGTTTTTTACTCCCTTAAATTCACCACATTCGATTTCCTTTTATAAACAGTAAACTTCAACAAATTTTTGACCTTAAGGCCGTCCCCCGAGCAAACGACCTTGGCCATACATTTGCCGCGTCGCGTTGCCGAGATCGCACTAAAACCCTATTTTTTTACTTATTTTAGTTCCAAATTGTCCTAAAAAATTTTAAAACGGGGAATATGTAGTTTATGATATTGTCGATATATTGGCGTGTGTTTGAAATTAAAGTTTGAAAGAAATGAATTTGTAAATCCTAAGGAGATGCTGAATGTATGCTTGAATTTTAATAAATTGGTTTTAGTTTGGAAGCTGATATCGTGAGTATAATAAACAAAAATAGAAAATTTAAAACGGGGAAAAGAATGTTGATATACCTACTGAAGATTATTGCCGTATTTTTATTATAACTTTGTATCTTTCAAATTATGAGTTTATAAGGCTTGAAATACGGAAAATTACGGTATTTCCGTAAGCAATGCCCTTAAACGCAATTTAAACATAGATAAACGATTTCAATTCACACCATGACTGCTAAAATTTTAAAAGTCGAATCGACGAGCAAGATAGCATCAGCTTTCCGTGCCTATTTATTTTATCAAAGCACAATTAAGTAACTGTCTATCAACTGTCTACAGATAAGGACTGCTCTACATTACAGACAGACGGACGGACAGCAATGTAATGCGAATACAGTGATATAACAATAATATTTTAGTGTCTAGACAATATTATGTTTATAATTTAATATCATGTTGAGTATTTCTGTAAAATCCAGACAAACTTAATTTTTCATTTAATGATTACGTTATTCCTAAAATTATATTTAAGTGTATAAAATATAACATAATATTATAAATTATGTACATAAGAAAACTTGAACATGTCCGCAATAATTAGGTAATCTTTAAGAATTGACAACGATGATAGTAACTGCACACTCGCATTTCTGTTTTTTTCCGATATAACATATTGTATGTGGTTTACACAACCAATATTATTTTACTTAAGGTTGTACGAACTTCAACATTAAACTTACTCAGCAATTGCGGTATACTCACTCATTTTTCTATGGAAAATCTTTTTCAGCACAGCAGATGGAACATGCTCGTCGTGAGAGATACGATCTTTTTTACCCACATAAAATACTCCATTCTTCTATTGATGCTCCTAGGTTGCGCCAAAATTCGTTTATCGCGTGGGAACCGTACATTTTTCCGGGACAAAAAGTATCCTATGTCCTTTCCCGGGACTCAAAGTATCTCCATACCAAGTTTCAGCCAAATCGGTTCGGCGGTTCGGGCGTGAAGAGGTAACAGACAGACAGACACACTTTCACATTTATAATATTAGTATGGATACTCGCTATAGAACGCGTAAGCCGAAAATGTTCTCTATACAGGCATTCAAAAACAATACGTCCTATTACAATCCGCTTGTTAGAATGTGTCGTACTTATAATGACTTAGTAGTGGGCAGTTGGAGCGTAGACATTTTCGACAATTTTCACGTTATAAGAAAACGATCAACAATATTATGAAAGCCAAGTATTTGCCATCTCTTGTTTCCACCCCTGACATACAATGTTGATTACTCAAATAATGATTTTACAGATCCTTTTCTTTTTTTCTAAATCTAAGTAAATATTGTTTATTTAGCTTTTATATATATATATATATATATATATATATATATATATATATATATATATATATATATATATATATATATATATATATATATATATATATATATATATATAAATATATATGTATATATATATATATATATATATATATATATATATTATTGTAATAGCTTTTATTGTAACCTAATTTAATAATATTATAATAAGTTTTACTAATAATTATAAGTCACTCAGTGTATAACTGTATACTCAATGTTTTGTAGTGGGTTTTAGGTATCAGTTTTCTCGTTATTAGATTATTAGTTTAATTTTAGTAACAACCTTAATGATAAAATTATGTTAATTGTTATGCATACTATTTTTGGGTTGCTGTCTAGCCTAGAACTTAAGATTATGTTTATATTGTCATGTAATGACTGTAACCTGTCTGTATACTAAAAATAAATAAATAAATAGATGTCAGATGATCCAAGATATTCTTGTATTAGCCTGAATGCTAGAATAGCTGTATAGTTACTACACTTTCTATATTTTTTATATTAATGACTCATCAAAATAACAGCTTCTTTGTAGCAGATAATTTGGTCTCTATCTTATTTAAAAAAATTCAATTTTAACAAACGAATTATTGTACCTAATTACATGTGTCGTAGTAATTTTTGTCAGAAGGATAAAATTAAAAGCATACTAAATTATATTTAATAATTGTTTATTTGTCGTTTGTTTCAATGCAAGTTATTAAGTCTCATAACAAAAGTTTAAAAGTAGTAAGTATAAATAGTCTTATACTAGATACTGTAATATTCGCGGAATAGGCATAAAACTCGATTACAAAGTAGGCGTAATTTGAACGTATACAAGTTAAATAGAATATGAAATAGTATTGCAAGGGTATACGCAGCTATATTGGTATGGTCCAAACTATCATCAAGGGCCAAAAATTCACAACCCTACAAAAATCGTAAAAAAAAAATGATAAAAATATGAACACCGGATAATTTGGACCAGCCTTAGATTATTTAGTATAAAAATATCATTTATTTTCACAAATAAACAAAGAAAACCATGAAATTAAACGTACAGCCAATAAATGCACTATTTCATTTTGTACCCCTTTCCATCAGAGCAGCTGGTTTATAATCTAGGATTAGCTAAGAACATTTGTGCACAATGTTAAATCAACTACTATTGAACATTTTGAAATAAACAGTAATATGATTTTATTTTACAATAAATTATTTAACAGCTACAAACTCTTCAGCTAATCCATATTGAATCCTCAGGATAAAAAAGTGAAGACGGAGACTTGTCAAGCAAAAAGTGAGACCAGTTTTTCACTACGTCCTTCTTAAAAACACACTACAAAAAAGTAATAAAGTAAGGCTTTTTCGTTATTGGGGAAATTATTGCTAGTTGCTAAACGCTCAATATTATGTATCGTAATATTTATTTAGCAAATATCGCTAATATCATAAAAGTGGTTTACGATCGAAATATTACGATAAATATCGAGCGTGTCGCATTTGCCATTGTGATTTGTGACCCTTCTTTTTCTTGTGTGTGGCTTCAATTTGTGATTAACAGAACTCCGTCTGCACTTTTTTGATCTGAGACTGAATCTATCCTGTTCTAAGCTGTATCTAGATAATTTGATTACTTTTATATGCTATAACAATGTTTTAGTAAAAATTACAGTATTTATACTATTCCAAATTAATATTCTATATTGCTCATTTTTGTACAAAGTTTTCATGTTTGGTGTTATTCAGAAAATATATTTATAATCACTACCGTTACATTTTCGTAATATTCGATTTTATTATACTTTTTATATGTATCTCTATATTATTATTGAAAAATGAAACAAATCAACACGACGGCTTACTTCATAAAGCTAACAATATTAATAACAACTTAAAATTTAACGTTTATATAGATACAGTTATAAAATTATATCGATAAATATAACACTAAATAAGTTAAGTACAAAATCAAATAGAGCCTAATATCAAATACGAAATATATTTACAAGTCTATGTACAATTCTATCACATATTACAATCTTATATGTCACTATATACATTATTGCAAAGTTTGGAGCGTTTCGTCGATTCAATAATGTCCTTCACTGTCGACGAAATTTACACATTGTTTCTTTACACATAAAGTTCAGAATAGAAAACTTTCGTTAAACGTATACTATGTGTGGTTTCTCTGGGGTCCTGTGATGAGGTATTGTTTCGTAAGCGAACTGTTGATAAATATGTTCCTCGCTATCCTCCTGGTAATAGGGATTCTTATCGACACTATGCCAAGAAGGGTTCAACGAGTGGAAGGTGTTTGTAACGGACGAACCTATCATCAGGTACCTGTCTACGTCTCTTTTGTTCTCCTGTTCCCTCCGGGAGGTGTAACCTAAACCGTTCCCTAGCTTGGACACGTCCCCATTGAGCATAACACTAGTCATTACTTGCTTCGACTTATCACCCTTGCATTTCTTTAAAGGCCCTAAGAAGTACAGCACACCACCGACTACACTTATAACGATACTCACAGTTAGCACCACGACGGCTACCACTACCCATCCACTAGAGCATCCGAACTCGGACTCAGGAATTTGTACGAACAGTACACCATTTAAATTGGCGGGAGCCACGCACTTTACAACTTCATAATCTATTTTGAGTACCGTGCTTGAATTGTCCGATTTCCTAGCACTCACTTCGCAGTCTCTCCCCAGTTTCCACAGCCAGAGTAGCGAGCAATTGCAAACGAAAGGGTTTCCAGAAATCTCCAGCTCCTGAAGGGTATCGATCGGAAAATGTGCCGCCTCTAAAGTTTCTAAGGCGTTGTTCTTCATATAAATGTGAGTCAACTTCGGATTTCCATGAAACAATCTCGGCGGCACTTCCCTAACCTTAACGTTCTCGTTCATCCATATCTTTTGTAAATTGATGTTATCGACGAACGCTCTCGAATCTATCTTATCTAATTCATAAAGTCTACTTATATGCAAATGTTTCAGATGAAACAGACTCTGGAAAGACAGGGACGAAATGTTTTGAAAGAAATTTCCGCTGAGATATAAATGGGACAAGTTTGACAATTTGGAAAGGGCCGAGGTAGGTATGGAAGTCAAATTGTTATCACTAAAATCTAAATGTCTCAAGGATGGTAAATTGTAGACACCCAAATGATTAATGGTGTCGATCAGGTTGTTGTTCATATCCAAATGTTTCAACTCTCGTAAATGAGGTATTCCGTGTTTATCTATTTTCTGCAATAAATTGTCCGATAAATCTAGAAACTCTAAATGAATGAGATACATAATATTGGCAGTGGGAATATCTAAAATTGAATTATTTTTAAGTGAAAGCACTTTAAGAGACGAAAGTGGTTCGAAGGTACCCGAATCGAAACTTACTAATTTATTATTAGATAAATCCAGTCTTTCTAGTACGGTAAGATCTTTGAAAGTGTGCATATGGATGTCCATGATTTGGTTGCTGGACAGATCTAGATCGATAAGTCTCGTTAGGCCTACGAAGGTATCTTTGTCTAGTTTCTTTAGAGCATTGTGACTGATGTTCAAAGTGGTCATCTCCATATTATTTTCAAAATTCTTACTACCTAGATCTTGGACTTTGTTGTAAGAAATGTCTAGGATTGCTAGTTGAGTGTAAAACGTGAAGGCGTACAGAAGATTGTCGATGGCGTTGTGAGTGAGGTTTATGTGCGTCGCTTCCGGGTTTAGTTGGATAGGGACGATCTCGAGAGCGGCATTGGCACAAGTTGCAGCTCTCATGGCGTCGTCGCACACGCATCTCGGAGGACATAGGGTTCGCGCTGAGGCGCTCAATGTCCACGCCAGAACTACCACCAACCACCGCCACTTTGCTACGCCGCGTGAGCCCATAACATCTCATGTATACCACACCAAAGACCTGCAAAGAAATAAAACTATTATTAGAATACAATTGGATTTTGCAATTATCCGGATTAAAATAAGCGAATATTTCACAAATAAACATATTTCAATCCGTTTTTCCTTCATATAAATGGGAATAATAATTATTTGCGAACATTCAATTTGTATTTTGTGATTAATATTTGATCATATAAATATTCTGAAACTTTAAAGCCTCACGACCTTTCACAGTAGGAATTCATGTCGTATTCAAAATTATATCACCCACACATAAACTCAAACCACCAAGACTCAGTTTCCTTATTTACGTTTTACGGTTCTCAATTTGCAAGACGAATGTACCTCGTAAACTGGAACTAGCAAACCCGTTCTGCTAATCCTCCGACGCCCGGTGATTCCTGTACAATACCTCCAAAATGCTCGACTGTTTAACAAAGGAGCTTCTGGTACTTTAAATTAAATGTTCGGCTTTACGATTCGACGGAATGTATAATGAATAGCGCCGTAACATCTGTTAACGAAGGCGAACGATCTCAAAAGTTTTCACGCGCAGGAATAACTAATTGCGAAGGTTGGAATTCAATTTATAGCTAGTGCGCCTTGCGGGAGATCACGCCGTGCCAAAGTATTAATAATGCAAAACAGTGTCACAAAGCTTTTGATTCCGAATGCAAACGCAATTAGCAAGTCCTTAATGGTTAGAGGGTCCCAAACCATAATCTTCTGATGTAAATTAAATTGGAATTAATTGTAATTACACAAAAAAGTATGTTTTTAAAGAAGTTGCTAGATTTTTGAATATTTAAAATTTATTCAATTCTAAACTCTACAACAAATGTTACAAACCGAAACGAACTTAATCAATAGTATTTAACCAGTCCCAGAATTCAATTATCATTTCCATTACTTCGATCTGCCACGCTTTTGTCAAACAAAATAGATTATGTTAATACATTTTTGATGAATTAAGTCAGGATTAAGTCCTGGTAATGTAATATCACCCCATAGAAATAGATTACAGCGCCTGAATTACAGAAACCATACGTTAGCGCGCATTCGATACACCGAAGATTCCCGTAAAGTTCGGATTAGCTTCGACATTCAAAATACATCCCTTATCATATACGTGACAGTATTAGGATGCTAAATAAAACGTGAGCTATAAAAAGCTTAGTAGAATATAAAACGAGACTTATATTTACATGAAAACCACCTCCGAAATATATTTGTAATTCTGATTCTGGATCGTGGCTGTTTAATGCAGGATAGCACCACGTTTAAGGAGCCACACTTTAATAACACCTCAGGCTTCTATATTAGGCGTTTATTCCGAGGTGGTCGTGGTTGTGCGGCTGTAATAAAAGAAACTAAAACGACGTTACGGCCTTCATTTCCGAGTCTACACTGCTCCGACCGGCACTCTTTGTCCTTTAATTTCCTGCCTGTTAGAACGCGCCCCATCGCAAAATTCGCTTTCGTAAGCTTCGTTAACTTGTATCGAGCTTTGTGCTTAGCGATTGAACTTTTCCATTAGAATTTATATTGATTGCTACCGCTAAATTTTCCAAAAAATAATCTCCAAACAATCGCAAAGTAAAAAATGGTTTCACTTATCTTTCGTAAGCCAATTTGGAGAAACTTTGCTCTTTTTCTTACATCAAACGCCTCTCTTAAGAGCATAAATATTTTCTTATTGGAAAGTTAAAAATAATATTTAAGAATTTAAACGGAGAGTTTTCATAAGTCTAATGGATCCTTTGTTACGTAATATTACAAAAGATGTTCAGTTTTGCTATAAACTTTAATATCTAAGATAACACGAGTTCTACTTCCATTATGGAACACGTAAAAATAAATATTTTTAAAACTATAGTCAATGAAATAAATAACGAAATGGATAAATTCAAAGCAACAATGGTGACATTAATTCATTTATTTAATAAACGAATGGCGTCTCGATAGGCGAGCGCGATATCAAAGATCCTATTAATAACGGTGAACGACGATGGCCCATTTAAATTACCGGCAAAACTATCCACTCAGCCCCGATTAGTTGTGGGCGGAGCGATCGGAGCCGTAACTGAAGTTATCACGGTGTTAATACAGCCCGAGACAGCGGCTACAGGGGGAGCCAAACAATAAAACCAGTGTAAAAGTCGGCTAACCGCTCCTCTCCCTTCATTTTTATGACTTTCTTAAGACGTGCTATTTCCGACGTGCTGTTTCAACCGAACGATTTTAATTTAAAAACTTTTTGTTATCTGAATGTTTATATTTTTTGATATCTTTTCTAATTAAGACGTAAAAAATACTGCTGCATAAATATTAATGCAATTTCCTTTGAAATTGGTTTTGTTTTGAACAGCAACTTTAACATTTATTAACCTATCAAGCCCCATGAGATCACCGGTGATCGCAAATTCGCGACAACAATAGAATAACAATAGATTTCCAAGAATCCACGATCGAATGAATAACACTCGACTCATATTTATTAAACTGAGTTAAATCGCAGTAAATTGTTATTTAATGTCAATTTACTGCCATTTAATTTGCCGATAAAGTAATTGATATTATTTTTGAAATTAAATAAAATAATATTTTACTTAATTTCAGAAATTAAGTAACGCTAAATAATAGTCAAAAATAATATCAATTACTTTAAAAGCAAATTAAATGGCAGTAAATTGACATTAAATAACGTATCATTATTTTCAATTATAACTGTTCATTTTCCTATCCCCTGACATTATACCAGTGTAACCAATGACAAAAGTAATAACGATTAATGAAGATAACGTGTCCACACCTTATTCCGTGGCCGACAAATTTTAATATTAGGGTAGCACCTGCCAATAGTTATCCCTCGTATATTGATTTTGTAATCAAAGCCAGATTAGACAGCTCCACCGCTTTCTCCGATTTGCGCAGCGAGATTTATTAAATTATATACGGGTATGAAAACATCATTAATATCTTTTACAGTTAATCCTATTTCTGTATCAAATGATAATTTATCTTCTATATTAAACTTTATATTTTCTTTGATATTATAATTTTTGTTTTTCTTTGTATGTGCTGTTATTTTTTATAGGCATTTTGAGACCAAATAATGAATGCGAGCAACATTAGTTCTTTTATTATTTTAAGCAGCGATCAAAGGTAAAACTATTCAAAGTTATAACGATCCATTAAGCTTTCACAAACTTGTAGAAGTTACGGTCCAGTTGGAGCGCGTTCAATTTTCAAACACGTGGATAGTAATTTCCTTGCAGATTATGATTCGCATAAATTTAATAACCAAAAACGCTTTAAATTAGGAGGTCCAACTATGTTTATGCGAGTCGTGCCACTCCTAATATGTTATTAATGCGTGGCCTTATCCTTGCGCGCCCGGAGGGATGAAAAAGGCTTTACCCGAACAAAACGTCAACACAATCTCATTTTCCTTTCAACCGGCCCCGGCGAGTCTTAGTGGATCAGCTTTCTAAAGACGCCTTTATAAACGAAATAATGAGAAGTGCTAAGGCGGTATTCAGGCGTGGGCCAACAAGAGGCGTCGATGAATCGTCCATAAAGCGAGCACAAAACTTACCACTCGGGGAAGTAATAGCTGCACTGATGCGCCGAACCAGAGCGCTAGCGCCCGGCCGCACGTGCACGCTAAAGGGCTTTTAGCGAACACGAACTTGCTTTCGCTTTGACTTTCATCGCTTGGATTACGCTGGCTCGCCTCGATTGGACGAGGATTACGGATGAATAGTCAATGAACGAATTTGGGACAAACGAATGATTAAAGCAATGCTTGTACAGCTTAACAAGATTAAGATTTATCGGAAGTGGCGATCAGCAGTCGACACTCACAATTATTAACACTGCAGTACACGCGTGGACTACCATGGTAGACCAGGGTCACTTATTCAGCAATATTTTTTGAGTCAAGCGTTCTAGAAACTTGCTATTCAAGGTAATCCTCGTTCAATAAATTTGACAAAACCTCAGTAACTCCTGCAACCGCACAGTTGATCGAAATAATAGTTATTTAGCATCAAAAATGCTGGACTACCATAGTAGTCTGCGCGAGTATTGGTGTACTAAATTCAACCATGTATGTTTTTTTTAAATTATTAATTTATTACATTTTTATTGTTTTTTATTAAATATTTTATGCAATAATACTAAAATACACCTAATAAATCGATTACAAATACTAAAATTTTATTTTTTAATAAGATATAGGGACCTGTATAGATTGACATCCTAACCATATTATGACTCGCCAGAAAAATAGAAAATCTCACCTGATTGCAAAAAATAATAATTTGAAAATTGATAAAAATTAGATATTTGACTTGTGTTGAGTATTTAATTAATTGAAAAATTAAACTATTTTGTAGTTTTTACAGTGGAAACTTAGCGCCATCAGTGCCAGATTTCTAATTTCCTCGTGAGGCTTTTTATGTAAGTTTTGAGATGGAAAATTGTTATTGGCTGCTGTAAATAAATAACTAATCAACAATCATACATGTGACAAATATTGACCAGTTTTGTAAACCCCAGTCTAGAAATCACACTTGTATCAAAATGAGCTAATTCGGTGACTTCTGAAGTTTAGAGTCGTTTATTCTTAGAAAACAATAATTACAATATAAAAATAATTGAGTTTCTAAATAGAAGAAATAACTTATAACTAAGTATTTTATGTACTACGGTAAATTAGGATTTTTTAAGAATCCACCAAGATTTAGCCCCACCGATAAGACGTATGGGGCAATGTCAACGCTGCATGTTAGTCCAAATTTGATCGCCAAAAAAGTGGTGGTAGATTTGTCATTTCTGGTTTTATTCTGACTTGTAAGTAAGATTGAATCTCGAATAACATAAAACAAACAAAAATCTAACTTATTTTAGTTTCACATATGGGATACACATGTTTGATTCCATCAGTACGATTTTTGTCACATTTTCATAGAAATTCACAAATTTGTTGATTTTTTAGTAATTTAATAATTTATTTAATAGTTTTTAGTTTTAAAAGTAACTTAACTAAGTACATTTTTATTTTAGTTGTCATTTTAATAAAATAATATGAATTATGAAAACAATTACCATTTTTAGATGGCCTACCATGGTAGGCCACGCAAGTACTCGTGTAAAAAAAAGGGCGCGTGTACCGCAGTGTTAATCAATTATCATAGTTTGCACATCAGCATATTATAAGCATCTGACATATTTTAAACTTTAAAGTTTTACTGTGAAATGCAATATCATAATAATGTTGTTGAAATTACTAAAACTTTAGGTTTCGTTAAATATTACCTAGCTTTCTGTCCAAATTAGTTGCTAGCACAAAGCAACAAAGGTACGAAAACGTAAAAGTAATCATGAAAAGTGACGTTTGGCAAATAGGATGAGGCCATAGGATTTTAATGAAGGTAGCCGGTAAACTGCAAATGACGTACTTTCGTCGGCGATATCGCGTGAATCTCAAACTAAGCCTGCTAAATGATCCCGACCCAAATGAAGACGAGAGCTCTTTATAAGGAAGTGCTGGAAAATTAGTCAATCCTATCTGCCCGCATCTCGAAGAAGTCGAGGAGGAATAATGAAATAGCTCAATGAGGCGTCGGATACGCGATATCGTGAGGCCATTGAAACGCAATCGCACCGAGCCCGAAATCCTACGGATTCCGTGTGAGATATCTAGCGGCTCTTTTAGGGTTATTAAATGGAGTGGGTTTTAGGGAGATCCAAATATATTCACATTTCCTTTTCACGGTGAAAAATTCGTATTTTCAATAAATGAAGGAACCCCATGAAATAAATTAGCCCCACTTTGTCTTGAATGAATGCGTGCTTTTATAAACATAAAATCCGATGCGATTCACTCAGTCTGTTAATGCCTAATGAAATGAAAGTGGATTTGATTTGTTCAATAAAAATAAACGCGGGCAACCCTGTTTTCTATTGTTTCGAATAAAAATAAAAGAAGTAGATTAAATTAATTATGTTTCTTAAATAAGATCGTGGTTAAAAAGTATATTATTGAAATCAACTATCACAGAATTATTATGAGTAGAATCTGGTAGAACATAATTATTATAAATCGATGGGTCCTACGTATAGAGGCGAAACTGCCGCTTGCGCCTTTTTCCAATTATATGACCAATGATTTCTCTTTGCTCTAATCTATAATATCGTGAAGATTTTTTTTTCTGTTGATTATTTTTAAAATAAAATTTTAGTCAGAAAGGCGTAAATGTAAATCTACGTCACGTATAAAGCCCAATCAGATGGTTCGCCCATCTACATAGCCAAAGCCAAGCGTCAGGGGAGCGGCGCGCGGGCGGAGGTGCCGCTTTTACTGTGTCGCGGCGACGTCCATTACCTTTGGTATGCTCGCTCGTTTTCAGCGCAGTATAATGTTTTTTTTATAATAATAATAAGTATTTTAACAAAAATGCCGCCAGCAAAAAGTATGCCAATCACAAGGGCTCAAAAAATCTTAAATAAAATTATTGGCCAAAGAAAATACAGTAGTGATTTAAACACCGAAGACGAAAATAATGAAACTGATTGTCCAGGTAAGATGAGTCAACCATTTTTTTGTTGTTATTTAGTCTAGTGAAGTAATATTTACATATCACTGTTGCAAAATATTAACATTTAGTAGTAATTTAATGATATACTTCGTAAAAAGGCGTGAACTCGCTTTCGCCCATTTACGTAGTTCAATTTTGGCATCTAATGAAACGCAACATGGTTTTTTTATTTATTTTTTTGAATGATTATTTATCACCTTTTATCCTAAAGTAAGCAAATTATTACGTGATTATTAAAAGTCATTAAAACATACAGTGGCGTTAGTGCGTATGTACAGAAGTCTATCTTGTATTAAGTAAATAAATTATTTCATTCGTGTACGTTTTTAGGGTTCCGTACCCAACTTACTTCGTTGTCCGTCCGTCCGTCCGTCCGTCCGTCCGTCCGTCCGTCCGTCCGTCCGTCCGTCCGTCCGTCCGTCCGTCCGTCCGTCTGTCTGTCTGTCTGTCTGTCTGTCTGTCTGTCTGTCTGTCTGTCTGTCTGTCTGTCTGTCTGTCGCCAGGCTGTATCTCAAGAACCGCTATAGTTAGACTTCTGCAATTTTCACAGATTGTGTATTATAACTGTTGCCGCTATAATAACAAATACTAAAAACAAAATATGTAGTACTAATATTTTAGGGGGGCTTCCATACAATAAACATTTTTTTAGCCTTTTTTGCTCTATAACGGTACGGAACCCTTCGTGCGCGAGTCCGACTCGCACTTGGCGGATTATTTATAAGGGTTTTTTCTAAATCTATATTCGTATGCCAATTTCTTGATATCAGTGCAAATAAATATTTTTTGGTTATTAGTAACTGATAGTTTTAAAGTATTCATAAATTTTCTTTGATTGCAGTTTCTTCTCTTCCTTCTGGTTCTGGTGCGGAATATGCAGTTGAAGATTTGTCTTTTGATCTTCTTACTAATACAGACTTACAACTAACAAGCGCTAATGATTACGTAGAGGCATCTCGTATTAACGACAGCAATACCAGCCATACATACTGATATGTAGAATTTGTTGTAGTTAGAATCTATAGAGTTAGGCCGCGTCGATTCAGAAGCTTGGCTCTACATAAGATCTGATGTCTTTTTCACAGAGCAAACCTTTTGTGGTCGTCGAGGTAACTTTTACATGAAATGTTTTTGGTGGGATTTCAGTCCTTTTTGTAAGTTGCTACTTGCTAGGCAGTCTTTTTAGTCTTTTTAGTGTTTTTTATTATTTTTTATTAAGAGGTTTTTAGTTAAATATGTCCATCCCGTGTAAACTTTCATGTCCTCTTCTTATATCTATATATATAAAAATGGATTGTCAAATGTGTTAGTCGCGCTAAAACTCGAAAACGGCTGAACGGATTGGGCTGATTTTGGTCTTAAAATATTCGTAGAAGTCCAGGAAAGGTTTTAAAGTGACACATAGTTCGCCGGGACAGTTAGTTATTCATAAAATTGATAAAAGTCTTATTTAAACTTCCATTACCCCCCTACTAAACTTATTTTACGGCGTATAACAAAACTTCGGCGTATTTCAGATATCAATAAAATATAAAGTATTAAACCTATTAAATTGAGACTTTGTATGTTCAATAAGTCTATTATTGACATTATATCCTGAGAATATAAACTATCTGGCACATCGGAAACCGACTCTACGAGGGTCAACTTTCACTCACCCCCATTTTAGGGGATGAGGGACGAAAATCACAAGTTTATGAATTTTTTTGTTGGTTGTATACTAAACTAAGATTGCATATCAAATTTCAGCTTTCTAGCACTTCAGGAAGTAGCCAAACATTTTGATGACCATCAGTGTGTCAGTGACGAAATCGGTGTATTTTGGATATCAATAAAATCTAAAGTATAGAAGCTATTCAATTGAGACTTTGTATACTTAATAAGTCTATTGATGACATTATATCTTGAAAATATGAACTGTCTGCTACAACGGAAACCAATTCTATGAAGGTTCAAAAAAACGGCGAAACACTTCGAGAAAAGGTAGGTAGTGCCCTTGCGCTTCGCTTGGCTCGTCTCGGCGGGTGCACTACAGTGCACCCAGATTCAAATTAAGTAGGTATAGAAAAGGTTTAATAATATTTTATTTTTTGTTATGTTTGCTTTTTGAGAGATACTCTACTAGTAAAACTTGTGATTAAATTATCATGTTGTTACTCTTACTTTTTAAAAGTTGATTTTGCAGAAGAATTAGAAGTGGTCTCATTTTATTTTAATATTATCTTACATCATATAACTGTCAACAAAAGGTTAGAAGTTGTCATAATTATATTTTTATATTCAATAATATTATTTATCATATTTTGTAGTAGATACTTGATTGCATTCTAAATTGTCGTTTGATTTCATGAAGAAATTTGTAGTTTATTATTAAACCTACTTCATTATATTGCCGCCTACAAACAATTTATCATAAATAAAAGCATGAAAAATTAAGCAGATTGTTTTATTTGTAAATTTACACACTTTAAGTTGAAATACTTACCTTAAGGTGCCGGGTGCCATTGAAATTCAATTCATTCAATATTTAGTAGTAAATTTACTACAAAATATTTAAACACTAAAAATTTTTTTTTGTGTTTTAATATTTTGTGAAAAAAAAATGTGCAGGAACCTAGGTAATTACTATTTTAAGCTGAAAAATAACTCAAACATGTTAAATATTTTCGTATGAGAAAAATATTTTGGTATTACGTGTGTATGAGAATTTCGATGGCACCCGGCCTCTTAAACATTCTAATGTATAGCACAGTATATGGGCGTAGCTGCGTTAAGCTGAAATAACTACACAATGAGCAATATTTTCTAACTGATTCATTGTAGACAGTAAAACGTGATAACAGTTAAATAATTACGTGCTAAAAAAAACAGGAATCTCTTAAAATATTATATTTACGTTGAGCCTAGTAAAAGGGCGAATGATCATTTAAATCTGTTTACGTTGAACAATTCTATAATGCTATGCTAGCATTATAGAAATACGACGATGTAAAAGGGCCGATGTGTAAAATCTCAAAAAATATTGAATATGCATAAAATTTGCTACCAGTAATAAGAAAAGCATTATTTGATAAGGCTACATGCAAAAATTCACTAAATTCGTTAAAATAGGTCACAGGATATGACCCAAAAATATGGTTCTGACAACTTAATTGGCTCTCCTGTAAAATCTATTTTTTTCACTTATGCTAGTATACGTAGGACCCATCGAAATATGCATTAAATACAATAATAATACTATTATACAATAAGGCATATGAAATTAAGGAAACGGTGATTCCTGCATAAATGTGACATGCTTTTATTTATTTATGAAGATTCTACCTCATCCTTTTTTATCAAGTTTAACAACTATACTACTAAATCAATTCACAAAACGAGACCAAATACAAGCGGGAATATTTAGTGGAAAAATAAACATTTTAGATGGATAAAGAAGGAGCTAGCGTAGAACGTATACATACAAAATTCGTTCCTTTGCCGTCTGTAACTCTAAAAACAAATACAAAGCTTGATACCCGGCGACGCGCACAAAGCCCGCATCCAGCTTAGCTTACCCGAGTCTCCAGCTCGCTACAGAATTCAACTTTTCATCGCGTCTTGGAATAAAATGTAATAGGTTTGCGTCATGCATTAGATATGTCTGTCACTTCTGCGCTGTTTATTTCATGAGCTGTTTTATGTTCAAGGTTATTTACTATTCTAACTTCTAAATTCTCAGGATATACTACAAGTCTTTTGGATTACTAATCATTTTTTGGAACGCTAGCGTCGTAATTAATGGAGTTTTAATTACAATAAAGTGTGATGTCACTAAAACACATTTCACATTCATGTCACTGCTGTTAACACACATGTGACGTATCCGTTTTTAACAACTGTCTCAGTTTCATAATTAACAAATAAGTAACTAAAGTAAAATACTTTCACGCCTTATAAATTAGGTGCCTATAAAAAGTTTAGGTCGAATGGTTACGAATCAAAAAATTCGAATACGCCGGGATATTTTCGATTCAATATCTACAATGCAATCAAAGAGCAACTGAAAATTTTATCTCTTGCAATATTGGATTGTGTTTATAGCATGCATGTATTACAATTCATTTTAAACTATGAAAACTTTAAATGGGTTTAGCGCAACTTTTATATGTACATAGTAGAATTTATTTGGCGTTTATAAAAAAATTTCTTAATTAAAAGTAGCACATTTTAATTAATAGCACACAATAATCTGACTTGGGTTGATTGCGAATGTTTGCTCTCACAATAATTATTGTTTGTTGTTTCAAAAATGTGAACTCATCAAAACAGTAATATTTCTGCGTATCCCGTCGTATTAAGTTGTTTTCACTCGTTAACTCAAATACTTTTACTTTAGTCGATTAATGAATGAGTAAGCGAAATTGTTGCTTACTCATTATACTAAAACAAAAGCTCGATGTTTCAACATCGTTCCCCGCAGCACTCACGCTCGCTTCGAGCAATAAATTCACAATACTGCCTCACTGTTCCGTAGATTTGATAAACAATACGCGTTCTGTAATAAAGATATTACCTTCTATGCTTTACGCTGAGGCTGCAGCATTTTTACGATACATAAAGTAAAGAGCTGAGCGGAATACTCATTTTACGTTATATTTTTATTGATTTCATCTACCATTCACCGTAAACTTAATCTCTTTCAAAGGTTTTTTTCTGTCATTAGAATTTGTTTAAGAAAAACTTCTGCCTGTTATATTTTCTCTAGTACGTGGATACGATTTATTTTCACTAGAACATCAAAGCGAAAGGATTTACACACCGTATGTTTATCAAAAGGTGCTACACTCTAGAGGAATTTTCATTGCATTAGCGAAGGTTTAAAGCGATTACTTATTAATCAGTGCATCTGAAAATAGCTCGTAAATCCAAAGAGTCGTAATAGGATTTGTTTTCTGCGCTGATTGCAACCGTCCGGTAAATGATAAATACACCGTTTTCAGCATTTTACTTCAGTTTTGTGCCATTCTTGTTGTATGCTTTCAACGAATAAACAAAATCAAACCAGCTATTCAAAGTTTGCGTATTCTATAAAAATACAACTATATAATATTATTATAGTTGTATTTTTTATTCTGTAATTTATTACAGACTTTTTATTACAGAGTAACAAGTTAACTAGTAAATATTAAAGTCTAAAGAGACCGATTTGTCTTGCCCTTCAAACCCGAAAATTTCATGCAAAATACATCATTATATTCAAATGGAAAGAAAAATGTGAAACAATGAAATTGTATATGACGATACAATTTCATTGTTTCAATACTCGTATCTGGCTCCCTTTACAAATTGATTTCAATACGAATTCACAAACCAATTTGACCAATAACGATTTGTCTTGACTATTATTGTTCAATTTTGTTTCAAATTGGAACATACCTTTATCAATAGACATGTTCGTTACAGAATCCACGTGTGCAACAAACAATGAATAAACTTATCAAAGTTATCGATTATAATATTATGTTACTCATAGTCCGTTCTATAACAAAGATTTGTCTTGAGTTTAGTGGGATGCAGTAAAAGTCAACAAAAGTTAATTTTTTTATTGTTATTGTAGTTATGATCCGAAATCAGTTCAAATTCTATTTCATTATTTTTCTTCAAATCATTTGCCATATTATTCATATTTGATATTTTTTAATAATGTTCAAAAAATTGTACTTTCCTTTTCATCAAACCTATTTTTAGCATTTAAGTTTCATTGCGATCGTCAGGCCCCTTAAATAGTGTAACCAGTGTGTTAGGTCTAGAACTGTAGTTTAGATGCACTAGCGGTCTACATCCTACAGTGCGCGACAAAAACATGAATGGAGCCGTAAGATGGAATGACCAGCTCGAACATGTCTTATCGTGTCAGCTGCTTCCGGGGGTCAATGACCTGAGAACTTAGAAGTGATAAATCATGTTGATAACAGTGATGTAACTTTATATTAAGATGCATGACCGACATATTGTTTGTTTGAATCGAGAATTTATGATATTCAACTTATCGCTTCCTATTAAACCGGTTGAAATTCTAATCAAAAACTGATGAGTTGGTATGAGATTTTTGATTGTGTAGACAGTAAGTTAATTATTGACAGTATACAGAAGTTTAATGCATTTTGGTGATATAATTTGAAATACGTTGTATTATATTTTGTCAAAATTTATCTAAAGAAGAATTTCGAAGGCTCCGAAAATGGCTTATAATATCATGAAACTAAAACCCCAAAGTTAAAGATTCAAGAAACCTTCTTTGAATATAGCATTGTGAGGATCATACGCAGAAAAGTATTAAATAACAAATGAGTTCTGGGTAGCGAGTGTGACTCGAATAAGTATGGAAGAGTTGTAAAAGTGTGCACACGAACCAGTTAGAACTAGTTTGGCTCGGAAGTGAACTTTGTCGCAATTCCCTGTCCTTATAAAATGTAAAAACAGTCGTTCCTTTCTTTGGAAAACTGCTACGTATCTTTTTTCTAACTTCCGATGTTACAACCGAGTGACAAGCTAGTATTACAAACCCATACATAATTAAAACGTGAAGTAGTAGTAGTAATGGGTACTTATAGGGTTAATAATAACAAATTCTTAATTTTACCAAAAATTTAATCTACTGATAACTGAGGCTATCATCGTCTTTAACCACTAATTGGAGTAAAAAATGAAATCAATATTTAGAGCAATTAAAATTAAAATTGCTCTCTCGAGCAATAGCCGTGAATCCCAGAATGGTTCCCATAAAATCACCGCAAACATCAAAATGTGCTTTTGAAGGTGTATAAAATCTCCCACGAGATCTCCGGGTCTCACCACAGTGGCCTCACTCGTTAACCGAAGGTATATAACTTACGCGGGATCGATTACAACAACCGCACCGATCTAAAACCGGCCTTATTTATATCGTTGTACAGTTTAAATTGCATCAATTACATTTTATTACACATGTGGTCAAGTCGATACTTAACCCGATGGGAGCTATCGCATATCAAACGCGGCACAATCATATTTTCAAATTTATATTGGATTATGGACCATGAAGATACAGATTAAAATAAGTAAACTGCTATTTTTTATATCATTCAAAGATTTTTATTGAAAACTGTTTTGATTGATGCGTGATGAATCGATAAAAGCAATAATTAAAGAGGAGCATAAACGTGTACCTATTTTTCGTTGATTAGAGCTACTGCTTTTTGCGGAGATGTCTAGAAAAGTAATATTTCATGAAGAGAAATCAAGTAGGTATCAACTATAAGTTTACTTTCAATTTCATGTTATAAAAGAAAATATGCTATGTCTGCGAATGATGAAAATAATGATTACAAAACTCATAATCACTGATGAGAAGCGAGATTCCTCACAAGAAATTAAGTTATTCGATATTATAATCCCAAAAAAAATCAAAATGTTTTCAACGAAATTAGCAATTCACTGGATGATGGCGTACAAAAATACAAAGCTGTGGTCTACCTCAGCTTCTATCAAATGTAAATTAAGCCAAATCCAAGACGTTCCCAGCGTTCCGCTCCACCGCCTCCGAATACGTTTCAAACTCCATAATTATTTTTCTCGTGAACCAATACAACAATTATACAATTCGTTCCAATCTACAACCTATATTACGTGCGTTATTTGGATAAATCCATCATCATTATCTTACGCACTTTTGTCGAAATGAAAATGAAAATGAAAAAAAAAATGGAAAATAAAATGTTTCCAAATAGGTTACAAATTATAAAATAACTATTTAATAACTCTGCTCGAATTTCGAAATCTACTAATTTAAGTGCATTGTCTTAGTAAAAATTAATAGAAGCTTTAATAATAATTCTTGTAATTATATTTTCCGAAGAAATATTATGTTCACACATTGCATTATCAATATTTATTAGTTAGTTTGTGTGAAATGTAATTGAATACCGCTAGTTCTGCTTGTAGCTGTACTGTGATTACTGGTTATACTGCTGCAAAACTTTAGCAATTGTAACATTATCTGCACAGAAAAAGTTGCGATATTAGATTAGTTAATACAGTTATTTTTTCGAACAATTGTTGCAATTTTCATTACCAACTTTAATACGAAAAGTTCGTTCGCGTGTAGTAATTTCGTTCACTTTTCGAGCATTATACATTTTTGTCGCAAAGTCTAACTTTACAGAAATACATTTTGTAGGCGCTTTAGACGGTAAGTATGCAATCATCTACTTCATTAATATTTTTATAGAATTACTATTAATCTAAAATTTTGTATCTTTGTATTTTATTTCTTTATTTCCAGTTCAATTCCGATAATTTCCATCGGAGTTCTCATCCCATGTAGCTTTTATAAATATACAGGAATTTGTATTGTAACAGAAAGTATGAGTACAAATAGTACCTCATTGGGATTCACGTCAAGTGGTCGTATTTGTAATTCAACGCGAGGTCCCCGGCGTATTGTTTCACCTACAACCGCTAAAGGGGGAGGTCTTTGTTCAAAAACATTTATTGGACGCGAATTGTTAATGAGTATCGTTTTCTTTTGCATGCTACGTTGGTTTTTTGATCATCGATGGCGCAAAAAGCTGAACAGTCAGCTTAAAAAGACTGATTAAAATACATCCGTTATTGTTACTGAAAGCCTATAAAAATTACATACTTATTTTACGATGTCTATCTTTCAGTAAATTATAGAACGTTATTTTTTTTTAGTTGTTTTGGCTGTTCATTAGTTTTTAATTTGCCTTGAAAGCTTTCGCATTTCTCAATTAGCTACAGTAATTTTAGCAAGAGAAAAATACGTCTCGCTTTTCTTTATTCTCAACTTTGCTTAAACATTTGAATGCCGTGGAGTAAAGCCAAATACAAGTTGCTTATCATATTTCCGTTGTTTATCTTTAAGAGTCATATCAGTGCCATAACGAAAAATTGCCTTTTCATAGAAATAGCAAGTTTATGCAAAAATCCCGACGCAGTCGACAAAAAGAAAGATCCGGGTTAAAATTTGAGCAGAAAATATGTTTTCTTTTATTTCATTGTTCATTATGCCTGTGTGTTTAATTTTTATTTAGTAGGAATTACTAGGTAAGCAAAGAAAAATGGAATCATTTTTATAATGTTAAAATAATTTTTAACTATATGTTATAATTAACATAAAATTAGCAGATAAATCAGTTCTCTCAAATTGACCACACAAATTGTTCCATAATAGAGCGCCGTACAGCTAATTCGCACACAATGCACAAACGACTCTGTCAACCAAACTGTGGAAGCAATTTGGGCCTATACTAATTTGGTAGTAACCGACGTTGAGATGACGAACGCTCCGAGATGCTCTTCATTAAGGGGAGGGGTTCGGCGGGGTGAGGGGGGACGATGGCTTTATAGGCCGATTTGCATTTACACGAGCCCAAGCAGAGATTACGCCCGCACTTATCCCCGTGCTGAAATGAATACCTTCAGCTAGAGGCTGCCTAACAAGTCCTCTTTATGTCATCCTAAAAATTTTATCCGCCATTAGTTTTGACGGCTTCCCTAAGGCTTTTTTGAGGAAATCTTTTCTGATTTTTTGGAATGTTTTTAATTAGTTTTGCCAAGGCATTGCTTAAAAGTATTCACAGAAAATATTAAAGTTCTTTTGAAAAAGATTATGAGTGATATAAATGATGCAATATAAATCATCCGAACAAGAATCAAATAAATAATACTCTTACATTGAAATAAAATCGTACAATGGTCATTTTCTCGTTGACCCACTTCTGGGACCTTTGAATCGCTTTGACAATGGCCTGTTGACACAGGAACATAACTGATCGACGGCTCGTTTGGGGCCCGCATGTTTATATAGACCCTAAAACAAGGCGATCTCGTATCCACATTCGAACGAAGCTAAAATGGAATAGCCCATAAATGGGAATAGCCAGTATACTGAGAAATAGTTTATTTAAAACGCTTATCGAAAAAATTTAAGTAATATTAATTAATTATTCTTGTACACTATTCACAGTACATACAGATTAAATATTATATTACTTTTTTTAAATGATTAACTGTTTCGACCAGTAGGACAAAAATTTTTTTTTGCTGACAGTACATAGCCCTTGCGTAATAATTTTTATTTAATCAACTCTCAACTGCTTTCAATATCAATTTGTTATGAAGTCCTTTCAACGCATAATAATATTATGCCGGATTTTAATTCAGGATATTAATATATTTTAAAGGCTGATTTAATTTGCTCCTTAAAACTGTTTATTGTGAAATGTGTATTGTAAATATTATTTTCACAATATATGTATATTGTGAAAATAATATTTTTTGTTGGAAACGGAAAGTTCCAGAAAATCACTTTACATTTTTAACCGACTTCCAAAAAACGAGGAGGTTATATGTTCGGCTGTGGATATTTTTTTTTTTTTTTTGTATGTTCAACGATTACTCCGCCGTTTGTGAACCGATTTTCGAAATTTTTATTTTGTTGTATTAGGTTTCACTCCAATTTGGTACCATGTTCACAAAAGTGGTGACCTGATGATGGGATCCAGGAGTAATCGAGGGAACTCCTCGAAATTTATATGGAAACATATGGTGATTTTGATTTTATGTGAAGTGTACTAAGAATATGCTACCAAAAAGTCAAATATTGGGTCAAGGTATACCATGGTTTCGAAGATGCTGAGAGAACTCCTGACTCTTTATAGATACACGTTTGGGAGTTTCGGCGTTGTTTTAAGAACAGAAAGCATATGCTACCATGCAATTCAAATTCATCATCATCATCATCGTCATCATCATCATTACCACGTCGTGTTAAGGTCACCAATGTCTCATGGCACAAAATAGATAATAGTACAAGGCATAGGTATGGATACAATAATAATAATTATGTACATAACAACACCAATTATTATAGGCTGTTTAATATACACGGCGGTCGGCGCCGCAGAGGCAACGGCGTCGCCGCGCGGCGCGCGGCGGCGCGCGGCGACGCGTACGTAAACATCGTATTCAAGTTCTAACTGGAATGTCAGGGCATGCGGCATGCCGCCAGAGTAGACAGAATGATAGAGTATGCCGACTTAGAACTGATGTAATTTTTTTAAGTTTGACCTATTATGACAAAAGTCGTCGCTAGGGTCGTAACCTACAAATTTAGTTGTTTATATTTTGGCACATGCAAAGAAAACTGTCAGAATTCAATTTCAAAATCTTATTTTTAAAATTAAATTATACCAGCCAGCGCGCCAGCCTTTAACTTATCCTGGCGAAACACGAAAGAAACGACAGATATTAATACTCGTCAGTCTCATAGCAGTCGAAGTACTGGTAGTTATGTCTATTGTGATGCCGCGCTGCGAGCATTTTGCAGCACGTGTTCACTTAGATCTTTTTAAATGTATTGTTTAAATTTATCTATCTACCTGATATTTGGGCCTTGGGGTATGCCGTATGACTCATATCAGTCTTAACAAATTGTAATAAGATACGTAGAATATACGCAGTACCACCGACGACCACTTATAAATTCGCGGACTATGACGAAGGTCAACTTAAGGTGAACGCAGATTTGGCCGCACCGCACGCACCGCAGTCGCCGCATTCGGAATTCTTTATATGAAGTTATAGGCAAGCTCGCATACCTACCTACCCGCGCCGCAGTCTTCGCAACTTCATAATAATATGAAGAATTGCGAATGCGGCGACTGCGGTGCGTGCGGTGCGGCCAAATCTGCGTTCACCTTTAATAACAATTGTACAAGATCAATTACCACTCAATATTATGATTTATGTTGTCAATTCAATGCTCACTGCTCACACCAAGCTCACTGTTGAGTTGTCAGACGTCAGTTGCTTACAAACTTTCAACAACACAACGAAAATCTGTTACAAGTTACAACTACCTATATAAAACTTCTACGTACAAGCGATAGCGCGACACAGGAGCGTCTCAGTGGCATCTAGTGAAGACAATATGAAACTATTTTTTATACAATTTGAATTGGCACTAACAGTTTACCTACTAGGTAACTAAAAAGAGTGAAATTATTATTTTTAACAAAAAATTAAAACCGACTTCCAAGGTAAAAACAATATTAATAGCATCCTTATAATATGAACAAAAAAGTATTAAATAATTTTTCCTATCTAATATGTAGTGCCTTTTCCCGAATTCGGCTAAACTTCAACTATTTCTGTACTCAATCTTCATAATTTTGAAGTCGGTGCCAGTTCCAAAAGTTTCAAATTTTCTGTCAAAGAAATAAAGATTCAGCTATATCTGGTACCAACTTCAAAATGATGAAGATTGAGTACAGAAATAGTTGAAGTTTAGCCGAATTCGGGAAAAGGCACTGCATATTAGATAGGAAAAATTATTTAATACTTTTTAGTTCATATTATAAGGATGCTATTAATATTGTTTTTACCTTGGAAGTCGGTTTTAATTTTTTGTTAAAAATAATAATTGTCTTTAAAAATGCATCTTAGTAATGTTCTATTGCTACGACAGTATTTGAGTTCATTCTAACGATATAAGGTCGAATGGAATTTGGAACAGAATTAAGAAAAAAAAGTAAGTCAAAACAAGCATTAATAAAATTTTAAACGGATCGAATTGTGAATGAAATTTATATCAACCCTAAACCAGGGTCGTCATATATCCGTCAGCTCTGGTCATTTGGGCCCAGCGAGTCGTGAGATTGACATATTGGGACGTATCGTTCAAACACACCGCTGTTTTGAACAAAAGGGGTCCGCCATTGAAAAATTATTGACTCCAATTTGTAACGCAAACGTTATAAAGGGTTAAAATAGATTGTCCGTTTTAAATCTCGATTTATCATGTCGTAAGTCCCTTTGTGTCATTTAACCCCACGAAAGATACGTCAAGATGGGTCAAATACACCCCGTCTCGTAAACATTTGCCATGGCTTACTTAAAGCAAAACTTTTTTTGTTAAACAAAAACTATAAACGAGAATACCAAAATATATTATTATGATACATAAAAATAAAGATTTGAAAAATAACGTCATAAAATGTGTAGAGAGAGTAGATACAGTTTGTACATGGTTTGTGCCCATTATCACTCAATTAATGGTGATAAGAGATACCAGCCACAAGGTTTCTCGCTTATGCAAAAAAGACTTTGATCTACAAACTGGCATGTGTCATATTTTACACCCAAGCGCTTAACAGTTTGACATATGATGCAACATGACAGCAACAAAATGAACAATTTCCCCTGCACCAGAAGACATTAATAATATTTTATTTGTCATGACATAAATTTAAAAAACGGAAACACTGTGTTAGTTTGTGGTTTTATATCATGTTTTGATGGCACGTCAAATTATGGTATGTTGTATTATTTTAAATAATCGGCCAAGTGTGAGTTGGACTCGCGCACGCAGGGTTCCGTACCGTTATAGAGCAAAAACAGGCCAAAAATTGTGTTTTTTGCATGGGAGCCCCCCTTAAATTTTTATTTTATTTAAATATTATTATTAACTATTAAAGTACACCTATAATTAAGGCTTTTGTTAAAATTTCAAGTGCCTGCCTGTTGTCATCATTGATACCGAGCAAAAAATGTTTGAAAAATCACGTTTGTTGTATGGGACCCCTTAAATATTTAATTTATTTTGTTTTTAGTATTTGTTGTTATAGCGGCAACAGAAATATATAATCTGTAAAAATTTCAACTCTCTAGCTATTACCGTTCTTGAGTTACAATCTGGAGACAGACGGACAGACGGACAGACATCGAAGTCTCAGCAATAGGGTCCCGTTTTTACCCTTTGGGTACGGAACCCTAAAAAAGTCGCGCTGCATTTAAATTGCGACTTTTTTAATTTTGATCACTGAACTGTGGAGATGAAGTATACTAAATCTAAATATTGAATAATATCCGACTATCTTAAGAAATAATAAATATCTCTTAAAGTTTCTTAATACCACCTCTACATCAGCTTACTTTTAAAATGTAACACGTAAAGAAAAATACCGCGAAATATCAAAAACGTACAATGTAGCATTGTATGGAGTTTGCAGAAAGGAGCCGTAAAGTCACGACATAAATACAGAAACGAAACGCAGTTAAACCGAAACAGTTTTTCAATCTAATGGTTTAACATTTACAAAGCGGAAGGTACAAATGGCGAGCAGGTGTTGCCATATTCAAAAAGACAAGTTACCCCTTTTCCTTGCGGATTTTATAGATTTTCCCCCATTTTGATTAAACATCCATCACTACTGTGAAAAGGTTGGATTTAACGGAACTTTTGTTGTTTGTACTGTTTGCAGGTTATAAACATATGTATATTGTTATAAACACATCAATATAAAAAGTTAAAAAAGCTTAATCTTCGAAAGTAAACTTAAACGATAAAAGTTAATATCTTACCTAAGTGTAGGCGACGGCTAAATGTTATAACTTTGTGAATGTTGGTGGCATGGGCTTCTGTTATAGCTTCTCCTTCAACATCGATCTGTAACAAAGAAATACAGAGTTATTTTAACAACAAACATTGATTTTTCTTTCATTTTTATATCCATGTTAAAAATGCATAAGTCGTGAAATATTTATACATTTCGTAGGGAAATATTATAATGTTGTATTCCTATGTAACACTACTATAAATGCTGGCATTTCTTATATAGCAAGCTCGTGACTAAATCCCAAACTAGTGAACTACATAAATCCATCACCGTAATGTATTGTAGTTTGAATTAACATTTCAAATTGATAGGGTAACACCACCTGAGACAGCGCCGCTGTCGGTTTACGAATATAATTAATTAGGAAGACGAATAAACTAAAGATAAAGATGATTTATTTGCGGATTTGTGATATATTTTATCAATGGTTTATTACTTCCTGTTTTTTCTATTTTATAGCATTTTAACAACTTTATTCTTCACCAAAACTTATCAAAACCCTTTTCTTCGCTTTAAAAACAGAGTGCTCAAGCTTAGCCTCCAAAAACTGTATTTACCTCACAAAGAGCGAGCTACGTAATTATTTAAGGTATTTTATGTCCTTCATTATTTTATATAGTCCACCTGCTAAGAGTATTTTACATAAAATATTTGAATACTGCCTGACGCTGTTAGAGAGATGTAAAAACATAAATAACGGGGAGCCCGTAAAGAAATATTGCTTGTTTATGAAGGTCTGGTTTATAGATCCTAAACTTGAAAATCCTTTATCGAATCATTAAAAAGGCTGTAACATCACCACAAAAAGACAGTAAAGTCTGTATTATGTTTGATAAATTAGCGCCGAGGTGGTTCGAAATATAATAATATGATAAACATAAATAACGAGAATTCGGATATGCGTTATTAACGTTGCACAGGTACTATGAAATTTTAATGACTCACAATAATAATTATTGAAAGTTACATTTTGGTGTCGTGTCCGGTGTCAGAGTCTACGCTCAAAGTATAAGTTTTTTTAAATCTATTTTCTTTAAAAAATGCTTGAAATAGACAACGATTACACAGCATCAAAAATGCTGCTCGAGGAATTAGGTTTCATGCGAAACTCGCACGATAAAAGAATTAAAATCTTCCCTTTACACACATTTTGTTATGTCACATTAATTTTGTTAATCCAGAGTACATTTTAACATAATACAAACAACAGCAACGAACTCGTTAATGTAATTTATCAAAGCTTAATTTATCTTAAGAGAAAGCTATTGTTGGATGGTACGTACTGAATGGAATCTTTTGTCTCTTTCCCCGCAGAGATCAGAAACCTTTTGACATTTCTCTAATGACACAATTTCAACTGATTAATACTGTAGAAAAATATTTACACACGATTTTCCCTTGAAAAAGAGTTATCTCCATTGTTGGGTCTTAATGAGAGTTTTTTATAACTGAACGCCCGTTTTTCACGTCAGATGATTGCGGATTTTATATTTGAGTTTCAATTTACATAGTAGGTACATTATATGGCTGTTTATTAAGTATTCTTTGAAAAGCAACATATGTTACCTTAGAAAAAGACTTTTTCTCAGGTAAACAGATATCTACAGATTATATAAAACTACTAGATGTCGCCCGCAACTCCGTTGCGCCAAGATTCGTTTATCGCGCGGGAACCGTACATTTTTCCGGGATAAAAAGTATCCTATGTCCTTTCCCAGGACTCCAAGTATCTCTATACCAATTTTCAGCAAAATCGGTTCAGCGGTTCGGCCGTGAAGAGGGTACAGACAGACATACAGACAGACAGACGGACAGACAGACAGACAGACAGACAGACACACTTTCGCATTTATAATATTAGTATGGAACATACTTCCACTATGTATATGTGAAATTACAAAGAAAACCAGCTGGTTACTAGCTAGTATACACTGTATAGACACATAATTAAACTAACACGAGGTAAAAGTTGCCTACACACATGATTCAAAGAGAACATATCTCATTAGTTGCCTTTGCGCGGGAAAAAATTACAACGATTAATTCGAGTAATTTTTCCAGTTAACGAGCCAACTCCAGCGAAGCTGCTTTCATACCGTCCCTTAATTTTCTTTTCAAACTCTTTAAATTTCCATCGCTTTAAGATTCGCAATTCGCTTTGCAATATGCAGTCGCGATTCGAAACTTTGTATTTAACATTTCGCATAATTCAGTTCTGCGTGGTGTTTCGGTTTTAATTAGATGCAGAGCTAAATATGGTTACAGTTGAAATTTGTAGAAATATTGTAGACAATTTGCTCTATATTTTAATTCCATAACAACTTAATGAAATCTATGATATTGTTAGACTTTTTATTTTTTAGTGAATGTAAAATGCTTTAAAAAAACATAAAAACCTTTTTAGAAGTTTGCATTTTTATTGTTTTAAAGATAAGTATTTTTATTATTCCTACAAACAGGTCCTAGTCGTGTCTGCAGATTGCAGAACTCTGCCTATTAGCCTTGCTAGCTACGCGGGAACTACGGTCCTAGCAAAGACTGTTAAAGCTATATCGTGGAAACTTGCCACTTTTCTGAATAATTATTCAACTTTACTCAAATGATGTCATAGGCGTGCCATCAAAGTGTGTCTTTCTGCCGTCTGTCTGTCTGTTACCTCTTAAAGCCAGCGATATTATGTTACGTTTTCAACCCTAGTACCCTAGTACCCTAGTACATAATACCTCTTTGCTTAAGGGCCAAACCGCTGAACCAATTTTGAAAAACCATGAGATTAGTATTGTAGGGGGTGGGGGGGGAGTGTTACAGGGGTCCGCAGTATGCACCAACACCTTAAAAGTGGGCCACGAAACAAAGGAGCTTGGGAACCTCTCTAGCCTAACCGGCAGTTTTATCGCTGCTTACTTAAATTGAGTGACAGAAAATAGTTTATAATAATATAGGCGCAATAAATGCTACAATTATTCTTAAAAAAATAAACTTAAAGAAAAACTATACAGTACTTAAACAAAAGATTTCCTTCTCTACGAATTCTTAACTATCCTTTGTTTCGGCGACCATTTTCTTTGAACATCTATAATTGTGTGTCCCATTTTACGGAATCCAGACCGGATTATGCGCGTGGGCAGATTTATTTGATATAATTATTGTTTTTGTTAAAATCTAATCTTAATAAATATACAAACAATGAATTTTGAAATTTCGTCAAGTACAAGGAAGCAAAACTTCATGCATTAAAACACTACACTTTAATTAAAACAACGAAGAACAGAATTGTATACATAATACTAGATGACACCCGCAACTTCGTTGCGCCAAAAATAGTTTATCGCGCGGGAACCGTAAAATTTTCCAGGATAAAAAGCAACCTATGTCCTTTCCCGGTACTCAAAGTATCTCCATGCCAAATTTCAGCAAATCGGTTCAGCGGTTTGGGAGTGAAGAGGTAACAGATAGACAGACAGACACACTTTCGCATTTATAATATTAGTATGGAAGTATGGATTTTCAATTTTGAATTTTTTTATAAAGCTTTGCTCAATTCTTCATTTGGACTTTAATGAAGATATTGTAGGCTATACAGTTAATATATATTTAACCTTATAGCCTACACATTATTCCTAGTATATCTAAAAGTATGTAAACATGGCAACACTATGATTTAAGATTAATATGACCGTCGTAGCGACTTTCTTAGACTGCTACGTCAAAATGTAGTAGGTACCTAAAGGATACTGATCTTTGAGTATCAATAACATGTTATTCATACTCAAAGATACTGATATATTTTTTAACAAAAATCTTGCTAAAACTCGAGAACGGCTGAGTCGATGATAATAATTTTAGTCTCAAAATATTCGCGGAAGTCCTGAGAATTTTATTAGGAGAAAACTGATAGAATCATTACCGGCTCATCTAATAATACCTAATTTATACAATTACCCAACGTTTTACACTTAGTTTCGGGGATTTAAATACATGGTTATGTCATTATAACCGGTTCAAACCAGTTTAACTGAATAAAAGCGTCACCTATACCTCTTAAACGATTTGTTTGAATATGCTACTCTGTTCAATATTTACTCACGCGTTCGAAGAGCCGTGTGTAAGTCCAGGGCCGTGCCTGACGGGCGTTCATTGCGTGCACCGCACGCAGGCGGCCGAAATTAAGAGGCGGCCAAATCGTTACAAGTTGTTTACTGGGCAAAAATATAATCGGTTTGTTTTCATTATACTCGGCGCGGCGAACCTTGATCCCTATGACACTGACAGCTAATGTCATCATATAACATTGTAGTGGCGTCACCATTAAATTGGGATCATATTGGGGGCGTCTAAAAATGCCATTTAAAAATTTTACGTAGCTTTATACCATTAGTAATGTATTCCGTTGATATTTTTAACAAATCTTAACATTTACGAGAAGTTATCTCAATCTCAATTTATGTTTACGTCCTGCAAAACTTACGTCGTGTGACGTTTATCGACTAGGGCGGCAAGTATCGATAAAAAATGTCGGTAATGGAAACGAGTGCACAACGTTCCTTATATAGTTTACACTTTACAGTGAAAGTACTCAGCGCTGAAAGCGAAAAAAATGTTTTGTGATTTGTATGGGTACGTTTTCAAGTGGCAACAAAGGGCCGCCATTTTGTTGTTCACAAGCAAAGTAATCTCGCAAACGCACAACAAACTCCCGCGTTTCACTGTTGAGTACAGTTTTTCGTTGTCTTTTCGGCATTTTTCAATACCAGCAATAACAAAACAGCAACAAAAACAAAAAACAGTAATAACAAGAAAACAGTAATAACAAGTAACACTCCGATAACAAAAACACGTGGCGCATACAAGGCGTTAGGACTCGTACTGAAGAAGCGAGCGCTCGGCGCCCGCGCCGGTAGCCGGGCGCCAGCCGCCGAGCGATCGTCGCATCGTTAGTGACCGACCAAATAGTGTGGCTATATCTAAATATATCCTATAATATTATAACCTACAATAACAATTATTTTTCAGACAAAATAAATAAATGGGGAACATTCATTTTCATGATAATTAAATATATACTTAAATAGCAAAAACGTGTTCACCGGGTTAAAAGTCCGTATACGAAATTTTGCCGAACGAAATGCACAACATGTGAGATCATTTTAATTATAATCTAAGCTGGAATTGGAGCTAGATTTTTTTTTTTTTTTAAGTATCTTTGAATAATCCAACTCAAACCCGCGACAGTTTTGTAATTTTTTTCATGTTATTATTTTTGTTTAAATTTTAAATCTCATAAAACCGGTTTTTAGCCGGTTTTTCTTTTCAGAAACCGGTTTTCGGAACAAAACCAATATTTTTTTTCGTTCTCGATTTCGGTTAACCAAAAACTGATTTTTTTCCCGGTTTGATGCCCTGTGTATAATAATAAACATTAAAAATTAAAGTAGTTTTTTTTAATGTTATCCTGGGGGCGGCCATACAGACTGGCACGCAGGCGGCCATATACCCAGGCACGGCCCTGTGTGTAACTCTACCTTATAATTATGCACCTGTGTAGATTATCATTCAGATTTCATTTATAATCGTTATTTAAAATTCCATGTGATTTACATGCTAGATTTCAATTTAAATTTGTATATGAAGCAGGCATATTCCAGGAGTGATTTGAACAGTGACGATTAAATTACTTGAGTCCCTTGTCAAGAACAAAAGTAAAAAAGTAAATTAAGCATATAATTTAAGCTTTTATTCTTTTAAGGCCTATATAAAATGCAAAATATCAGTGCAAGAAATACTTAGATGGTATGTTGTGACACTTGATATTTAAGAAGACGTGAGTGGAAGAATCGAACAAGTAACATTTACCTCATTTTTCCCCTAATTATTTTGATTAAACTTGTAACTTATCTACTTCATAACTTAGCTAATATATCTGGCTACACAAATAATTCATAGTTTTTCTATTTTTCAAATATATTTTCCGGCCCTAATGCCTCCATTTAAGCAAAAAAACGGGAAGTTTATTCGTGGTACTTACGTCTTGTTAGTAACTACCTACTACTTAATAGGATGATTATAAATTTTTTTTTAGTTCGAAATTCAAATCATGAAATCACACAATTCGCACATTAGTAATCGGTCTGGTAGGCTAAAAGATAATAATAGTGTAATGTGCTGTAGAGGAGATAGCGGCCCCGCCCGCGCACGCGAGCAGGGGTGACGCACCGGTGGCTACGGGTGAATAGATTAACACGATTGTATTAATGAATCACCTTTTCAGTTTAACAGTCAAGGTACGTACAGGCAGACACAATATATAAGTGATTTTTGCATAAGTTTGAGTCTTTGGGTAAATCTGTGACTGTTCACATATGATTTTTTGAGATAAAAACGATCCCCTGTGCGAAACAAGGGGATCGTTTTTATCTCAAAAAATCATAGGTTCCCGATTTCGGCGCTATGAAGTTGCGGGCAACATTGTATTATATTTTATGGATAATAATTAAGGAACAAAGCAGATAAATTTTTACGAATCGTTATGATATAATTTGTTCGGACAAATACAATTATCCGAAGTCAAATATTCACATAATTGTGTTTATTATAAAACTTTTTAATTGAAACTTAATTAAAATGTAAAAGGTACGTACATAATGTAGCGCAAACACACGGAGCAGATATTGCCCTGGAGCTATGGGGAATAATTTCCTAATTAATTAGATGAGAATAGGGTGGGGCTGTGTCAAACTTTATGAAAATTATATTTCTGAATATTGTTTAACCTAAAAGCGTTGAAATATAAATTTTTATTGTATATGCTACGGTTAGGTAACGTTAAATTACTAAACTGAATTTTGGTTATCAAATACATAAATTGTTTTATCTAATTTAAATATCGCTTTTGCGACGTATTAACAACGATAATTGCATAATAATTATTGTATAATTTACTCAAATAGGTTTATAGTTCTGAGGTCTTTTTAGGGTTCCGTACCCAAAGGGTAAAAACCTATTACTAAGACTTTGTTGTCTGTCCGTCTGTCCGTCTGTCCGTCTGTCTGTCACCAGGCTGTAACTCGAGAACGGATTACCGTTTTTTTCAACTCTCTAGCTATTAAGCTAGAGAGTTGAAAATTTCACAGAATGTGTATATCTGTTGCCGCTATAACAACAAATACTAAAAACAAAATAAAATTAATATTAATATTTAATCTCATACAACAAACACAATGTTGGCTTAATTTTGCTCTATAATGGTACGGAACCCTTCGTGCGCGAGTCCGACTCGCACTTGACCGATTATTTATATTTTTAACAAAATTAGAATCTGAAAAATATACATTTAAGCTTCTACTTTTTTCCAATAAACTCAAAAGTCTCCCAGGTAGCTGTCGCATTTCCCGTGTACATTGGGAATTTTCGCCCTTTTTCCCAAAAAACGCCCGTGTCATTATTATGGATGAGCCGTAAGTAATATTTATGAAGGCCCTGCCACATTAATATTTGTTATTACTCGTGTTAGCTGGAGTGTGATAAGCGAAATGTTATTCCCCCCTGGCTACCTAATTTTTTACTTAGATAAACAAAAATCAAAATGCAAAAGGTTTTAATATTTCAAAAATACTCTGCCAATGTAAAAAAAAAGATAAAAAATATTTCATTATATTCGCCAAATTGTATAAAAACAGCTTTGCGGTTGAAACATTGAATGCATAACGAAATATATAATCATATACTTCTACTTTAAAACAAAATAACAAAAAAAGTCCTTTATAATATTTCCTCCTAATGGTCGAGCTCCCTTATAAATAATATTGGAAACAGTTATTGTATCTAATATCTCTTATCTGTCATTTATTATGGACATTATTTTACTGATAATCTGTACATTCCTACCGTTTTGTAAAGGATCCCCGTGGACATTCTCCGTACGCAGTGGGCGGGTGACAAAGTAGTTTTTAATGTGATAAGAAATAAGTTTTTCATAGATTTTGGGACGTGACATTTGCTTTATGTGGGATTGATTTTGTTCGGATTAAACTTTGGATATACTGGAATATCTACGTAATTTTTCCGTAACATGTTATAATGTAAGTATTTACTTTTATAATACTTTTTAGTTGTCACTAAGTAAGTAAGTACCAAGTAGATTTTTGTAACTAAAAATACAGGAGAAAACGGGGTTTGAGCGTAATTTTGCAAGATTAAATTATAATCTAATATTTAAAATTCTCGTGTCACAGTGTTTGTGCGCGAACTCCTCCAAAACGGCTCAACAGATTTTAATGAAATTTTGTATGTACTTACATATGTACTTACATCCATTCGTTAGGTCTGAGAATAGGTTTTTATATTCTACTTTTTATATTGATTAGTATCAATATAAAAAATAAAAATAAAATATTTATATGGCAAAACAACATTTGCCGGGTCAGCTAGTTAAATCTATAAAAAATGACTGCGCGGATTAAATCAAAGATGGCGCCAGTATAATTACATTATCGGGGATAAGGCGGAATTTAATAAAACCCCGGATAATAATCCGTTACAGTCATTGGCCTGATCATAACCAAAATCTCGGGAAGTCGAGACACGGTGAAAAACGAGCTCCATTAGGAAGTGAATACATTTAAAATAATCCGCTTAGTTCGTACGACGTTGACGTATATTCGTACTTATCTTACGGAGATACCGCCGGATACTAATCCCAAACAAGCAGACAAAAAGATGTCTTCTCCTTGTATGTAATTGAATGGCTCGAACTATTCGATTCGAACAAAAGTACATAATAATTTATGCTTATAATCTGACGCGCCGGTTCTATTCGTTTTTCACACCGGGAGTACTTTTTGGGGTTCCGTAGATGACACAGTTTTAATATCCATGCGTTTGTCCCGCGGCATTTTGACTTGCAAAGGACGTAATCACGCCAAAATGGTGCAAGCGCAAAAAGTCACCCCTCTACACGAGTAACGGAATTTTTTCCCTTTTATTTCGTAGTGTGAAGTGCCGTTTGATGGGTTTTTTAAAAAATATTGTATGCAAACTTCATTTCAAAAACTGGTTTGTGTATTGGGTTTCGATTGCTTTCCTAGTCTTGTATCAAAGCTACAAAAGCAACGATCTACATCAACAGCCATTTTATTATTTTCTTCATAGTCTGTGACACGGAACCCTACATTTCCACATGGAGCGGCTCTAGCTCACCTGGTTCCTTTGTTACATTTAGATATTAAGTTGAGAATGGCGGTTACGGTCATAATATTACCCACATGCTCGTTCTTTAGACTTCTTTACATTTATATCTTTTGGATTAACGCTGTGAATTGTCACGTCCATACTGTATTTTAACTCCTCCACATTTCCTATGTTTATATTTTAGATCTATTTTACGTCAATTGATCTTTTATTATGGCCTTTAATATTTTTTATGTTAAGCTTATCGTCGTATCTTATTGACTATTGGTTATGCAACTACTTACTTCAGTTACTCAGATACAGATTGTGTGAATGATATTATATCTAGACACGCGGTAGCGTGTCAAGCCAAGTTCCAGCATAACAGAATGGCGAGCAGCACCGTGTGTAATATTACACGAACCATTTGCAGGTACTTTTGACCCTCTCACAATTCCGAAAATATTTGACATAAACGTTTCAAATTTGGCTCTTATAATAAGACTTGCGAGATAACTACATGCTCTAAATTTCATAAGCACAGCTCAAACGGTTATTAGGATATTAACGTCCGAAAATCTACATTTGTATCACTGACTGACTGACTGCCTGACCTATAGATCAAAATTCTAACCCACTTCCAGATGACCTAGAAGGCTAAAATTTGGAATCCAGCTCGGCAATTGTGTGAAAGCGTGAGGAAAAATCAGAAAACAAAAAAAATCGGTCAAGTGCGAGTCGGACAGAGCCAAACTAGGCAAAAATTGTGTTTTTTGTATGGAGACTCCCCTTAAATATTTATTTTATTTTACTTTTACTATAAATTATGTAAATAAAAATATAATTAAAGATTTTTAGTATCTACCGGCTGTCATTATTGATTTTGAACAAAAAAGGCCAAAAAGTTAAAGTAGTAGTTTTCATCAGAATTAAAATGTTCAATAACTTTATGAAATGACTGATGTAATAAAAACTGGCCAAGTCAAATCTAATCTAGTTTAAGATCTCACATTATTTAAATAACATTAATTGTTATAGATATTCAATAAAGCAAAGAAATAGACTATTATTTGTTCAATTGTATGGATGTATAGGAACCAAATAACATAATGTTATTTGGTTCCTATACATACATATTTCGATTTTCCATGGAACTTGGCACTCATTTAGATCTCCATCCTTTTTACGGCGAAGTCCATAGACAACAATAATGTTTGTATGGAACTTGGCTTCCCATTTTTACATATTTTATGTTTTTGGTGGGATTAAAATTATTGCAAAAATTATTCTTCTTAAAATTTAGGTTTTTCTAACTATATGAATCTAATTATTCTTCCCCTGGACAAACTATCCTGTGTCCATTTTTCTGGTCAACAGAAGAAGCTAGAGTTGACTAATCTGACTCACTTAAGGAAGAAAATGGTCATTAATTTTAAAAAGTTCCCTAACAAGATGACGCGCCGTGTTTACTTTGACAAGGACAACTTTTAATGAAGTTATAATTTTTAAACTGAAAGTTTGCTCGAATACTTCAGGATACTTTGTCTATGTAACAACTAACAATGTATATTTTACCAAACTATTGTCTGCGAAGTCTACAAAGTTACGCTAATAGTTTCATGTACCTTTTCATGTATTCTGGATACTCGTACCCGTCTTTAATGACTTACAATTACTTGAGTATATTATCCATACTTCCATTCTAATTTTATAAATGCGAAAGTAGTCTGTCTTTCTGTCTGTCTGTCTGTTACCTCTTCACGCTCAAACCGCTAAGCCGATTTTGCTGAAATTTGGCATGGAGACAATTTAAGTCCCGGGAAAGGACATAGGATACTTTTTATCCCGGAAAAATATACGGTTCCCGCGCGATACACAAATTTCGGCGCAACGGAGTTGCGTGCGTTATCTAGTGTATAAAAATTGTAGTATTTTCACTATAAGAATCTAATTATTATCTTCCACACTCTCCTTATTATCATTACTTTAAATTCTTGACTTTAGAAAGTCACAAGTTTTATTAATTCCATTATCGCAAATTTATTATCGCTTTCTTCATTATTTTTCTTTTTTTCTTTGTCGTTATCTGTCTCTTCTTTCAGATATTCCGATTTTCTAAACCCTTTCACGTATTCCAACGCCGTCTCCTCATTAACACCATCGAGTATTCCTGCTGCGTTAAATCAAACATGAACTATCGATTTCTGAGCTAAAACTGTAACTCCAATTAGCGTTAACTCACAGAATACCTATGAATGCTGGTGTACTAGTTTTTCAAGCCGTGCGCTGGATATGGCAACAGTGTTTGCTAGCTTGGAATATGCTCAATCTTGTTTTAATGTGCTTCACAAAATGTTGGAGTTGAGCTAATGTTTCAAATTGAGATAAGTTACAATTTTGTGCTCTTGGTAATTTTTGGCTACAAAGCTTGTTAAATTGATAAGATACTAATTATTGTATCAAAGCCCTGAAAGTAGCATTGAAATAAATTCCGTTGAAATTTTTTTACAATTAAAATTTACATAAGTAATTTAATTTCAAATGTTAACAAAGTAATATCAAGTTAAATATCTCAGAGAGCGTTCCCAGCATAACAAACATCCAAATTTAAAGAACTATTTACAGCTACAGGCTTTATTGTACTCGAGATTGCCTTATAAAAATATTGTTAAGCCTTAAGAGACTCTCGAGCTGTAAGGGCCTCACAGTTCCACGCCGACGCATTCGTATTCACTAAGGAATTTTTTCTCATCGTGCGTTTGAAGAACTTACATTCTTGGTACCGGTTGTTTTTAAGGAAAAATGTTCTTAGAAATTTAGGTATTTTCATAACTTTCTACTGAGATTTTTGCTTATTATATTTGCATAATTCGTCTATTTTGGTTTAGTTAAGCATGGAAGTATCAATTATATCCAATATCTAATTGGAATGGTATTTAATATATCAGTAATTTAAATTTAATAGCGTATAAATCAGAAATCGTAGTTTGTGTACATCGTATGCCTACGGCTACAAATTAATTCATATTATTAGAACTAATATGTTACATAACTAAAGATAATACATATAATATTAATATTATATATGATTTAAACTAGACATTTCGTGTGATTTCACACAAATTGAAATCCGCACAGAATGGAAAGTATTTCACAAATTACAAGTCACACGTACTCTAGTTAGTTCGAACTTAATACATTTTTGACCGACTTCAAAAAAGGTGGTTATCAATTCGACGCGTATGTACCTATGTAATATTTCCAGAACTGCCTAATTTTCGTATATTGTTAGTCTATATTATTATTAGCGTCTGAAAAAATGCGCCTTTCAAAAGTGTACCTATGTAATTACCGATTTCAGTAATTCTTTTTTTGTTGTACTAGGTATTGTTCAACTTAGGATATCGACGGTGGAAATTTCAAATGTCGTAAGGGACAAACCCCGACTTTATAGGAGAGCAAAAAAACATTTTTCTTACTTTCAAACTGGCATAACTCTTTCATTTTACAACCTATTACAATAATTTCTAGACAGTTTTGTTTCGAATTACATCATTTACAGCTATAGGTTAAGTAATCTCAGAAAAACACAATAGTTTAGGAGATGATGTCCCTTACACACGGGAATTTTAGAACAAACGCCCCTTACACGTGGCCCTTTTTGAAGTATTTTGTTGTAACCACCGAATAGTCTGAATCATCTGGCATTTTAATGTTGTAAAGCATACTTAATAATCAAGGTAATGAAGTAACTTCCAAGAACATAATTGTTTTCATTGAAATTACATCATAGGAGATTGCGAAATACTAAATTTTAATTATAAAATAACTACCAAATATGAGTTGGCTGGGGTAAAATTTTCATGAGCTTCCTAATTTAACTATAATCCATTTGGTATGTAATAGCTGGGTTCTTGAAATACTCTAAAAATCGGCCAAGTACGAGTCTGACTCGCACCTAACCGATTTTTAGAGTATTCCAAGAATGACACAAAGGAGTACGGTTAGAAAGCGAAAAAATAGTGTTTTTTGTAGGAGAGCCCCCTTCAATTATTATATTTAATAAAATAACGAACATAATTAAGGATTTTTGTGTTTACTTCAAGTGCCTACATGTTGCCATTACGGATTACCTACGAGTAAAAACATTCAAAAAAATTACGTTTGTTGTATGAAGTCCTTTACGACACTAAGTTCAGAAAATAAATCTTAAACATCAGCTGATGAACTTTGTCGTAAGTCACGACCTAGGCTATAATAATTATTGCAACATGTTACTTACGACAGCCGATAGACACTTGAAATATTCACAAATTTTTTAATTATATTATAGTGCAAGTTTCATCAAAATTGATTTAGTAGTTTTGGAGGTAGGGAGTTTTAATTCTCAAGTACGTACAATTTTGAAGTCGGTTTTATCTTTTTAGGGTTCCGTAGTCAACAAGGAACCCTTATAGTTTCGGTCTGTCCGTCCGTCTATCCGTCTGTCTGTCTGTCCGCGGTTTTGCTCAGAGACTATATAGGAGATTTATAGGACCTACAAAGCTGTAATTTAGCATGAATGCACATAATATGATGACAACAAAATGGTACATGAAATCTTAAAAAAATATTTTTTTATGGTACCTTCCATACACATCAAGCGGGGATGAAAATTTTTTTTCGCGCCCACCCCTTCGGGTGTCGTTGGATAGGTTTTTTAAAACTATTATTAGTATTGATAGATCATTTTCCGATTTAGGGATCCGTTTGTGAAATATTAAGTTTTAAAGTGGAAAAAATCGTTAGAGTCCAGTGTCCCCCCCTTCTACCAGCTAAACGGTTGCTTCTGGAAATGTGAAAAAATTCACGGGAGTAGAAAATATGATGAATTTAAAAGGAAAACTATCACGGCTAAGAAGACTTCATAAGTTATTGAGTATAATAGTCGATCAACTAAAAAAAATATTTCGGCGAATTATCAAGGAACTTTTCGTTCAAATTCGTTTGAAAGTAACTGAGATGATGTTGTTAGTAGTGTAAAACACGTTATAAATGTACATTCATTGACCACACAAAAAATTAAAAAAAAAAACTAGTATTACGGAACCCTATATTGCGCATGACCCGACACGCACTTGGCCGGTTTTTAAAATACAGTTATTGATTTTTAATTTGGAAAGTGTACGAAGGCATCTTGTCTAAGGGCCATTGTAAATAGTCCCAACCTAAAACCGCTTACGCAATAAAATGAAGACTTGTAGATGAAGTGAGTAACTAACAATTTTAAAATTGTCGTTTTTTGCATTTATGGAGGCTTTAGGACCGGGAAAATGATTAAAAAAAATGTAGATTGTAGGTATACCTAGATAAATTAGTTAGATGATGAAGTAAGTCACAAAGTTTGTTCAAATTATAAGTTAAAATTGGTAATTCCTCTTATGTTGTAATGCGTTAGTTACCCACTTCACCCGCTCATGTCTTCTTGGTTCAATGTGTACGCGTCTTTAGCACGTTTTTTTCTGATTGAGTGTTAAAACACTTAAGCCGCATTCGAAATAGCTGACGTTAAGACAGTAAATAAAGACGTCTTGGCCGTCGATACACGGAATACTTTAAGCTTGTGTGTTTAGACGCTTTTAAATGTTAAGCCACATTAGAGAATTTTCTAGCGTGTTCAAATAAATAAAGTGTTTGTATAGTCGCTTAAACTATGTTTCTATTTTAAATTCGTGATATTTTTGGGAGCGAATTGATACTGTATCTTAGTTATACAAATATTTTTTCGGTCTTTATTATGAATGGCATTGTACTGCTAAGTACTCAGTACTCACATACGGTTTTGCTCGATCGAGCAATAAGGTCGAGCAAAATCCGCGGCTTCGGATTTCGTCCACACATTCAGCATTGCTCGATAGTTTTACTCCAAATCGAATAAAATTATACATTTAGTTCCATCGAGCCGGTTCACACAGCAATTATTACTCGACTTGGAGTAAAACTATCGAGCAAAACCGTATGTGAGTACTTAGCATAAGATTATGAAAATAGTTTTCCAAAGACGTATTTAAAAAAAAGTTCAAAAATTATGTTTTCAATTTAAGTAAATAATAAAATTTTATGTTTTTCGTGTATTAGTTTCTTCTTTTCAGGCTTAGATATTTCCTTCTGACATTAATGCGACTATCAGAAAACTTAAAAAAAAAAAAAAATATATATATATATATATATATATATATATATTTTTTTTAATATATTTATTTTATATATTTTTTTATATATATATATATATATATATATATATATATATATATATATATATATATATATATATATATTTTTTTTTTTTCATACTATATTCAGCGCATACGCATGTCATATTTCTCGCGACAAACATCTTAAGCACCGTGTAACACGTTTCCTTTTAAGCCCCTAACCATGACGTAGCTCTAACGAATTAAGATATTAACGTTTTAAACAGCTGCTTCGTACAAATCAAAGTGCCTTTGCCGCGGGAAGTCGGTTTACGGTTCTTTTACGAGCTACAACTTTCAGCCGCCGCGCTTGTGTAACGGAGGCGTAAATTACAACTCGTAAAATTGTTTGTACATATCCTGCAATATCGATTAGTTGTGATGACAGCACTTTCATCTTTTAGTTCGAGTGTGTCCTATTATAATCATATCTCAGGAAGTAACCCTTTAACGATGGTGTTTAAAAAAATAATAAATGAGCTATCCAAAGTAGATAACAATATTTTGGTAATGCTTTCAATTAATTTCACCGATATTTTTAAAATGTACCAAAAGACTGAAAATATCAAATAGCACAATGATATTCCGTGAGTCGTGACGCAATTTTTGAACACTGTAAAAAACAGTTAAGTGCACTAAGCGTTGTCATCAATATTGAGTCACAAAATATACTGAGGAAGCTTTTCTCCATGTCTACCCAAATGTTAAAATATTTAAAGAAACTTAATCACCCCTGTCCGCATTCCAGCTTTTTATGACGGTATAAAATGTAACGTATGTGCCCTACACGACACTTACACAGGGAAATTTTAAGTAAAAGCTTTTAAATTATTTATTAAGCTTACAAGTATGATGTGTCCAGCATGCGTGATTATAATGGCTATCTAGTTAAATATGTCAATAACTAGACTGCCCTTTGAATATGGAGCAAAGGGCAAATACCAGTCATATTGTCATAAAAATAGAGAAATACCTCGGTAAAAGGCGTAGAAAAGTTATATGCCAACAAGGCCCGTCAATATAATTATACATTACGCCCCAAGGGAGGAAAGTATGACATTTCAACACTTCGGCTCGGGTGACAAAAGCGTCGGTTGAAGTGTCATACTATCCTCCCGTGGCGCGTATAGAACTTTTCATCATACAAGGGACCGAAAGTTTTGACAATTGACATCGTACTATGATATTCTATTATAAAAAAAGGACATCGTATATGAGACAAACGAATGTGTTCATAATCATCTCGTTACGGGGTCCGAGGCGTAGTCGCCCCCCCCCCCCCCCCCCAGACGAAATAAAACAACAAATTAATAGATTTTAATTGAACAATGTTGTTTTTAAAGTACCATTTTGTGTAGTAGGTTGTACTAATTGTAGTTGCTTCAAATAAAGCACTAGCTTTATTTGAAGTTACTTAACAAGTATGGCATCATGGCAACGCTCATCGCTGAACCGACTCAAAGATAAGGTATATTATATCAGCTCTCCCCCGCTTTTCCTGGCTGCTGGCCTATAGGTATATAAAATAACTAAGTTGGTAGCCGCGTCCTCAACTCAACAACTCAACAATTAGATCAATATTATAAAATTGCCGCGTGTATTAATATTATGGGTTTGAAATAACAACTTCACGGTTGCCATGGTAATGAGTTATTTCAAATAGGTAGCGGGAAAAAAATTTTAAACTGTCAGTTGTGAGCAGTCTGAAGGAAATATGCATCTTTCTTCCCGCAAATAAGGGAAGAAAATCAAACTTTCGGTCCTGGTATGATGAAAAAAATTTTGAGCAATTTTTTAAATAAACCTATCAACCCCCATAAGGACACCAGTGAGCGCGACAGTAAAAGAGTAACAATAGATTTCCAAGAATCCGCGATCGAAGGATTAATAAAGAAAATTAAGACAAAATTTAATAGTAATAAAAGGTGATATTTAGATTGGAAACATTGCATCTACAACTATCGTAACATTTAAAATATTATAAAGTTGAATCCGAACAGAGTGTGCCGTCTAATCTAACAAAGCTTTTCCAGCACAAAGAACCCAAAAAATATTGATCATAAACTAAACGCGTATCATTTTTCGCTGTTTCTGCTTGTCATAATTTGACAAGCAATATCTTCAGGGGTGTCACGTGCTATGGTTATAAATTATTGACTATCACGCGAGCGTGTTGTCGCCGCGGTGTCGTCAGCCGGTTTGTCACCGATATTAAGGGGGCGATTAACCCAAAAATCAAAATGATCGATTTTATAATTCATTTTTATACTTGAAAATCAACCCCGAATTGTTTCATTTTCTAAAATTAGATACTTCATCATATTTCCAAGAATTAGATCTGAGCAAAAACACGGTATCTTAAAATTTTCTAGATAGAAGAAATCACAAAGATGCATCTAATTTTCACGAATTTTTCATTTATTGCCATAACCGTGCGTTGAACTAAGTTAGTATTTTAACACATTATAAAAAATTCTATCATTTAGAAACCGACCTAGCGGATTTGTAAAACTAATATGGCGATGAATCCGCGTCGTCCTTTTTCACCTGGCATATGAAAGACGGGCGTGAGTGTGAAGAGAGAAGGACGGTGTTTGATTTTTTGGGTTAGTCGCCCTCTTAAGAAATCTCTCGGTATCCCTCTGGGTCTCATTATATAGCACACGATATTTTATCCTTAAGAGGCGTTTTGATGAAAAAAGGGAAAGCGCCAATAAGTACTCTCAGACCATAAAGTTGTAATGTAAGTAATCCGTAACGGAGAAATTGAGGTGGGATTAAAATATGATATTATGTGTTACAAAAATATGCATAGAAGCTTTTATATATATTTTTGTAACACATTTGATATATTTTTATAACGTAAGGTAGGTACGGTAGCTACCTACCCTATTGACATAATAAGTAATAACATTGTTTATATTTCTAGTTGACACAGTTCTTGGAAGTGACACAAACTAGCTCCAACGACATAATATCTCAGAGTACCCATAAAAACATTAGGAACTATCAAAAACCTCGTTACAAAAGTTAACGTCGTTGTTAACTTGTCGCCGTGAAAATAAAAACTAATAATTTCATTCGTAAACTGTGAATAAATGTTAAAAGGCGTTTGTAAGGTTGGTAAAGACAATTTAGTGAATCATAAAACTTTTCATAAAAAAATTATATCCACATGAAAACATAGCTTTTTTGGATTGAGTTAAAAGGAAAATTAATGAGATGCACATAAAATAATTAATGCAAACTCATTACGTTACATTATGACTCATTACAAAATGTAATAAATTCATTACCATAATTATAATATTAATCTAGTTGGCAAAGGAGATGTAGATAAAAAGGCACATGTGTAGATCCTATCGTTAACTATGTGACAGGCTGCATATGATTCAATTATCATATGATTTAGTACAAGCCCGTTCAGAGCTATTTTACCCACGGATTTCTATAATGGTCCTTACTGCGTTGACATAGAGATAAAATTAGAGGTGGATTAACTTTACTGATGGGGGTAAGTTTATTTGAGCGTTAAGTATTTCGTCATATCACGTTCCCAACATATGGCCGGCAAATTTTGTGTTTTTTGTGTTTCGTTAATCTTGTTAACACGCTACCGTTTTGTGTGGGCTTTATTATTTACTGTTATTATTCTGGTTACTAAATCTGTACCAAAAGCAAACATATGCGTGAACTCTAGAGTAATGTCAAAACACTCAAAGCTAACTTCACCAGCATATAGCTTATATCCAAAAACGAGGAAAAGAAATTGAATTAAGTTCATAAGTGTATAGTTATGGCATACATCACATCACCAAATCATATTGATTTTATGACTATAAGAACATAAATTGCAAAATCGAAAACATTAAGAGAACCATAAAACATTCAGTCAATCTTAATTAAGAAATACGGACGATAAAATATTAAAGACCAAAGAAACAAACGGTACACAGTCAATAAACAACAAAAACCAACCAGTTACACGTTCTAATTACGAGAAACAAAAATTTTGATAACATCGCGGTCAAAATTCCAAGCAGTAAGGCCACTGTACGCATAACTGCTGCTAACTAAATCTTCCATGACACGTAACGGCCGAACATATTTATAGCTGCTGGTAAAATTAACCGTTTAATAAATATTATCACACTTTAAGACACCAACAAACGTGTGAAGATAGCCGATGACCCGTTTCGTGATATTTCTCTCGTTTTAGGGATTAGAATTGATCGCGCCTAAACGTCTTGTTATTGAATATGCCCTCAGTAAATATCGGCTTAAGTCTTTCCCTTGGAAGCTTTTTATAATTAGCTCTGATCCTCTTCAATTACAAAGGAAGAAAACCTGAGAATAGTCACGGCTCAGGATATGAATAGAATTCGTTTCGACTTGAGTGGCAATTTTTTAAACGTATCCGGTTTAGATTTTACTTTATATTTGAGTTTGCACCTGGCTACTTCAGCGTTTAATTATTTGAATGCACGTAAAGAAACGATTAGAGCTTATTCTCTGCCGATTATACTTGAGAAGATTACGGATCCTTTTATTAATGAAGATCTAATAGAAACTCCATTGCAAAACGGTATACGTATTTAATAAAATATAATCAAGAAAAATATTGCATAATAAATCATATTAAACGAAACGATGCAGATGTAGGATAGTGTAAACAAACGTAAAAACAAATATGAATATTAAATATTGACCGATGTTTTCGGAGGCAGTCGTCCATTTAAATTATTAAAATAAACATGTCATGGAACGTAACATAATATTTCGGAGTAAGAAACACGGGAACAGCGATGTAACAATAGTTTAACGAAGTCATTTAGTGGAGCAATATCTTGGCGGAGTTCCCACATTCGCTACCACATGGCCGGTATTAAACATGTACTACGATACAACGTACTCGATAAATTCGGATTACTGATAAATGAGCACGAGCGAAAAGTAATTAAAAAACAAAATAGATCCAACCACAAAAACCGTAAGGTTCATTTTTAACCGCACGGATCGTAGTACTTTTAGGAAGTGCGTGTTATTGCAGCTTATGCCGACGCTACCCGCTGAGACATTCGAAGCACCCGTCCATTTTTTGTGACAGACCAACCGAGTGTCATAAATAATAGCCGGGGTTCGTAGAGCTTTGTAATAAATTCGTTGCTCTTTTTGGTAGCTACGATTGAATTATGGTGGTATGTTAAGCCGGCTAACGCTGGCTGCCCGGTTTTATTTTCTTTTCATTTCGCTAAGCCTCCACCTATCATTGAATATTCGTATCCTCACGTCCTCTATTTAGATTCACTGCAATACGTCGGAGTGTATCGAGTTACGTTATTCCGGCCATTCGAGAAAGACAACGCACAGATGGCGCATTCGTATTAGTTTTCTTTTAAAACAGAATACTTCGAATCGAATGCATCTTCGAAGAATATCTAAGTGGCTCAGGGATGTAAACCACATTTTATTTTTCAATATTTTATTTTACATGCGAAGTTCGTTTATAGAACCATTTGAGGATATTTCAAGCATTATAAAAGTATTTGCATTTGAAACATATTCTTATCATTTTTAATAATATAGTTTTTAAAGGTTACCACTGTTTTATTCTTTCATATTAATTTCACGTTTACTAATTACTAGCAAACAGTAATGTTAAACCCAACACGATAAAAGCATTAGCATAATTTAATTTGTATTAATTGTAATTTGTACTACTTTTTATCAATTTTAATTTCATAACGGCTATTATTTATACAAAGTTAAATTTGAAATTGTATAATTTTACTTTCATTTTGTCAATATCGGTAATATTCGTTTTTCCTTTCCATATTAATGAGAAAATAATATGATGCAGAGAAAAGATCACAATAATATTTATTTTCTATTTCAACAGCTCTATAATCCTCGTTCGTACTAATAATATTATCGTAGGAACGTCGGCACGTTTCACGCTTGTTTCAGATGTCACAGAAGACTATAATAGCGTGACAGCTAGTTCTCAGGCGGTGTCCGGTCTACGACGCAGGATAGAGTTACCACACAAACGTCGTCCACGCCGTGACCACTCCGTGCATCGGGAGTGCCTCTCAAATTACCCCCCGGATAAGTCAATCATTGGAAACATCACGTTTACCCAAAATAAAACGCCGTTCAAATGTGCGCTCCTGGCATAATGCGTTGCGACAGCCGACATGTTCTGTGCGAGAAAATAAAATTGATGGCAGCCCCGCTCCGAACTTAAATAGCTCCACTATTCGTCAACGTTTACCGTTCTATTACAACGTGACACATGCTAAATACTCTTTGTTCATTCGCGAGTGTCACGGAAATGAACACGTCGCGCGTCGGGCCGAATGCGTAGTTTATTAAAACGAGCCGCTTAACTTGTTTAACTGTTGGGAGGAAGCAATCGGACAAGTGTTAGCGTTAGTCGAAAGCGGCGGGATCCAATTTCCTGCTTCGGGAGTAGTCTTCGCAAATAACTCGGCAAATCAAACAAGGGTCTGACGAGTCTACATATCTGAGGCCGACCTCGGAGGCTTCGATTATATTCCTTATAGCGAAGTTTGTAACCGCAGAAGTTAATTACATAGTTGGGGAAGTCCTTAAAACTTTCATAGACTTTCCGAATACTACCTCGTTGGCATACAAGGCCACAAAGCTATTGACCCTCTTCGGGGATCGAGTGTCTACATTGACTTTTAAATTACTAATCCTGCGGGAGAGGGCAAATAGAAACAGCCTAGCGCTTTTGTTTACGGAGTCGAGTGCACTCCAATACCTTTATTAACCGACTAACCTTCCTCTCCTAGCTCGTAAGATTGTTTACGGAATGGCTTTATATTTTGTGGGAAGCCTTAGTTTGAACAATAAGTATTTAAAATAACTTTAAATATCTTTCCTATTATTTTAAGAAAAATGTTTCTAAGCTCAATATTCATGTGGCCTCCGTTGACGTCTTAAACTCTGTAAAACTTTCTATCTCGGTCTAAGATCTAACTGGCTGTTACAAAACTAAATTCAAACATTTATTTTTTATGCTAATCAAGGAATAATGAAGACATGTTCTATAAGCGTTGGATACAGATCTACTTTATCGGACCATCAGAATAAGAATGCGACAGAACAGTCAGCCGCCCGTTGGGCTCAGCCGAGCGCGTCTATTTCCAATGATGGCTCCATACCCCATTTTTTACGTCAAATTCAGTTCACCCTTTCCGTCGAATGAATATTATTCTAACGCTTTATGAGTTTTCACTATGCGCACGTCAAATTAAATTTCGTGATGTAAATGATAATGTTTATTCCACAAATACGTGTGCGTGCCGCGTATAATTTTTAAAATACATACCGATTCTCCTTCAAAATTGTTGATTGTTCTGACGGTTTGATTACTAACGTCTGAAAAAAAAGAAGGATATGATTGTAGCAACAGCTTTTATAATAGATTACTATTATTCTCTATTTTCTAAAATACATAATTTCGTGATTAATAGTTAGGATTTAGTGAGCCTATGTGCGAGACAGTTCATTAAAATTAATGACCAAAATATGTAAATGATATCAAACAGATAATTTTATAGCGACTAATGATAAAATTAATGAGTTATGAAAGCTTGTAATTAATTATTAGTATTAATATTATGCACCGTTATTATGGCCCAGATATGAAAATGTATTTTTTCTCACGGCTTTTAAAGAGCAAAATGTTAATGGCATCTACCTAGAACCATAAAACTTAAAAATGAAAAATCAGCCCGAGGTTTTAAATTCTTCGGAGAAGCTGGGTATATTTAAGTTAATGAATCATCGTTAGTTAAGCTAACTGGCACCCTGTAGCTTATGTTTGCTTTATTAATTTTGCCTACCTATAGTGTAAGTTACATTTTTTCATTTAAAAAAATCAATATCGTAGGCGGACCTTCATTTATTTGGACTTTGGGCTTGTTAAAAATTTAAAATATTCACGAGCCATAAAAGAGGAAGGGGACATGTATTAATTATACGCACGCTACGACAATTAGGTCCCCTTTTATGTCGCGAGCATTATTTCGACTGGAATGAAAACATTAAATTTATTAATGTAGACGGAATAGTCCAAAATAATACGCGGACGTACCTTCCTCGCTCGCTCCGATGACTGTTAATGAGATGATATCGTCATTAACGGCCACTGATGGGGAATACAAAAATGCCGATCGAGCGCGCCTAACTGCCGTGTCTAACGCGGGTAGTGGAATAGGCGCGCTCACAGCCCTTTGTACCATCACAATAGAAGTGTTTGTGTTTGGGCCTCATTTTTTTGGGCGCAAACCTAAATATCCGACTATCAATCATTTTATAATAATGCTTCGGGGAATACGACGGATGAAAAAGTTAACGTCACTATTTGCGATTTGGCATTCTGAAAACCGAACGGCAATGATGTCGTTAAATATTAAATTATCGAAACAAAAGCATCAACGTTTTAAAAAGTTACGACTGCTAATAAAGCTAGTACAAAAGGCTTTATGCATGTGAATTTAGGCGGTCAGAATACATTGTAATTACGTTCGCGGGCTTTTAAACCTTAGCGCCCGGGGTTATCGGTTAGATTCGAGTGAATTAATTTCGTGCGATGAGTTAGCCGAGTATATTTATATGCAGATTAGAGAATGGATACTCGTCCGTACGGTTACGATTCACAGGACACGTGGGTCCGTAGAATTATCATTGTTTAACATGCTCCGACTCCGGGTGAGTAAAACAATACATATTGTACTGCATAATATGATAAAGATTCTTGCCGGTATTATAATTATCGAGTTTTGCTTTGTTTAAATCTAACAAAGGCTTGGATGGGTGTAGATTATGGACAAAATATAAATTTAAAATATTATTTTAACGTAAGTACACCCTCTTTCGCTTATATTATAGAAAAAAATTTCTAAGCTATTCGAAATATTGCCTGAATAGTCTGTATTATTTGCCACATCCATTACTTTAGATTTGGCAACAAAAATCTTGCCTCAAAATCGCTATTGCAATTTCCATGCGATTAAAGTGCACAATAAAAGTATAGGTACAATACAAAATCCGGTCCACACGAGAGATGCAAAATTTATTTTTATTTCACATTTTATGAAAAATGACGCTATAATGCTGGTAATATGAAAAATTTCCTTCGCGGGCACAGCGCCAATGCACACAATAATTTGGCCTCGACTCAAAGAAAGGGATGTTGATACAATATTTACTTTATCGGAGCGAGCTTAACAATGCTAATACAGTTACACAACTAGATTTATCTGCTAGGTGAGAAATCTAGTACTGGGGTAACAACTGGTACATTTTCGTGTCTATTGCCCGTTCCAAATGGATCAGATAATTTTGAGATAACGGTATTACGAAGGCTTATTGTTGAATATTGGAACAAAATATTGCTTTATTTAGTACGGTTATCAAAACAGGTAAATCTCAGTTGTACACCTTTGAAATAGAATTCGATAATAAAGTTGCAAACGTTGGAAGTTACCGATATCCGGGACTATTGTCACTTAACTTACTTTTTATGCCTTTTTGGGAAAATTATATACGATCTCTATCTTTGTGTACGTTTGTCAACAAAAAGCGGATTAAAATTTCTCAATGTATTGCAAACTTAAAACGGAGTTTAAAGATCATGGATGCATCATAATTGATAGCATATACATGTTTAGATTCAACGTTTGAATGTGCATATCATTAGACTAACAAGGCGGCTGTGTGGTCCCAACGTTTTTTTGTCTCTGTTCACTATTCCTCGGATGTATATCCTGGCGGACGTCTTTTACAATCAACCTGTTCAACCTTATTTTTATTCTGTCTATAAACTCACGTCGTTCATTGCAGTCATCAGGAGTATTTTTTATTACATGTCCCTAGTTATTGCAATAACGTAAGTATGTATTTTATGTTAAACTTCTTCATGCTTTGTTCTTGTTAAAATAAAATATGTAATAATAATACGGTTCTGTTTAAAATTTAAATCATTACTATCTGAATATCCATACTTCCATACTAATTATCCATACTAATATTATAAATGTGAAAGTGTCTGTCTGTCTGTCTATATACTACCTCTTTACGCTCAAACCGCTGAACCGATTTTGCTGAAATTTGGCATGAAGATACTTTGAGTCCCGGGAAACGACATAGGATACTTTTTATCCCGGAAAAATGTACGATTCCCACGCGATAAACTTGTTTTGGCGCAACGGAGTTGCGGTCGTCATCTAGTCTACTTATAAATGTAAAGGGCCTACAAAATGAACACATAACTCAATAATTATTGCTGGTATTGTAAATCCATTTTCACTGAAGTTTAATATACATTTCAAAGTGAAATTGTTAAGTGACAATAACCTATAGCGGCAGCAGCAACGTATTTTCGAAATATTAAATTTTATTGAACATATAGTCATATTTATAGACGTGATAGAAATGCACTATAATATTCCGAATAGCTCGTCATAAAATAAATTATTGCAGTAGGCAGTTACGTAATATTGCTCTATAATAGCTTCAAGTTGACTTTATTACGGTAAACTTGTGTTACATAATATAGCAGGTTAACTTACGTACAATTTTACACTATTCTCTGTTAAAAATTAGGTGAACTTCTAAATTTTTAGGCGAAAACAAAATGTTAATTATTTCTAAATTTTAACAGGTAACAAGAGAAATAAATAATAATGTTACTATTTTTATTATTTTCAATCATGCTATTTTTATTTATGGCTGAGGAGTTGGTGAACGCCGGTGATAGGAAAAACTTAATTACGGATTCATTAACCAGAAACCAGTACGAGAAACAATACGGGAAAATATAATAGAATTATTAACGAACATCAATCAAATGTATCTTATCTGAAACTCATCGCTTGGCCGAATATTATTAATAGATTTGTATCAGATCCTCTAGTAATATCTATTTGTCGGATACTTTTTACTTACACCCAAATTACGGTTCAATGGCCTATGATGAATGATACTGATGATTACATCCATAGAAAGTATGCTATAGTTTTGTAATTATGGATTGGAAAGTCGAGTGGACATGAAAATCTAATAAAAAGTAGCTTTTTTATATAATTAAAGATTTATTAGTAAGCGCATGTTATATTATTATGTGCACTTTAAAATATACAAACTTAAGTAAGTATACAGTAGTTTTTGAGTGTTAGGTATCGTTTTGACGAAAAGGCGTTTTTTAAATTAATTTTTAACATCGTACTTTTAAATGACAGAGAATATATTGTAGGTTTAGTAGGTCAACGATATACAACTTGTATAAGATCAAACGCGAGTTCTTTCAGACTTTTAATCGCATAAATGCTACATCCATAATTTACGGCTATGTAAATACAAGGTGTAACAAAACTAAATTATAATAATTTAGGGTGTGTATTTGTCTCTTATATTCACAGTGAAAGCAGCGCTGAAAAAGGATTTTTTTATTTGTATGGACATGCGCTCGAGCATCATGAATTATGTCATAAAAAAGTTAAAAAATACTTACTCTTTCAGCGCTGCTATTTTTTACAGCGAACTCTATAATATACATTCATACACAACCTGAAGTATTATTAGTATGTTACACCCTGTATACAAGCACAATCAGAAGTATCATATAAATCATATCGCTGTAAACTAGAAATCATTACAAAATACAACAATACAACACATTAACGAGCAATAATTCGTCCGATTACGAAACGTCACTGTCCGGACTCTGGACATTCTGAGATGCCAGATCAGTGTTATTGACAGCGACGATAATTTTAAAACTTTTTTCGTGTACACTTTTATCGTTGAGTGTACTTTAATAGACTTGATGAAAGCGATACAAAAACTTGTCAAAATTACAACTACCTTCTGAGATATGATTAGTCTTAAGTGGTTGTCAACTTCGTTAATTTTAAATGTTAAGTTAGTCAGTATATAAAATGATAAACAAGTACTAAATAGTATGTATGGAGTACTTACCTAAATCTCTATATTTTGTAAACAAAAATGGACATAAAAACGTTACCCCGTTTGTTTAAGTAATCGGGTAGCAATCATTTCCTCGGCTTAATTTATTTAATTTATTATGTCGCATAAAGGGTAACCTTTAGTTTATGTTAGGATATAAACGAAGATTTCAATTTTGATAGCAGTTTTATAACTTTATTTAATGCAAATAAAATTAATCTTTGCGACTTAACGTTCCGCGGATTTACATAAAACGTGTTTATGTTCAGGTTTATTACTTTTATAATTAGGTACACTTGGTATAAACTTTTTAAAATAAAACTATAAAAATTAAATAAAAATATTTTAATAACGACTCATGCGCTCCACTGTACATCAAATCGTTAAAGTGCAGTTAAGTAACTTTGATACTTGACAATGTTATAAATAGAAAAGTCGTGCATAAAAGTGCATGTAATTTAATTATCCATTAGTATAATAACCACGTAAAACCGTAGGCTGGGACTATCGTTGATAGTTCAAACACGTGTGCTTTGTTTAACGCGTTCTGCGTAGGGTTACCACTTACCCGATTAGGTACCCAATATAATATGATACCTACTTAAGTCATAACTAGCTATTTGTAAAGTAGTTGTAAGTAGGCAGGTAAAAATAAATACCAAATTAAAAGTAGGAAAGTCAAAGAGTAGAATTAATCCCTATAAATATAGACTTGCGTCGTTGGCTACAGAGTGATAAGATTTTTGACAAGACCTTTATGACAAAGACATAATAAACACTTTAATGGAAATTTTGGTATGGAGGCCTTCAATGGTCTGTAGGATATATATATATATATATATATATATATATATTAAGAAAGAATCCAACGTCTTGCCATTAAAAAGCCTCAGTGCTGTTTAACTTTTTAACTTTTTTTAGTATTTTATTAAATTTTAAGTAACAACCCTAATGTTATGGATGCGCTAACTAAACGATCTATCATCTCTTACAATTTACATAACGCATGCGTTGGACTAATATTAATAAGCAAACAAGTACATTTTGGCTTTAACACGTTTGCTAACGGACAGACAATCAACGCATCCTATTAGCTTTATTAGTTTAACGTGTTACTTTAATGCGTTTATTAAGGTAGCGATAACAAAGTACATAGGGTAAATATTGTAATACTGTGGCAGCAGCAAGCATACGTTCGTTTTGTCGTACGGTGGATGAAAATTGAAGGGGGTTTCACTTATCACTTCTTTCTCTATACCATTCCGGCGGTCTACTCTCCTTCTATCTTAAGAATTTTTGATTGGGTCACGTGCCCTGACTCGAATTTTGCCCAGATCAAAAAGTGCGAAACGCCGCTAAAAAGTCTTCACTTCAAAACTTTCTTTGTTTAAATAATTATTATTTTTAACAAAAAATTAAAACCGACTTCCAAGGTAAAAACAATAATAACATTAATATGAACTAAAAAGTATTAAATAATTTTTACTATCTAATGGTGCCTTTTTCCGAATTCGGCTAAACCTCAACTATTTCTGTACTCAATCTTCATTATTTTGAAGTCGGTACCAGATAGCTGAATCTTCAGTCCTCTGACAGAATATTTGAAACTTTTGGAACTGGCACCGACTTCAAAATTATGAAGATTGAATACAGAAATAGTTGAGGTTTAGCCGAATTCGGAAAAAGGCACCATTAGATAGTAAAAATTATTTAATACTTTTTAGTTCATATTAATGTTATTATTGTTTTTACCTTGGAAGTCGGTTTTAATTTTTTGTTAAAAATAATAATAATTTCACTCTTTTTAGTTACACTAGTAGGTAAACCTTCGCGTATATTTTACGTATCTTATTACAATTTGTCAAGAGTCACAACTCACACTCACAAAATCATATATTATCAGTGAAGTGAACATATTGTGCTAAGTAATTTAACAATTTTAATGCTTCAAGCCCCAAGCGGTCACCGGCGATTGCGATAACAATAGAAAGGCTATTGTGTCTCGTTTTTCCACGATCGAAGGATCTATCAGATAAAAAATTGTATAAACTTGCATAGGATGTAGCGTAGCTACTCATAATATTTAATATTATCATAATTATTGACAGCTCTGTTCTTGTAAAGCGCTTATTCCACTTATCCTAGCTAGGATGTCCTAGCTAGGATCCTAGCTTTCTAAATGTCATTCCACTTGACTAAATTTTTTCCGATTTAGGATCCTAGCTAGGATCCTAGCTTCTAAATGTTATTCCACTTCACTAAATTTTTTAGGACCCTAGCTAGGACTTCCTAGCTAGGATAAGTGGAATAAGCGCTTAATCAAGAATTCAAATCGATACTTAGTGCGCCATCTATCGATTAATAAGTATAACTGATTAAAAAGACACATGACTTTGTTTTGTGTGAATGCTCTTTTTAAAATAACTTTATTTTAATTCTATTTGGCTATTTAAATTTTATAAAGTAATTAGTAAAGTATTCGATCTGTTGTCTGCCGCCACGCGCCACGCGGCGCGGCGGCGCGGCGACGCCGTCGCCTCTGCGGCGCCGACCGCCATGTATTAAACAAACAGGTGTTGTTATACAGTACATAATTATTATTATTAGTATATCCATACCTATGCCTTGTACTATTATTAATTCTGTGCCATGAGACATGGCGACCTTAATGATGATGATGACGATGATGATGATGATGATGATTATGATGATGAATATGAATTGCATAGTAGCATATGCTTTCTGTTCTTAAAACAACGCCGAAACTCCCGAACGTGTATCTATAAGGAGTCAGGAGTTCTCTCAGCATCTTCGAAACCATGGTATACTTTGACCCAATATTTGACTTTTTGGTAGCATATTCTTAGTACACTTCACATAAAACCAAAATCACCATATGTTTCCATATAAATTTCGAGGAGTTCCCTCGATTACTCATGGATCCCGTCATCAGGTCACCACTTTTGTGAACATGGTACCAAATTGGAGTAAAACCTAATACAACAAAACAAAAATTTCGAAAATCGGTTCACAAACGGCGGAGTAATCGTTGAACATACAAAAAAAAAAAAAAAAAAAAAAAAAAAAAAAAAAAAAAAAAAAATATCCACAGCCGAACATATAACCTCCTCGTTTTTTGGAAGTCGGTTAAAAATGTATATATCAAGAACTCTTTCGTTTCTGCACACTCCGCATAGAATAAAAGAAGCATCAGAAATATTCGAGGAAAATTGACTAACGTATCAAGTATTCGAATAAAAGTATCAAGACTTTCGAAAAGGTATCAAGACTATTTCGAATACAGTCGGCACGAAAACGATTTCTTCAATAATGTGCATACAAACCACAAATGTATGCGGCAGGTGTCCACATTTACATACGATTTTCATACGCAATCCCAGCTTCGTATAATATTTGATATTGAAATGTGAATGTATAGAAATAATACTCTATAATTAACATTCCTATAGGTGTTATCTAATATTATGTTTACTATATGTATTGAAGTATTTTTCTCACGTCTATAATATTGTGTGCATGTATGTTAGATTTAACAACCAAATTTTATTTTAGTTTTACTAGCTCTATCTTAATAGTCCTTAAAAGTTTTTTTGTACCTAATGTTAAAAATATTCAAATAAAGAACATAATAATATTATTTTAAACAAACTTATTCATAAAATAAAGTAAAAAAAGTTTTTTTGATTAAGTTTTAAAAGAAAATGGCCGTTGGTATAATTTACGTGCCTAATAAAATGTACGTTTCTATTACAAGTCTTATCATATAATGGAACGTAGGTACGTAATTAAAAAATAAAGGTGTGCTCACAAACCGATCTAATGCCATGCCCAGCAGGGTTCCGCAGTTGATCTATTTATTTCAGAAAAATTGATTCATAGGCAAATGACTTTCAAATTTCGTCACGTTATGACAGGTAAACAATATAATATTATATAAATTATAAAACATATTAGTCGTGATCTGTTGCCTTGGCTGAATATAATCAAACCAAATAACGAATACCCATGTAAGTGGTTCGGCATAATGTCCTACTTACATAATAAAATATAATGTGGCATAACATGTTCGATTTGGAAAAAATATCTATTTTAGAGTCCATTTTATCTGATTAAACCTTTAAATACGACTTATTTTGTCATAATAATAAACTTTTTTTACTACGGAACCCAAGACACTTATCACAAAAACCCTTTCCTGGCTCGAAGATTTTTGTCTTGGTGATAAATGTGCACCTGGCCGTAATATTAGTCACAGATAATAATTATGTGATTGACAGTATCTACAAAGGAAGACGAAAGTAGATATCTTTAATAATTATTGTCTTTGCTTTGCTTTCTATTTGATTAAGTTTATTTAAGAAAATATCCATAATAATATCGTAAATGCATAAGTGTATGTCCGACTTTTTGTTTTAAATGGAGATACTTAATCCGAGAAATGTCATATTATGATAGTCTTTAGTCTCATTTGATTGACAATTGCATGCAATCTCAGACCACCATGCACTCCAATAGCTATGTCCACATTATGCACTTTTATCGTCAATTTTCGTCATCTTCCTTCTAATAAACTTTCGTTTTGGCGCATTCAATAATTGAATGCGTCTATAAATGCAACGCCAACATTGTCATGCGAAAGTTTTGGATACGGTCAGATTGGATGCGTCGCGGGCATGCCTCACGTTTCCTCTTGACTGCGCTATAACGCTTGATGAACAGAAAAAGGCACAGTGTGGACAAAGCTTTTTATAATTCGAATTCATAACTATATTTTTGTTATTAATCATTATCGATAAAAAATAACAACGAAATAAAATATCCAAGGTCCGATTTAATTAAGAAAGCTATCACTTACCAAAATATGACGCTTTTCCTTAATCATTATAGCATTAGCACATTCTCTCACACATTATGACATTAACAAGCGTTTAAATAATATATGGAACGAGATCTTTTTAACCGACTTCCAAAAAACGAGGAGGTTATATGTTCGGCTGTGGATATTTTTTTTTTTTTTTTTTTTTTTTTTTTTGTATGTTCAACGATTACTCCGCCGTTTGTGAACCGATTTTCGAAATTTTTGTTTTGTTGTATTAGGTTTCACTCCAATTTGGTACCATGTTCATAAAAGTGGTGACCTGATGATGGGATCCATGAGTAATCGAGGGAACTCCTCGAAATTTATATGGAAACATATGGTGATTTTGGTTTTATGTGAAGTGTACTAAGAATATGCTACCAAAAAGTCAAATATTGGGTCAAAGTATACCATGGTTTCGAAGATGCTGAGAGAACTCCTGACTCCTTATAGATACACGTTCGGGAGTTTCGGCGTTGTTTTAAGAACAGAAAGCATATGCTACTATGCAATTCATATTCATCATCATAATCATCATCATCATCATCATCATCGTCATCATCATCATTAAGGTCACCAATGTCTCATGGCACAGAATTAATAATAGTACAAGGCATAGGTATGGATATACTAATAATAATAATTATGTACTGTATAACAACACCTGTTTGTTTAATACATGGCGGTCGGCGCCGCAGAGGCGACGGCGTCGCCGCGCCGCCGCGCCGCGTGGCGCGTGGCGGCAGACAACAGATCGAATACTTTACTAATTACTTTATAAAATTTAAATAGACAAATAGAATTAAAATAAAGTTATTTTAAAAAGAGCATTTACACAAAACAAAGTCATTAAGTGTCTTTTTAATCAGTTATACTTATTAATCGATAGATGGCGCACTAAGTAGCGATTTGAATTCTTGATTAAGCGCTTATTCCACTTATCCTAGCTAGGAAGTCCTAGCTAGGGTCCTAAAAAATTTAGTCAAGTGGAATAACATTTAGAAGCTAGGATCCTAGCTAGGATCCTAAATCGGAAAAAATTTAGTCAAGTGGAATGACATTTAGAAAGCTAGGATCCTAGCTAGGACTTCCTAGCTAGGATAAGTGGAATAAGCGCTTTACAAGAACAGAGCTGTCAATAATTATGATAATATTAAATATTATGAGTAGCTACGCTACATCCTATGCAAGTTTATACAATTTTTTATCTGATAGATCCTTCGATCGTGGAAAAACGAGACACAATAGCCTTTCTATTGTTATCTCAATCGCCGGTGACCGCTTGGGGCTTGAAGCATTAAAATTGTTAAATTACTTAGCACAATATGTTCACTTCACTGATAATATATGATTTTGTGAGTGTGAGTTGTGACTCTTGACAAATTGTAATAAGATACGTAAAATATACGCGAAGGTTTACCTACTAGTGTAACTAAAAAGAGTGAAATTATTATTATTTTTAACAAAAAATTAAAACCGACTTCCAAGGTAAAAACAATAATAACATTAATATGAACTAAAAAGTATTAAATAATTTTTACTATCTAATGGTGCCTTTTTCCGAATTCGGCTAAACCTCAACTATTTCTGTATTCAATCTTCATAATTTTGAAGTCGGTGCCAGTTCCAAAAGTTTCAAATATTCTGTCAGAGGACTGAAGATTCAGCTATCTGGTACCGACTTCAAAATAATGAAGATTGAATACAGAAATAGTTGAGGTTTAGCCGAATTCGGAAAAAGGCACCATTAGATAGTAAAAATTATTTAATACTTTTTAGTTCATATTAATGTTATTATTGTTTTTACCTTGGAAGTCGGTTTTAATTTTTTGTTAAAAATAATTGTGTACCGAAACTAGCTTTTTCTATGTGTATAATATCATCGCATCGCAAATAGTCATAATATATTTGCTCTATCATCTATGTCTGCGTGACAAAGACACAAGAAATATTAGGAGCTTCTGAAATAATAACCTTTTTTTTTCTTGCGGTTCGCCTTCAGCCGTGTAGAGGAGGGATCCCGGATCTAACAAGCACAGGACTCCCTCCACGACTGGCCGGTCTACTTCGGACCGGACTTCCACCAAAGTAAGGGAACGCTTATAGGCAATAAGCGTCCCCTCGGCGCCGGGACTGGCTACGCCGGGGAGGTTCCCATCCTCTCCCGGAGCCCCGTTAGACGAGAGTTAGGAGGTTCGCATAGCGTCGCCTCCGCACTCCTGTCCTACGCCGGCGGAGCGGCAGAGAGGTGGGATCGTCCTCTCTGTCCCGTTCCGAGGCCTCTTTCTGCGACATAACAATTTCGCAGAAAGAGACCGCCGCCTGCCAGGCCTCATCGCTCTCGAGCATGCAGCGCACCATGGGCCATGCCATGCCATGGGCGCTGCACGGCCCAACGATCGCACACCTCAAGGGTATGCTGGGCCGTGTCCTCTGCAGCGCCGCACTCATGGCAGGCTGGCGTTGGCTCTCTCCTGGCGACCTTACACAGGTATTCTGAAATAATAACCTAAATTAACTTGAACTATAGAAATATTACTTATTCTATACTAATATAAAATATTATAAAGCGGAAGAGTTTGTTTGTTTGTTTGAACGCGCAAATCTCAGGAACTACTGGTCCGATTTGAAAATTTTTTTCAGTGTTAGATAGCCCATTTATCCAGCATATATCCTATAGGCTATATTTTATTACGTCTAAACTAATAGGAGCGAAGATATAGAGGAAAATGTGTAAAAAACGGGGGAAATTATTTGAAAGGTCTTAATATCACGATCTACTGGAGCAATTTTTCTGTTATTTGGCACACATAAGAAGTAGACCACGTGAAGGATCACTGGCTATTTTTTGTGGACTAATTTGTCTGTGAAATATCTAACTTACGCGGGCGAAGCCGCGCGGAACGTCTAGTAAATTATAATAGTCCGTGCAAGCCACGAAGACTCGCCCCACCAATTTTTGGGTAAGCATCTTTCCCTCTGACTATTTATTGTCTATTTATTGTAGTGTGCGCGTGCAGTGTGCACTCATATAGGTAATTTAATTAGTGTGTACAGAGTACCGACAACACACAAACATTGGCGAAAGCTTGCACACATATTATACTATAAACGATTAGGAGGAATAGTGGGGCGCGTCTTTGTGGATTACACGGACTAATATAATAGTACGTGATTAATTAACTTAACTATACTAAAATACTTTTTTATTAAAGTGGTAGGGGTATTGGCGCTGGTGGTACCTACTATAGATCCATTTGACATTTCAGTTTTGATCGTCGTTAAATGTTTACTGTCTAATACTAATAGGATATTTCATATTTCAATGCAATGTTTTTACGCTAGACGGCAGCTCCAGCATATTATAATAGAGAGCAAACGAAAAGTTTTGCTTAACGTTTGTCAACGTTTTTGCCAATATTCTGACTAATGAGTAATGACGTGTGCAAAATGTCGGATCTTGGTCGGACTATTTACTGTGTGTGCTAGTAGCGCCCTCTGCTTTGAGTCTCGATCTCTGCGTAATATTTCCTATTGTATTAAATATTACTAACTAGATGATGCCCGCAACTCTGTTGCACCAAAACTCGTTTATCGCGCGGTAAGCGTACATTTCCGGGATAAAAAGTATCCTATATCCTTTCCCGGGACTCAAAGTATCTCCATGCCAAATTTCAGCAAAATCGATTCAGCGGTTTGAGCTTGAAGAGGTAACAGACAGACAGACACACTTTCGCATTTATAATATTAAGTATGGATAGTATAGTATATAGCATATAATATGGATTGATTTATTGATGATTAATATTAAAATAACATACTGCTGTGATATTACTCTGAAATATTGTATGTTTTATTTTAACTTCTCATAAAACAATTGAAGATGTGAGTGGATGAATCGAACAAGTAAAATTTCGTAACATACGGACAATAACTCATTTTTTCCCTTATTATTTTCATAAAACTTGGAACTTATCTACTTCATAACCTAGCTAATATATCTGGCTACACATATAATCCACAGTTTTTCTATTTCAAATAATTCTTCCGGACCTAAAGCCTCCATTTAAACAAAAAAACGGGAAGTTTTTTCATGTTACTTACCTTATTCTTCCACTCACGTCTTGAATTATTCTTGGACTTAGGGGTAGAGAAAGATTTAAAGACTCTACTTACATTATTTTACTTACATTTAATAATGTAAGTAAAATAATGTAAGTAGAGTCTTAATTCAACTTAATAGTTGAAACTTTATGGAGATAAAATTAAGATATTAAATTACACAAGATAAATTTTGGTAGGTAATATTATTTACCTACCAAAATTTATCTTGTGTAATTCACTCAGTCAGGCAATGTCACTCAGGCAGGTATTTGCCCATTTGAGCAAAATTTGGAAAGCTTATAAAATACGCGATTTATTTATTTGTAAACATAATAATACTTAAATAAATGATTTTTTTATCAAAATACGCTGTTTAGGTATTTATTTTAACAAAATATATAAAAAAAATATACATTAATAATATTTTTTATTAAAAAAATATCATTTAAATTTACGAATATAACAGGCCCATAAGTTTTTTAAGCCTATTTCATCGACTTTTACGATAAAAAAAAATTCGGCACGGAATTTGAACCCTCCGTTCGCGCGAAACAAAAAAAAATATTATAATTATTTAATTTCATTTCGCCATTAAAGCTTCAACTTAAAATACTTTTAACTACGGTAGGCCATTAGATATTAGGAAATGCTTTATAAAAGTAGTAACTCTTGTTGATGTTTTAATTTAGTTGATTTTGATTATTAGAGGTTTTAAAAATATTCACCACTAGAACATCAGTAGAGTAATGGTGTTATCTTAATGTTGGCTACAAAACCTAATTCCTTTCTTATGTGCCTCTTATTATGTTCTTATAATAGTTTTATAGATATTCCCTATAGATAAATATAAATTGCTTTTATCGTTATCTAATGATGAATTCTTATGCTGCTCTTGTCATTATAGTGTAGACAGGTGCCCATTTTTACTGAACTCGGTATATAGGATATCTTCAGGATATCTTCAGGGATTATTGACTCTTATGTAAGAATACTAACTTTAATTCTATAAAATAACTAATAGTGCTTTACTAGATATACTTGTGCTGCTTGGTATAATTGAAATTGTTACTAAGTTGGGTTTTAACTGATTGGGTTGAGTATTGAAGTACACATTATACTTTGGTGCATAATAAGAACCAAAATTTTGGACTATGGTTACGTAGTAACTATTTACTAGTAATTTGTGCTTCGTCGTACTTAGCTTACAACTTTCCATAATAACTTTGGTGGTTTATTAAAAAGTTCCGAAGCTTTTTTTCTCCAAATATAGAAGCCATAAATAGAAGCACAGCGTTACGTAGGCGAATGTTCATTATTAATAATAGCATAACATGTAATAATAACGAAAAGAGTAAATAATGGACCACACCGAAGCTACCTCAGGCTACCCATGCTTTATGCGGCGTGACTATTCCAACCTACTGAACTATATATAACTGTATAACCTACACCTGGCACCACAGTATAAATAACACAGTAGAGTGCCTCCTTACTAGATAAAATTGGCAGCACGCACACATAAGCGTGATTTCAGATAACTTTAAAATGCTTAACAGTGCAATATCACGTCGCACACACTTTTCTCTGCGTTGAACGAATTTGATTTCAAGGAAATTTTACACTACTGTATATTATTATTAATTATACCGTGCTATAGTATCGCCAGAGGCACCAATAAGGTAGGGTTAGAAAAAAAGTTGCTTCTAGTAAATTAATATTATGTCTTTAAACTTTTACTGACTGTATATTTAAAGAGCATATTACGGAAGCGGATCTTTGTGTTTATGAATTCCTAATGTGCTTTAAACGGCCATCAACAATAATCAAACTTCCTAATTGCGTATACAAAAGTCTACTTAGATTTATTTGTATATTTTTAGAACTGTTATGTGTAGGCCATAATTTTAAGTGTGAGAGTTGTGTAAAATTTGAAAAGGTTTTATGAAGGAGATTTAAATGATGATATTTTTGTTTGCACCCCAAAAAATCTTATTGAATTGTTATAGTACTTACATTATAAATTATAAAATAGTATATATATATATATATATATATATATATATATATATATATATATATATATATATATATATATATATATATATATGTATATGAATATATTGTAATACGTGTGGAGAATCAGAATTGAAAACCTCAGATATACAGCCTACAGACAGACCAATAACTAAACATTTTTATACGAATTAGAACATTTTATCTTTAGAAAAGTTCTGATAAAGAGAATTGATCGAACTACGAGGTCCAGATATTGAAAGGCTTTATGGTCGTTGACAAGCCTGAAGCATCACGTTACGACCTTATTCCCAAAGGAATAAGGCTCAAAAGTGCGAGACCATAAATTTCCTTGACTGTACGCGTAGGCGCCTTAATTGAAACGATGAGATTGTGTGAATGACATCTCACGAGTATATTAAAAGTGCATTATACTGTGTGAAGGACTGAGAACACTATGGACATTCTAGAAACGGACAGGTTAGCTGTGTTTAATAGACTTACCTAGTACCTACATAATCATGTACTTAATCTATATCTATACTAATATTATAAATGCGAAAGTATCTCTGTCTGTCTGCCTGTCTGTCTGTCTGTCTGTCTGTCTGTCTGTCTGTCTCGCTTTCACGCCAAAACTACTGAACCGATTGTAATGAAATTTTGTACACAGATAGTCTAAAGTCTGAGAAAGGACATAGGCTACTTTTTAACTGGAAAAAGGGGTTGTAAGGGGGTGAAAATGCGTAAATTTGTTTAAAATAAGTTAGTTCCAAAAATTCCTAACAGATTGCGCCAAGAGTCTCCTACATCTCGCTATCGCTTGCTCATACGTCTTTCTATAAGAGGTGGTACCATGCTGAATCAGGTTTTCCGCTTTTTTCGATTATTATACACGTTATTAAATAACTTACTATTCAGTAGGTACTTTATCTATGCAGTGACGTAACCTTAAACCTACCAATGATGAATAGTTTATGGATAAAGATAAAGTTGTGTAATGGGGGGCTAAATAAGCTTTAAATTTGGTATAAATAAAGTTTAAATTAAAAATGAAATATTATGTGCACACTGCACAGCTGTTTTTGGGTAGGTATTTTGATTTAAGGGGTACCAGGGTTTTAATTTAACACCAATTTTGTTGACACCGCGCGGTATAAACTGAAGACCACACGGACGAAGTCGCGGGCAACAGCTAGTTATATTTAAATTATCAATTTATGAAATGCTTCTATAACTTACGGATTCTTAATATTTCAAAAACTATATATGTAATGGTGAGGGATTTAAAAAAATACCAATAGAAAAATATGTTGTACTGTTGTAAAACATGCCAGAAATTTTAAACAACGTTGTCACCAAAAAACTTCAACAATTAATGTTAATTTTACATGATATTCATGCTTACAGTCAATAAAAATATTTACAACATAATAATTTTAATGTTACATACAAATTACATATTTCGACTAATTACTAATATAACTAAATAGTTTTGTATCGTCCCTAATTACTATATATTTATAACATTAATTAATCAACGTCAAACTGGGAGGCTCGATTCCGAGTACAACTGTTTTTTGGGTTCGTGATGAGACCACACCATTGTCCTGACTCCTGACCAAAGGGCCCGGTGTGATATGAGAAAAAACTTACAACTTAATACTAAACACCCGGCTCATTTTTGTGGCTTTGAATTGTTAAATTAGTCACGAATCGTTTAAAAACATAAACATATCTGCAGTAAGGTTTTAACTGACATTTCTGAAAACTTGCGTGAGTGAGAAAAGGTGTCACGTCAAATTAATTATGTCATTACAAAATACACTTTTACTTGTTACTCATAACATTTTCGACATTAAGGGCCTGTTTCACCACTTCCTGATAAGTGTCGGATAAGTTATTCACAACTTATCTGTCAGATAATTCATACTCTATCTGTCAGATATAAGATAAGTGCCTATCCGGCACTTATCAGTAAGTGGTGAAACAGGCCCTTAGCCTTTAAAAGTGGGGAACCAATAATTGCAATGATATACTAAGCAAACAAAACTCTATGCATAATTCATGTCAGCTTTTGTATTTCTAAGAATTTTCATATCATTATTAAATTAAATGTTCGTCGATATTAAGCACGCGTTTGAGATTACCCAGGATCGAAGCTAACGCCCGTTCACCGGTAATTGTAAGAGGTATTAAATGTGCTTTACCCCTAATAGTACGTTATCGAGCTTATGTTTTATTCAAGCCGTATTAGCGGTGGGCGCATCGGGCGTGCCACTACCTTTAATAAAATTAATAAATTTAAATATAATGGTACACGCCTAATTGTTAAGCTAAAGTGTGCTTAGAATTTATCGTATTATTTTAGTTGAATATAAACTTAAATATTTAAATTAAAAACATTATTCTTACTAGATTCTAGTGACCAAAAAATATTTACATTTAATAATTATTATAAATATTTAAATACTAGTAGTCTATTTACAAGAAATATTTTCAAGTTTAGCAGTAAAACTATTTTTCAATTTACTTTCATTCGATTGCTCGTCCGATTAATTTCTTTGCGAGTCTCGTCCTAAAGTCATCCAGTATAAATTCCGAGACGATAATCAGAGGCGAATTAAAAATAATACGGGGTTAGCGTGGAATCCGAGACGGGAAAAAAACGAGTGCGGGTTCGAATCGGCCATCGCTTGACAGGCAGCTGCGGAATGAAATTATGAGCGTTTTATCCCGGACCGAGTGGACCATACACCTGCCCGGCCCGATTGACACCTACCCCATTATTCTGGAAAAAATACAATGGCCGCCATTGGCCTTTACAATCTGATCTATTCTTCACCATTAGTGTGGGCCGCGGAGGTTTGTATCTAAATAAACTATTGTCGATAACAATTCGATAGAGACATCTTTGTGTGCCATTTTACTAGAAGTCAGAATAAAGACGTCACTATTGTACCGAAATTGCCAATTCGATTTATTAAATTTGAGCATTTGTAATGAAATAATGGCCCCAAGATTGTGCGCGGATGAAAGTCTGTCAGGGGTGGATTGTTGATGGTAATGATTTATGACGACAAAAGAACGCGATTTTGTAATAACACGAAAGATTAATGAGGTCACATCATCATCACAACTTCAGCTTGTCACAAAATGTATTATTACAAAAGTAATTTGATCATCTAATCAAATTAGATACTTTTGGTAAATTGACTGTACAATGACTTAGTTCTGATAAACCTTCGTTTAGTTCAAGTTTGAAGGTTAAGGGCCTGTTTCACCGCTTCCTGATAAGGCTATCCACCACTTAATTTGACAGATGGAGTATGGAGAATCCGGCACCTTATCAGGAAGCGGTGAAACAGGCCCTCAGTAATTTATTTACTGCATTTAAACTTTTAAAAATGAGGTACACAATTTAGTAGATATAGAACAGAATAACATAATACCTTTCTGAAATAGTGAACATTCTTCAACACACAAGTAATCTCAAAGTTATTTGTATGCCCATAAAATGAATAACCAACAAACCGCAGATATAATTAGAGCAGAACGCAGGTGAGAAAAAGCCGACCACAAAGCAACGGAACCCGTTCTGCAATCATCGTATATAGAACAGGATTAGCAAGCTGCAAGGTGCTAAACACGAGCTAAGATTATGACAGAAAATAGCTACGTGGTTGAGCTTGTAAAAATACTACATACACGAGAAAATGCTATTTAAATAGAGGTAATAATCAATGTTGTAGAATTAATAATTGAGATTAAACATTGCATGAAGATAAAGAATAATTAGGATACGTAATTTTCCATACATAATATGTATTATGTAAGTATAGTTTATTTGTGTCTTCCTGTAAAATGGTCATGAAAAAACCACTTAGTAGACGTGACAGGATAACGCACAAAAATATTGTAGATATTTTGTATACATGATATTAAGATAAGTATTTGATTTGGATGTGATAAAATATAATAGAAGAAAGGGGAAGATACAAAACAAAATTATGAACAATTAGCATTACGTACTTGTCCATAGTCTCCATACACATGCAATATGTATAGTTTATTTGTGTCTTCCAGTAATAATATCTATTTTTATGGTTATGAAAAAACCATAGTAGACGAAATTCTGACAGAGATAACACACAAAAATATTTTAGATATTTTGTATACACATTTAAAGAGAAGTATTTGATTTGGATGTGATAAATTACAAGCTAAGAAGAAAGAAGAGAAAGAAGAGAAGCTACAAAACAAAATTATGGCAATGCAATATGAAATTATTTAAGACGACAGCTGATAAGCTTCAAGATTATAATCGCCAAGCAACTATAATATCATAAGAAGGATTATAGGTAATATTATGATGGCGCACAATATTAGCGATGTTACATTAACTATATACTTGCATCTAGCTCAGCGTTGTAGAGCACTAAATGTCATTCACACGAGCCAGATTATATTGTTAGTTGTGAGTTAGTAGCAATATATTATGGAATTCATTGAGTTCCTGCCTATGAGCAATCGTTATTAAGTTATCTATTTTAATAATAACAGCAAAGGGTTGTCTTAGAGTACGGTTACACGGTGATTTGTATCTTTATAAGTCTTTATAAAAATGCTGGTCCAGAGAACGTAAAATATTCTTTAAACCGCCAAAAAGTACTTGATTCTTTTTCTAGGTCGATTTTTTCTATGATATTTTTTTTCGAATTCTTACTTTAAAATTATATTCAATATAATACTAGGTTTTATATTTCATATAGGTTAATTATTTTAAATGGAACAAAGGAAAGCTACTTAAATGGCCTAGTAAAATTAGGTTAGGTCAGTACTCAAATTTATCATAACGTCATACGAACACGAAGATTACGAACATTCGTCAAAGATGTTTGAGTTTGCTTTCATCGCCCACTTAACTAAGAACAGACCCCATTTGTCTCAAAACGAACTACTGAACTCAAAATAATACCAGGAAATAAATAATTTATGGAAATCCTGCTAAGAACATAATATTACAACTACATACATATATTTCATAATTTTGTTAAAGTCATTGAAAATCAATGAAGAAAAATAAAAGAAAATGTAATTACCAACATAATATTAAACAGTAAACACAAAAAAGAATGTAAACTCATAATTCATGAAAACACGTTTGACGAGAAATGGAAAAGCAACTTCAAAAGCGAACATGTAAGTTCATTGAAACAAAACAACGGATTCAAGCTTAACATTTTAGCACGCGGGATGTGTAATTAATTTAAATGATCCGACTGACAGAATGTCTAAGCGGCAAACTAAAAAACTATGAAAGGAACCCTTTGTTTCGCGAAGAATATTAATACGGACGTGCAATTCTTCGCTCCTTGGGAATAGTTAATACCCCATTCAAAAGAAGTTTGTATTAGAATATGGAATCGCGGCGGATATAGCGAAGGAGCATGCCGCATACAAATTTTAATTTTTATGGAACAATACTGGCGAATGAGATGTACGTTTGATAGTACCAAGGCATGTACATTACACATGTCCACGGATATCCATTGTCTGTCTGCGACTGGTACATTTCTTTTGAGCATATCTCAGTCTAAGCGCTGTCGCGGTCTTAAATTTTTGACGGAACATCGTTTCTATTCATGATATAAGTCGAAATAAGACTAATATACTAATCATGCAGATTTTACAGGGGTCAGATCCCCTGTGACCACGCATTTTTGGAAAAAATACCAGTATTTTACGCTGGTTTTCTCTGAGATCTCACCGGTCGAGACGGTCCATTCTTATCGCTTCGTAAAACCTATTTACTTGGCTGTAATGGAGTCGCCTACACATTTCAAAACAAGGGCGGAACAATTCTCTTGTCGTTTACTATTTTGACGCAGTAATAAATAAATGTGGTAAACGTCTCTATTTTCTTGACACGCAATTATCTTGGAATAAGTAAACAGCCTGGAAACTGAACGCAAAGAATTTATAATCGTAGCAATTTGGCATAATTTGGTGTCGAAACGCCTTCGCGTGGTCATGCGTGGTATGCCGTATGCGTCGAATGCCTCTGCTTCGTGCACATTTTGACGGCGCGCATTTTTTTCATACAAGCTTTATGACCCATACGCAGTACAATTATATTATACGTATGTACTATCAGAGAAGTTGATTCCTAGGCAGATGGGGGACCCAGCCGACATCACAATTAACATTGAATTGACATGATCCGACCAAATGACGTTGGTCTATCAACTGTCTAGTAATCAATTTCCTCGATGGTACATACGTAGAATCATCAACATACCTACCGCTGTTCCCCTTTTATATCCTGTTGCCTGGTCTTATGGTTGAATTGCGAACATCATAGTAAGTACGTATCTACAAAATATAAATGAAAAAATATTTAAAAGCTTTAATTTCTCCTTGTTACAAAAATGAAATATTTCGTTTACGAATATAATGTGTCGCTGCAATTCAATTATTCTTTTTACGAAATATTCCATTGCTTGCAAGTTGCAAGTTAAAACTTTTTTTTCACTAAATGAGCATGACTTATATTTATACCTAGCTAGTCAGTATTTCTACAAAACCATTTATAATCTTAAACTTAATTGTCATTGATTAAAATTGCTCTACCGTGTTATACGTTAATTAGACTATACTGTTCTATTCCTATCTGAAATATATCGTCTAGACTAGCAGGAACGTTGTAAGAGCAGTATAAGAGCAATAAGATCTGCGACCATCGTAAACACTGTCCTATTGTTAGGACTTGCCAGTAGTAAATACATCAACTCCTTCGCAGCCGATACTAAACAATCGGTGACAGATGAAAGCACTTGGAAATTATAACCATCATTAGAATTGCCGTCAATTAGTAAAACAATATTATACATTATATTATACATTATAATAATAATTGTGAACTAGGGTGAAAAAAAAATCACCCTGGCTGAAAAAAGGTTGGTTGAAAATATCGCTTTATTCGTTTTAATTATGAAACATTCTTAAAATGAATAGAGGATAAGCTTATAAAAACTTAAGTGCATTTTCCCGAATCTTTTAAAGGATACGCGATGAAGAAAAACTAACGCAAAGAAAAGTGAGCTTGCCCCGTTGGTCACATTCATTTTAATTTAGCTCACTCTGACACGCCATCCTTTATTTATAGTAAAGTAAGAAATTCCACTTACTTAATCATCCTAGCCTCAGGAGACTTGAACTAAATATTTAGTAGCTAATGTGATCATAAAAAATACAGTGATAGTTATAAGAAAAATTGGAATCAATTAATAAACGTTAAAACATTATGCGTGAATAAAATCATAGTTGCCTAAACATTTAATAAAACGTTTATTTTGCACAGAAATTTCAAGCGGGCAAAGAAATCCAAACGCAAAAGAGTAGGGTGACCAAAAAGTTCGCAATCAAAATTTTAATCAAACACGTTCAGTGGAAGCCGTATGGAATGCACACCCGCTACATAAATCACGTCCAATATGACTCAGAATTGTGTGTCAAAGTTTTACTGGCGTGTTTGCGTAGCTTACTAATTTCAAAGACTCGCGTTTGTGACACCCTACTCCTGTTCGTCACGGTTCGCAATTTGTATGAAATCGCTTAACATAACTTCCTCGTTGCTTTATATGACTTCAGGGATGCATTTAGAAAAGGAGCATTACGTAAAGGCTTTTTGGGTCGGCATTTTTCAGTTTTTAGCAACATTAAAGTGTGTAAAGTGATGGTTCTAAAACTCAAAGTGAACTCCTTTCTGGTGTAAGCATTGGTTTTTAAAACAGAAGTGACGCTTAGCATAGTTAGCGACATCCAAAAGCAGTGACAAATGAAGTTGACATGGAAATATTTAGAAACACTGTGGTAATTGGGAAATATGCACTATGTCGTCTTATCAGGAGCTGGGTAAATTGATGTTAACAGTATGAAATTAGGCTGGCCATGTCTTCTGAAAATCGATAGAGCACACAAATATTAGAGTGGAGACCACAAAAGTTAAAAGTAATGCAAACGTAGCATAAGACACCCTTGCAGCTTAATTTAAAGAAGGTAGATGCGGGCATAATATGATGAGGTCTGTTTAAATTTAGAATGTTTGGCATTCGTTGGGGAACCCACGTTAGAATTAAACGTCAATAGACTGATGATGATAATGATGAAAACCAAACGAGAGAACTACATAGCAATAACCAAGTCAGCGGGTCATCAAAACAAAGCTTCATTTCGCTCTATAATTCGACTAGTCATTTAATTAAATGTCGGCAGTTAATGAATTAGATCGTTGAACAAGATGGCTGCGACAGTTATAAATGGAGAGATGTGTCGAGGTTAACGTTGCTGTTTAATTTGGGGTTCTATCATTGCGCGGTGCCGCCATACTTCCGTTACGACACGTTGTGACGGTAGTGACAGGACTGGCTACATAAGGAGTAGTTTGTCAGCCTTAACTTACTACTTGATGGGTTTATTTGAAAGCGTGTTGTTTAATACGTGCCCATTGTCTTGTATTTAAATGAATCTACGTACAGCTACGAGTATATAAAGTTAATAGAAGTTAGTAGAATGAAATATATGTAGGATTATGATAAAAATATTTTATTTTTATTTTACGTTAAAATGAAACGAATGTAAGAACTGTCTCATTATAATTTAAGTGTGGTCAATGGTCATAATATCGTTATTCTAAAACATCGATGTAATTCCATTGTTCCACGATTGAATGAGCATCAAATCCCTTTATTCCAAAGCTGATACATCACGGTTAAGGGTGGCCGATCAATATTCAATATCCGGAAACCCGGGTATTCTCGATACCCGGATACACCAACTACTTATAACCAGATTCATATTTCAGTTACAGTTAATAGCTTTAGATTCATCCGCTTGCTTCATTTTGGATAATGAAGATAATGTTTGAGCTTTTGCGTTATTGGGCAACCATCACGCTTAAATATAGATATTAGATACGTAATTTTATTCAATGTCACCAAAACTATTAGTAATCTATAATAGTGACAGTTATTAACCTAATAATATAAACGACTTAAAAATCATCTGGGTTTTTATCCACCTATTTGTTTTTTTATTTCATTAAAGAATGAAAAATAAACAGTGTTTAAAGTTTCAAAGATAGTTAATCAATAAAAAAAAATTAAAACACCGTCCTACATTTAATTAAAAATATAAAAATATAAAAAATTTAATTAAAAATATAAAAAATAAAGATGTTGAGGTTATTTTATACACTTACCAAAATTGTTTTCTTCACGCGAAACACTGAAACAAAAAGGCGTTATGAGTATAATTATAATTAAAGTATTATTTTAAAATTCGACCCACTGCCTTGAGCATTAAAAAAAACAAAAAGTAAAGTTGACTTTTGAGTTCAAACTTCGAACTTAGGTTTAAAGTTTTTACGACCTCCGTGGCGCAGTGGTGAACGCGTTGGTAGCTCAAACCGGAGGTCGCGGGTTCGAGTCCCGCCGACGGAACAAAAAGTTTATGAAGTTCCTAGGTCATGGATGTGTATTAAATGTGTATCATATAATAAAAATCTTAAATATATGTATAGTATAAAAGTGTTAAATATATTTCCGTTGTCTGGTACCTGTAACACAAGTACTTCAGGTACTTATCACGGGGCCAGACTGACGTGGTGTGAAGCGTCCATAGATAATATTATATTAATATTAAAGTTCGAATTTTGAACTAGCGTTTGAATTTCTCAATATTCAAATGCGTGTATCTACACAGCGTTTTATGTCCTGTATTCCAACTCTAATCACCACTATCGTGTCCATTCATCTATCGACTGAGTTCTCATGTTACCTCATTTAATTTATGTTTCTTACGTTGCATGTCTTATCTGTAGATACTCGTTAGCCTGACTCGGTTAAGTTGTTCGAAATAGAGAAATTCAACATTGATTTTCGATCTGCACCATTAATTCTATTTATAGGGGTTCGTTAAGATTCTGCCGCGCTTACGTCCGGTTTCTAAGGTTTTTTGACATAACTTTTGCTGCCTTACCACAAAAGATTTAAACATCTGTTGAACAGTTGTTTTGAGACAATTTTGTATGGAATTTTTCTCTAATCAACTGTTCAACTGTTTAACCGGGTTTTTGATTGGTTTGATTAAATTTTGTCAGAAAATAAAAACTCCGCGAATAAAATATGAACTCTTGTCAAAATTTTTCAGAAACTGAGAAATGAGAATGGACACACTTTGTACAGCCTAATTATTATTTTTAGTAATGAAAATATAGTTTAGATTACGTAGGTCTCACTTAGGCACCATTTTCATAATTTTATCTGTTGTTTATGTACCTACTATTTATCGCCATTTTGATAATTTCCTTCAATGAAGCTTCAATGTTTTGTATTAATCAGATATCCATTATCCCTCAGATATCACCTACAGATTACGAGCACACGAAAACTCTTGCAGACAAAACAGGAGTCTAAAATGTTTTCGATCATTTACATTTCCAGCGCCTAAAATTCGCTGAGTTCTAAATTTATTATTTATTTCAAACCAACGTCAAACGCGATTTGGTTAAATGTGAGAAATCTACTTGGCTCTTTGATAGAATCCGAACCGAAACGGAGCTGTATTAAATTAATGCTAGATTACAATAATAGAATCGGAAATTAAGTAATGACTTAACTCAAGATACATAAATAAATAATTTATTTACATAAATAATTATTTATTTATGTAAATTGTATTTGACGTTGGTTTGAAATATGAAAATTTATCATGCTGACGCAGCATTAAAACCGTAAGTACTAGAATATAACTATATTGCAGGATACTACCTACTGATTTGCATGATTTCCTACAGAATCGTCCTACTGATTTGCATGATTTTGAGTACAATATGTAGTATATAACTCTCAGACTAGTTGCAGGTTCGTTGTCCTTCATCTCTCGTCTGACCGCTCCGCAGGTGCACGCTTACACCTGTCGGCTATACCAATGACTAGGATTCTTCCATCCCGCTCCGATACACCGAGAAAAACAGAGAGGTCCGATCGATGAAACGTCAATTTTTCGAGCAAAAACTATAGGAATTTAAGGTTGCAATAGAACTAAATTCATAGAGCAGGTGTATTGTTCGGTTTAGGTTTTCGCCACCGGGTTTGATTCGTTTTATTTTTCTTTTGTCTGGACTTCGTCTTGCTGTTTATTTAGGAGTTTTGATTACTTTCCTTTCTAGTTGCTCATAACAAAGTATACGCCTTTGTAGCTTTCCTTGTACTTGTAAAATAAATATACTGATGCAATTTATCACGTAAGCCTTAACATGTACATTACGATATTATTATAAGCTATGTTTGTATATCATCTTGGATAAAAACTTACGTTTTTTTATAGCGTACAACTATTACTATATCAGTTTCATAACACATACTACCTGGAAGCAAGTTAAAATTGTAGTGTTGTTGGTGTATTTTTTTACAAACGTTTCAATATCAAACATCTGAAATCAATATAAAACCCATTAAAGTTTCAATGTAAAAATCCTATTGTTATGAGATTTAATAGGCAGCCGAACGGATTGCGATATCAAATAAATAAATAGCGCCGTGTCAGAATCTCCATTCACAGAATAACGGCTCTTTTGTTCACTTTTTTGTTGTGTGATTGATTTTTTTTTAGTTGTTGTATCAACGGATTTTAACTGGTTTCGCAAAAAAAAAAAGTTTTTTAGTGTGCGCCGAGTGATTAGTTTTTTTTTTTCGTCGGCTATAAATTTTATTCTATTTTACGTGACTAATGTGAATGTGGAGTCGTTATAGTTTTGAATTCAAGATCATTAATCACTCTTAAATAAGGAGCGCAGTATTCTTAAGGTTATTTTTTTTTGTCCAATACCATTATATTTATTTTTTATCTCGGGTTTCAAAAACAACAAAAATATTGTGTTTAAATATAATAAATTGCGCCTTTAGCTTCTATAATACCTATGAATACCTTTTATATTCACTTGCTTTTATATGGACTATGTATATTCCATCGATAGTAAAAATCTTACAGTGTTCGTAGGAATAAAAGTAAGGTAGCCATTTTGAAAACATTTTGAAGATTACCGCCGCCCGCTGCCTATAATACGTCTCAATTAAAGCCGACTCTGTAATTATTTAATTACACATAGAAATATAATAAATCATCACGCACCCAATGGTTACCAATTAAGAATTAAAGTTTTTTCTGAAGTTAGAATGGTGTGAAAATATTTTGAGGTTTGTTTCGTTTAGTCTATTTAAATATAATATTGTAAAACAATGATTGCTTTATTTGATTTTACTAGCATTTGTGTGTAAATCTTGTACTTAACTAAAAATAAAAACATCATAAAAATATTTTACGCACTGTAAAACTTTGGAACGAACTGTAACCAGCAGTATTACTCGACCTTTACGACCTGCAAACCTTCAAGAAAAGAGCGTTTTCCCTCTTAAAAACCGGCAACGCACCTACAGCATTTCTGATGTTGCGAGTGTCGGTAGTTGGTTTCCATCAGGTGACCCGTTTGCTCGTTTGCCCCCTTATTTTATAAAAAAAATATACTAGATGGCACTCGCAACTCCGTTGCGCCAAAATTCGATTATCGCGCGGGAAAAAGTATTATAATATTATGTTAGGTCCTTTTCCGGGACTCAAAGTACCTATAACCAATTTTCATCGGTTTAGCTATTTAAGCGTGAGGACCTTTAACAAACAGACAAACACTTTCGCATTTATAATATTAGTATGGGTTAATATATTGCACATTTAACAAGTCGAAATATGCTATTAGAATAGGCCGTAAAAGTACTAAAAATCTAGATTTTTCCATTGAACTTTTATTTCCTTTCATAACTTCAATATGTGGAACAGCTAACAACAGCGATTTATGAGAGTGTATAAATTCATTGTAGCCTGTAAGTAGCTTTCAGTCACATTGTATTTTCATCACGGGCCAACCTAGTTGGAAGTTTTTCAATAGCATCATCACGAAAATACTTGGCGGCTCATATTGATTATGTGTGTTTTGAAAAGCGTTTTAAAAGCAAAACAAATCGATTTGAACGGACAGCATAAAAATAAAAATACGTATGAGGTTACTTGATGTCTGAAAGAAAATAGAAAAGCTAGTTTTGCAATATTTAACACAGCATTTATTTCGTATTAGGTTTATGAGTAGGTACGCTACACAGAGTTTGTGAGGAATGGAAAAAACATTTCATTTTCATCGCTGAAAAATGCATAAAGTTCGCTATAATCTATGCTGTATGAATACTAGTCATTTAAACAAGCTATACGTCCGCGACACGGATAGGTATATCAACATCTAGATGCGCCTCTCAAAGCTTTTAGTGTCGCCGCACACGGGCCATACGCGACAGCCACAAATGCCGCCACAACTCACAAGAAGCAAGACGATTGGACGATTGTTGCGTGCGGGGCGTCAGCCGTGTGCGGCGAGTCCATATAAAATGTATGAAAACTACAGAAAATATGCCGGTAGCGGTGTTCTGTGGTTGTGGCCGGTGGCCCGTGTGTGAGTTAGCTGCCTAACAGCCGCACTCAGAGATATTTTGCGATTAAAGCTACAATTTAGTGAAGAGGTTGACAGAAAATGCTTTTTTCATTGAATTAATGTTGAGTAAATATTAATTATGTTAAGTAAATATTAAATCTCTCTTCGTTTGGTAGAATAAACTGTGTCTCCTTTTAAATAGCGATAAAAAACAGCAAATAAAAAAGCTTTAAATTTTGTTAAAGCCTGGTGATTTTACATTCTTGGTCCTACAAAGTATGTACAAACTTTCTTATATTAGTGAGTTAGTCTCTGTAGATGCGATTTACGACAAATACCAAAAAATACCCCAAAATAGATTAAATATGGTGATAAAAACTGTGTTCTCTTTTAAATAGCTCGCCAGTGTTGATAAAAAAGCTTTATATTTTATTAAACCCTAGTAATTTTATATTTTTGGTCCTACAAACTTTCTTATATTATCGAGTTAGTCTCTGTAGATACGATTTACGACAAATAACAAGAAGTACACAAAAATAGGCTTAACAAACTAATATTCTAATTATTTATTAATGAGTCGCATCCAGAACTCTACATTTGCGTCACAAACTAAACGAAATAACCTGAAGTAGTGTAAATAATTTATTCATAGCTCACATACGTTCCCGCGCTAATGTATGCTTATTTTTCGCAATTAAGTCTTTACTCAAAGTAGCTCACATGCATATTTTATTTATATATGCCTAAGCCCTAGTAAATTACTTAATTATAGTGAAAATTGCGACACCAATTTTACTTGGAAAAGCTATTTTGTTTGCATTTGAATAGTTTGCTTAAATTCGTTTAATGTATATACTATACTGTCGACGATTTTCGATTTTTGTGAATGAAAATGTTATTAATATAAATGAGTCAGTAATCATAATAAATGATTTTGGAAGACAAGAACAAGAAATTGTTAAATTATTGAATCGATATGTTTTCGAGTTTTTGAGACTACCAGTTAAACAGTTAAACTTTCTTTAGTCACGTATTTTACTCTACGTTTTTTGAATTTTCGAACAGTTAATTTAAAATACATCGAATATTTGAAATTTATTTAAAGTTTCAAACTTCGAATTCCCAAATCCCACTTTCCGTGTAATTTCTCATTAAATTTTCACGAATTTCGAGTGTGGTATTATGTGAAAATCGAAACTCCGCGAAGTAAAATGTTTATGAATGTAAGAAAGTTTCGAGTTGGAAGTTTTAACACCTTTCGGTGGAATGAGGATTACATGAAATAGCTTTAGGTCACTTGCCGCCGTCTTAAAACAAAATAAACTTTCAATAACAAAGTTTCTTCGTATTTTTCCGGAACTCGATTGAGTTTTCTACGTAAAATATTTGCAACTTAGTAATTTCAATTACTTGATTTTGTTTATTTAGTATTTAGGGTATGTAAGTGAATTTCACGCATATACCTAAATAGTACCCTATATATACGCGTGAAATTCATTTACATACCCTTAATACTAAATAAACTAACGCCAAGTATTTAGTATAATTATAGCATTTTTTTAAAATTTGATATTTGGAACACAGGTAGTTTTTCCGTAAAAACAAACGTTCATGCGCTACCTTATTTAAGCTGGTATATATATTACACATAATATTATAATGGCCGTCATTAGTAAACGTGCACTCCTTGCTATTCTGTAATTTTTAAAACAAAATGCGTTTAAGAATTAAATCATAGCACGCAGCCTGTATTTACTTACGTTATTATATAACTAGACAATCAGTAAAACATTTATCATAGCTCCGAAAACAATATAATTAATATAGTTTTTGTTAGACATTGCTAGACAATAAATTAATAATTATAGTTCTTCATCTACATAATGTGGGTCCCTAATTTTAATATTAAGATTCCGTACATTTAATTTTCAAACCGGACACAATAATAGCTCTGTGTGTGTTCAATAGCTTAAGATTTGTAGAGTCAACAAAAAAGGTAACTTTTAATAACACTATTTTATTGAGCGATTTTATAAAGGTTTCATTTTTATTTCGAAGACACACATGACACAACACCATAATATTAAAGACATAGGATTTTTTTTCATATTTCTTGTTAAAGTAGAGTTCGATTTGTTAATTTACAGAAATCCCATAATGCACACGTGTGTCAGCGAAATGTAACTTTTAAATTAATTATCCCATAGACATGTAATAGTCTTAAAAAGCCCTTTTTATCTAAGGACAATTAAGCTTTCCCCTCTCAGTGTCTAAACATACTAAGCCGAAATTACGCGGCGTAAATTCCGCATGATTACGTCCGCAATGTCAAACGCATACAAAATACGGACGGAACGCGACGGAATAGTGTGTCATCGGTAATTTTTATAAAATACATTGCAGGCGGAATGATGCGGAATTTACGCCGCGTAACTTCGGCCTAGTACTTTTAGACACTTACCAGTTATTAGACTGTAGATATACACCTTCTTTCCTCAACTAACCAACATGTTCGTAGCATACAACTTGTTTTGTTATAAACTAACCAAGTCGACTTAATTATTTGAATGGCCAGTGGTCTCTGGGCGGTCGTTTCTGATCAATTTTGTGCCGCTATCAAAGAAGCCCGCTACTAATTGGTGGTAATAGTATATAGACCTCCGCCGCACACAAAATATCCTCACAAATTGAGCCGTCAGAGTCCTTATTAAGAGTTACGTTTAATTTAAAATTTCACGGGTGTGCAATTGAATTTTTTATTTTTAAGTTCATTTTTTTCATACTACAAATTCCGCAACTTCTTCGCGCAGATATGATTATTTTTTGCATACATTTTTCTATGATATAAATGATCCTACGTCCCTTCACGATCCTAATTAATGCCAAATATGTGTATTAAAATCGGTTCAACAATTTAGGCTTGAATAGGTAACAGAGAAGAGACAGATTAAACACTTATCAATTAATTTATAATATTAAAAGCGGGATATGCGTTAATGCATATCTAAGCGGATATAATTCATAAAATTATTGTATACATCGCCAAAATATGTAATTAAGTAATTCCACATAAAACCAACGTTTATTTTAATAGGGTTGTTGTTATATTTAAATTTCCCTTTGAAGGCATGAATTATAACAATAAGTGTAATTGAAAATACAGGCTTTTCATTTTCGTTTCCATATTCAAACGTTAATGAAATTCTTTGGATTTTTTTTTCATAAAATTCTAAGCTCATAACGTATTCATGAAAACAAAATATTATGAAACTCAATGATACGAAAATGTACTTTATTTTTAAGAAAACATTGTATGAGGTAAAAATAAGGCTATTTTTGCTTGAGAAATCTTCTTGGAAGACACACGATGGAATAATTTATGAAAGATATCGCCTGGGCCCTGGAGTACGGACGGACGGACAGACAGATTGATTAGAATGGTACATTGCACACATTACGGTACAAGAGATATATGTATAGGCAATGTTTTGTAAAAACTCTATTTAAGTATTGTTTATAAAATTAACTATTAATTGTTTACAAACAAATTTTATATGTTTAATTTATAAAATTTGTCTATAATAAAATAGAAGGCTTGCAAGCTTTTCCATTATTTCTATTATAGTGTCATTTCAAAGCTTAATTTTTGAAATGAATCTACGTAGGACGCTTATATTTGATATCCATACTTAATATTATAAATGCGAAAGTGTGTCTGTCTGTCACCTCTTCACTCCTAAACGGCTGAACTGATTGGGCTGAAATTTGGTACAGATGATACTTTGTCCTTTGACATAGGGATACTTTTATCCCGAAAAAATATACGGTTCCCACGCGATAAACTAATTTTGGCGCAACGGAGTTGCGGGCGTCATCTAGTATTTTTATAACAGCTATAAACGGACTTTTTCTTTAAAACATTATCACGTAGCAAAAAATGTAACAAAAAATATGGCCGTAATATGTAATTGTATTTTTTTTATTTTTAAACTCATAACAAAGGTAGAGAACACGATTATCTAAAACCAGTAATATCCAGTTTTAGCCGGCTCAGGTGTGCCCTGAACCGGTTTTTCGTAAATATCTCAAGGCGAATTTTCCTGTCGGCGATGTCAGTAAAGTGGAAATTCCTGCTATGCTCCACCGGATCCGCTCACTGACCGGGAATCTAATGTTTCAACATGAAAAAGATACGCCAATAAATATTTTATCCATCACATTTGCGAGGGCTGCCGCCTGCTTGACATGGCGGCAAAAATGGTTCTATAAAAGTGAAAAGATTGTAGAGAGTAGAGACCCAAATGTTGCCAAAACGAAATGTTCTATTTTCAATCGTACATAATATGCACAGCCTTTTAAAAATATAAATAATTTCACACAAAAAACTCACGTAGTGGCAACCCTAGCGACTTCGTATAAATCATATAGTGGAAATTCTTTATGTAGTATTTACACTTTGTGCGTATCAAATGTCGCCTGTCATATCAATATTAATTTATACTCCAAGCTAAACTGACTTAAATATGTACGCCACCTCGAGAAACATTTTTGACACAGATGAAATTTCGTCATTGTTTAGAAAGCAAGAAAATATATTATTTACATAGCGTCATTCATTTTCAATGTCTCAAGTTGGTCTCAAGCCGGTTTTTAGGCGCGTTAAAAACAAAACAATTTTTCACTTTAACATAATATTTAATTTAACATTAGGTCATGAAAGGAGCTTTTAATCACTTCTATTACTTAATAATATTTTTAAGCATGAAAGGTAATTAATTCTTCTTTTAGTTTTGTGACATTATTGCATGTTGCAACGTTTTGTACAAAATAGAGACTAAAGACGGATGCAAAAGAGAGCCATTTTCTATTAGGGAATTTTTTGAATGAAAAATATCTTTGATAAAGGCTTTTAAATTTGTTGTGAAAAATAATATAATTTTGTTTGTAGCACAAGTGTCATAATCCCGAAATTTCTACATGAAAATACATAAGTTTATTTACTCTACCTTACTCTACCTTACATTACAATAATTATTATTCAACTCTACCATTTTAGTTTATACTTAAAAAGTATAAAGTCTATTATTATGAGACACATATTTCCTACTACTATGTCCAGGAAGTTACCATATTTATATTATGTTTAACCTATTGACTGATATTCGAACAGTTACCTTATTTTAAGTTTAGAAATAGAATCACAGCATTTTCATGCGCTGGAAAATTAGACTGAGATGCGTATCTAGAATCGATATATCATAATGTTTTTAAGATAAGTACAACCAAAAACTTTAATATTAAGCAACATAGAATTCGATTTGCTTTTCTTTCAGTAATTTTATGTAGATCGTGGAATAAGGTGTTCCAAATACCAAGTTAGACTTAAATATTATTTTCATAACTTAGCAAATATCAGTGTTGGTTCTATATATTAATTGTTAATACCCGTCTCTATTTATTCAAGCCGCAACCAAATAACCTATAATAATTAATATCGTGTCAGTTTATTAAAAAGTAATTGTTTTATTTATGCATACTAAAATCTGCTAAAATGCCAATGACAAATTGACAGTCGCATCAACAATACATACCTTGTTACACAAAAACATTAATTAAAGTCCATTCATAAGGTTTTCACACACAAAATCCAGTTCGGCACCACACCGATCGTAATATACAACGCTAAGTGACGTGCACTCACTATGCCGGCAACAGAGCAACTGAATATCTACGGGTAAAGCTTTTCTAAATATACTCCCTGCGACGCGCAGGGCGCAGCGCGTGCATATTTCCATAAACATAAGCCCCTAAGCCGATGTCAAAAACTGTCTTTGTAACACCTACTTACTTAAATGGTAGAGATTTAAGTGATTTTTAAGTATTTTCAGTACTCGTCTAATAGTAAACATTAAATAAAGACCACAGCTGTATGTTATGGTTTTAAGCTAAAAGGGTAATAATTTTAGGGTGGATGTAAAAATCTCTTATTTATACCAAAAGTATTTTCATAGAGTTATTTATTACAGAATCATAGTCCTAATCAAAAGTAAGTTAGAGCTAACTTCAATTGAACATACAATCGAAGCTACGTGAGTGGAAGAACCACATAATTAACATTTTATAACATCAGGTTAATTACTCACTTTTTCCTTATAATTTGAACAAACCTTGTAACTTATCTACTTCATCATCTGGCTTATGTATCTGGCTACAAATAAAATTCACTTTTTTTTTCAAATCATTTTTCCGGCCCTAAAACCTTCATTTATGCAAAAATCGGTAATTTTTAACTGTAATTACTTATCTCATTCTTCCACTCACGTCTTCAATCATTTTGGGAGTTACGATACTACAGTTACGCCATGTTTTCGTCTGCCTAAAAGATATAGCCCAAAATCGTTAACGCTCTGCAGTCTGGAACCCCCATCTCTTTGCTTATGAACTAACTTTTCTGCTTGCTTTGAAAATTCAAAACCCTCAACGTGGGAACGTTGAAGGCTACGCTACTTAGATTTAAAATGCTTTGAAAACCAAGCAAAGGTTATTATTTATTACTCATTAGTTAAAAATTAATAATTAATTAGATCGCCAACCGAATAAAATATGGACAGGTTCTAGGAACAAGAATGGACGGCTATTTTCATTAATTGAGTTAAACTTAAAACTACTTACATCACGTGGAACATATTACGAAAGATTAAGTTTATTTACTCACAAGTCACAACATAAAATAGCGTGGTTTCCTGTATATGTGTAAGCGTATATAAAATGTTCAATAACGGAGATTAACTATAGTCTGTCAAGAAAAATTTTAAATGATAAAAAAAATATGAGAACTGTATTAATTCGAGATAAAAATGTGCAAGGTGAAAATATTTAACATGTAATAAGCGTTCTCTGTGAAAATATAAAGAAAAAATACACCTTATAAGCGTGAATCTTACGTTTTGAAATTTTTCCCGCCTGTCAATTACAGACACTTAACTATCTGGATTTCTTTAATTATTATAATTAGAAAATTTGAAAGATGCTCAACTACACAGTATAAAAATAAAGACTTTCTGTAGATATTAAGTTTTTGAATCATCTCAAGTTTACTCAAACATTTGTTGATTATGAATATTTTCTTCTGAAAACCTACAATCATGATAATATTATATTCATGAAAATGTCTCCCTTACTTCTATTTAAATCTATTTCTCCACCGCACTGGCCTTTGACGTGGACCACAGAATACATGTAACAACGTGGACTGCTCAACAACGCTATATTTCGCTCGGCAGCCAACATTTGGTCCATCACAAACAAACGAACTATTTTATGCAGTTAAAATTAGAGCTACTTGGACAATACCTCATATATTATTTATTTTTAACACACAATACGTTAGGTTCCTGAAGCTGAGTTTGGCAGCGCGCCATGTCGAATTCATTTTAGTGATGCGAGTGGCCGACACAGAACCGCCCACCGCGCATCCCCACTGTTGAACAATGATTATACACACTATGTCAAAATATAAGATGAGTGATAAGTTGATAACATAATATTATATACATACTAATATTTTTAATGCGAAAATGTGTCTGTCAGTCTAAAATTTTAACCAAATAGGCTCCAGGAAAACCCAAAGGATGAGTTGTATCTCAAAACATGTACGGTACCTACCCATGTGATAAACGTATTTACAGATAACGCACAAGAGGAAATTCCGCGGGAATAGAACATCTATCACCGATAAAAAATTAAATATTTTAATTTGCACCCTATCCCATTTTTCATAACCTATGTAAATGTGTATGGCGTTATGTGATAGATTTAAATTTGTATGTAGACGAGACATAAAACTGACAATATTATGACATTTCCCGTCTCACGGTGTCTACAGCAAAATTTCTGAAATAACGTTAGTGCTAATAAACCTTTAAGTTCTCCATCACAGTCCAGGTGGTTCCCAGTATTCTGAAGTTTGGATATAAATACCCATAAAAATGATAACCTTCTCGCGTCGGGTATTAAAAGACAGGTGTTCTCAGAACGGCGTATCATTACGAATGCCCGCCTTCGCGTTATTAATGGAGACAGACAGACAAGGATTATTTTAGACAAAGTGTTATTTTAGATAAGAAAAATTGACATTTTTCTGTTGATTTTGCATGAGGATTGGGATAAAATAGGAAATCAGGCGGCTGAGATTTTTAATAAACTCATAAAGCGGGATGAGCCGAATATTTGACAGATTCGTAATCAACGTTATTGAATGTGTCTGTAAATCTCATTCAAAATTCAAATACATTTTTGATAGCGTTACGATTTCCTTTTTTTAAAAGTATTAAGTTTAATAAATCTACGTTTAAAATTTATGAAACTTGATGATTTTATTATTCAAAATATTTATTTGAAAATTGCGTGCGTTGTGGATTTTAGTGTTTTCCCCTCTTTATTTCTGAGTAAACTGTTATCAAGAAATTAATTCTGACACCTTTCACAAAGTATTAAAAACGTTCTTATTTATTTTAACCTGCTTAAATTTTGTTTGCGTTTTCTAGCAATGTGTTTCTTTGTTTTCTACAAAATCGGCCAATTTTTTGTATAGTTTTAATATTATTTATTCAATCTTGTTGTTTAACCTATTTTAGAAATTAAACGGTGCAAAAATTCGTAAATCAGAGGTTTTTTTTTTAAATATAGCAATTAAAATAATTCAACCACGCAAGAAATATACATCACACCATAATATTTTTAAGCTATTTGTAGCTCCTCTAAACATTAATTATATCGCTTCGCCTTATTTCGAGGTTGATCCTAATTTCTAATTTTGAGATACTGTGAGCTAAGTAAAAAGTAAACAACATACTTAATATAGATTATAGGTAGGTATTTAAAAAGCAATTAAGTCATAATTCCAAAGACGTAAAATTGGACTCCAAACCTCAGAACCTCAACAGCTTTTAAGCGCTCTTTCTATCCTTAAAGAAAGAAGAACTTCAACCACCGATTACTAAATATGTAGTTATTACATACGTAAGTCGTAACTTTTACTAACAATAACTAGTTAAACGCTTATTATTGACAATAGAGTCATTTAAAATGTACACTGCGCAATAATCATCTACCCCATGCGGTGAACAAAGAAGCTCCCTGCAGTCTGAAAAAAAAGTTTGCCGTAACTCACTTCTCATTGTTTTTAATTGTCGAATGCTCATGTGCTATTGTTTTTCTTTGTCTTCTTTTTTTTGTTTAGTGAATTTACTATGGTCATAAATTATTATTAGGCACTATTTTAAAGTTTGAAATGTTTTTTTCAACCGCTTGAATTTTAATGGTTATGCTATTTAATGGTAATAATATTATGACGCTTGTGAGATCAAGTGCAACAAATAAATAATAATTAAATAATTATTATTACATCTTAAAATTATAATTTTTTACTTCTCCAATTTGTTTTTCATTTAGTCCGATTTTGATAAAAATGACCACGGATAATATAGAGAACTATATAAACTGCCTACAGACTAACTGTACGGTTCCTATGGGATTCCTTTTGACGCGCTCGAAGTCGCGACTCGCGAACAACAACTAAAAGCCAGCTGCGAAAGGAACAATCTTCTTCCTAAGAAAGATGTTAAAATGGACAATAGCCGGCCGATTTTCTAAAAACTTAGCCATTTATCACCGAAACGGCTATCAGGTAGCTAGCCCTTGAAAAAACTAAGCTTAAGTAAGCTGTAACTACAATAGGGCCTGACTCGACGGGGCGTTTATTTTGTACTGGCCCTACGCGCCCATATTACATCTGTCATCACAAATATAAAGTGTACCACAGTATATTAAGGATCATGCAGTAGACTGTAGAGTAAACGCATGTCTTTGAAACTCGCTATACCCCGATTTTTCTAATTTGAAACAAAATTGTTGTCTGGAAGAAACTGCTTAAAGCAGTAAGACCGCCTTTTTGCACTATTTTGTAATTTTTATATACTTACTTTTTTTGTTATTGTTATGTCTTTTGTTTTTTGTCTCATTTATGTCTTTTCTTCTGTGTGTGCAAATAAATAATTTATTATTATTATTGTTTCGATCTAGTCCATATCCTATGAATTAACAAAATCAAACTTCCGGATATATCATTTTTAAAAACAAATACCATTCCGTTTTGACCAATCTAGTACAAGTTATGTTTATTAGTATGCGAAAACATTTTGCAGTTTTTTACCAAAACTGCATTGCGATCATAATAAGTATCGAAATTGTATGATTAATGTACTAAAATGTATGTACGTACGAGGTGATACTGCATTTTATGCTACTGCTATTAAAGACGTGTGCGTGCGCTGGGTAGCCTGATATACAACACCGACTACTGTATATTATTTATATTGTAAGTGTACACTGTACGCCCACTTTTTTCATTTTCCCAAAGTATAAATCACCTGCGAAACATCTTTGTTAGAAATATACCTCCGAGAAATATAATAAAGATAATATAGATAAATTTTATTATGACTTGATTTCTTTTAATTTGAACATTACATTTTATTGCCTTGTAGGCTGTATTCTATTCAATACAAAGTCAAGTATAACTTAATAGAATAATATTATCGTCATTCAATTTTTTTCTGTTTACTACTAGCGATACGCCCCGAATTCACACCGCCGCGCCGTAAACGCCTAGGTACTTATATGGATAACTTTTACTAATAAGTAACTATTATAAAGTACTATATGATGCCCGCAACTCCGTTGCGCCAAAACTGACCGTTTATCGCGCGGGACCAGTAAATTTTTCCGGGACAAAAAGTATCCTACGTCCTTTCCCGGGACTCAAAGTATCTCCACGCCAAATTTCAGCAAAATCGGTTCAGCGGTTTGAGCGTGAAGAGGTAACAGACAGACAGACAGACACTTTCGCATTTATAATATTAGTATGGATTTCTTTTTCAGTCTGTCTATTTCACACGTTACCGCTGAACCATCGGACCTTCGATATTAATATGGTATTTTTTACATAATTTGCACAGTTATATCCTGGATACTAATATTATAAATGTGAGTGTGTACGTATGTCTGTCTGTTACCTCTTACTTAACGATTTTACTAAAATTTGATATAAGGATAGGTACTTTGAGTCCTGGGTAAGGACATAATATGAAACCTTTTAACCCGGAAAAATGTACGGTTCCGGCGCGAAAAATGACGCCAACCACTTTTTGGCGCCACGGAGTTGCGGGTGTCATGAACTCATGAGTCATCTAGTAATAAATATTTTTTTTATATTACTTACCAAGGGATTACGACTAACATCGACTGCACGTAACTAACCACAGGGTTGATCATAAGTCATGAGTTCATGACAACAAACGTGACTAAATTACGTAAGTCTGCCGTATCACATGTCTACGAATCAAGTACTCTGATAGTACCTGTGGCACCTGCTGGCAGACTATCCTAGCCGCCCACAGCTTTTTCCACCTTATTCCTGAGCAGCATGCGTTTTAAGTATCTACCTACCTATCATCTTTTTGGCTATACATTATCCACATCATAAAATATGTTTATTTACATACATGCCTACATAAATCATTTTGACATTGTTCATAGAGGGGTGAACGTATTCAGTCTCCTAAGTCTGAAATACCCGCTGATGGCTTAGGTCGACAAAGTTGCTAAGTTTATTCCAGAACTTGTTGATTTATACATTACTGTTGCAAAGTGTTACCTGAATGAAAGGTCAGCTCACTCTGAATCGCGACGCAACGCGAGTCGCGACGAGACTGCTTATTATTAAAGAGCATTAGGTGATACCCTCAACTCTATTGCGCAAAAATTCGTTTATCGCGAGGGAACCGTACATTTTTCTGATAAAAAGTATCCTATGTTTTTTCCTTGGACTCAAAGTACCTGTCTATAAGACGTGTATACTTTTAAGCAAAATCGGTTCAGTGGTTTAGGCGTGAAGAAGTAACAGACAAACGCACTAACTCATTTAAGTATAACGTTAGTAT